>OU892279.1:56845126-57445126 GCA_917834065.1 Ceutorhynchus assimilis
GTATTGTTTTTTTCGTGAAAACCACCTAGAAAAATGGAAAAACCTAAGTGATTTTTAGTTTATCAACTCATTTTAGTGCAAATAAGATTCAATAATTCTAACAGTGAAAAGTTAATAACATATTAAAATGGTTTCCATCATTAAAAATCAACTATTGAAACATTTATCAAGGTAGGAATAGAAATGGGATAAAATCGTGTTAAGTAGATGTTTCAATTTAAATAAAAACCTGTTTTAATTTCAATATTAACTACAAAATTCCATATTTTGTCCTAATAAAAGGTGGTCCAACTTATCTCTTATATGGGTTAAAAGGTTAAAGAACCATATTGATAATAATTATCTTCTCACATTTGTAATTATTTTTTTCTAGACCTCAATTATTGAGGAATTATTTAAAGATTTTGTAGGAGGAAAGTAATATAAATTCATCAAGAGAAACAAAAAATTCAGTCCCAAGATTCCATTTAGTTATGCTTTTCTTTTGCCTACAAACAAACCTCGAAACCAACTATTGAACACTTCTATAAGGGCCAGTTTATCAAGCAGTTTATATATCTTCTGATAAGCTGTCAGGAGTGTCAGGCAGGGATGCAATCTGAATCGATTAATAATAGAAGGGGTAAATTTATCTTGCAGAGATAGTTAGCTAAGTTACCAACAAGTTTATCTTAAGATACCTAAATAAGCCAAGCCTAAATCTCAAATAGTTTTATCTTTTCATAGTTCCTTATACCAACATTGAATTACAGTTTGTTCCAGTCGATAACAGACACTTTGAGCTATCGGGTCTTCAAAAAAAAAAACAATCAAAGATTGCTATGGTTTTTTAAACGTATGTCTTAGCAATATTTTTCTTTAATTTTTCAATGAACTTTAATGTCAAAATGTCATGTCAAAAATTCTGACCAATAACGAAACAGTAATGCGACGTACGTTTTCGTAATCAAAGCAATCTTCGATTGGTTTTTTTTTTTTGAAGACCCGATATATTTGCTGTAAATTTGAAGTCGATAGTTTTACCAGGAAAAATCTGAATTTTTGCGTATGTCTCTCATTGAAAATTCTATGTTTCATCTGACAAAAAAATTCATAACTTCAGTTTCAATGTCGATATTCACTTACAGTTTGTTCCAGTCAATAACAGACACTTTGAGCTATATTTCCTGTAAATTTGAAGTTGAGAGTTTCACCAGAACAAAATCTGAATTTTTGCATATGTCTCTCATTGAAAATTCTATGTTTCATCTTCCAAAAAAATTCATAACTTCAGTTTCAATGTCGATATTCACTTACAGTTTGTTCCAGTCAATAACAGACACTTTGAGCTATATTTCCTGTAAATTTGAAGTTGAGAGTTTCACCAGAACAAAATCTGAATTTTTGCATATGTCTCTCATTGAAAATTCTATGTTTCATCTTCCAAAAAAATTCATAACTTCAGTTTCAATGTCGATATTCACTTACAGTTTGTTCCAGTCAATAACAGACACTTTGAGCTATATTTCCTGTAAATTTGAAGTCGATAGTTTCACCAGAAAAAAAACTGAATTTTTGCATATGTCTCTCATTGAAAATTCTATGTTTCATCTTCCAAAAAAATTCATAACTTCAGTTTCAATGTCAATATTCACTTACAGTTTGTTCCAGTCAATAACAGACACTTTGAGCTATATTTCCTGTAAATTTGAAGTCGATAGTTACACCTGAAAAAATCTGAATTTTTGCATATGTCTCTCATTGAAAATTCTATGTTTCATCTTCCAAAAAAATTCATAACTTCAGTTTCAATGTCGATATTGACTTAAAGTTTGTTCCAGTCAATAACAGACACTTTGAGCTATATTTCCTGTAAATTTGAAGTTGATAGTTTCACCAGAAAAAAAACTGAATTTTTGCATATGCCTCTCCATTGAAAATTCTATGTTTCATCTTCCAAAAAAAATTCATAACTTCAGTTTCAATGTCGATATTGACTTAAAGTTTGTTCCAGTCAATAACAGACACTTTGAGCTATATTTCCTGTAAATTTGAAGTTGAGAGTTTCATCAGAAAAAAATCTGAATTTTTGCATATGTCTCTCATTGAAAATTCTATGTTTCATCTTCCAAAAAAATTCATAACTTCAGTTTCAATGTCGATATTCACTTACAGTTTGTTCCAGTCAATAACAGACACTTTGAGCTATATTTCCTGTAAATTTGAAGTCGATAGTTTCACCAGAAAAAAAACTGAATTTTTGCATATGTCTCTCATTGAAAATTCTATGTTTTATCTTCCAAAAAAATTCATAACTTCAGTTTCAATGTCGATATTGACTTAAAGTTTGTTCCAGTCAATAACAGCCACTTTGAGCTATATTTCCTGTAAATTTGAAGTTGATAGCTTCACCAGAAAAAAAACTGAATTTTTGCATATGTCTCTCATTGAAAATTCTATGTTTTATCTTCCAAAAAAATTCATAACTTCAGTTTCAATGTCGATATTGACTTAAAGTTTGTTCCAGTCAATAACAGCCACTTTGAGCTATATTTCCTGTAAATTTGAAGTTGATAGCTTCACCAGAAAAAAAACTGAATTTTTGCATATGTCTCTCATTGAAAATTCTATGTTTTATCTTCCAAAAAAATTCATAACTTCAGTTTCAATGTCGATATTGACTTAAAGTTTGTTCCAGTCAATAACAGACACTTTGAGCTATATTTCCTGTAAATTTGAAGTTGAGAGTTTCATCAGAAAAAAATCTGAATTTTTGCATATGTCTCTCATTGAAAATTCTATGTTTCATCTTCCAAAAAAATTCATAACTTCAGTTTCAATGTCGATATTCACTTACAGTTTGTTCCAGTCAATAACAGACACTTTGAGCTATATTTCCTGTAAATTTGAAGTCGATAGTTTCACCAGAAGAAAAACTGAATTTTTGCATATGTCTCTCATTGAAAATTCTATGTTTTATCTTCCAAAAAAATTCATAACTTCAGTTTCAATGTCGATATTGACTTAAAGTTTGTTCCAGTCAATAACAGCCACTTTGAGCTATATTTCCTGTAAATTTGAAGTTGATAGCTTCACCAGAAAAAAAAACTGAATTTTTGCATATGTCTCTCATTGAAAATTCTATGTTTTATCTTCCAAAAAAATTCATAACTTCAGTTTCAATGTCGATATTGACTTAAAGTTTGTTCCAGTCAATAACAGCCACTTTGAGCTATATTTCCTGTAAATTTGAAGTTGATAGCTTCACCAGAAAAAAAACTGAATTTTTGCATATGTCTCTCATTGAAAATTCTATGTTTTATCTTCCAAAAAAATTCATAACTTCAGTTTCAATGTCGATATTGACTTAAAGTTTGTTCCAGTCAATAACAGACACTTTGAGCTATATTTCCTGTAAATTTGAAGTCGATAGTTTCACCAGAAAAAAAACTGAATTTTTGCATATGTCTCTCCATTGAAAATTCTATGTTTCATCTTCCAAAAAAATTCATAACTTCAGTTTCAATGTCGATATTGACTTAAAGTTTGTTCCAGTCAATAACAGACACTTTGAGCTATATTTCCTGTAAATTTGAAGTTGAGAGTTTCATCAGAAAAAAATCT
Source organism: Ceutorhynchus assimilis (assembly GCA_917834065.1). NCBI lineage: Eukaryota > Metazoa > Arthropoda > Insecta > Coleoptera > Curculionidae > Ceutorhynchus > Ceutorhynchus assimilis. The sequence continues at coordinate 56,848,730 of OU892279.1, forward strand.
GAATTTTTGCATATGTCTCTCATTGAAAATTCTATGTTTCATCTTCCAAAAAAATTCATAACTTCAGTTTCAATGTCGATATTCACTTACAGTTTGTTCCAGTCAATAACAGACACTTTGAGCTATATTTCCTGTAAATTTGAAGTCGATAGTTTCACCAGAAGAAAAACTGAATTTTTGCATATGTCTCTCATTGAAAATTCTATGTTTTATCTTCCAAAAAAATTCATAACTTCAGTTTCAATGTCGATATTGACTTAAAGTTTGTTCCAGTCAATAACAGCCACTTTGAGCTATATTTCCTGTAAATTTGAAGTTGATAGCTTCACCAGAAAAAAAACTGAATTTTTGCATATGTCTCTCATTGAAAATTCTATGTTTTATCTTCCAAAAAAATTCATAACTTCAGTTTCAATGTCGATATTGACTTAAAGTTTGTTCCAGTCAATAACAGCCACTTTGAGCTATATTTCCTGTAAATTTGAAGTTGATAGCTTCACCAGAAAAAAAACTGAATTTTTGCATATGTCTCTCATTGAAAATTCTATGTTTTATCTTCCAAAAAAATTCATAACTTCAGTTTCAATGTCGATATTGACTTAAAGTTTGTTCCAGTCAATAACAGACACTTTGAGCTATATTTCCTGTAAATTTGAAGTTGATAGTTTCACCAGAAAAAAAACTGAATTTTTGCATATGCCTCTCATTGTAAATTCTATGTTTCATTTTCCAAAAAAATTCATAACTTCAGTTTCAATGTCAATATTCACTTACAGTTTGTTCCAGTCAATAACAGACACTTTGAGCTATATTTCCTGTAAATTTGAAGTCGATAGTTTCACCAGAAAAAAAACTGAATTTTTGCATATGCCTCTCATTGTAAATTCTATGTTTCATTTTCCAAAAAAATTCATAACTTCAGTTTCAATGTCAATATTCACTTACAGTTTGTTCCAGTCAATAACAGACACTTTGAGCTATATTTCCTGTAAATTTGAAGTCGATAGTTTCACCAGAAAAAAAACTGAATTTTTGCATATGCCTCTCATTGTAAATTCTATGTTTCATTTTCCAAAAAAATTCATAACTTCAGTTTCAATGTCAATATTCACTTACAGTTTGTTCCAGTCAATAACAGACACTTTGAGCTATATTTCCTGTAAATTTGAAGTCGATAGTTTCACCAGAAAAAAAAAAACTGAATTTTTGCATATGTCTCTCATTGAAAATTCTATGTTTCATTTTCCAAAAAAATTCATAACTTCAGTTTCAATGTCGATATTCACTTACAGTTTGTTCCAGTCAATAACAGACACTTTGAGCTATATTTCCTGTAAATTTGAAGTCGATAGTTTCACCAGAAAAAAAACTGAATTTTTGCATATGCCTCTCATTGTAAATTCTATGTTTCATTTTCCAAAAAAATTCATAACTTCAGTTTCAATGTCGATATTCACTTACAGTTTGTTCCAGTCAATAACAGCCACTTTGAGCTATATTTCCTGTAAATTTGAAGTTGATAGCTTCACCAGAAAAAAAACTGAATTTTTGCATATGTCTCTCATTGAAAATTCTATGTTTTATCTTCCAAAAAAATTCATAACTTCAGTTTCAATGTCGATATTGACTTAAAGTTTGTTCCAGTCAATAACAGCCACTTTGAGCTATATTTCCTGTAAATTTGAAGTTGATAGCTTCACCAGAAAAAAAACTGAATTTTTGCATATGTCTCTCATTGAAAATTCTATGTTTTATCTTCCAAAAAAATTCATAACTTCAGTTTCAATGTCGATATTGACTTAAAGTTTGTTCCACTCAATAACAGACACTTTGAGCTATATTTCCTGTAAATTTGAAGTCGATAGTTTCACCAGAAAAAAAACTGAATTTTTGCATATGTCTCTCCATTGAAAATTCTATGTTTCATCTTCCAAAAAAATTCATAACTTCAGTTTCAATGTCGATATTGACTTAAAGTTTGTTCCAGTCAATAACAGACACTTTGAGCTATATTTCCTGTAAATTTGAAGTTGAGAGTTTCATCAGAAAAAAATCTGAATTTTTGCATATGTCTCTCATTGAAAATTCTATGTTTCATCTTCCAAAAAAATTCATAACTTCAGTTTCAATGTCGATATTCACTTACAGTTTGTTCCAGTCAATAACAGACACTTTGAGCTATATTTCCTGTAAATTTGAAGTCGATAGTTTCACCAGAAGAAAAACTGAATTTTTGCATATGTCTCTCATTGAAAATTCTATGTTTTATCTTCCAAAAAAATTCATAACTTCAGTTTCAATGTCGATATTGACTTAAAGTTTGTTCCAGTCAATAACAGCCACTTTGAGCTATATTTCCTGTAAATTTGAAGTTGATAGCTTCACCAGAAAAAAAACTGAATTTTTGCATATGTCTCTCATTGAAAATTCTATGTTTTATCTTCCAAAAAAATTCATAACTTCAGTTTCAATGTCGATATTGACTTAAAGTTTGTTCCAGTCAATAACAGCCACTTTGAGCTATATTTCCTGTAAATTTGAAGTTGATAGCTTCACCAGAAAAAAAACTGAATTTTTGCATATGTCTCTCATTGAAAATTCTATGTTTTATCTTCCAAAAAAATTCATAACTTCAGTTTCAATGTCGATATTGACTTAAAGTTTGTTCCAGTCAATAACAGACACTTTGAGCTATATTTCCTGTAAATTTGAAGTCGATAGTTTCACCAGAAAAAAAACTGAATTTTTGCATATGCCTCTCATTGTAAATTCTATGTTTCATTTTCCAAAAAAATTCATAACTTCAGTTTCAATGTCAATATTCACTTACAGTTTGTTCCAGTCAATAACAGACACTTTGAGCTATATTTCCTGTAAATTTGAAGTCGATAGTTTCACCAGAAAAAAAACTGAATTTTTGCATATGTCTCTCATTGAAAATTCTATGTTTTATCTTCCAAAAAAATTCATAACTTCAGTTTCAATGTCGATATTGACTTAAAGTTTGTTCCAGTCAATAACAGCCACTTTGAGCTATATTTCCTGTAAATTTGAAGTTGATAGCTTCACCAGAAAAAAAACTGAATTTTTGCATATGTCTCTCATTGAAAATTCTATGTTTTATCTTCCAAAAAAATTCATAACTTCAGTTTCAATGTCGATATTGACTTAAAGTTTGTTCCAGTCAATAACAGCCACTTTGAGCTATATTTCCTGTAAATTTGAAGTTGATAGCTTCACCAGAAAAAAAACTGAATTTTTGCATATGTCTCTCATTGAAAATTCTATGTTTTATCTTCCAAAAAAATTCATAACTTCAGTTTCAATGTCGATATTGACTTAAAGTTTGTTCCAGTCAATAACAGACACTTTGAGCTATATTTCCTGTAAATTTGAAGTTGATAGTTTCACCAGAAAAAAAAACTGAATTTTTGCATATGCCTCTCATTGTAAATTCTATGTTTCATTTTCCAAAAAAATTCATAACTTCAGTTTCAATGTCGATATTGACTTAAAATTTGTTCCAGTCAATAACAGACACTTTGAGCTATATTTCCTGTAAATTTGAAGTCGATAGTTTCACCAGAAAAAAAAAACTGAATTTTTGCATATGTCTCTCCTTGAAAATTCTATGTTTCATCTTCCAAAAAAATTCATAACTTCAGTTTCAATGTCGATATTGACTTAAAGTTTGTTCCAGTCAATAACAGACACTTTGAGCTATATTTCCTGTAAATTTGAAGTTGATAGTTTCACCAGAAAAAAAAACTGAATTTTTGCATATGCCTCTCATTGTAAATTCTATGTTTCATTTTCCAAAAAAATTCATAACTTCAGTTTCAATGTCGATATTGACTTAAAGTTTGTTCCAGTCAATAACAGACACTTTGAGCTATATTTCCTGTAAATTTGAAGTTGATAGTTTCACCAGAAAAAAAAACTGAATTTTTGCATATGCCTCTCATTGTAAATTCTATGTTTCATTTTCCAAAAAAATTCATAACTTCAGTTTCAATGTCGATATTCACTTACAGTTTGTTCCAGTCAATAACAGACACTTTGAGCTATATTTCCTGTAAATTTGAAGTTGATAGTTTCACCAGAAAAAAAACTGAATTTTTGCATATGCCTCTCATTGTAAATTCTATGTTTCATTTTCCAAAAAAATTCATAACTTCAGTTTCAATGTCGATATTCACTTACAGTTTGTTCCAGTCAATAACAGACACTTTGAGCTATATTTCCTGTAAATTTGAAGTCGATAGTTTCACCAAAAAAAAAACTGAATTTTTGCATATGTCTCTCATTGAAAATTCTATGTTTCATCTTCCAAAAAAATTCATAACTTCAGTTTCAATGTCGATATTCACTTACAGTTTGTTCCAGTCAATAACAGACACTTTGAGTTATATTTCCTGTAAATTTGAAGTTGAGAGTTTTACCAGAAAAAAAACTGAATTTTTGCATATGCCCCTCATTCAAAAATTTTATGTTTCATCTTCAAAAAAAATTCATAACTTCAGTTTCAATATCGATATTGACTAAGAGTTTGTTCCACTCAATAACAGACACTTTGAGCTATATTTCCTGTAAATTTGAAGTCGATTGTTCCACCAGAAAAAAATCTGAATTTTTGCATATGTCTCTCATTGAAAATTCTATGTTTTATGTTTTATCTTCCAAAAAAATTCATAACTTCAGTTTCAATGTCGATATTGACTTAAAGTTTGTTCCAGTCAATAACAGACACTTTGAGCTATATTTCCTGTAAATTTGAAGTCGATAGTTTCACCAGAAAAAAAAAAACTGAATTTTTGCATATGTCTCTCATTGAAAATTCTATGTTTTATCTTCCAAAAAAATTCATAACTTCAGTTTCAATGTCGATATTGACTTAAAGTTTGTTCCAGTCAATAACAGACACTTTGAGCTATATTTCCTGTAAATTTGAAGTCGATAATTACACCAGAAAAAAAACTGAATTTTTGCATATGTCTCTCATTGAAAATTCTATGTTTCATCTTCCAAAAAAATTCATAACTTCAGTTTCAACGTCGATATTCACTTACAGTTTGTTCCAGTCAATAACAGACACTTTGAGCTATATTTCCTGTAAATTTGAAGTCGATAATTACACCAGAAAAAAAACTGAATTTTTGCATATGTCTCTCATTGAAAATTCTATGTTTCATCTTCCAAAAAAATTCATAACTTCAGTTTCAACGTCGATATTCACTTACAGTTTGTTCCAGTCAATAACAGACACTTTGAGCTATATTTCCTGTAAATTTGAAGTTGATAGTTTCACCAGAAAAAAAAAACTGAATTTTTGCATATGTCTCTCATTGAAAATTCTATGTTTTATCTTCCAAAAAAATTCATAACTTCAGTTTCAATGTCGATATTGACTTAAAGTTTGTTCCAGTCAATAACAGACACTTTGAGCTATATTTCCTGTAAATTTGAAGTCGATAATTACACCAGAAAAAAAACTGAATTTTTGCATATGTCTCTCATTGAAAATTCTATGTTTCATCTTCCAAAAAAATTCATAACTTCAGTTTCAACGTCGATATTCACTTACAGTTTGTTCCAGTCAATAACAGACACTTTGAGCTATATTTCCTGTAAATTTGAAGTTGATAGTTTCACCAGAAAAAAAAAACTGAATTTTTGCATATGTCTCTCATTGAAAATTCTATGTTTTATCTTCCAAAAAAATTCATAACTTCAGTTTCAATGTCGATATTGACTTAAAGTTTGTTCCAGTCAATAACAGACACTTTGAGCTATATTTCCTGTAAATTTGAAGTCGATAATTACACCAGAAAAAAAACTGAATTTTTGCATATGTCTCTCATTGAAAATTCTATGTTTCATCTTCCAAAAAAATTCATAACTTCAGTTTCAACGTCGATATTCACTTACAGTTTGTTCCAGTCAATAACAGACACTTTGAGCTATATTTCCTGTAAATTTGAAGTTGATAGTTTCACCAGAAAAAAAAAACTGAATTTTTGCATATGTCTCTCATTGAAAATTCTATGTTTTATCTTCCAAAAAAATTCATAACTTCAGTTTCAATGTCGATATTGACTTAAAGTTTGTTCCAGTCAATAACAGACACTTTGAGCTATATTTCCTGTAAATTTGAAGTCGATAATTACACCAGAAAAAAAACTGAATTTTTGCATATGTCTCTCATTGAAAATTCTATGTTTCATCTTCCAAAAAAATTCATAACTTCAGTTTCAACGTCGATATTCACTTACAGTTTGTTCCAGTCAATAACAGACACTTTGAGCTATATTTCCTGTAAATTTGAAGTTGATAGTTTCACCAGAAAAAAAAAACTGAATTTTTGCATATGTCTCTCATTGAAAATTCTATGTTTTATCTTCCAAAAAAATTCATAACTTCAGTTTCAATGTCGATATTGACTTAAAGTTTGTTCCAGTCAATAACAGACACTTTGAGCTATATTTCCTGTAAATTTGAAGTCGATAATTACACCAGAAAAAAAACTGAATTTTTGCATATGTCTCTCATTGAAAATTCTATGTTTCATCTTCCAAAAAAATTCATAACTTCAGTTTCAACGTCGATATTCACTTACAGTTTGTTCCAGTCAATAACAGACACTTTGAGCTATATTTCCTGTAAATTTGAAGTTGATAGTTTCACCAGAAAAAAAAAACTGAATTTTTGCATATGTCTCTCATTGAAAATTCTATGTTTTATCTTCCAAAAAAATTCATAACTTCAGTTTCAATGTCGATATTGACTTAAAGTTTGTTCCAGTCAATAACAGACACTTTGAGCTATATTTCCTGTAAATTTGAAGTCGATAATTACACCAGAAAAAAAACTGAATTTTTGCATATGTCTCTCATTGAAAATTCTATGTTTCATCTTCCAAAAAAATTCATAACTTCAGTTTCAACGTCGATATTCACTTACAGTTTGTTCCAGTCAATAACAGACACTTTGAGCTATATTTCCTGTAAATTTGAAGTTGATAGTTTCACCAGAAAAAAAAAACTGAATTTTTGCATATGTCTCTCATTGAAAATTCTATGTTTTATCTTCCAAAAAAATTCATAACTTCAGTTTCAATGTCGATATTGACTTAAAGTTTGTTCCAGTCAATAACAGACACTTTGAGCTATATTTCCTGTAAATTTGAAGTCGATAATTACACCAGAAAAAAAACTGAATTTTTGCATATGTCTCTCATTGAAAATTCTATGTTTCATCTTCCAAAAAAATTCATAACTTCAGTTTCAACGTCGATATTCACTTACAGTTTGTTCCAGTCAATAACAGACACTTTGAGCTATATTTCCTGTAAATTTGAAGTTGATAGTTTCACCAGAAAAAAAAAACTGAATTTTTGCATATGTCTCTCATTGAAAATTCTATGTTTTATCTTCCAAAAAAATTCATAACTTCAGTTTCAATGACGATATTCACTTACAGTTTGTTCCAGTCAATAACAGACACTTTGAGCTATATTTCCTGTAAATTTGAAGTTGATAGTTTCACCAGAAAAAAAAAACTGAATTTTTGCATATGTCTCTCATTGAAAATTCTATGTTTTATCTTCCAAAAAAATTCATAACTTCAGTTTCAATGTCGATATTGACTTAAAGTTTGTTCCAGTCAATAACAGACACTTTGAGCTATATTTCCTGTAAATTTGAAGTTGAGAGTTTCACCAGAAAAAAATCTGAATTTTTGCATATGTCTCTTATTGAAAATTCTATGTTTCATCTGAGAAAAAAATTCATAACGTCAGTTTCAATGTCGATATTCACTTACAGTTTGTTCCAGTCAATAACAGACACTTTGAGCTATATTTCCTGTAAATTTGAAGTCGATAGTTTCACCAGAAAAAATACTGAATTTTTGCATATGTCTCTCATTCAAAAATTTTATGTTTCATCTTCAAAAAAAATTCATAACTTCAGTTTCAATATCGATATTGACTAAGAGTTTGTTCCACTCAATAACCGACACTTTGAGCTATAATTCCTGTAAATTTGAAATCGATAGTTCCACCAGAAAAAAATCTGAATTTTTGCATATGTCTCTGATGGAAAATTCTATGTTTCATCTGACAAAATAAATCATAACTTCAGTTTCAATATCGATATTGACTTACAGTTTGTTCCAGTCAATAACAGACACTTTGAGCTATATTTCCTGTAAATTTGAAGTTGAGAGTTTCACCAGAAAAAAATCTGAATTTTTGCATATGTCTCTGATTAAAAATTCTATGTTTTATCTTACCGAAAAAATCATAACTTCAGTTTCAATGTTGATATTGACTTGCAGTTTATTTCAGTCAATAACAGACACTTTGAGCTATATTTCCTGTAAATTTGAAGTTGATAGTTTCACCAGAAAAAAAACTGAATTTTTACATATGTCTCTCATTGTAAATTCTATGTTTCATTTTCCAAAAAAATTCATAACTTCAGTTTCGATGTCGATATTGACTTACAATTTCTTCCAGTCAATAACAGACACTTTGAGCTATATTTCCTGTAAATTTGAAGTCGATAGTTACACCTGAAAAAATCTGAATTTTTGCATATGTCTCTCATTGAAAATTCTATGTTTTATCTGACAATAAAATTCATAACTTAAGTTCCAATGTCGATATTGACTTACGGTTTGTTCCAGTCAATAAAAGACACTTTGAACTATATTTCCTCTAAATTTGAAGTTAATAGTTTCACCAGAAGAAAATCTGTATGTATCTCATTGAAAATTCAATGTTTTATTTAACAAAAAAATTCATAACTTAAGTTTCAATGTCGTTATTGACTTACGGTTTGGTCCAGTCAATAAAAGACACTTTAAGCTATATTTTCTGTAAATTTGAAGTTCATAGTTTCAACAAAAAAAAAATTGAATTTTTTCAGAAGCAAACTATTGTATACTTCTAAATATCAAATAATTTTTATCATTAAGTATTTAACTTAATATTATCATATTAATTGTAACATTCCTCTTCAAGAGAAAAACGTTGCAAAATAGCATAACTTCTCGAGCCAGAAAAATACATCAACTATGCAATTAGCCCACCACCTTTTACCAAGACCTTATCAAAAATCAATTTTTTTTTACAAAATCTCTCACACATCAATATTGCTTTCAGATTTACCAAAAACCTGTCTGCAGACAAAATCAACCTTAGCACCTTCAAAGGCGAAGGCGAACTAACAAATTTAGAACTCAATGAAGATGTCCTAACTGATTTACTTGAGCTACCTTGTTGGTTGAGACTAACCAAAGCCTGGTGCAATAAAGTCACTTTTAGGATAACTTGGACAAAGCTTAAAACTGTGCCAATATGCTTGGTTAGTAGTTGTGAGCAAAATTATAATAATAATACATTACTTCTTTGTATAGAGTCTTGATGAAGTAGATATAACAGTAGAAACGTGTGAGGAATTGAGACCTACAACTAGTCAAGATGCCATGTCGCCATACGGATCACCAGGCAAATATAGTTTTATTCATAAGGTTATTGATGGAATTACTATTACAGTAAACACTGTAAATATTTCCTTTAACAGTCCTGCCTTTGTTGCTACACTTCAAGTAACAATCACCAACTATTACAATCAACAAATTTTAATCAAACCTATTTTAGATTCAAAGAATAATTGTTGAGTCTGTTACTCCTAAGTTTTCTCGTATGGAATTGCCCATGACAAGATTAAAAAATCCTGAAAAAGGCCAATTGTTAATTTTTAAAGAATTACAATGGCAAACTGTTAGGATAGAAGCCAAGTCTACCAAGGACAATAATTTGACTCCTTTGAGGCTGCTTACCAATCAAGCTAGATGCAGGATAACTATAAAAAAAAGATTGTCAGACTGTTTTATTTTGGGTTCAAGATTAGTAATAATCCTGGACGATTTGCTTTGGGTTTTGACTGATTCACAACTAAAAGCAGCTTTACATTTTTTAAACTCATTATCTGGATTGATTCAAAGAGCAACTAATCTAACTAGAAAGTTGAAGGCAGCTAGAAAACTAGAAGAATTGCCAGAATATCAAGCTCAACTAGCCCAAGAAGCCTTACAAAATGTAGCATCCAAAACAACAAAAGCAGCTTGTCGTATGTTTGCTTTATATGATGTTGTAGAAACTTCATATCATTTCATGTCCAATCAAATTGTGCTTCATTTATGTGATGATCCAGGGGCTGGCAGATCTTCTCATCCAAATTTGCATGAAGGTGGCGCTTTGCAGATATCGATTAAAAGGTTTCAAGTTGATTTTTATCCTTATCATTTAGCCAAAGGTAATTAATTGTATGTTAACTAAAACAAAAAATCTAGTAAATAATTTTAGGAGACAGAAAACATTGGCCCACATATAATTCTTCTTCAGTGCCTCATGCAATGTGGCAAGAGCAGGCTTTGGCCTCATTTAAAAGCAAGTTTATGGATTTGTTTGATCACAATAAAACCCAGCACGTTCCTTTAAGTAGAAAACCAAAAGTAGGTTTTTTTATGTTTATGAGTTGGTAAAATGATTTGATTTTTGTGCTTGCAGACTGATGGGTTGCCACAAACCAGTGAAAATCAAAAAACCTCTAATTTGAGCTATAAGGAAATCAAAAAAAGATTGGAATGGCAATTGAATAAGTTGATGACCACTTCTGTGGTGATGAGGGTGGATGATTTTACTGTTTACAGGGTGACTACATCAGGGAAGAAGCAAGTTTTAAAGGAATTTCTTTGTGGTAAGTTAACTTAGGATTTGGGGTGTTATGATTTTTTAAAAATCTTGGGGAAAATTCTGATATTTTTGAGGTTCTTGAATTTTGGTTACGAGAAAAGACAGGGGCTATAAACTAAAATAATTTAAACAATAATTTTATTATCTATTAGCTCAACTTAAAAGGAAAGAAAACAAAATGCCAGGTATTATTGTAGTTGTTGCACATTTAGTTTGATGCCTTATTTAGAGCAAATTCAACCCTAATAAGTATAATTTCGTAGCCATATTGCTTTTTTACATCTACAGCAACAGAGATTAGGCTGAAAAAATAAAGTAGAGTCGTTTTGAAAACATAATTTGTTCTAAGATAATTCAAATTCCAATTTTAGGTGATAGAAATAGAATGAGTTTACCGAAAGATGCCAGCATAATTCACGCAGAATACATTTATTATTACTATCCAAGTGATGCACCATTTCCATGTAAGAATTACCTATTTATTTATTTATTCGAAAGTTAATAATTTATTTTTTAGTACCAGCTCCTAAATTCTATGTCCAAATTAATCCAATACAAATAATCTTCGACAGGGACACTTGTTTGTGGTTGAATTGTTTCCTATTGAATCTTTGTCAATCCTTATTGGATTCTGAAACTAATGAAATCCCTCCAAGTTATACTTATATTGATATTAAAATTGAAGCTATACTACCAAGAGTAAGTAGTATTTATATGGTTGTTGTCATTGCTAAAATATGATGAGTTTTAGTTGAATTTTGAAAGTAGCGAGGAACATCATAATCAAAGAGACAGGCCTAAATGTTTGAGTATGCAAGTGACAAGAGCAACAGTAACAAATGTGAGGACATTGGAACATTCTTCAAGAGCAGATCTAGGTTGGTAATTATTTTTCCAATTCGTGAAATTCTAATATAGATAGAGAGCTGAAATTTCCAGAGATTCTTATTCTAGTAGAGGACTACAATCCCTGAAAATTTCAGCTCATTTGGACTCATATTTCCTGAGATAAAATCGTGTTAAGCAATTTGGGGTGATTTATCAATTTTTCTGAGTGCCTTTTTTCATAGATTTCGGCTTTAAATCTGAGAATAATTTAGTGTATGGAGTTTGGGGTATGTTGAATGACCATTAGGATACAAAATCTCGACAAAAAAAAATTTGAAATTTCATCGTTTTAGTAAGAAGGTACCTACCTTATGATTTAGATTTTGGAAAACTTTGAAAGGTCATAACTTTTTTTCTATTATAGGTAGAAAGCTGAAATTTTCAGCGTTTCTTATCCCTGTAGAGGACTATAATCCCTGAAAATTTCAGCTCATTTGGACTCATAGTTCCTGAGATAAAATCGTGTTAAGCAATTTGGGGTGATTTATCAATTTTTCAATTTTTCTGAGTGCCTTTTTTCATAGATTTCGGCTTTAAATCTGAGAATAATTTAGTGTATGGAGTTTGGGGTATGTTGATTGACCATTAGGATACAAAATCTCGACAAAAAAAAATTTGAAATTTCATCGTTTTAGTAAGAAGGTACCTACCTTATGATTTGATTTTGGAAAACTTTGAAAGGTCATAACTTTTTTTCTATTATAGATAGAAAGCTGAAATTTTCAGCGATTCTTATCCCTGTAGAAGACTATAATCTCTGAAAATTTCAGCTCATTTGGACTCATATTTCCTGAGATAAAATCGTGTTAAGCAATTTGGGGTGATTTATCAATTTTTCTGAGTGCCTTTTTTCATAGATTTCGGCTTTAAATCTGAGAATAATTTAGTGTATGGAGTTTGGGGTATGTTAATTGACCATTAGCATACAAAATCTCGACAAAAAAAAATTTGAAATTACATCGTTTTAGTAAGAAGGTACCTACCTACCTTATGATTTAGATTTTGGAAAATTTTGAAAGGTCATAACTTTTTTTCTATTATAGATAGAAAGCTGAAACTTTCACTGAATTTTATCACTTTCAAAGGACTACAATCCCTGAAAATTTCAGCTCATTTGCACTTATAGTTCCTGAGATAAAATCGTGTTAAGCAATTTGGGGTGATTTATCAATTTTTCAATTTTTCTGAGTGCCTTTTTTCATAGATTTCGGATTCAAATCTGAGATTAATTTAGTGTATGGAGTTTGGGGGATGTTGATTGACCATTAGGATACAAAATCTCAACAAAAAAAATTTGAAATTTCATCGTTTTAGTAAGAAGGTACCTACCTTATGATTTAGATTTTGGAAAACTTTGAAAGGTCATAACTTTTTTTCTATTATAGATAGAAAGCTGAAATTTTCAGCGATTCTTATCCCTGTAGAAGACTATAATCTCTGAAAATTTCAGCTCATTTGGACTCATATTTCTTGAGATAAAATCGTGTTAAGCAATTTGGGGTGATTTATCAATTTTTCAATTTTTCTGAGTGCCTTTTTTCATAGATTTCGGCTCCAAATCTGAGATTAATTTAGTGTATGGAGTTTGGGGGATGTTGATTGACCATTAGCATACAAAATCTCGACAAAAAAAAATTTGAAATTACATCGTTTTAGTAAGAAGGTACCTACCTTATGATTTAGATTTTGGAAAATTTTGAAAGGTCATAACTTTTTTTCTATTATAGATAGAAAGCTGAAACTTTCACTGAATTTTATCACTTTCAAAGGACTACAATCCCTGAAAATTTCAGCTCATTTGGACTCATATTTCCTGAGATAAAATCGTGTTAAGCAATTTGGGGTGATTTATCAATTTTTCAATTTTTCTGAGTGCCTTTTTTCATAGATTTCGGCTTTAAATCTGAGAATTATTTAGTGTATGGAGTTTGGGGGATGTTGATTGACCATTAGGATACAAAATCTCGACAAAAAAAAATTTGAAATTTCATCGTTTTAGTAAGAAGGTACCTACCTTATGATTTAGATTTTGGAAAACTTTGAAAGGTCATAACTTTTTTTCTATTATAGATAGAAAGCTGAAATTTTCAGCGATTCTTATCCCTGTAGAAGACTATAATCTCTGAAAATTTCAGCTCATTTGGACTCATATTTCTTGAGATAAAATCGTGTTAAGCAATTTGGGGTGATTTATCAATTTTTCAATTTTTCTGAGTGCCTTTTTTCATAGATTTCGGCTCCAAATCTGAGATTAATTTAGTGTATGGAGTTTGGGGGATGTTGATTGACCATTAGCATACAAAATCTCGACAAAAAAAAATTTGAAATTACATCGTTTTAGTAAGAAGGTACCTACCTTATGATTTAGATTTTGGAAAATTTTGAAAGGTCATAACTTTTTTTCTATTATAGATAGAAAGCTGAAACTTTCACTGAATTTTATCACTTTCAAAGGACTACAATCCCTGAAAATTTCAGCTCATTTGGACTCATATTTCCTGAGATAAAATCGTGTTAAGCAATTTGGGGTGATTTATCAATTTTTCAATTTTTCTGAGTGCCTTTTTTCATAGATTTCGGCTTTAAATCTGAGAATTATTTAGTGTATGGAGTTTGGGGGATGTTGATTGACCATTAGGATACAAAATCTCGACAAAAAAAAATTTGAAATTTCATCGTTTTAGTAAGAAGGTACCTACCTTATGATTTAGATTTTGGAAAACTTTGAAAGGTCATAACTTTTTTTCTATTATAGATAGAAAGCTGAAATTTTCAGCGATTCTTATCCCTGTAGAAGACTATAATCTCTGAAAATTTCAGCTCATTTGGACTCATATTTCCTGAGATAAAATCGTGTTAAGCAATTTGGGGTGATTTATCAATTTTTCTGAGTGCCTTTTTTCATAGATTTCGGCTTTAAATCTGAGAATAATTTAGTGTATGGAGTTTGGGGTATGTTAATTGACCATTAGCATACAAAATCTCGACAAAAAAAAATTTGAAATTACATCGTTTTAGTAAGAAGGTACCTACCTTATGATTTAGATTTTGGAAAATTTTGAAAGGTCATAACTTTTTTTCTATTATAGATAGAAAGCTGAAACTTTCACTGAATTTTATCACTTTCAAAGGACTACAATCCCTGAAAATTTCAGCTCATTTGCACTTATAGTTCCTGAGATAAAATCGTGTTAAGCAATTTGGGGTGATTTATCAATTTTTCAATTTTTCTGAGTGCCTTTTTTCATAGATTTCGGCTCCAAATCTGAGATTAATTTAGTGTATGGAGTTTGGGGGATGTTGATTGACCACTGGGATACAAAATCTCAACAAAAAAAATTTGAAATTTCATCGTTTTAGTAAGAAAGTACCTACCTTATGATTTAGATTTTGGAAAAATTTGAAAGGTCATAACTTTTTTTCTATTATAGATAGAAAGCTGAAACTTTCACTGAATTTTATCACTTTCAAAGGACTACAATCCCTGAAAATTTCAGCTCATTTGGACTCATATTTCCTGAGATAAAATCGTGTTAAGCAATTTGGGGTGATTTATCAATTTTTCAATTTTTCTGAGTGCCTTTTTTCATAGATTTCGGCTTTAAATCTGAGAATTATTTAGTGTATGGAGTTTGGGGGATGTTGATTGACCATTAGGATACAAAATCTCGACAAAAAAAAATTTGAAATTACATCGTTTTAGTAAGAAGGTACCTACCTTATGATTTAGATTTTGGAAAAATTTGAAAGGTCATAACTTTTTTTCTATTATAGATAGAAAGCTGAAACTTTCACTGAATTTTATCTCTTTCAAAGGATTACAATCCCTGAAAATTTCAGCTCATTTGCACTTATAGTTCCTGAGATAAAATCGTGTTAAGCAATTTGGGGTGATTTATCAATTTTTCAATTTTTCTGAGTGCCTTTTTTCATAGATTTCGGCTCCAAATCTGAGATTAATTTAGTGTATGGAGTTTGGGGGATGTTGATTGACCATTAGCATACAAAATCTCGACAAAAAAAAATTTGAAATTACATCGTTTTAGTAAGAAGGTACCTACCTTATGATTTAGATTTTGGAAAATTTTGAAAGGTCATAACTTTTTTTCTATTATAGATAGAAAGCTGAAATTTTCAGCGTTTCTTATCCCTGTAGAGGACTATAATCCCTGAAAATTTCAGCTCATTTGGACTCATATTTCCTGAGATAAAATCGTGTTAAGCAATTTGGGGTGATTTATCAATTTTTCAATTTTTCTGAGTGCCTTTTTTCATAGATTTCGGCTTTAAATCTGAGAATAATTTAGTGTATGGAGTTTGGGGTATGTTAATTGACCATTAGGATACAAAATCTCGACAAAAAAAAATTTGAAATTTCATCGTTTTAGTAAGAAGGTACCTACCTTATGATTTAGATTTTGGAAAACTTTGAAAGGTCATAACTTTTTTTCTATTATAGATAGAAAGCTGAAATTTTCAGCGATTCTTATCCCTGTAGAGGATTATAATCCCTGAAAATTTCAGCTCATTTGGACTCATATTTCCTGAGATAAAATCGTGTTAAGCAATTTGGGGTGATTTATCAATTTTTCAATTTTTCTGAGTGCCTTTTTTCATAGATTTCGGCTTTAAATCTGAGAATAATTTAGTGTATGGAGTTTGGGGTATGTTAATTGACCATTAGGATACAAAATCTCGACAAAAAAAAATTTGAAATTTCATCGTTTTAGTAAGAAGGTACCTACCTTATGATTTAGATTTTGGAAAACTTTGAAAGGTCATAACTTTTTTTCTATTATAGATAGAAAGCTGAAATTTTCAGCGATTCTTATCCCTGTAGAGGATTATAATCCCTGAAAATTTCAGCTCATTTGGACTCATATTTCCTGAGATAAAATCGTGTTAAGCAATTTGGGGTGATTTATCAATTTTTCAATTTTTCTGAGTGCCTTTTTTCATAGATTTCGGCTCCAAATCTGAGATTAATTTAGTGTATGGAGTTTGGGGGATGTTGATTGACCATTAGCATACAAAATCTCGACAAAAAAAAATTTGAAATTACATCGTTTTAGTAAGAAGGTACCTACCTTATGATTTAGATTTTGGAAAATTTTGAAAGGTCATAACTTTTTTTCTATTATAGATAGAAAGCTGAAATTTTCAGCGTTTCTTATCCCTGTAGAGGACTATAATCCCTGAAAATTTCAGCTCATTTGGACTCATATTTCCTGAGATAAAATCGTGTTAAGCAATTTGGGGTGATTTATCAATTTTTCAATTTTTCTGAGTGCCTTTTTTCATAGATTTCGGCTTTAAATCTGAGAATAATTTAGTGTATGGAGTTTGGGGTATGTTAATTGACCATTAGGATACAAAATCTCGACAAAAAAAAATTTGAAATTTCATCGTTTTAGTAAGAAGGTACCTACCTTATGATTTAGATTTTGGAAAACTTTGAAAGGTCATAACTTTTTTTCTATTATAGATAGAAAGCTGAAATTTTCAGCGATTCTTATCCCTGTAGAGGATTATAATCCCTGAAAATTTCAGCTCATTTGGACTCATATTTCCTGAGATAAAATCGTGTTAAGCAATTTGGGGTGATTTATCAATTTTTCAATTTTTCTGAGTGCCTTTTTTCATAGATTTCGGCTTTAAATCTGAGAATAATTTAGTGTATGGAGTTTGGGGTATGTTAATTGACCATTAGGATACAAAATCTCGACAAAAAAAAATTTGAAATTTCATCGTTTTAGTAAGAAGGTACCTACCTTATGATTTAGATTTTGGAAAACTTTGAAAGGTCATAACTTTTTTTCTATTATAGATAGAAAGCTGAAATTTTCAGCGATTCTTATCCCTGTAGAGGACTATAATCTCTGAAAATTTCAGCTCATTTGGACTCATATTTCCTGAGATAAAATCGTGTTAAGCAATTTGGGGTGATTTATCAATTTCTGGATATCCTTTTTTTAAAAGATTTGGGTTTTAAATCTTTGTGAATTTTTGAACAAAATGAGCAAAACATTCACTCAATTTATTGAAAAATATCAAGGTGGTTATATTACTCCTTCACCAACATCGAAAATTTTCTCAAATTTAAATTAATAAAAATATTGTTACATTTACAGCAAAATGTGTAGATTCCTTCCACATGGGTTCCCTATTCTTTGGCACAGATTTCCCTAGCCGACCTGACGATTTTTACGTAGTCACCCAAAAATTCATCGATCACATATCTGCAGCTGATGATGTAAGAAAAGTGCCAAAACACTTAGACATATCTGCTCTGGAAGCTTCCGTAAGTAATATTTAATTATTCTCACATAATTTCTAACAAAATTGCTCAAGGATGGTCAACTAACCAGAGACCTATTTTGGACGGAAGCCAAAGATGTCTGGTGCATATTTCTCGATCCAGTTTATGGGGATTTTTTGGGTGCACAATCCGACATTAACAAACCCATACCATTTCTGGATGCTGTTCCAATCACTGTTTGGTTACATGCGGATTTGGATCCAAATAGTACTACTGTTAAGGAGAAATGTGATAAAGGCAACACTGCAGGCAAGAATTTTCGCTTTGAAAACTTTTTAATAATATTTTGTTTGTTTTAGATATCCATGCCTTAGCGTATATTTCCAATTTAGTTAGTTTACAAATCAATCACTATCAATATTTGTTTTTACTAAGACTGGCAGATCAAGCTGCAGAATTAGCTACTTTTTTAAATATTGACTCAGATAGGATATTAAAAGTATAATAATTATTTATTTTTTTAAATATATATATATTAAAACTGACTCTTTTAGAGTGAAAGCACCTCATCATTAGCTATTGGCGCTTTAATTCCTCAACTCGAAGTAACATTTGTAATGCCCCCTCAAAGTCCAGGCAAAGAGTCCTCTGGAGGAGACGGTGAATCATTTATTCCAGATTTTTCTAGTATAGACGACATTACTGTAGGTATACTCAGGAATTCGACAAGATCAATACCGCAAATGGAAAATATCCGTTGCGTTTCCTATTCGGAGAACACAGAAGTGTTTTCGCAATCACAAGAACATGAACAAGAAGATATGGTTTTTGTAACTCAAAATAAAATAGGCAAAAATTCTGTTTATACTCCACCTAAAGGGCCACAGAAAAATTTGTTGCAAAATAATATCAACGTAGGATTATCTTCAATGAAAAAAGGATTCTCTACTCTGATGTCATCAATTGACAGTGCCCTTAAACAAAGTCCTGACGATATGTCAGACACAATATCTGTAAGAAGTGATGCATCTAGTGATTCTGAACAAATAGTTATGATTAATTTTGAAGAAGATGTTAGAGGCATGGATTATATGTTTTTTGTAAATGGAATGCAGGATTTTGAGAGGGTTGAAGAAGCCGCTGAAGTGGTTGAAGAAACTGGGACTTTGACTTCTACAAGTGATCATAGTCTCACCAGCAGTTGTCGAAGAAAAGATTTGGTAGTAATCAAAAAATCAAATTATTATATTTACAGTAATTTTTTCTTGTAGGTTTGTGTCTCCACATTCAAACTCACAAATGTAGAATTTTTGCAACAATCTCGTGGTTATTCTTCTTCGATTAAAGTTCAAGTTGGAAATATACTTAGCGAAGAATGTTCTAGTATTCCTTGGGATGAATTTCAGGTAATATAAATAGGGATTTATGAGCACCGTTAGGAAACATAACTTTTATATATCCAGGGTATATAGAGAATTTAATGCTATTTACAATGGTGTCGAGTTTTTTATAAAGGGACCCCCTTTGAATTCTGGTTTCAAAATATTGAAATCTCAAATGCTCGGTAACTATTGAGCGAATTGCATTGAAATTTTCTGCATTTGTAGCTCTTATTAAACTCCAAATGTCCTGTAATTTACAATGTTTCCAGGTTTATAGTTTTTAAGCAAATTGAATTTTTGACAAAATTTGGATTAAAAATCAACTTTGAGGCTTAATTGCTCAAAAACTTTTTGAGCTATCAAGCTCAATTTTGCACAGATTTATAGAGAATGTATTGCTCTTTCCAACGGTGTATAGTTTATTTTAATTTGCTTGAAATTTAATAAAGATATGGGCAATTGTTCATGACCATGTCAAGATTTCGAAAATTTTCCGTAGCCAAAAATAGGATTTTTATTTTATTTTTGTTTCTTCTTAAAACAACCATTTGGAAATGAGGTCAGGATTGTTTTCCACTTTCTACTAATTTTGACCCATTCTATCCATTGGTAAAGTCACAATTGAGCAAAACTGAAAAATGAAAAAATCAAGTTTTTCATAAGGGTACCCCTTTGAATTCTGATTTCAAAATATTCAAATCTCAATTGCCCGATAACCGTTGAGCAAATTGCATCGATAATTTCAGCATTTGTAGCTCTTATTAAGCTCTAAAATACCTGTAATTTACAATATTCCCAGGCTTATGATTTTTGAGAAAATTGAGTTTGAAGTTTTCAACAAAATTTGGATTAAAAATCAACTTTGAGGCTCAATTGCTCAAAAACTATTTAAGATATCAAACTCAATTTTACACAGATTTATAGAGAATTTATTGCTCCTTCCAACGGTGCATAGTTTATTTCAATTTACTCGAAATTTAACAAAGATATGGGCAATTGTTCATGACCATGTCAAGATTTGAAAAATTTTCCAGAGGCAAAAATAGGTTTTTTATTTTATTTTTGTTTCTACCTAAAATGGCCATTTGGAAATGATGTCAGGGTGGTTTTCCAGTAATTTTGACCCATTCTATCGATTGGTAAAGTCACAATTGAGCAAAACTGAAAAATGAAAAAAATCAAGTTTTTCATAAGGGTACCCCCTTTGAATTCTGATTTCAAAATATTCAAATCTCAATTACCTGATAACCGTTGAGCAAATTGCATCGAAATTTTCATCATTTTAGCTCTTATTAAGCTCTAAAAGACCTGTAATTTACAATATTCCCAGGTTTATATTTTTGAGAAAATTGAGTTTGAAGTTGTCAACAAAATTTGGACTAAAAGTCAACTTTGAGGGTCAATTGCTCAAAAACTTTCTGAGCTATCTAACTCAATTTCGCATAGATTTATAGAGCATTTAATACTCTTTCCAGCGGTGTATAATTTATTTCAATTTGCTCAAATATCCAGGAAGATCTGGACAATAGAGGCTGTAGGTATGGGTTCAAATACTCTGTTTTTTTTTTTGAATCATGCCCCGCTTGATTTTTTGAACTGAGATTTGAGATATACAAAATTTTAGTGCACCTTATAACAAAAAATATAAAAAAACTACTGTGCACCAGAGCATCTTAGTACTTTATTTTATAAATAACAAATAACATAAAGCTTGCATAAGACACCAGAATAGAATGATGATTAGATTATATTGTAAATAACCAAAAAAATTACTAAGAATTGTATTGTTTTAAACAGATTTTAGATATTTGAAGTACCAAAATTAGTTCAAGTAATGTTTCCAATAATGTATTTAAAGTATTTTACATACTTCAAGTAAATCTATCAAATATATTTACTTCATATTTGTACTTCAAGTACTTTCGTAATATACTTTTGCCATCTCTGATCTAATACATAGATATTAGAAAAAATAAACTAAAAATATATTTTCTAGGGTAAATTTAGTATGCGATCAAGAGGCTGGACAGAGAATTCAGACAGCAATGCCACATCAAAAATAAGACTCAGGCTGGATCATACACTAGCTCTCTCTTCTTCCAACTTATTGTCTCAGTACGATTTGACTGACAAAGACAACATGAGAAAAGTATTCACAGATTGTCTAACGGTGAAAGTAAAAGATTTGTCATTGAGCTTGAATATGAGCACTGCAACAGGTTTGACTGATTTTATCGAGGACGAACTTATTGCTATTCCATTGCCATTAGAAGTAAGTAAATTTCAATTACAATACTTCAATAATTCTAAAATATAAATTCTACAGCTTTCAATCAACAATGTAAAAATTCATTTAATAGAAGACAGACCTCCTGTAAATATAACTTCTCCAGGACCTGTACCTATTGACCTCAATGTAGTGGAATTATTTATTAAACGCAATGAAGATGGAATATTTAAAATTTCTTTGCAACAAGAACATTTATTATCAAACCACAATAGCTGTGAAATATTGCAATCAAATTCTATTCAATCATCGTCAGATAATGAGGAATTGAAAAGAAAACTACTCGCTTTTGAACGGGTATCAGAAGAGAACAGACTCTTACGAAAAGCCAAAGAGGAAAGTGATATTTTGAGGAACCATTTGAAAAACGCACAAGATGATGTAAGAATTTGTTTGTGTTTGTATAAATATAATTATTTACATTTATTGCAGATAAGCAAACTCTTAGATGAAAAAAAACGTCTCTTAGACGAAGTCTTGTCGTTAAGAGAACAGTTGTCAACAAGTGGCAGCTGGAAATGGAACTCTTCTAAAAGCTAGCAATGTTGTTTTGACTGTACTAATTGCTGTAGCGGCGAGGAAAAACGTTCCCAGTAGTTAGACAGTCAATGATTGGCTGTATAGATAGATTTTTTTATAAGTTGTTGTTTTTAAAATGTTAGCTATGAAATGAAAGCCATTGATTATTCATGTTAAATGCATTTTATAAGAAAAAAAAGTAAATGTTATGTCCAGAGGAATCTCTCTTGTATGGCAATTAAAGATATTTGTGTGTTGTATCAAATTACTATCACAATAATTATTATTATGTATTTTTTGTTAACCTAAAATAAATTTTGTTGAGCACTCTATTGTTCTTTTAATGACTTATAAGTATATATAACTTCAAATTGCCTCACTCGTCCCCATGGATATTGAATAACTTGGCTACTTCATTTAGATCGTCGTATTTCTTTTGATCCTTTAAAACTTGCCTGGCTATCGACATCCTATTGAAAACATTCCACAAAACTATGCCAACCACAACATCGTCGCGCAGATAGAAAATCACTCCTTTGCCATAATCTTCGCCTTCATTACTGTTAGGAAGCATTTTCTTTACAAGTTTCATTTTCTTTTTCTCTTCTTCAGATAGGTACTTTTCACATTCTTGAGGTAGTTCTTCAGTCTTGGATCTGTCTCCTTCGCCAGTTTCTTCAACAACGTGTTGTGGTGTGTCTTTGTCGGTTTGTTTGGCAAACACCCCAACAGTGGGCAGCATGGAATCAACAATACCAATTGCTTCGTACCCAACATCTGGTCCTAGATCGCTCCAAAACATGCTTTGGTGCCAATAAGGATTACGGCCACCAGCCATGTTTTCACCTAATAATAATAATTAATTATTGATGAATTAATTTTTTTGAGAATGATTATCTTACCAGCTAATCTGCCAGAAACTACAGCGTGATCGTGATGTTCAATACGACGACGTCCCAGGCGTGGATCATAGAAACAGGCACAGTCGCCCGCAATGTATAAATCTGTTCTGGCCTAAAAAGAAATTAATGATTAAATAATTTGGATAAAAACAACTTTAGAGTTTGTTTTAGAGTCCAAATTTTCATTATTAGAGGTTTTTGATTCGCTGGATAATTTTTCTAATTGTTTAAAATTTAATTATGATTGGCTCTTAAAATAAAGTCAATTATGAGCTGGATATATTTTAAATTCTAATAACCAATGAACATTTCAAAAAGCTATTTAGAGTCCAAATTTTCATTATTACTGGTTCTTGATTGGCTAGATAATTTTGAAGACTAATCAAGAGCCACTAATTATTTAAATTTTGATTATAAGTGAATCTTAAAATAGAGTTAATTACCTGCAGTTCAGTATTAACTAAATAACCTCCCAGTTCCGGATCGACTTCCAAATCTGATTTTTCCGCCAACTCCGTATTTGGTTCGACCCCAGTGGTGCAAACAACAAAATCAACCACCAAAGTCTTACCACTACTCAACGTCAATTCCACTTTTTCATCTTTAGCTTTGACACCAACAATTTCAGTGGTTGGCAAGACTTGAACTCCTTCATTTCTCACTTTATCTGACGTCCAAAGACTGAGATATTCCGGCAGAATTTTGCCCATGTTACCTGTTTCCCTGAATATTTGATAAATATATTTGTTTCTTTTTTTGTCTAAAATAAAACAAATATAAAATACAAAAATGTATAAATAAATTATTGTCCAAACCTCTTCTGCCAAAAGCGCAAGCCAATTCACTTCCCAAAAACCCACCACCAACTACGGCAACGGATTTTGCCTGGTCAAAAGCTTCAAAAACATCTCTGAAGTCATCAACATTTCTAAATAATTTAATGTGATCTCTTATGTTTGGATCTGCAAGGGCCACTTCAAATACTGGAGTTAGGCGAGGCATTGCACCTTAATAAAAAACATATTCTATTATAAATTCTTTACAATCATATATAATTATTACCTGTAGCAATCAAACACTTATTATACTTAATTGCAGAACCATCTTCTAAATAAGCCAACTTTTCCATAACATCTAAATGAGTTATATTCCAGCCACGGGCTACTGCAACTCCACCATTTTCAGTGCTCATCAAAGATTTACAGTCACAATAAAAATCGTCAGGCTCATAAAATAGACTTCTTTCTGAACCGTTCCATTGTTTGAAAATCAAACTGTTAGCGATATCTTTGTCGTCGTTGAACCAAATTTCTTTGGACAATGGGGGCCTCATGTACGGGTAATACGGTTCATTTGAAACGATTAATACTTTTGCTTGTGGGTCTGATGATTTGATGGCACGGAAAGCTGTAAATGAGGCAGTTCCACCGCCAATCAACAAATAAGGTACATCCTTGGGAATGTCACTAGAGGAGGCAGGGATTTTAATTACTTCACGTTCCTTTCTAACTTTCTTCCTGGTAATTACTTTTTTGGGTCTTGTTTTGTCGGGTCGGCCCATAAAATAATAGACCTAAATAATGCAAGTTAGTTTTAATTGATTGAGATATAGGTAACTTACTGCTCCTATTGAGGCTGCTGTTAACAAAACCCCCAAAATATACAACCCGCGTCCTTTTTTCTTAGGCTTAGGTTTCTCTTCGCTGGGACATTCTGCCTCAGAAAGTGTTTTAGGTGGTAGGCATTGTTGAATTGTAGCTTTTTTCTAGTAAAAAATATTGATAAATTAGTATGTATTTAAAAAAATATTTTTTCAATACCCGCGGGATGAAATGAGGTTTACAAGGATTAATTTCCACTGGTTTGATGTCCTTCAATTTTAAATTTTGAGGAGGTTTATGGGATTTGGGCTTTGCGGAAGGATGGGATTCAATGGAACCGTCTTCGGATCCTACCTTTTTGCCATCATCGCTACTGAACCGGTGTTGACTTATTAGGGTGAGTTTATGTAGGGTGTCTGAAACAGAAAATTTGTTGAATTTTGAACTAAACCTAAACTTTAAAGTATCTCAAGCTTTCTTATGTATTTCCGAAAGTTCGGAAATGTTCTGGTAAGTTCTAGAATGTTTCTGAAATTCTAATTTGATTCAAAAGTGTTCTGTAGTGTTCTACAATTTTCCTGATAACGCTAATTTGTCTCAAACAGATGTAGGAAAATTGAAAGTTTTTTGAAGCTTAGGAAAGTTCTAAATTTATTCTTAAGTACTCTAGAGTGTCTCAGGGCCGGTTTCTCGATAGCGAGTCACCTCCGGGTTAGTTTCAACTCCATGGTAAGCGTGTCTAGTTATTATGTTTACCCTGGAATTATCCACAACACGGGGGTGACCTGCTATTGAAAAACCGGCCTTCAGAATGCTTAGAAATGTTCCAAAGTGGCACGAGCGTATTCTGAAACTTTTCGCTTTCTAAAATATTGCAAAAACTTCAGAAGTGTTCTGGTCGGTTCTAAAATGTCTTTTAAATTCCAAAAAATGTTCTGTAACGTTTTACAATGTTCTTAGAGATTCACAAAGTTCTTAATTGCTCTAGAGCGTCTTAGGTCCAGTTTCACAATTGGTGGTAAACTCGAGGGTAACCTGTACTGGTTATCAGACTCATAGTTGCGGGTTGAACACATTGAATAATCTGAAGCTTGACCAATGGTTTTGGCTAAACCACACATTATGAAACAGATATATTGTTGGTTACCATTGTCTTATGGTTAAAGTTGGGCTGTTGGTGAAACTAGCTATTTTAAGAGCTAGTTTCACCAAGGTAGTTTAAGTTAAGTACTAAAAGTAGCTGGGGTACTTTGTGTCACAGTAGCTTATGAATACATGGAAAACATTACCAAAACCTACAGCCACAAGCTAGTTTTTAAAACGAATTTTTAATTAATAAAATGTTATTAGAAGAAAATCTTAATGCATATATTCCAGCTAGCCTAGTCACTTGCAAAGGAATAGCCAAAGGTATGTACGAAGGCTTATCAGAAGAGGGAATAGTCGAGAATACAAAATTCGTTACAAATGTCATTGAGGCCAGAAGGCTAAAAAAGAGAATAACTGAAAATGGTAATATTATCTACAAGGGGCAAACCACCTAGGAATTCTTTACCAAAAATGTAGGGAATTTAGAGGAATTTGTGGGGAATTTGAAGGAACTCATCAGTGAAGGAAATTGTAGGGTCATAACGTCACTGAGGTTCACATTCTTACAAAAATAGTAATATGTTAACTGTAAAAAAAATCTAGTTTTGTGTTCAATATTCATTTTGTGTTGGATATTCATTCTTATTAAAGAAATCCTCCCAAAATTACACTACATGATTTACAGGTCCAAATTTAAAAAATTCAAAGGAATAAGGAATACAGTTTTTGTAGGCTGATTTCCAAAATTTTTCATGTTATTTTCCACTAAATAAATTTGAAATTTTGGGAAAATGAGCCTCTTTACACACAAAAAGTTTCAAATTTTTCCTTTCACTAGTTTTCCAGGAATATTTTGAAATGTGTGAGACTGTATTTTCAACTAATTCAGTTTTTGTAGGTTGTTTTCCAAGATTTTTTATGTTGCTTTTTTTTCACTGGAAAATTTTGAAATATTAGGAAAATCAGCTTCTCACCTTCCTCTTTACATGCAAACAGTTTCAAAATTTTCCCTTGTCTAGTTTTCCAGGAAAACTTTGAAATATGTGAGACTGTATTTTCAACTAATTCTGTTTTTGTAGGTTGATTTCCAAGATTTTTCATGTTGCTGTTTTCTACTGGAAAAATTTGAAATTTTGGGAAAATGAGCTTCTCAGCTTTCTCTTTACATGCAAAAAATTTCAAAATTTTCCCTTCTCTAGTTTTCCAGGTAAACTTTGAAATGTGTGAGACAGTATTTTCAACTAATTCAGTTTTTGTAGGTTGACTTCCGAGATTTTTCATGTTGTTTTCTACTGGAAAAATTTAAAATTTTGGGAAAATGAGCGTCTCACCTTCCTCTTTACATGCAAAAAGTTTCAAAATGTTCATTTCAATAGTTTTCCAAGAAAACTTTGAAATGTGTGAGACTGTATTTTCAATTAATTCAGTTATTTTAGGTTGATTTCTAAGATTTTTCCTCGGATTTTTCATGTTGCTGTTTTCCACTGGAAAATTTTGAAATTTTGGGAAATTGAGCTCCTCACCTTCCTTTTTACATGCAAAAAGTTTCAAAATGTTCCTTTCACTAGTTTTCTAGCAAAATTTTGAAATGCGTGAGACTGTATTTTCAACTAATTCAGTTTGTGTAGGTTGATTTCCAAGATCTTTCATGTTACTGGTTTCCACTGGAAAACTTTTAAATTTTGGGAAAATGATCTTCTCACCTTCCTCTTTACATGCAGAGAGTTTCCAAGTTTTCCCTTTTTTTAGAGGAATTTGTGGGGTATTAGAAGGAATTTGTGATAGGGTATCTGGAGGAATTTGCAGGAATTTTGAGGAATTATGCGAAAAAAATTCCCCTTTGATGAATTGTTTGCACCAATTCTGAGATAGTGGTTTACCCCTTGCAATAAAGTGAATGAAGTCAAATACACAGATAAGACAGATTGGGTGACAGACCTACTGAATACGCTAGCCCTTCCTTCTGTCAGCAGCAATCCAGAGCTATTGGTGAATAATCGGATTAAAGATGAGTGCATTGAATTAGGCATAGAGGAGCCTGATATGATCCTCCAAGGAAAAAAGGATACAGCGTCAGGAAAAGACGGAATTACTTACCCTATGTTGTCAAGACTACCGCCTTTTATGAAAACTACCTTGTTGCAACTTTTCAATGGAATCCTAAGACAGGAGACAGGTATTCCGCAGGCTTGGAGAAACCAAATCGTCATCCCGATTAAAAAATCCAAGAAAGACTCTGAAGACTTTGAAGCATACAGACCAATAGCTTTGATATCGTGCCTTGGTAAATTAATGGTGAAGACACATTTACAATATTTCTTGGAGAAAAAAGATTAGGTATTTCAATGTAGTCCAAAATGGGTTAAGAAAAGGAAAATGGACCATAGACAATCTGGTCATTTTAGCTTATTCAATTTACACAGCATTTACCAATAATGAAGTGATAGTATCGAGGATAGTATTATGTGCCTTCATAGACATTCAGGCTGTTTATGATGATGAAATTCTTAGGAAATCGTGGCTGGCGAGGTTTGTGCAATGCAATATGCCGATGATATTGTAATGTTTGCAGCTGGTAAAAAGGTGGAAGAAGGTATAAGAAAAGTGCATGTTGCTTTGAATAGATTGACAGGATAGCCATAACATGGATATTTCAACAGAAAAAACTAAAGCTATGTTGTTTTCCAAGGGTAGCATAAATAATCTAATAACAAATATGAGGGTGTTAAATGGATAAATTGAATTGAGTGGGTTGAAAATTATAAGTACTTGGGTGTCATATTGGACAGGAAGTTGAAGTGGAACGAACACCTCGACAAACACATTTAAATATGTGACTAACAAGGCGCAGAAAGGAATTACCACAATGAGAACAACACAAGAATCTGGCGGGGCGTTGACCCAAATATATTATGCTGTCAACAATGTACCACATAAATCCAATCAAATCAAAATATGCTTTATTGTTTAAAGATACAAATCTTGATAACAACAAACTCATCAATAAAGTAGGTACCCCTCAAGGTACCCACTTAAAAATAAAGAGAATACCTACACAACAAAAATAAAACCAACTGGATAAAATGTATACATATTGTACTAGTCAAGTACCTAATGGTAAGGGAAACGTTAAGAGCCAGAAAGCAAGATCAAAAGACTGCTCAACATTGAAATTAAAAACAAACTTGAAATTAAAAATTAAAACTCAAAATTATTAATCCAGGTAGACAGAGGAGATAAGAAGTATTCCTCTACAGAGTAGAAAGCCTTAGCCGATAGTAATTTTTTGACCTGTCTCTTGAAATATCTACTCTCCTTTATTATTCTTATGGTACCTATGAGGTAAGTGATTAAACATTTTTTTACTCTTATAGTGAATAGATTTTTGAGTTAGCGGGGATGTGGCAAGATGAATTCTAGCATTCAGTACCAGGCCTTGAGAGTGATGACTGGCTGCATGAAGAGTCTCCCATAATGGTGTTGTTATCAGAAGCGGCAGAAATGCCATTGATAAAGCGAGGGAAACCACTAAGTACAAAGTTGATGCTCAGCAAAGTAGCCATTAGAGGGGACGAGGTCAACAGGGTGCGCTCAACTTCAATGCTTGTTACAATCAGAATCTTCCTTATTGACAAACCAAGCTCAAACAGAAGTTTGATGTAAGAATCTGAAAATAAGCAGCAGTTTATGGTTACAGGTTACAGGCCCTCAATTCTTGAATAATCTCGCATACGAAAATTGATATGATTTCGAATGTTCCCGATTCAATTTACGTTGCTGTCATTCGAATTCGATTCAATTTTCGTATACGAAAATATTCAAGAATTGACCCCCAGTTGTATATGGTGTGCCCCATGATTTAGAATGCTGTTAGGTGCTAATGCTTATATAATGTGATTGATTGTTACAGGTTCATTTTTTTAGGCACATATCCTATTTAGTCCTATTTTCTTGGTGTTTCCAAATTCCCCGCTGTACATGCCAGGGCAAAAAATTACCTACTTATCCTCAATCGAAACCCAAACTATTGCCGAGTGGGGTTGCCCCACTCCGATGCACTAGAGAACACAAATGATAGGATTCTGGCTGTCAACAAGGGGCCATTGGTAAACAGGAAGAACTCAACTACTGCCCAGCTCTGTACTAAGGTATTAAAATTTCAACTAGGTATTTGTATTTATTGAGGTATCTATGTTATAGATATGCTTTATGGAGTTTGGAGGGTTTCAGTAGGTACTACTTGACACTACATTGCACATACCAAATAAACTGAAATTTTTACTGCAAATATTATTAGAATAGGGTTCAGTATGTATTACGAATATAATATAAATTTACTTACTTTGTAGCTGTGGATTCCTCGAATACAAAACAACGGATGAAGCACTCCTGTTCAGCACAAACCTACTGATATTAAATACTTGTCTGGCACGAAACATTATTTATCTATAATAACGTTTTATAATATTTTGTAAAAATGTTCCAAAAAATCTGTCCACTTTGTCATTTGCTCTGGCATTTACCTGACAAAATTCATAATTTTATTCGAAAATCAGTCACCTTGTGTGTAAAATGAAAAATGTAACTAGTTATTTTTCAATAGAGAATAATCAATTTGAGGATAATTTAATGTGAATTAATATATACAAGAATAATTTAAAACTATTTGAAAATGAAAATCGGAAAAAGTGGAAAGGATTTTTCAAAAAGCACTTTTTGAGGTTATGTTGGATTTGTCAGAGAAATGTCGTCCTTTTTTTGTTTTTTTATGTCAAAACTATGGATTTTCTCTTTTGTTCCATTGATTTGGCAACACTGTTCGAAGAAGCTTTTCCTACATAAAACCTATCAAGAGTAAAATTATTGTGAAAAAGTGGAAAATTCTGTGTATAAAATGCTTTTATAGATTGTATTATTATTTAGTTTAAGTTTTTGGGACTTTTTTAATCCAGGTAAAAGTTTATTTACATTTCCCTATTTATAGGAAGTTTTGCCTTGTATCTGAAATAATATTGTTTATTTTGGTACTAGTTAAAAAAAAATATATTTAATTACTTATCTTAATATTAAATCTCTTGTTAAATTTATTTAAACAAATCTATTTTGTTTATTTATATTTTTTTTTTTAACAATAATTCTATAGGGATTTTTGTTTTTATTACAAACGGCAACACTGGTGGACAATCAGCTGACTTTGACATGTCTGTCTTTTACTTTTGCATTTGATTGGCCAATAAAACCCCCCTCTCCAATTTTTGTTGTGTTGATATTTTCAAAATTAGAATAATTTCGTGCCCTTTTAGTTTTTAATAATAATTTTTAAATAATTAATATTCCCAAGTGAAAAATGTGTGCAGATTTCACTAGAGTCAAAGAATCATTGGTAGACAAAATCCTAGAGCAAGGGCAAAAACTAAGAAATTCAATGGTACAATCGATATTACAAAATGACCCAATGAGCTCAGCAGATATTATTTATAATAATAAAATATACAATACTCCAGTAAATAGTGCTACGACATTATCCAATGAAAACCCAAAAAAAAATTCAAAATTACTAGAAGCATTTTTAAATGGGGATTATTTGACTAAAGACCAAGAAGAGTTAGCTTTAAGTACAATAAGATCAATGCCTGTATCCGATGTATGTGAAACAACCCAAAAAACACTTTCATCAAAATGCTGTTGCGCCACTTGTACAGCATATTCCATAAACAATTTAAATTGTGATTTAAGACGAACTCCAAATTGTAGCAATTTACGTAGAGAATTTACTATATTCAAATTTGTAGATTCCCTAAAAGTAATTTTACAAAGTTTAAGTTTGAATGATTTTGGTAATAAAAAGGTCAATACAAAAGAAACTAATTCTACTTTAAATGAAACTTATTTTATTGAATATTATATACCAGAAGTTTTCACTAGGAATATAAAAACCAAATCAAAAACTGATAGCGGATTGGAAAGTGGTCACGTAAGGGTTTGTGCCAAAAGAACTACCAATAATGGTTAGTGAAGATTTTCATTTTTGCCTATAATAATTTTACTTCTTTTACAGTAATTCACATAAAACAAACCTACATCCACTCAGTGTGCAATTTTTACAATCACAACTTAGAAGACTACGATATAACGTTTTTGATAAAATACAAAACAAAAGGACAAACAAAATCGCAACTATTAGGAATTAGTAAATTGAATTTAGGGGTTTTTAAGCATACCAAAAATGCTTCATGTGGAAAATCCTTGCCAATACACTTAAATGAAGAATCCCCCATTAGTGTTGGTACATTTAAAGTAACTTTACAATTGGGAGCTGGCAAATTGTATTTCGGACAAGAATTTGTCGATGCTGTTTTATTTAATGAGAAAGAATCTGAAAATAATGACTCAGATGTTTCAGAAGAGGAAAAATTAACTAATGTAGCTAAAACTTTAGTAGAAAATAAGGTTACAGCGATTGTAGAGCCTGTAAAAGAAATTCCTTTAGTTGAAAAATCGAGTCAGGAGTTTGAGGGAGAATTATTGTTTGGATTTCTTTATGTGTCAGAAGCTAATTTTGCAAATTTGAGACTTAACTCTTATATTTTATGCCAGCCTTACTGCCAAAATGATACTTCGTCTAGTAGAATAGTGTTTAATAGCTCAGATCCGCTTTATAATTTTTGTCAGGTGAGTATCATTGATGATAAGTTTATTTAACAATTACCTACTTTACAATTTGGTGTTAAATTATAAGGATTTCAGCTGTATGTAACAACCTTATGATTTATATTTTTAAAATTTTTAAGTCATTTGCACTTATAGTTCCTTAGATAAAATCGTGTTAAGCAATTTGAGGGTGATTTATCAATTTTTCAATTTTTCTGAGTGCCTTTTTTCATAGATTTCGGCTTCAAATCTGAGAATAATTTAGTGTATGGAGTTTGGAGGATGTTAATTGACCATTAGGTTACAAAATCTCGACATAAAAAAAATTGAAATTTCATCGTTTTAGGAAGAAGGTACCTACCTTATGATTTAGATTTTGGTAAACTTTGAAAGGTCATAACTTTTTTTCTATTATAGACAGAAAGCTGAAACTTTTACTGAATTTCATCCCAATCAAGAGACTACAATCCCTGAAAATTTCATCTCATTTGCACGTATAGTTCCGGAGATAAAATCGTGTTAAGCAATTTGAGGGTAATTTATCAATTTTTCAATTTTTCTGAGTGCTTTTTTTCATAGATTTAGGCTTTAAATCTGAGAATAATTTAGTGTATGGAGTTTGGGGCATGTATATTGACCATTAGGATACAAAATCTCAACAACAAAAAATTTGAAATTTTATCGTTTTAGTAAGAACCTTATGACTCGCCTTATGATTTAGATTTTGGTAAACTTTGAAAGGTCATAACTTTTTTTCTATTATAGACAGAAAGCTGAAACTTTCACTGAAATTCATCCCTTTCAAAGGACTACAATCCCTTGAAATTTCGGCTCATTTGCACTTATACCATAAGCCAACATGGAGGTACTGCCGTCCTAATCAACCAAAATGCCGAGGGGTGTTTCACCTACCAAAAATTTGTACACCACTGCCAAAATTAGGCAGTGTTAACAACACTGCCTAATTGCTAGGCAGTGTTAACAACACTGCCTAATTGCTAACCATCAATGCCGTCACTGCTGCAAAAATTTCCGATTTGCTATAATTTCCGAAAAAATTCCGACAAATGTCGTAACAATGCCTTCACTGCCGCCAGCATTGCCGTAAATGTGATGCATTGCTTTCAATGCCGACAACACTGCCTTCAATGCCTACAACAATGCCTTCAATGCCTACAACAATGCCTTCAATGCCTACAACAATGCCTTCAATGCCGACAGCACTGCCCTCAATGCCGCAAGTATTGCTGTCATTATTAAATTGCATATCAAGGGAGTGAAATGGCATATTTTTCTTATATTTGTTAGAAACTTTATGTATCTACATCTTCTTAAGATTTTTGAATGATTGAAGGAATCTTTCTTTTGTTCTGTAAATGACTGCATTTTTTTTCAATACCTATCTTGAGACTGAAAATTGCGTTTTCTTTTAGTCGAGATTTTGTTATTTGGAAAATCACCAGGAAAATCACGAGGAAAATCATAGAAACTGTCAAAAAATTTGCAAAGCTTCTAGAGAAAATGCTGGAGAAAATGTTTAGTTTCAGATTTACCAGGAGACTTTTGAAATAGAAAAATACATTTCATGAACATATGATTTATTGATTATACCTCGGATTATACACTCGATTAAACATGTATATATACTACTGTTTTTGAGTTACATTCTTTTCAAATCTTTATACAATTTATTTATTTTATTTAAATCAACCCTCTTCAATTGGAATGGGCTACTGCCTACTAAATCGATCGGACCATAAAAAATGAATTGTTTGTCAACTAGCTGAATGTCTTCTTGCTTAGGCCAAACGAAAGCATCCAATTGTTTTATCAAAAACTTTACATTACATTCACTGCCATTTATGTTCAAAATTCTGCCAAGGTACCACTGATCATCATAATAAACACTGTAGTATTTTTCAGTTTCTATTAATATTTCGGTTTCGATTTCCGTAGTAGGTGTGTCCCTAGGTGCCTCAGTAGCTAAATCTACCATAAATTCTCCGCCACTGCTTTCCGATTTATCAGATATATATTCTGTTTCAGTGTCTGTTTCAGTTTCAGCTTCGTTCAATTTTAATCTCGATTTTGATTTAGTGACTTTGGTTCTTTTTCTTTTTGCTGCTGTTTTATGGTGAATTTTCTTCTTTCTTTTAGGTCGAGTTGTAGGTTGCGACGTGGCCGAGGACATGCCTTTAACTCTAAGTAGTCGATCTGTCGACAATCTTCCCTGTTTTTCTGAGAAAAACCAACAGATGCTGGATTTTTTTACTGTCATTTGTTTTCCATTTTTTAACGTTACCATTATGTATGAGCTACTTTTATCACATGACTTATTTTGACCACTGTAATCTCTTAAATTTAAATTCTCTATGTCTTGAAGAGTATTAAGGTCTTCTTCTAGTTCATTTAAGTCATATTCAGACATATATTCCTCCTCTAGTGCTTGACTGCTAGTTTCTATTTCCAAATCTGAATCAATAATTTCCTCGATAATTTCCTCTGCATTTCCAGCTGTCTCCTCATTTGCTCGAACAGAATTTTCTCTCAAATGAACGATACTAAAGTGTTCATCAGTTACTACAATCCCAAGATGATTAGCATCTACCCTAGCATTTTCTTTGGCATCAATAATAATTTTTTCAATTTCAGCCAACTCGAGTAAGTCATAATTTTTTTTATCTTCAACGCCTCCAAGTCTTGCATTATTCTCCCTTGGAAAACTGAAAGAATCCCCTAAAAAAAATTAAATAATTGAAAATTTGCTCAAAATCACATTGCTTTTTCTGAGATATTTTCTATCTTTGTATCACTGTTATTGCCTATTAAAATGTGAATTAATACTAACCTAAATCACTAACAACTTCATTGAGGGTTTGAATTCTAGAGAGTCGGCGAAGAATATCTAACATTGAAAAATTAACTATTGTAGAGTACGTAGACGTCATGGATCGCGTCTGCCTGAAATTTTTTTCACAAGGTTGACTTGAAAAAAGCCATGGAAGAAATTGGTCTGGAGTGTCCCTTATCTTCTCGATCAAAATAACTAATCCATGTCCATTCAACTCTATCCCCGTATAGGTGTTTGACGTAATAAAGGATTTTTCAGACAGTTTCTCATTATAAAGCCAATGCCGCCATGCTCGCAAAAAAAAAATTGTATACCACATATTAAATAATCTTTCGCTGCATTTCAACGATTTGTCCAAGAAGGCTTTGTCAATTTTTTGCATTAATTTTAAATACTGAACAGTTCCCTCACTTTCAGGCAACTTTTGCAATGTATTTATCACAGCTTCAGAACATAACTTTTTGGCAGCTTCAAAGTTCATCTTATCTGCACCTGGAAAAATATATATTCATAGAAATCAAACCGCGGGGTGAATCGCGGGTTAAAATTTGTACACTAAAATGCCTAAACGCCAAAAATGCATCAAAACTCCCGGAAATGCCGACATTTTTCGAAAAATTCCCCGAAATGCCCCTATATTTCACAAAATTCCCAAAAAATGCCCCAAAATTTCGGCATTTTATAGAAAATGCCCCAAAAATTCCCAACTTTTCATGAAATGCCTCAAAATTCCCCAAAATGCCTCGAAATGCCCTTATAATACCTCAAAATGCCCATATAATACCTCGAAATTCCCACCACTTGTACATTAAAATGCCTCCGCGGTTTCGCCCTCGAATTAAACTCACTAATAACCGAGCTAATAACTTACTATCTAAGTCAGACTGGCATAAACAGTGTATATCTTTGGAAAATTTTTCAATCATCTCAGCAAGAATTTTGGAAGATATTTTATGCTTTCCCATGGTCAACGTTATATTGGGATTTAGAAGTCTTGTTTTCATCTTTGTCAAAATATGTACAGTGTCTTGAATAACTACGGGGGATTTTAGGTTAAACTCCATCTGAAAGAGAAAAAATTAGGTATCACCTCAGGTATTTCACTATCAACTTGAGCTTACCTGGAAATATGGCGATAACCAATTTTTCTGACTTTTGTCTGGAAAATTCCAAAGTTCCTTCATTGCTTTCAAACACCTAGTATCCCCATCTGACGAAAAACCGTATATTTCAATTCCATACTTATGGGCTTCAGTAACTACAAACGTCCATCTGTTGATAACATCTTCATAACTAAATTTATTGTTGCTTCCGAAAATGCACAAACAAAACGCTGGGACTTTATCTTTCAAGGGCTGAGCCATAAATACGTATGCGTTGTTTGTGATAATCTCTTTTTCAAAAGCGTTTCTAATATCTTGTATCGAGGATACGATAAATTTATTAGTTACTGGAAAACCTGTATTATCTTTAGGCAATAGCACGCCCACTAACTTGTTGGACTTCGGGTCATACTGGATCTTTTTCAGTATTGCCGTTTGATCTTCACTTATGAAAACGCTTAGAGGAAGTTTTCTTTTTACTAAATAGTTTTTAAGTTCACACATGCTGACAACACCTTCTATTACTGAGAGGTTCTTATTCAATGATCGGCGCACTGATGACAATGATGGTAATATATTTTGTAGATTTTTTTGTAAAGTTTCATAGTTCAGTTTGCCTCCAATGATAAACAAGTATAGACAGAATTTTTTGAGGTCATCGGTAAATCTGTTGTTTTTAGCAGTAGAAGAACTATTTTGCTTTGCATGCTTTATCAGAAGATTCAGAAAGTTATTCATATTCAGTTCTGCGAATTCATAATGATCAGCACACGACTTCTTTATGTTCCTCTCGATGTTTTCATTACTTCCCAAAACTTCCACAATACGGTCTTTGAGTTCAAAAAATGATGTTATTTTTAATTGATGGTCAACCTCCAACTCTAGCTTTCTTAAATTTCTCTGAGTTCGCGAATATTTTTCGTCTTTCCATTTACACTTTGCATCCTTGGTAGGTTTTTGAGGCTTCTCGAGCTCATTTTCTGAACTCTTTTCTAAAGCAGCACTTCCTGCCTCACTGGAAGTTCTGCCTTGTGAAAAAAACAGATTCCCGTTATTCTCCAAATCAGGTAATGCCTCGGGTAATGCTAAGGGCAATATTCCAGGTTGTACGAGAGTTTGCATTACAGAAATATCGTTGTGAGCAAGCTGCTCCGAGACCAGCTCATTATTTGCCTCCAGATATTCTCCACCTATTAAATTGCTTGCTTCCGATGTTTGGGTGCATGCTACGTCGTTGTCCAAGTTGGGATCGAACAAGGCGTCAAAGGAACTGCCTTCTGAGAGGTTGCTTTTAGACCTCGTTTGAGAGTTGTTTTCCTTTCCCTCGTTTTCTCGGTAGTCATGGAAGTAGTCCAACAAGGTAGAATTTTTTAGTTTGCTTCGAGGCTTGGCTGTTTGATTTTCTGTTTCATTCTCGGTTTGATTTTTTTCTTTGAAATGAGCCTTAAAGTGATGATTGAAATTTGAAGTTATCCATTTTTTTCCGTATTTTCCCACCACACGGGATACTTTTATACTCGCATCGCACAGCAGGCATTTAACTTTCGCAGACGTTGGAATATCTGAAGATAGTTGAATATTACCTATCTTGCTTTTAATATTTATAGCTTCGTCATTGTCCTTCAATATTTTGTTAGAGAAAGATTTTATGTAATTGCCTATAACTAGCTTTAGATGACTTAAAGGTTCTACCTGGGGTTCTCCCGAAGGTTCTTCTGATTCTGCTTCAGAAAAATTGTGTCCCTTTTTGTTGTTTTTGTCTTGCTCTACGTTACTTGGTTCTTCTGTACATTGTTCGATATCCTTTTTTCTTTTTTCACGGGTTTTTTCAGCATTTTTCACCCTCTTTTTACCTGCTGTATGCTTGCCAAGATCCTTGCACATGCATTTGCATTTACTGAGGCATTTAGAACATTTTATTTGGGAAGTAGCTTTACACATTACTTTTATGTTGCGAAGTAATTGCCTATGTCCTCCATGAAGTTTGAACAAGGAGGGCTTTTTTGCAAAAACTCCAAAAAACTCTTTTAATTCGGTACCTTCTAAAAGCTGTGATAAATCATCCCTGGCGAATCTTTCCATTTCGTCGATATCAGATTCTGATATATTTTGAAATGTTGAGACACTGTTCCATCCACAGTAAGATAACAGACTTTTTATATTTTTAGGAATCTGGACTTTCGCCAAGATAGCCTCAAATTCTTCTACCGGCTCCTCGACAGGATTGATAATCGGGGATTCCCTCGGAGACTCCATTATTTCTACTGTTTCTTCCACCACTTGACTTGCCATTATTCTCAGAACCTGAAAAGAGTTTATAACGAGGTGTATAACTTTGAACAAATCTGATAAAAATATCGCTCGTAGTAAAGTTATGATTTATAACAGTTCATTCATAATAAGTTCTGCTTTTCGAGAAAATAACATAACACGCATTCATTATTTTATCACGTGCTGACGCCAGAAATGTCAACGTCAACTTACGATCATGAGAACTGAACTCGCCCTTATGGCGATTTCTGTTTGTCAAACTGTGCGCACCGAGGTGCAGTGCAGCCAGTCGAAACCGCCATGAGTTTGGTAGAAAGTCGACAAACAAAGTCACATAACCTATAAATACTCGGCTCGATACTCGAATAAATAGCAACAAAACATGGACGTTGCTTTTTATAGGTTATGTCACTGCTTGTCGACTTTCTGCCAAAGTCAGCAATGCGCCGGTGCGACCAAAATCTCATAATGAAATCTCCTATACTATTCAATATGTACAGTTTCGTTGAAATTTATATACAAAAAACATTCATGTATCTACTCGTGTATCTATAAATCTACTTACCTTTTTCCTTCTATTATCACCCTCAATTATTATCACCACAAAATCTCACTGCTAAATGATGCCAATTAGCCGATTATTGTTAATAATATTCTACACAATATTTCACCTTTCGTTTCACAACTACCACTCAACACTCAACAACTGCCAAAGGGAATTGAAATTTCTGGGAAAATTTCTGTCAATGCCGACAATGCCGTCGAAAATGCCGTCATCAATGCCTTCAATGCCGTCATCAATGCCGTCAATGCCGTCATCAATGCCATCAATGCCGTCAATGCCGACATCAATGCCGTCAATGCCTCGTCAATGCCGACATCAATGCCGTCAATGTCGACATCAATGCCGTCACTGCTGCAAATTTTCCTTATTTTTCCATTCAATGCCCGACAATACCTAAATCACTGCCTTCATTGCCGCCATCATTGCCGAACATTTGTACACCAATGCCGATCGTGAAACACCCCTCGCAAAATGCTTATGATATATTGGACTTTAAATCATGTAATCATCTTGATCAACTTTTGCAAGAAAAACAATTCGAATTCTCAGTAATTTTCTCGAAAAAACTAAACCTGTGTGTGGTATGCATTTACAGATCACCTAATTCAGATATATTCGGTTTCCTAAATAAACTAGAACAACTGCTTGTTAAACTTCCATCCAAGTGCCATGTAGTACTGGCTGGTGATATAAATGTTGATTACAGTGATGCTGACTCTAATGTAGCTGCTTCTGTCTCTAACCTCTTAACCTCATTTAACCTCACCATGCACGTTCACTCATTTACTCGAATAACTGAATATTCTGCCACTACAATTGACTATTTTTGCTCAAATATACAGGGTGACGTAACGTGTGAGTCCCTTGATGCAGCCATTTCTGACCATAATGCTATTGTAGCGAAACTTCCTCTATTTTTTACTTCAAAGAAGGCTAAACACAGGGTTCGAAAACGCATTTTTAGTCGTCATAACTACCAAATGTTTCATCTAGAATGTGACAGGCAAAATTGGAACTTCCTAGAATATGAAAATGATCCTCTAACAGCTTTGCATTCAATTGTTTGCACTTTAATAAACAAATGTTTTCCTCTCAGAAACGTAAAAATAAGAACTAACTCAAAGTCTTGGTTAACTAAAGGAATTAGAACTTCTGCTGCAAATCTACGTTGCCTTAACTCCTTGCGCAAACACTTTTCTGATAGCCACTTCATGAAAGGCCACTACTATCAATATCGCAAAATATACAGAAAACTTATAGAAAAGGCAAAGCAGAATTTTTACTCTTTAAGACTTCAAACATCCACGAATGTGTCTCGAACAGTATGGAATATTG
The DNA here is from genome assembly GCA_917834065.1 of Ceutorhynchus assimilis. Taxonomy (NCBI): domain Eukaryota; kingdom Metazoa; phylum Arthropoda; class Insecta; order Coleoptera; family Curculionidae; genus Ceutorhynchus; species Ceutorhynchus assimilis. The sequence continues at coordinate 56,889,195 of OU892279.1, forward strand.
TTAATGAAATAACAGGACGCACAGAAACCATCTCTCGAGACATTCCTTTGGACCCAAACGATCTTAACAATTTCTATTGCTCAATAGCTGAAAATCTTACTAAAAATCTACAAAGTAATAAAGATCCACTTGAATACCTACGAGTTGTAAGAGTTCCAAATGTATTCTCTTTTCTTCCAACTAATCCAGATGAAATAAGGCAGACCCTTAACACAAGGAAGAATCTAAATGCAACTGGATATGATGGTATCTCCCTTAAAATCCTAAGGGAACTCTCCCTCAGCTCCATTGCTGCTCTGGCTGATGCCATAAATTCATCTTTTAGAAGTGGACATTTTCCTGCATGTTTGAAGCCTGCCACTGTCAAACCCATACATAAGGGGGGGGATACAACATCTCTCTCGAACTATAGACCAATTTCCCTGCTCTCCACTCTCTCAAAAGTCATAGAAACTCTGGTCAGCAAACGTATAGTAGACTTTTTCAATGAAAACAACCTCTTAAATAAAAGTCAATTTGGTTTTCAACATCAAAAAAGCACAGCTGATGCTGTCTTGTATTTTATGGAGGGCCTCTTGGGTTCGTTGAATGAACAAAGGTCATCTGCGGCAATTTTCTGTGATTTGTCAAAAGCCTTTGACTGCGTTAATCACGGATTGCTGCTGCGGAAGCTTAACATATACGGATTTCAGGGGAGCGAGCTCGGGTGGATGCGGTCATACTTAACGGGACGCACGCAGTGGGTCTCTTCAAATGGCACTACTTCAGAAGAAAAACTCATCCAGAATGGTGTACCTCAAGGCTCTGTCCTGGGGCCCATTCTCTTCCTCATTTATATAAATGACCTCTTGAGCCTTGACCTCTCGGGAGATATTGGGGCTTTTGCCGATGATTGTACTGCTTGTTGGTCGCATAAGGATCCAATTATCCTTCATAACATGATAGCAACTGATATAAAGAAGATCAAGACCTGGTGTGATGCTAATCACCTATCCCTCAACCTTTCAAAAACACATATGATGACTTTCAGAAACTGTACTCTTCATAACATATCTATTGAAGACCATATTCTTGACATCGTAGACTCATCCAAGTTTCTAGGGTTGAATATAGATTATAGGCTTAAATTTGACGCCCACATAAAATCATTAAATAAAAAAATATCCTCAGGTTGTTACTGTGTTAGGGTCACTGCTCGGGAACTTGGTAAATCTGTAGCGAGAACCACCTACTTTGCTTTGGTTGAATCACACCTAAGGTACTGCATTGCGTTTTGGGGTTTTTGTAGTCAGTATTTATTTAATTCCACCTTCATCCTACAAAAAAGAGCCATTAGATTCATGTGTCAATCCCATTCACGGGCACACTGTAAACCACTTTTTATTGAAAATAAAATCCTTACCTTGCCTTGCATCCTCATCTTAGAAACAGTGTGTCTCATTCATAAACATCTTTCTCATTTTTCAAACAGCAGAGTTTATCAGACTCGAAATTCACACGATCTTTGCCTACCCATCCCCAACTTGGAATTAGTCAAGAACTCTATCATTTACAATGGTCTGAAAATGTATAACCGCATACCACTGGAGATTCGAGAAATCAGTGACCTCAAAAAATTTCGACATAGTTGTAAAACTCTTCTTGTTGATTTGGCTTTCTATTCGTATGATGAATTTTTTATGCATAATTTTTAGTAAAACTTATTTGTTGTGTTGAGTGTGACGGTTTTTCTTGTGTGGCTGATTTTAATCTGTTTCTGACTGGAATATATAGGTGTCAAGCCACATACTTTTGTTAATTGTACCTGATTTTTTATTTTTACTGCCTACTCCTTTTTAAATTATAAATGTATTCATTTTAAGATTTTTAAATGTTCCTTGCTCTGTGCTTTTTATATTTTATTATTTAAATGTGTCCCATTTCATTGGTCTTAGTCGTACATTGTTCTCTCTTTCAGATACTTATTACTAGTTTAATTAGTTCTAAGTAGGTTTTAGTTAGGTACTAAGAATATGTTTACAACCTAAGCTTGGACAATAAGATTTCCATTTATATGTACTTCTTGGTCAATAAAGTATGTTCTCTCTCTCTCTCTCTATAGTTCCTGAGATAAAATCGTGTTAAGCAATTTGGGGTGATTTATCAATTTTTCAATTTTTCTGAGTGCCTTTTTTCATCGATTTTGGCTTCAAATCTGGAAATAATTTGGTGTATGAAGTTTGGTGTATGTTGATTGACCATTAGGATACAAAATCTCGATAAAAAAAAATTGAAATTTCCTCGTTTTAGATTTTGCAAAACTTTGAGGTTGTAACTTTTTTCTATTATAGGTAGAAAGCTGACATTTTCAGCGATTCTTATCCCAGTAGAGGACTACAATCCCTGAGCTCATTTGGACTTATAGTTCTAGAAATAAAATCATGTTAAGCAATTTAAGGTGATTTATCAATTTTTCAATTTTTCTGAGTGCGTTTTTTATAGAATCCGGCTCCAAATCTCAGAATAATTTAGTGTATGGATTTCGGGGGATCCCAAAGGACCATTAGGACACAAAATCTTAGCAATTTTTTTTTTTAAATTTCATCGTTTTAGTTGTAAGGTAGCTAGCTACCTTATGATTTAGATTTTCGTAAACTTTTTTTCTATTAGAAATAGAAACAGAAAGCTGAAATTTTCAGCGATTCTTTCAGCTCATTTTCACTAATAGTTTCTGAAATAAAATCGTGTTAAGCAATTTGGGGTGAATTTATCAATTTTTTAAGTTTCTGATTGCCTTTTTCCGTAAATTTCGGCTCCATATCTCGGAATAATTTAGTGTATGGAATTTGGGAGTCCCAAAGGATCATTGGGACACAAAATCTCAACAATAAAAAAATTGAAATTTCATCATTTTGATACTGAGCTACCTTATGATTTAGATTTTGGCAAACTTTGGAAGGTCATAACTTTTTTTCTATCATAGATAGAAAGCTGAAATTTTCACTGAAATTTTTCTACACTACAATCCCTGAAAATTTCAGCTCATTTGCACTTATAGTTCCTGAGATAAAATCGTGTTACGCAATTTGGTGTGATTTATCAATTTTTCAATTTTTCCGAGTGCCTTTTTTCATGGAATCTTCAATTCTCAGATTAAAACATTTCTCTTGAACAATAATCCTATTAGATAATTTAATTTGTTTCAGACTATTCCGCTCCTTTACGAAGAAAGCCTGCTACTGAAACTACGAGAAAACTTCATGGTTATTGAGTTTTGGGAAAAACAAGATCAAAGTGACATTTTATTTGGCTCTACCCGTCTACCCTTACACCAATTTTATTTAGGCTACAGAAATACAATAATTTTCAACCATTTAAAACGTAATAAGGTAAATTCTGATCTTTTGAAGCATTGAAAGAATCTTAAGAAATATATTTTTAGCTTCCAATCATTGGCACTGATTGGTGGGAACCAATTTATTCCATTGACCATAACAAACTAATTGGACAAGTGCAAGTATTAACCGCTCTAGGCACTGAAGAGCAAATAAGAAACTTGGAAATTGAAAGAGGCTTCAAAAACGATATTGTTAAAGCCAAATTTCCTATTAAAACAACTCAAATTAAAAAAACTATTGACTCAAAGCAACCTTCTACTTATTTCAAAGATAGAACTAAAATCAATAAAAAGCCACTAGTTAAAAATAAACAAGACATTGCTGTTCAGTCTGAAATAAAAATGGATAAAGAGGATAAAAATCCACAAGATATGCTGGCATCTTTTTTGAAGATTTTGGAACAAAGACAAAAACCACCCTGCGTGGAAAGCAGCACCAATACTGACTCCACAAAAACTCCCGAGCCCCAACTAAAAAAAACCTCCGATTTACTGGATTCTTTGCAAACCGTCTTGAGCGTAGCTCCTCCATCGAAAAAACCCATTGAAAAGCCACCCCATTTCAAGGCCCAAATCAACATAAACAGTGCCAACCAGTTGCCCAGTAGAAGAAAAATCAAAAGCAAATCAAAAAGACTCAAAAATGTTAAACAGGAAGACAATATTTTGCCCAGTACTTATGTGACTTTTGAGACTTTACCCGGTGAAAACTTGCAAATAACTAATGTATTTCCAAAAAGCACTCAACCTCAGTGGAATTTTACTTGCCAAGCGTGTTTGCCAACAGAACTCTTAACTAATGTAAGTTACATTTAATTTTTGTTATTTCTTTAACAATCATTTTTAGGGTTCGAAAAGATTAATTTTCAAAGTATGGAAAAAATGTACCAATGCAGTATTACAACCCAACATGCAAACCGATTTGGTATTAGGATTTGCAGCCTTGGATTTAAGTGTACTAGCTGTGGGGCTACCTAATGTGCAAGGCTGGTTCAATATCATGGATTTTTCTGGCAAATGTAATGGACAAATCAATGTAAGCTAATTTTACAGTTTATGATTATTTTTATTTATTCAATTTACTTATAGATCCATGTAATTCCTTTGGAGAAAATTGAAAAAACAAGCTGCAATATTTTGAAGAAGACTGAAGCAATATTACCATTAAATCAAATGGTGGAAAATGAAGAGGGTAATGAGGTTTTGAGTAGGGCTTTGAAAAGAAAATTTACAGAATTGGACGAGATTACCCAAAGACTGCGATTAAGGCTGTCTGAAGTTGTCAGTGAAGATTCTGAAAATTCCAACGACGATAATGTAACTGACGAATTTGAACATGATATAAACAATTTATGCATCGAAGAAGATTTTGATTTGATAAATTTTGAAGATGAAGCTAAAAAACTGAATCAAATTACGGTTCAAACTGATGAAAACTTATTACAATCTTCTGATAAACATTTAATTGAAGGCAAACACCGTATTGACACTCTTTTAGAGAAGCTTAGTCTAATGACAGCAGAGGCCAGCAAACCATTTACAGACAGATATGTTTCTGGATGTTCAACAGTTTCCAATGAAGGCAAAGATATTGAAGTGATTTTTAAAAATCTGGAACAAAATTCTAGACCAAATATTACTGCAACAAATAATTATGGTCAGGATTTTTGTGCAGACTCTGGAGCTAATACTGCAAGTGGTAGTAATGATATTAGCTTGGCTAGTTGCAGTAGTAGGCCTAATCCTGTTGGACAAGGAAAGACTAGTGAGGATAAGAAAGTGTAAATTAATAATTAAGAAATTGTATTACTTTTTATGGTGAATGTATTTGAAATAATAAATTTCAATTTTTTATAGGATATAGGGTAGTGGAGGATGATTTTTAATGTCGTAATTATAATAATATTCAATGTGATATGTTTTTTTTATTTCCGAATACACTTAGAGGCAAGTTGAGGTAGAAATTTACGTAACAACTAATTGTATAATTTCTAAGTTTATTCCAAGCCGCATTTCTAGAAAGTGTAATTTTGAAACTTTTTCTCAAAAATCAGGTTGCTAAATTGCCTAAGTCAGGCTTTTGAAAAAATTGATTTTTTTCCAAAGAACAGAAATAATCCCTTCAAATTTCCAATAAAACAAATTTTTGAACATAATTAAGTTTCTGAAGAATGATTTAGATTTTGGAAAACTTTGAAAGGTTATAACTTTTTTCTATTATGGAAAGAAAAATGAAATTTTCAGCAATTCTTATTCCAGTAGAAGACTGAAATTCCTGAAAATTTCAACTCATTTGGACTTATAGTTCCAGAAATAAAATTGTGTCAAGCAATTTGAGGCGATTTATCAATTTTTCAATTTTTTTGAGTGCCTTTTTTCATAAAATCCGGCTCCAAATCTCAGAATTATCTAGTGTATGAAGTTTGGGGGATCCCAAAGGACCGTGAGGACACAAAATCTTAACATAAAAAAAATTGAAATTTCATCATTTTAGTAAGCTACCTTATGATTTGGATTTTGGAAAACTTTGGAAGTTCATAACTTTTTTCCTATTAGAAATAGAAAGCTGAAATTTTCAGCGATTTTTATTCCAGTAGAAGACTAAAAGTCCTGAAAATTTCAGCTCATTTGGACTTTAAGTTCTAGAAATAAAATCGTGTTAAGCCTTTAAGAGTGACTTATCGATTCTTCTAAGTGCCTTTTTTCATAAAATCCGGCTCCAAATCTGAGAATAATTTAGTGTATGGAGTTGGGGGGGTCCCGAATGATCATTTAGATGCAAATAATTCTTTACATGAAAGAATTTGAAATTTCATGAATTTAGTAGATACTAATGATAATATTTACATAAACTTGGCATGAAATGCTAGTAAAAAAATAATCTTAAATTAAAATAAACTTCAGGTAAACGTGAACAAGTGTGTTTACTGGGATTATGTCACTTTTTTTTATTCAAAGAAACTCATCAAAATTCTGTATATAGGTAACTCTATTTGGAAAAAGTTATTATCTATATACAGTAAGTACCTACTACAGTTAATAAACAATAGACAAATGCCTATACATATATATTTGAAAAGTTTGAGTTTTCCATTACATAATTTGTATTTAAAAAATTGGCAGTTTCCAAATTTTTCCATCCAGAATTTCTACAGGCGAAATCACAAGGGTAGGTAATTAAGTATTTTTTTATGCATGGGTATTGAAATATGGCACCTTCAATCCCTGTTTTCTGTGAAAAAAGTATATGTACTTGGAAATTAAAATTAATAAGCTGCATTTAACAAACAATATTATTGCAAATATACTTGGAATTTTAAATTATGAATATTCAATTAACAGTCAATATACAAATCCAAATAATTCTCCAGCCTCAATTTTTTCTTGAGCTTATTCGGTGGTAGTATCAAGGTGGCAGCTTCGCAACCTTCGTGGTTGTGCTCAAAAGAACAATTTCGGATTTTCTAGAACAAAAAACCATCGAAACTTGAATTCAAAACGATTTTGTTTATACCTTAAACTCTTTCAATTGCTGCTTGGTGTACAATTCCTTGATAAATCTTTCCTCTTCCCAGCACAAGTGGCACAAAAACACCGCATAATCTCTGTGCCAATAATCTCCTTTGCAAATTTCTTTACATTTGAGACAAGCGTCCACTGGAACTGGAACGCAATTAAATTCGACAGCGTAAATCATGGTAGGGTGTCCAAAGTTGTCCATGAACCTTGTCCTACGGCATTTTTTCGTTTTTTCAATGTGGTAGGTGCCCGGGCCTGGTAAATTGTTTTCTGGTCTTCCGTAGCTGGATTTAATGTTAAAAGGAGCTGCTGCTTGTTTGGTTTCTAGATTTTTGGTTACTTCATATCTGCCTGGAGATGGTGTACGAATGAATTTTTCTTTGAAACGTTTTTCTTTGTTTGCTAGAGTGGCTACACCTCTCTTACTTCGGATCTAGATTTGTTTGATTTATTTAAAAAGTTTTGTGATTCCATAATAAACTGACCTTATTTAGTATTGGATATAGTGCAGATGTATAGTGTTCAGTATCGTAGCTTCCAGGTCCTTGCTTGAATAATTCAGGGGCTTTTGTTTTTTGAAAAGGACTCAGCCCTTTTCCAATTGGCGCTGTATCTCTCGATATAGTTGAACCAAAGCATAATTTTTCGTGTCTCAATATTTCAATTACATAATTGAATCCTGAAACAACAAAACCGCGTGTCTAAAATAATATAAGTTTAATAGATAAATACCGTCAAAGTTAAGTTGCTCACATGCACCCATACTTTGGAAAAGTTAAAAGGCAAGTGTGTTGTTCCTTTTGGAGGCATGTTGCGTGTATTGGGGAAATAATTTCGTGACTGAAATTTATTTAAGTCCCCCACGATTGATGGATTTATCAGAAAATATGATGTCGCCAATCGACTTTGTCCTTATAACCCATATTTTATTTTCGAGGTAATATTTATTTGGGTTAAGATTATTTTGTGCTTTTAGAAAATTACCTACTTACTGGTTTTAGCAAAATCTGCTTCATTCAGCTGCAAAAAACTGTCTTCGTTTAGTTTTGTATATAACGAGCTTTCCATGTTGAGGAAATAATTTTTTTGACAGAAATATGAATTTTTGTCAGATAATTATGTATTGTTTTATGATCATAATTCAAATATATACAGAGATGACAGAGTGTGATCTTATTTAATCAACTAGGTCCTTATTCTTGAAACAGAGGAGCAGCGTTCTCAGGATAACAGGTGTTCCGTCTTTGTTACTTATATTATCATTTTCATATTATTGAGAAAGACGGAACATTCGTTCTTCTGGAAACGTAGCTCCCTTGTTTCAAGAATAAGGACCTTGCAGGTGAATAGTCCAGTTCTGTTTTTGGAATTGCTAGACAATTTATTCAAAGATAAAGGCACTCATGAAGCGATAATAGTCTTCAATTTTAATTATATTGAGGGCTGATAAAATTGAGATTTATATGGATCAAGAGGTGACAACTATGAGCCAATAATTTGGCAACTCTTTGGAACATTGAATTGGAACTTCTAATATGAATCGAGACAAGTTTCAAGTATTGCACAGAATCCAGTGCTGATAGAAATATAAATTTTGATATTATCGGCTCTTGATTTGTTGAATAACTTTTCTTTTTTAAGATCTGCATTACGTCTGAACGTCTGAAGACGTCTTTTAAGACATCTCGTTAAAAACGTATTAAAAATGTTTTGGGAAAATGTCATAAATATGTTTTAAGGCAGACGTTGGGTTTCGCAACTGGAAACCATTTAAAATGCTACAGAACACTTTAGAACTTTAATAAGCCTTTTGGAAAATGCAGAATATTTAAAAATTCAATTCAGAATTTCCAAAAGTATTCTGTAGTGCTTCAGCACAATTTGGAAATTTCAGAACCATTTAAGAATGCTCCAAAATATTTAAAAACCAATTTACAATTTCCAAAAGCATTTTAGAGCAATTCAGAAGTTGGAAACCCATATATTTTAGGAGAACTTTTGGAACTGAAAAACTTCTAAAATACTCCAGAACTCTTCAAGCCCAGTTAGAACACTTTAGAACTTCAGTAAGCCATTTAGAACGTTCCAAAATACTTTCCAGCAGCATTTTTCTCTTTCAATTCAAATTCTTGAATTTTTTCCTTTTCTAGGCTCTTGGATTTTTCCTTATTTCTTTATCATAAATTCTCAATTTTCTTTAGGCTCTTGAATTTTTTCATTCCAAGCTCTTCAATCCTCATTAATACGAAGACGCCTTGAAGCATAAGCAAACGTCTGAAAGACGTATTGAATGTCGTTTGTGGACATCTTAAAAGGCGTTTTTAAGATGTCTCTGTGCTGTCTGAGAATAGTCCAGAAGTTGTTTCTGGAATTGCTGGACATTCTGTTTAAAGGTAAAGGCACTCAAGAGCCGAAAATACAATAATTATACATTACTGGAAAGCGTATTAAATTTATTTGTGTTTTCTTTCTAACGAAAATTCTGGAGGAAAAACAATATTGTTTTCCTTCTTTAAGGAAGACGAGTATAACAATAGGTAATGAAAAAATCTACTCTAAGTCTAAAATACAAGAATTTACAATTTGAAAAAATAAAAAATGTTTTTGCGTTTGGTAGGTATTCTCATTCCCCGGCAAAATGTGCAATTTACGTTTTCTTAGGCATACCTATACACAAATAATTCTACAAATATATAGTTAAGTTAATCCGCCCCTGTAATAGCGTCTCGACGCTATAGTTAGAGCTGATTGCTTATAGTTCAGTATTATCCAGCACTTGGCATGAGCCAGAAAGCTTTAATGGAAGTTTCTCCTTACGACACGCACATTGTAGCATTTTTAATTTGGGGCACAACCTTAATACACTTTTGAGGTTTCAGTGCTTCTAGAATCTGTATTTTTGAGTAAAAATTTGATTTCAAATAAAAATGATTTGATTTATTGGCGATTGGATTTTTTGGCGGGAAAAATGTAAGTATACATTATTTATTAAGTTTATTATAACTCTTTGAATTTTCTCGTTAAATAATGACTACATTATTGAACATTTTGATTACGATTTGAAAAAAATTGCATTGGGTTTTATTTCTAGTTTAATAACTTAATAGTTTTGCTTCAGCACAATCTAAAAGTTATCATAGTAATTGATGAAGTTTTAAATCTAGTGATGCACCATCATAAATAACCTGAACTTTATAAAAAATATCCTAATAAAATAAAAGGAAAGTTTCAAAGACTTCATTTACATATTGATTTTTTAGAAGAAACTTTCTTTGCACGCCATGGAAATGAAATATAAGTAATAGCCCCAAAAAGGACCTACTTTTTTTTATAATTCAAAACCATTCTGGATTTTTACATACAAAATTATGTGCGACATGTACAATTCTCCAGTAAATTACAATGAAATAAGCCAAGATCAAACAGTTTGGACTTCACAAGAGAGCATTGAAGAAGATAAAGTAATTTTAGAAACCGAAATTACTCTAAAAGCTGGTCCAAATATTACAATGAAAATTCACGAAGAAAGTCGACCAAATAGCGTTATAATGAATGAGAGTGAAGAAGACACCAAGTAAGAACTTGATAATTTTTGTAAAAAGATCAACATAAATAACTTTTACAGGAAGCAAGGAGTTATAAAAGTCCTAAACGAAGATAGTGAAAGTGATTATTACGAAAGATCGCCAAGGAAAGTAAGATTCGGTGGAGAATCTTTCAAACTTAGAACACCAGAAAGTGACAGTAGTCAACAAGCAGAAGACGATGATGATTCTACTTCTATAATTAAAATAACTGTTACTGATGCAATTTCCATAAGGACTAGAAAAAGTCTTATTCCAGGTAAATTATTATTATTGTTAATGCAACTTTTTTTAGAAAGCAATTCTTTTGTAGTGCGAATATCTTCTCTTCCTTCAACACCCAAAAAAACTGGTGTATATCAAACCAAACATTTTAAGTCTACACCAAACTTATCGGATAGTTCTTCTAAAATACCATTGAGGAAAAAAAATATCGTCGGTGAGTATAATAAATTGCTAAATAATTTATCTTTTTCTGTGATTATTGTTGCACTGAAATTAATTAAAACTGGGCAGTCATGCAAAGGACAACTTCGAATTATCAGAAGGAAATTATTATTGCCACAAGCACGCAATTTAAGAATTGTATATTATATACCTATTTTTTTAAAATTAAACTACTTAAATCAGTTATGGATTTTACAAACTTCCGTTTAATGCAAAATGAAATTGATTATTTTAATGAGGCTGAAATATGACAAGCAGGGAAATTTCGCTATTATAGCGACATTTTATCAAAGCTAAGGGAAAAATCAAAGGTTACCTATTATATGCGTGATGTAAGGTTACCTATTGATTTATTATTTAAGAATGTAATTTATTTCAGATCCAGACAACCAAAACAAAAAAATCTTGAAGCACAGCCGAGCTGAAGATGTTTTTTCACCGATTCCAATACACAACGAAATCGAAGTTTTTCATAATTTGACCAGAAGTCCTGATAGAAGCAGGAATTCTTCACCCGGTACCAAAGAAGAACCAGCCTATAATAGTTTTACAGTTTGTAAAGAAAATGACTTGAAATCTGAGGTACCAAAATCCACAAATAATTTGAAAAAAGCTTCATTACAACAATCACTGTCTTCATTAACTAGTGACGTAAGTATAACTGGGTCAACAAAATGACCCAAAAAATATAATAATAATGACTGGGCAAAAGATTTGGCTTTGATTATTCCAGTTCATAATCGGTATGGAAAATGTTTCAGTTCTTATGAAAGTTAGCGTGTCTAAATCATATTCCACGTACAATGCGATGGTGTAGTAAATATTTGCAATATGAAATGACGTGTCTGAACTTTTGCAAAAGTGGCCTGCATTTGTTGTGAATTTAGTTCAACGTACACGAATCGTAAATGAAATATAATGATTTCAGTCAGTGCATCGATAAATTTTTATTTAACTGTTAGAAATCGATATATAGAGGAAGATCTGAAGTAAATTAACAAATTAAAACATTTATTATTTTAACTAGATTTGTTTGAAAATAAGGATAAATTTGATTTTTGGTGAATAATACCAAACTTCTAAGTCTATGCCATTACAAATATGTGAATACATTAGGTAAACATTACACATAAACCATAAACAGTTACAAACCTTTAATTTACATAGAATTTACATAAACTTGATCTCAAATTTATATTAACATAACTGTCACAGGTGTGTTTACTGGGATAACGTACAAGTTTCGATAATTCTTGTAGCTAAATTTGAGCTCTGGCAATTTAAAACATCAATTTTGGCCGTCAAACTACGATTTCTGATCATTTTTAAGTTACAGTTCACATAGAGCAGTTTGAGAAACTCATTTCGCACCCTAATTGAGATAAAATTCGACTAATATGAATATAAATCATATTCCAGGCTCTCCTAGAGTAGTAAACTCCAATTTCTGACAATTCTAGCGTTAAATTTGAGCTATGGCAGCTGCAGCTTGAAACATTTTCAATTTTTTTTGTGTACCTATGGAGTTTGAGGATCCTAAAGGAAATTTCATAGCTTTAGTACCTTATGATTTAGATTTTGGAAAATTTTAAAAGGTCATAAATTTTTTTATATTATAGATAGAAAGCTGAAACTTTCACTGAATTTTATCCCTTTCAAAGGACTACAATCCCTAAAAATTTCAGCTCATTTGCACTTAAAGTTCCTGAGATAAAAACGTGTTAAGCAATTTGGGGTGATTTATCAATTTTTCAATTTTTTTGAGTGCTTTTTTTTATAGATTTCGGCTTCAAATCTGAGAATAATTTAGTGTTTGGAGTTTGGGGTATGTTGACTGATCATTAGAATACAAAATCTCGACAAAAAAAAAATGAAAATTCTTCGTTTTAGTAAGAATTAAGGACCTAAGTACCTTATGATTTGGATTTTGGAAAACTTTGAAAGGTCATAACTTTTTTTCTAATATAGATAGAAAACTGAAACTTTCACTGAAATTTATCACTTTTAAAGGACTACAATTCCTGAAAATTTCAGCTTATTTGCACTTATAGTTCCTGAGATAAAATCGTGTTAAGCAATTTGGGTTCATTTATCAATTTTTCAATTTTTCTGTTTTAGTAAGAAGGTACCTACCTTATGATTTAGATTTTGGAAAACTTTGAAAGGTCATAACTTTTTTTCTAATATAGATAGAAAACTGAAAATTTCACTGAATTTTATCACTTTTAAAGGACTACAATCCCTGAAAATTTCAGCTTATTTGCACTTATAATTCCTGAGATAAAATCGTGTTAAGCAATTTGGGGTGATTTATCAATTTTTCAATTTTTCTGAATGCCTTTTTTCATAAATTTCGGCTTCAAATCTGAAAATAATTTAGTGCATGGAGTTTGGAGTACGTTAACTGATCGTTAGGATACAAATTCTCGAGAAAAAAAAATTTGAAATTTCATCGATTCATAGATTTTGGAAAACTTTGAAAGATCATAACTTTTTTTCTATTATAGATAGAAAACTGAAATTTTCAGCGATTCTTATTCCAGGAAAAGACTACAATCTCTGAAAATTTCATTATAGTTCCAGAAATAAAATCGCGTTAAGCAATTTGGGGTGAACTTACCAATTTTTCAATTTTCTGAGTGCCTTTTTTTCATAGATTTCGGCTTCAATCTCGGAATAATTTAGTGTATGGAGTTTGGGGGATCCCAAAGGAGCATTAAAAAACAAAATCCCAACAAAAAAACCATTGACCATCAAACTACGACTTCTGATTATTTTAAAGTTACCTACAGTTCAAATAGAGCAGTTTGAGATGCTCATTTCGCACCCTGATTGAGCTTAACTTCAACTGATACGCACAAAAATTATATTCCAGGTTCTCCTAGAGTAGCAAAATCCAATTTCCGATAATTCTAGCGTTAAAACACTTTGAAACATCTTTTAAAGACTTTCAAGTTGCCCAAAACTCGTAATTTATCAAGAGTAGAAACTTCTGCCGATTTAAGATACAACGTATTTAAATAATAGAAACGCTGAAAAATTCAAAGATTTGAAATATTCTATAGTTTTTAATTAAAAGCTTACAAAACTCTAAAAAGCATCTTGAGATTCAACTAAAGACACAACGTGAGATTTTAAAGATTCGTACCTACTCTAAAGACGATTTTTTTAAGATTTTAGAATCAAAAACTTTAGATTCTTCTGATTAAAACTAAAGACTTAAGTTTATAAAGATGTAATTTTTAGAATTTTTACTCAAAGACGTTAAAGAGAAGACTCTAAAGTTTTCAAAAACTTCAAAAGGGATTGGAGTTTAAGACTAAGGATTATAAAATTTGAGAATCCTAAAACTGGAAGCCTCATTTTTCAAGACTTTCGAAAAAGAGTCAGCCAATTTGACACTGAAGCTTAATTTTGAAATGTTTCATGGAAGATTCATGACTTAGGTATACGAAGCTTTGTTGATTTTAAAGACTCTGAAAATTTATTTTTCAAGATTTTTAAATGTATATTCTGTGAAAAATCAACTAATTGAACAGTCAAAACGTTTGATGTGAATCGTTAGAAAATTCCAAAGACGTTCAAGACCTGAATGAATTACCATAAACTAAAATACTCTTATGATTCTCAATTGAAATTCCTGCACCAAAAAAAATTACCTTTTATTCAAGTATATTCAATTTTATGTTTACCTATAAGTCAATATCCCTTTAATCGTCCAAGTCAATTTACTTAATTATTCCATTGGGGCTAAACAAACATCATAGAAGTTCGATGACCGTCCATATCGTCCCTATAATAATTTATTAACGTAGCTACATGACGAAATAATTGGTGTACTGATTAATATTCATAATACAATGTTGCCAATAATAATTTCAGGACGAAATCTGGTCGAAATCCGAAGCCTTGGAGAGCCTAGTTAAAATGCTCAAAGAACCAGGAACTTGTGAAACATTGGAACCAGGCCCTGCCGCTCTACTATTCGAAGCTCTTTTCGCTTGTCATCATAGAGATCGACTACATACTTTAGCTGATGTACGTTTATTTTGATTATAATTAAATCATGTGTTGATTTTTTCACTTTTCAGGATGCTTTGACTATTCTCATAAGTGGTATTAGGCAAGGAGTTTTAGAGCAATGCCTTCAAAGATTGAGCGTGAGTATTTGTAAAATGGGTGCATCCTCAGGAGTGCGTTGCGCTCTAGTGATAATGAAAAAACTACCACCTAAAAAACTGCAAGCTGAAATATTGGCCAAAGGGTTTAGTCATAGGACTAGAGAAGGTAATTTAATTTCACTTGATTTTGATTATATTTACCTGAATATTATGATTCCAGGTGCTCTACAAATACTTATGGCTTGTGCCAGGCTTTATCCCAGAGTAGATGTAGAAGTAGCTAAAATAGCTGAATTTGCAGCTAGAGCTTTGAGAGACAGAAGAAGACGGGTGCGACATGCAAGTTTAGAAACACTAGCAGCAATTGCTCAAATATCTTCAGTGCAAGAAGTTTTGAATTTTGTCGAGGCTGTTGTAAGCGATTATCAGGATTTTGATGAAATAATACAAGTTGTGAGAACTAGGTAAGATTTTGTTCTATGAAAAAAGGACGTCAAGAATCTATAAGTTGTGGTTGTTGATTGAATTTTCTGGCTTCTGATTTAGTTTTAAACAAAGTCTCTGATTCATAAATTTGAAATTTCCTGCATCTATTGAAAAATCTCATGTCTACGTAACCTATTGTCAAATTCCAACTGAATTCTTAGGAAATTCCAGTTTTTGAATCTAAAAATCTTATAAGTACATGTTTAGCATTTATATTTCATCGTAGTATTCTGATCTTTGATTGAATTTTCTGGTTTCCACCGAGTGTATCTTTATGAAATTTTGGCTTCCTATTTAGTTTTTAGCAAATTCTATAGGCTCATGAATCTAGTTTTCAAAAATTTAAATCCTATTTGTTATATTTTATATTATTTAAATTTGTGTATTATCTAGGTTATCAAGAAAACAACTCCCTACAGTAGATTTGAATGGCTCAATAAGATATTCCTCTCCAACAGAACAAAGTGAATCTGATTGGATAGCAGGAGGTGACCCGTTGAAGAGTACCAACGCAACTTCTTCTTCTCCTTTATCGTCAGCATCTTCCAGCACTCACTCAGTGAATTATTGGATGCACAATTCCAGGCACGAGGTAAATTCAGCTTATAACTTATCGACGTCTTTTGAAAACATGCGATATAAACTGCGGCACCATAACTACCCAGATATCGATTAACGAAATTTTGAGTCATAATAATTGAGGCTTGAATGCAAAAATGTTATTTTGTAGATTGTTCGCCTTAAAACCTTTATCAGTTTTGGTAGAGTTTTATTAATTTGTTTGCCTATATGATTTAATTATCGATATTTTCAGGATGATGCTGGCTTGGACGTCAATGGGTACAAAAATGGAAAATCAAACAAAGGCAAGTGAAATTTTACCGTAAAAACATAAAACAGTTAATTAAAAAAAAAAAAAAACGCTATACCTACACTAATTGGCCATTCATTACCTTGTCGTGCACAACGAGTGAAAATTATATGGGCAATCAGATGCATAAAAAGTTCACCCGCGGGATAAGGAGGTTGTGCCCGCATTCGAATGAATTTACCGGTGCGTGATTTTTAATTATTGGTTTAGTTTCCAATTGGGAAGTGCGTGAAGTGCATCAGATGGAAGTGAATTTGTGCTTTTATATTAATAGGGAGGCTAGAAAACAACCTGGTAAGGATTAATTGGAAAATATCATTTCTTTTGATCATTTAAGTATAAAAAAGTAGGTAGTTTTTTAAGACAAACTACAGTTTCGAGATTTTTGGATACCTACAACTATACAACTGAGTTTCAGTTGCTTTTTGTAACAAAACATAAGTTTATAGGCGGAACTGTCAATATTTGAAGTAAATTAGGTACTTATTGAAATTGTACTTTAAGTAGGTACATACATATACTCGGCAACCATTAAGCAAATTACATTAAAATTTTCAGCATATGTAGCTCTTTTTAAGCTCTAAATGGGCTGTAATTTACAATGTTCCTAGGTTTATAGTTTTTGAGCAAATTGAGTTTGAAGTTTTTGACGAAATTTGGATTAAAAATCAACTTTGAGGGTCAATTGCTCAGAAACTATTTGAGATATCAAACTCAATTCTACACAGATCTATAGAGAATTTAATGCTCTTTTCAATGGTATATAATTTATTCTAATTAGCTTGAAATATAACAAAGATATGAGCAATTGCTCATGACCATGTCAAGATTTTGAAAATTTTCCACAGCCAAAAATAAGATTTCCTTCTTATATTTGGTTTTTGCTTAAAATGGCCATTTGGAAGTGATATCAGAGTTGTTTTCTACTAATTTTGACCTACTCTATCGATTGGTAAAGTCAAAATTGAGCGAAACTGAAAAATAAAAAAATCGAGTTTTTCATAAGGGTGCCCCCTTTGAATTCTGATTTCAAAATATGCAAACCTTGATTGCTCTTATTGAGCTCTAAATGGCCTGTAATTTACAATATTCCTAGATTCATAGTTTTTGAGCAACTTGAGTTTGAAGTTTTTGATAAAATTTGGATTAAAAATCATCTTTGGGCTATGAAACTCAATTTTGTAGAGGTCTAGGTCTATACCCACATAACAGTGAAAGAACATTCATATTCTCAGAATATTCCCTCAAAGTACTTTTTGGAATGTTCTTTAAGGAATGTTCAATGAATATTCTAAGATTGTTTCGATTGAAATATTCATTTTCGAACGTTCTATTTATGTACTAGGAATGTTGCTTCTATGCATCTACCTGAAAGATTGTGCTAAGAACCTACTTTATATAACATTATTTGAATATTCTCATACGAACATTATTATAATGTACCCTAAAAAATGTTCTTTAAGCTAATATCTCTATCAAGTATTAAGAATATACCTACCAAGTTGTGCTGAGAAGTTTATGTAGGTAGGTAACCATGATAAGAATATTTTCATTTTGTTCACCTAATTATCTAAAGTACCTACTCAAAAATCTTAATTGTACAATTAAACAATAATGCTCTATTTACCTTGCGTTCGTTATTTTGCTCAAAGAGCAGAGCGTGCAGAGCGGAGCTGTAATCACGTGACCAGCGAGCACACAGAGCAGTTGAACGCTGTATCAGAGGGCTCGAAATTTCAATAAATGAACGTGAATGAGCCTGCACCGAGTACACTTATTAACTAAACGAACGGTAAATTTATGCTCGGAGAACTCAGATCAAAATACCGAACGCACGGTTAGAACCTACTAAGAATATTATAGGTATATGCTTTTTCTTTTGCTTTGTATGACTTCCAAGAGAGGGAGCGCCGCGCTATTAAAGATCTACATCTTGCCTCGCATTTGAATCACCTTGGAACCTGTTTCTCTCAGTTGGCGTGCTTCGACGAGAGCATAACAATCTCGAAACCGGAGCTTTGGTTAAATACTCGTGTTTTCTAGAGAAGTTTTCCAACAACTCTTTCACTGCCTTTAATATAAAAGGGCTGAAACGAGCATTATTTGGAAGCGAAAATAAACATTCCAAGTATATCCTTATAGAATCAAACATGAATGTTATGTCTAGGATGCATATTGAGAATGATATATGTAGATATATTCTAAGAAAATTTCAAGCATATTGGTATAATATTCTTTTGAGAACATAACTATAATGTCATAGAAACATTCTTTGAATATGAGAATATAGGTACGTTTCGAGCATATTTTTAGAATCAAACAGGAATATTCTTTTAAGGACGTACTGAGAATCCCATAGGTATATTCTAGGAATATCCTAATGGATTTCCCAGGAAGTTCTTGGGTATTGCAAACAGTATTTCTACAATCTTTTCTCAGAACATTCTCAGGACATTCGCAATGGTTTTGGCGAACATTCGAGGCACATTCCTCCTAAAAAAAGAACATTCTTAATACATTCTAAGGATGCATTTTTGTTATGTGGGTAGAGATTGAAAATTTTCCAGAGCTAGCCAAATAGGATTTTCATTTTATTTTTGTTTCTGCTTAATATGGCCATTTGGAAATGATGTCAGGGTTGTTTTCCATTAATTTGGACCCGCTCTATCGATATCAAAATTGGAAAAAAAGTGGAAAATGAAAATCGAGTTTTTTTTATAAGGGATACCCTTTACTTGTGTTTCAAGTGAATCTATTGAATATTTTCTTCATACCTACTTGTACTTCAAGTTGGTACTCTGGGTTCTGGGTAAAGTTCTAGAATTCTCCCTCTGTAATAATTTGTACGATAGCTACTACTCGGTTCAGTGCACATTGTACTATATTTTTTAGGCTCTAAATTTGAATTATGTCTCAATATTTATGAGTATCTACCTATGGGTATCTACTAATTATACTTGAATGTGTAAAATCATATTTGAATAATTATTTTATACCAATTTGAAAGATTTTAAATCAAAAAGGTTGGGGTTTCCTAGCTTTTCTGGTTTCCTGGGTCAGTAAAGTTCTCACAAATATTAATAATATTGACATAAGATTCACGTTAATATGATATTGAAAGCCCATACGTAAATCTTATATAATATAAATAATAATAATAGTTACATAAATGTGCCTTCAATTCACGTAACTCTCTACGAAAAAATATGACTCGCAATAGAAAAAATGATGATTGATACAATTTGCCTTTTGTTTGTATACGAAATAGAAATCAATTTCGAAGATGCACAAGTGGCAATTAATATTTTCATGAGTTTTGTCCATAGAAGTTTTGTCTACTCTCAGATAAAGATGAATTTTCTTCAGTGTTTCATGATTTTTAAGTAAAAATTAAAGTTTTTACCCGTGTATAAAAAGACACTGGCTGATATAAATATAAAATATACAATTTATTGAGTACTCAATTCTCTAAGTGTATCCAATGCCTGGCACTTCACAGCAATCAAAATAATTTTCTTAAAATCATCCATTTTTAATTTAAACACAATCTTGTCAAGTACTTCTACAAATTCGTCCAAATTTATCCCGTTAGGCACTTCACATACAAATAAATTCCTGAATTGCGGCAAAACATCTCCTTGTTGATTGAAGATTTCCATCAATTGAAACCAGTCCAAGTAAGTTTGATTGTTCCAGCCTACGTAATCGTCTAAATGTGGACATTTTCTCCTCAAATTCCTTAGTGTTTGATAGACGAGCAAATTAACTTCACCAGTCATTTCCGTTTCGATTAACAAACAATTTTTATCACAGTTTAGCAGAAACTCGTACACACAATTGTTGATGTTTTTTTCCAATTGTTCAATTCTATTGACGAAATTGTGAGATTGTTTATTTATAGCGTATTCTTCATTAACGAACGACGACATGGTTGCACGGATAAAACATGACTAACATACATTGAAAAAAAAAAAACTAGGATTGGTGCTAATTTTATCAATACAATAAGCATCCTTGAATGGCGTGCTTTAATTCGATAAGTGGATTGCGAAATAAATTATTGTTTGTATTTTTGTTAGCTCCCAGAGGAACTTCTCTTCGGCCTGTTTACATTTTACAACCTGACATTGATAATGGAAAAAATGGTAGAGGTCATAGGACGTATGATAGAGGCCGGTCATTTTCACCTCCGAAACCTTATAGGAC
The DNA here is from genome assembly GCA_917834065.1 of Ceutorhynchus assimilis. Lineage (NCBI taxonomy): Eukaryota > Metazoa > Arthropoda > Insecta > Coleoptera > Curculionidae > Ceutorhynchus > Ceutorhynchus assimilis. The sequence goes on from OU892279.1 coordinate 56,909,805, forward strand.
GCAATTTCAAGCAGCTGAAAACAACAACAATCATATGAGTGGTAGTTTTACTGATGTTAACAAACATTTTGGTAAGAATTCAAATTTCAGTTTCGAGCAAATAAAATAATTATAGTAATTTAGGTTGTTCAGAGTTCAATCCGCGTCTTTATCATCCAGAATCTGGACCGTCGTTTCGTCCACACGGTTTCCGCAAAAGCTTTTCCTCCGATCAACTTTACTTCAACAACCGATTGCCTTCCAAACACGAACCTTATTCGTTTTCCTTATCCAGTAGATCGTCTTCTACGTCAACAGGTAACTTTAATTTTACTTATTTTGTCTATAAATTAATGATAATTTGTTTAAAGGATCTTCAACGAAAAGCGGCTTTTGGGGTAAAGATTTCCGATCGGCGATTCCAGTTCCGATTGCCGAAACAAAATTGAAAATCAGACATAGCACTTCGTCGATTGTGTCTTCTGGGGGACCTTTGATTGCTAAAAGGTGAGAATTTAATTGTTTTATTTTTAATTTTCTGCATTGAAACAAAAATAGACTCATTTAGTATGCATGAGAAAATAAAAATAGGTTAATTTACATGTTCCTATAAGGGGGAGTAGAAATTATATGAAGTACTTAATTAGGTTACACGCAAATAGAAATGGAATAAATAAATTGTGATAAAATTGGTTTTTTTGAATGAAGCTTCTTTTAAAAGATTCTCATTCTAAGGGGGTTATCTACTATAATACGTAGTTGGCTTTTAAAATCGATTAACCAAATTAACCCAAATACAATTTTCCTTTTAAAATGTGGGTCGTTATTAGTATGTGGCGTCGCAGAGGTCAGTGCGCCGGTCAGAAGTAATCGATGGCGCCTAATTTGTACTTTGGTTTAAATTTGTTGTTATTGTTCACCTGTGAACAACACAAAATCAGCTAAACTTTGAATGAAATATTATTGTGATGTGTGCTAGTGCGAAAATTATTGCGAATCCTTGGGGATTGAAAAAAGAAAATCCGTTGGTGCCTATTTTGAATTTTTGCAAGTTTTCCTCGTGTTTGAGTTGTTGTCGTAGCCGAAGGATTGTAGACGTTTCCTCGAAAACGCCAACGCCGATTTTTTCTTTGACCGAATCACCACAAAATGTCGACAAGTAAGAATTATTGTAGATTTATTAAAATCAAAATCATTATTGAAGTTTTCTTGGAATACACGCCACAAAAAAAGAAATAAATTATTCATTATGCTTCCATTAACTGTCGTATTTGGGTGTCAGTTCTAATAAATGACCTTTTCTACATAATTTCTGATAAAAGTAAATCGATTGGAAGGGTTTAAGGTCGGTTATTGAAAGTAAGAGTTCAAAATACCAGACAAATATTTGCCGAAATAGCTTTAGGAGGGCACAACAAGGGTTTTATGATAATTTTACTTGTAAAGAATATTGGTTGTTGGTTGGTTGGTGTTTCATGTATTACAGTCTGTTGGCTTATTGTGTACCCCAATTTCCTTCCTGCCCTACAAGAGTTCTGTTCCCTGTATTAATAGTCCTTGGACAATATTTCCAGACGGATGATAGGGCCTCATAGTCATGTATGATGTGGGAAGTTATTTCGTCTTCCTCTCCACATAGTCTGCATTCAGTGGGTCCATTGAATATCCCCATCCTGTGCTGATGGTTCCTCAAGTGACAGTGTCTTGTCATAATAGCTCTATCACTTGTCTTATCTATGTGCGCGGTTGTTAATTTCGTTGAAGAACTCTCTATTACAGCCTTTGCATGGTTTTGTCTAGGTGTTGAATTCCAATAGGCCAAATGTTGTCTTTTCGACTATTGATCCAGTGTAACCACTTAGATTGATATTCCAAAACTGGGTCTGGGGCCTATAAATGGCATTGCAGCTCCAGTTCTTGCCAGCTCATCTATTTTTTCGTTGCCCTCCATCCTTGAGTGGCCAGAAACCCATAGGAGTCAAACCTTTTCTTTCTTAGCAAACTGCTTCAGGTCAGTGAAGCACTCCATCGTTATTCGGAAAGTGATGCAATAGGAATCCAGTGCTTTTAGTGCTGCTTGGCTATCCGCGAGAATAGTTACATTTTGGTTTCTACAGCCTCTGCTTAAGCCATCATCAGGGCTTAGACTTTGTCAAAAGGTGACACCGCTAAAACAAAAAAAACCATCTTTCTCAAAAGCAATAATAATCTCATAAAGCAAAATGTGCCTCTTAGACCCAATCTTGCTGTAGATTCTAAGCCCTGATGATAGCCCAGAAAGCGCTTGGCTTTTTTTTGGGTTTTGTTTTAATCAATGAGGGCTATTGTTATCTTTGTCCTAGGTTGCTCAAGTTACAGTTCCACCAGGGAATTTTCCTCTTTTGTACTTCGACCTTGGAAGCACTGTGATGATCGCGTCCTGGAGCTGGTCCACTGATAGATTAATGTCTACTATGGCTCGTTGTATGTTGATTTTCACGGAACTCAGATTGTACTTCAGTTGACTCCTGTATGATTCTCAATTGGTTTTGCGTCATTACTTTTTTCTCAAAATCGCACCATTTCAAATTCATTATATATCTGTGATCAGATACAGAGGGATCATCTAATAATCGCCAGTTTTTAATTTCGTCTACTATGCGAGGTATGAACAAGCTAATGCCAATAACTTCCCTCTGCCTCTCAATAAGGAAAGTCATTTCATTTTCTTGATTTGTACATATTAAGTTGTTACTTACCAAATATTCGAGGAAAGATGTTCCACTTGGGTTGTCGTGTGAACTGTTCCATACCATGTTGTGTGTTACCATCGCCACCTGGTTGCGACAGTTGGGTAAAGGAGACTTTGTTTTAGCACTGTTAAAGGCCTTTTTGTACTGCGGTAGCGTGCCATTAGGGACTTTCTTTAAAGTCCCATTGAAAATCTAGGTAAATTTGAACGAATACTTTTTAGTAATCTGATTAGATTGCCTCTTCCAGTGCGGGTTCTTGCTACTTGAGCTGTACGCAGTTAGTTCGCATGCAAGCTCGGGGTTTTCCAAAGGAAATAAAAGAATCAGTTTTTCTTACTAAACTCTAACAATGGTTTATTGAACAAATGGTAAATCTTGGTAAGGAAATGAAAGAAATGTAAAGAATATACAGTGTGTTATTAAAAATGTTTACTGAAATGAAATGAAAGAAAATACATACAGAGCTTTTGGAATGATAGGAAGTGAAATTAATGAGCCTCCTCTATAGGTACAAATTACTAAATGGTACAAGTTACATGAGAAATTAAGGATTAAGAGATACAGAAAATATAAAGACTAGGTTATAATTCTTAGTGGGTGAAAAGACACGGGCGTCCTCGACAAGGGAAGGACAAAACGGCCTTGTTATTCAGGGTAAGATACCTACATGTTGGAAAAGAGATTTGAGTTTTGAAGCTAACCCAATGGTTTTGTTCTTTACACAGGGGAGAAAATAAATAATAGACAGAAAACAACAATCATGATGAATAAATTAAAATACTTTAAATTGAAGCATTATCTAGGGTCTCGGAAAAAGAGTCAACAGAAAGACGTCAACACTAAACACTAGAACTTCGTTACAGAACTGTATGAATCTAGGAGATTTACAGGCAGCTTGATGACGCTTTTGGGATTCTTATCGGTCGCAAAACATGCGTTTTGTTCATGAAACCAGGGGTCGAAACTCGTATTTTAAGACACAATTAGGACACTTTTTCGGGGTCCGACTGATAACCCTTGGCTCTTGACACGGTTTCGTCAGAAATTTAGCGACTTAATCTCGCTGGGTAAAGAAACCAAATAATTGTATTACGAAGCAAAATAAAAAGATTTTTAGGGGCGTTTTGTTACATGTGGGAGTTTGCATCGGTTGGCCTCACAGTATGCAACAAGCCTCTCAAACTCCCTTTACTTCCTCTTATTCATCCCTTACTTTCTCTTGAACTCCGGTACAAGAAGGGGAAAAATTTCAATGGAATTGTTAAAAAACTTCGAAGAAAATTGGGAGTTGTAACATGCGTAGTTATTGTTATTTCGTACATAAATGCAAGTCCTTACGTTGTCAGCCCATAAGTTAGTTACAAATATACAGGGTGTGACACAAAAGTGTGGCAAAGCAAAGTTAAACTTTCCTAAATGGAATACCTAGCCCGTTATTATTGACGCATTGGATAAGTCTTACAACCCTAGTTTCGAATATACTAGGTATTTGAGGTTTATTCCTAATAGTCCGGAACAAAATAAGGAAAAAAGGAATGGAATAATCAGGGATGTTCCGAGCGAATTTGTAAAGGTGCACTTGACAGTGTAATAAGTGGACTTATCTGACACAAAATGTGCATTGTGCATCCCCGCTTTGTAATGTTGTCGGTTGCCAATATGTATGTTTATTCTTACAACGTTGCCAGTTCGGATTACCAATATTTTGTATTAGGTCGATTGTTGAGCAGGCTGGACTGGGCTGGCCGGCTGGGCAGTGACGTGCCAAGGATGATACACACCTACAGGATTGCTTACCGGCCTCGTTTTTGGTAATCACCGCCATCTTGGTGTGTCACCATTTTCGACGTTTAGCTAAATCGTCAGGTGTTTAAACAGTCTACGTCAAGAAGAAATAACGTACTGCCTACGTCACAAAGGTGATTTGGGGGGATTTGTTCCATACAGGATACAGGCCTCATAAAGATAGGCCATCCTGTAGTAGTAGGGAGTATCATCTATCATCCTTGGTGGCGTACAGCTTAGTACAGTCAGAAAAGTGTACTGAGTGTAGAGTATGGGAGTATGTATAGAGTACAGTATAGTTACACTCGGTACATATTTACTGAAATGAAACCCCAACTTCAGAATATCTTGTGTTCTATTTATTGACTGAAAAATTGTGGCAAATTTATTCTAGAAATCAAAATGTACATATCTAGAGATTAGGGTGCATACTGTGCATATAAATTGAAAGTGTGCATCAATATGCACGATTGTGCAGTTTGGGACATCCCTCGGAATAATTGAATTTTTATTGAAAAAAGTGAAGTATAGAGACCACCAGCAAAATATAAAGGTAATATAAATGGTGAATGATTAACATATTATTTTTTCAAAATGGGATATTCAAGATATTCAACCAAGGATATTATCAATACAACAACACCCCAGCATTGGGAAGAGTACTTTGAAGAATTTGACAGAACAACGGGCAGAGTTGAAAGAAGAAAAGGAAAAGACACGAAATATGAAAACTGCAGGATCACCAATAAGAGTACTATGCAAGAAGAAGTTGAAAAACACTGTACCTTCTTGAAAAATGGTAGGAGAAATATATGGTGAACTGATAAAGTATGGGACCAACAAAACTATTTGAAAAATGCATAGATAAACATGAAGTACCAGAAGAGTGAAAAATAAACTATTTAACAACGATATATAAGAAAGGAGGCAGAAACAAATGCGAGAATTACCAAGAAATTGCAGTAACAAACACGCTGAGCAGCGTGTATGCGGAAAACTTATAAAAGCCAAAATAGAGAGCGAGTACACAAAGATAGTGAAGCAGAAGAACAGGCCTGTTTTAGAGCAGGAAGATCAGCTGTAGACCACTCCATTTACTCTTTGTAGATCTAAAGAAAGCATATAACACAATATCCCTACTAAATGGTGGGACCAGAATATTAACAAAACTAACAAAACTAGAATATACAACACCATAGTCAAAAGCATAGTCACAGATAATTCAGAAGTTTGGCTACTAAAGAACAGAACCGCAAAAATGCTGGAAGCAACTGAAATAGACTTTTGGAAGAGAACGGCAGGCAGGTCAAAAATGGAAAGAATAATAAATCTGAGAATAAGAGAGATTATGGACGTAAAACACACAATAGTATATAATATAAAGGACAAACAGCTGATTTGGTTCGGACATGTACAAAAAATGGAAGATGCAAGAATACCCAAGCAAATTATTGAGTGGAAGCCAGGGGGAAGAAAAAGACGCGACAGACAAAGAAGAAGCTGGATTGACAGAGATGGTTGAAGATCGGGAATCAGAAAATGTAGAACGTTATAAAACAATAATTATATATATGAAAATAAGGGATATTTAAAAGCTGGACTATGAGGAATAAACCTAAAAAACCTAGTATATTTGGAATCAGGTTTGAAGGGCTAATCAAATAGGTTAAAATACGGGGTGTTCCATTTGAAAAAGCATAACTTTGCTTTGCCACATTTTTGTGACACACCTTGTGTACTTGTAACTTACTCAATTGCAAAGTTCCTAATATTACCTACTACTACTCTTCAAACAGGTGAGATAGGTGTGGGTGCAAATATAGACAATCACTCGGTACTATAAACATCTGAATTCAATGCAAAATGACCTGGAAAGAATAATTTTGGCTCTTCCAGTATTTAAAATGCGCAACAAGATTAGAACTTCAACACAAATCTCTACAAGAAAATAGAAACAAAACTCAAAAAATTCATTTTTAACTTTTACATAAGACACCTGGATCTATTATTCCGATGCAACGCAATATTGTCTGATTTAGAATTCCATCATACCTATTCAGTTTTCCTTCGTGATTACTTTTCATTGATTCACAAAGTTCGACCTCGCAAAGCTATAACGTGATTACATTGCCCTGGAAAGAAATTGTAAAACATAGATCCAGTTTTAAATACCTACATATTTTATTAAGTGATCATTATAAATGTTAATTTTTAGATCCGCTTTAAGTCCTCAACAAACCCCTAAAGACAATGACTCAATCAGTCGTTTGTCTTTGGCTCCACCTCGCAGGGCTTCATCGGGTTCCGAATCTTCATCGGGGTATTTCACTCCTTCGCCCCCCGAAAAACATCCACCCGCTTTTATTAAAATGGACACGGAGGAGCGGCTCAGTTCCGCCGATAGTCATCATTTAGAAAATTGCGAAGATTCTTTAGCCAATAAGTCAGCAGTCAGTGATGGGAGTTTGAGTGCGCCGGATAATCAAGAGGAAGTAAGTGCGCTTTTGCTTTATTGGGCTTTTTTGCAATAACATAATTTTTTTTATTAGAATAACATTCCAACGGAAGTGAATGATTGTTTGGGAGAAGCTATTCACGATAATTATCCTTCTGTGGAGTCTTTGAATTTGAACCAAGAAACACCAGAAAAACGTCCTCCTTCTAGAGCTTCATCAACAGAGCCTGCTACAATAGAAGCAAAACAAAAAAGTAAATCCGTTGTTGATTTGCCTAATTTTTTACCAAAAATCAATTTGGCCAGGTAAAAAGCTTCACTCACTCAATTACAGTTCAATAATGAAAATATTTCTTTAGTAGAAAAAACATTAATTCAGCTCCACCAAGAAACGAAGATTCTATTGCAAACAACAACTATCCATCAGAGGATACTTGCGATAATTTGCAACTTCCACCAATGGATTTTGAAATTGAAAAAGAAACAGCGGTTACGGTAACAAAGTCTAAATTGGAACGGAGATTTTCTAGAAATAGCAGCAGAAAATCGGTTAGAGTAACACCCAGGACTGTCCTAGGTAAGGTTTTATATTTTGTTGCTAAAAATAATTAAATTTTATTATATTTTTTAGATCCTACTCCTCGGCCACCCAGTAAACCAAAAGACCTTCTCCAACAAGTCCTGCACCAAATGGAAAACCCCAACAATTGGGAGAGCACCGTGGAAGGTCTCCAAAGCCTAACCAAACTGGCCAGACAACATCCCGAAGTAATCGAACACCAAATGCACCACGTTTGCATTTCTCTGGCAAAACAAATCAAAAACTTACGATCTCAAGTATCCAGAGTCGCTTGTAATACAGCTACCGAGCTGTTTTTGTCCTGCAAAAAAGGTTTGGAGATGGAATTTGAAGAAATCGCTTGTCCTTTGTTGCAACGCACCGCTGATACTAATAGGTTTTTGAGGGCCGATGCCAATGCTGCTTTGGATGTTATGTGTGAGCAATTACCTGCGCATAGAGTGATTCCGGTGATTACTTCTAAAGGTTGCGGACATCAGAATTCTATAGTTAGAGCTGCCGCAATACGGATGCTAGGTAAGAATTGTTCATAACTTGATTAATATCTTAAAAATTCTAATGCATTTTTATATATTCTCAATCAGAATATTGGTCTTAGAAAAATTATTCAGCGAATCAAGAGTCAATAATAATGAACATTTAGAGTCTAAACAGTTTTTTGAGATGTTTATTGGTTATCAAAATACGAAATATTTCCGGCTCTATTTTAAAAGTCAATTATAATCAGAATTTAAACAATTAGTGGCTCTTGATTGGTCTTAGAAAAATTGTCCAGCGAATCAGTAACCAGTAATAATGAAAATTTGGACTCTAAACAGCTTTTTGAAATGTGTATTGATTATCAAAATTTGATATATTTCCGGCTTTTGAAGTCACTCAAGAAGATTCTGAAGCACTAGAACTAGGTACTTTCTCAGTGATTTTAAAAGTCTGGAACAAGTGAGATTGACTTTAGATGGATTATAAGTTGATTCAGATACTTTTGAAGCTACTCTGGACAATTTCCAGTGAGTTTTTCGACGATTTCGAGTGAACTGTTGAGAGTAGCTTAAAATGCATTGGAAATCACTTAAGAAGATTTTCTACTACTTTCTCAGTGATTTTAAAAGCCTTAGTAATAGTGACTATGGATGGATCATAATTTGATTTAGATGTTTTTGAAGCTACTCTAGATAATTTCCAGTAAATTTTTCGACGTTTGGAGTAATTCAGAACTGTTGAGAATGATTTCAAATGCATTGAAAATCGCTTATTTAGACGTTTTTGAACCATTCGAGCTACTTCCTCAGTGATTTTTAAAAGTCTAGAACAAGTGAGAGTGACTTTGGATGGATCATAAGTTGATTCAAATACTTTTGAAGCTACTCTAGATAATATCCAGTAAATTTTTCGATGATTGGAGTGATTCAGAAAACTGTTGAGTGACTTGAAATGTATTGGAAATCCCTTAAGAAAATTTTGAAGCGTTGGAATAGGAACTACTTTTTCAGTGATTTCAAAAGTCTAGAACAAGTAAGAGACGATTGGAGTGATTCAGAAAACTGTTGAGTGACTTGAAATGTATTGGAAGTCACTTAAGAAGATTTTAAAGCATTGGAACTAGGAACTACTGTTCCAGTGATTTTAAAAGTCTAGAACAAGTAATAGTGACTATGGATGGATCATAATTTGATTTAGATGTTTTTGAAGCTACTCTAGATAATTTCCAGTAAGTTTTTCGATGATTGGAGTGATTCAGAGAACTGTTTAGTGACTTGAAATGTATTGGAAGTCACTTAAGAAGATTTTGAAGCATTGGAACTAGGAACTACTGTTCCAGTGATTTTAAAAGTCTAGAACAAATAATAGTGAATTTGGATGGATCATAAGTTGATTCAGATACTTTTGAAGCTACTCTGGACAATTTTCAGTAAGTTTTTGAACGATTGGAGTGATTCAGAACTATTAGGAGTAACTTCAAATGCATTGGAAGTCACTTAAGATTTTCTACTACTTTCTCAGTGATTTCAAAAGCCCAGATCAAGTAACGGTGACTATGGATGGATCAGAAGTTGATAGATACTTTTGAAGCTACTTTAGATAACTTCCAGTAAATTTTTCGACTATTGTAGTAATTCAGAACTGTTGAGAATGATTTCAAATGCATTGAAAATCGCTTATTAAGACGCTTTTGAACCATTGGAGCTACTTTCTCAGTGATTTTAGAAATCTAGAACAAGTAATAGTGACTATGGATGGATCATAATTTGATTTAGATGTTTTTGAAGCTACTCTAGATAATTTCCAGTAAATTTTTCGACGTTTGGAGTAATTCAGAACTGTTGAGAATGATTTCAAATGCATTGAAAATCGCTTATTTAGACGCTTTTGAACCATTCGAGCTACTTCCTCAGTGATTTTTAAAAGTCTAGAACAAGTGAGAGTGACTTTGGATGGATCATAAGTTGATTCAAATACTTTTGAAGCTACTCTAGATAATATCCAGTAAATTTTTCGATGATTGGAGTGATTCAGAAAACTGTTGAGTGACTTGAAATGTATTGGAAATCCCTTAAGAAAATTTTGAAGAATTGGACTAGGAACTACTTTTTCAGTGATTTCAAAAGTCTAGAACAAGTAAGAGACGATTGGAGTGATTCAGAAAACTGTTGAGTGACTTGAAATGTATTGGAAGTCACTTAAGAAGATTTTAAAGCATTGGAACTAGGAACTACTGTTCCAGTGATTTTAAAAGTCTAGAACAAGTAATAGTGACTATGGATGGATCATAATTTGATTTAGATGTTTTTGAAGCTACTCTAGATAATTTCCAGTAAGTTTTTCGATGATTGGAGTGATTCAGAGAACTGTCGAGTGACTTGAAATGTATTGGAAGTCACTTAAGAAGATTTTGAAGCATTGAAACTAGGAACTACTTTTCCAGTTATTTCAAAAGTCTAGAACAAGTAAGAGTGAATTTGGATGGATCATAAGTTGATTCAGATACTTTTGAAGCTACTCTGGACAATTTTCAGTAAGTTTTTGAACGATTGGAGTGATTCAGAACTATTGGGAGTAACTTCAAATGCATTGGAAGTCACTTAAGAAGATTTTCTACTACTTTCTCAGTGATTTTAAAAGCCTTAGTAATAGTGACTATGGATGGATCATAATTTGATTTAGATGTTTTTGAAGCTACTCTAGATAATTTCCAGTAAATTTTTCGACGTTTGGAGTAATTCAGAACTGTTGAGAATGATTTCAAATGCATTGAAAATCGCTTATTTAGACGCTTTTGAACCATTCGAGCTTCTTCCTCAGTGATTTTTAAAAGTCTAGAACAAGTGAGAGTGACTTTGGATGGATCATAAGTTGATTCAAATATTTTTGAAGCTACTCTAGATAATATCCAGTAAATTTTTCGATGATTGGAGTGATTCAGAAAACTGTTGAGTGACTTGAAATGTATTGGAAATCCCTTAAGAAAATTTTGAAGCGTTGGACTAGGAACTACTTTTTCAGTGATTTCAAAAGTCTAGAACAAGTAAGAGACGATTGGAGTGATTCAGAAAACTGTTGAGTGACTTGAAATGTATTGGAAGTCACTTAAGAAGATTTTGAAGCATTGGAACTAGGAACTACTGTTCCAGTGATTTTAAAAGTCTAGAACAAGTAATAGTGACTATGGATGGATCATAATTTGATTTAGATGTTTTTGAAGCTACTCTAGATAATTTCCAGTAAATTTTTCGACGTTTGGAGTAATTCAGAACTGTTGAGAATGATTTCAAATGCATTGAAAATCGCTTATTTAGACGCTTTTGAACCATTCGAGCTTCTTCCTCAGTGATTTTTAAAAGTCTAGAACAAGTGAGAGTGACTTTGGATGGATCATAAGTTGATTCAAATACTTTTGAAGCTACTCTAGATAATATCCAGTAAATTTTTCGATGATTGGAGTGATTCAGAAAACTGTTGAGTGACTTGAAATGTATTGGAAATCCCTTAAGAAAATTTTGAAGCGTTGGACTAGGAACTACTTTTTCAGTGATTTCAAAAGTCTAGAACAAGTAAGAGACGATTGGAGTGATTCAGAAAACTGTTGAGTGACTTGAAATGTATTGGAAGTCACTTAAGAAGATTTTGAAGCATTGGAACTAGGAACTACTGTTCCAGTGATTTTAAAAGTCTAGAACAAGTAATAGTGACTATGGATGGATCATAATTTGATTTAGATGTTTTTGAAGCTACTCTAGATAATTTCCAGTAAATTTTTCGACGTTTGGAGTAATTCAGAACTGTTGAGAATGATTTCAAATGCATTGAAAATCGCTTATTTAGACGTTTTTGAACCATTCGAGCTAATTCCTCAGTGATTTTTAAAAGTCTAGAACAAGTGAGAGTGACTTTGGATGGATCATAAGTTGATTCAAATACTTTTGAAGCTACTCTAGATAATATCCAGTAAATTTTTCGATGATTGGAGTGATTCAGAAAACTGTTGAGTGACTTGAAATGTATTGGAAATCCCTTAAGAAAATTTTGAAGAATTGGACTAGGAACTACTTTTTCAGTGATTTCAAAAGTCTAGAACAAGTAAGAGACGATTGGAGTGATTTAGAAAACTGTTGAGTGACTTGAAATGTATTGGAAGTCACTTAAGAAGATTTTGAAGCATTGGAACTAGGAACTACTTTTCCAGTGATTTTAAAAGTCTAGAACAAGTAATAGTGAATTTGGATGGATCATAAGTTGATTCAGATACTTTTGAAGCTACTCTGGACAATTTTCAGTAAGTTTTTGAACGATTGGAGTGATTCAGAACTATTGGGAGTAACTTCAAATGCATTGGAAGTCACTTAAGATTTTCTACTACTTTCTCAGTGATTTCAAAAGTCCAGATCAAGTAACGGTGACTATGGATGGATCAGAAGTTGATAGATACTTTTGAAGCTACTTTAGATAACTTCCAGTAAATTTTTCGACTATTGTAGTAATTCAGAACTGTTGAGAATGATTTCAAATGCATTGAAAATCGCTTATTAAGACGCTTTTGAACCATTGGAGCTACTTTCTCAGTGATTTTAGAAATCTAGAAGAAGTAAAAGTGACTTTGGATGGATCATAAGATGATTGAGATACTTTTGAAGTTACTCTGGATAATTTTCAGTAAGTTTTTCGTCGATTGGAGTGATTCAGAACTGTTGACAGTGACTTCAAATGCATTGGAAATCCGTTATTCAAAAACTTTTGAAGCATTGGAGCTACATTCTTAGTGATTTTAAAAATCTAGAACAAGTAAGAGTAACTTTGAATGGATCATAGGATGATAGAGATACTTTTGAAGCCACTCTGGACAATTTTCATTAAGTTTTTTGACGATTGGAGTGGAAATCGCTTATTAACAAGCTTTTGGAGCATTGGAGCTACATTCTCAGTGATTTTAAAAGTCTAGAGTAACCTACACATAGAACAATATGAGAATTTAGAATAGAAAAATTATACGTCCATAATAATTGATTTAATCTAGCTCTGAGCTTGAAAGTGATTCGAACTCTGAAGTTTCAGTTTCAGAAGACGAATCGGGGGAAAATTTTGAGAATAAGAGCCTTTGGGAAATCAAACACAGATAAGATTATGTGATAGAAGATCTTTAAAACCATCTACAAAACTGCAACGATTCAAAAGCCAAAAGTTTAATGGAATTGGAATTTGAAAGAAAATTAGATGTATAGATATGACCCTGTTAAATTTTAGCTCCGATAATTTTAGCTCAAGCTTAAAAAACTACAACTTATATAAATAAGGGTTATGGCACTCGAAAAACAAATATATACAAAATGATTATTATTTCAAGGGCTGGTTTAGTCACTCCCTGAAATATTATTCACATAAACTTGACATAAAACTAATACCTACTGGTAAAAAAATGATTACAAATTTATATAAACTGTACATTAATTTCAGGTGATTTGGTCAAAAGACTAGGCGCTGAACGTATATTCCAAATGCCCAAAGAACTAAAAGACAAAGTTCTTCTAGCTGGAGCAAACGCTTTGGCCGATGGAAACCTAGAGGCAAGATCGCAAGGAAAATCCTTAATAGGATATATAATGACACATCCTAATTTTCAACGGTCCTTGCATGAGGCTGTGCCTCAAAGTTTGTTGATGCACATTTCAAAGTCTCTTGCCTCAATTAAAACATAGAAAATTTAATTTTAATTTATCTTCCACTATTATTTAATTTGTATTGTTATTGTAGAAGGTTTACTCAATGTTTAATAATAAAAAACATATTTCCATAACAAATGAGATTTTTTTTTCATGAGCTTATGAACTTGAACATCCTGGAGAAATTTAATAAAAATAAGTTACTCAATATGTTTTCTTTGCGGTAAATAAAAATAACGCTAGATAAACACAGATGCTTTTTTCTTCAAAGTGTCTCACAGTTTTGAAATTTTTCTCTTAGTGAACAGTTTTAAAAGTGAGAAGCCTTCAAAATGGACAAGGATGACTCAATAAAATCCTCATATTCAACCCTAATAATCAACGACAAAAAACCAATAAATTTTTGCAAGATTCTCTCAAGAATTTTCAATTTTTCCAAGAAAAATAACGAATCAATTTCGGATATCGAATGTGAACTTTCCGAACCTGGCAGGACAATTGAAAATAAATGTTTCAAAAAAATATCGTGTGCTCGTAAAGCCCTACCTCTATCCTACGAATCTCTTAAAAAAAGCATATTAAATGAAATAAAAAAAGTTGGAAAATTAGATGTTTTTCACGATATTAGTTGCGGCAAAATTTCTAGTGGTCAAAACTTGAATTTACAAGAATTAAATGTGGCTTTATTATGGTGTGCTTTTTTGGAAAAAGTTGACTTACTAGAGGAGCTAATTCATCTTGGGGCAAATATAAGGTAAGAATTTTGTTTCAAATTAAACATATATAACAATAATTTTGAAAAAAGCTATTCAGAAAACACCCATGGCCTTAGCAGTCTTCACATAGCAGCTTTCACAGGTTGCATCCAAAGTACCAAAATCCTTATCAATCATTCTAATAATATTAACGTCATCAACAAATGGTACAGCCCTTTGCATTGCGCAGCCATTGCCGGAAAAGCAGAAACAGCCAAATTACTATTGGATAATGGAGCCAGATTAGATTCATTGACTAATGGGCCTGGCTATGAAACCCCATTATTTATAGCTGTTAAAATCAATGCTATTGATTGCGTTCGATTATTTATTGAGAGAGGTAATTCAATTTTGATTTATTTCAATAACTTTGCAATTATTTCCAGATGCTCAAATATTCCAAGAAGGTAAACTGGGCGACATGTCGCCGTTATTTTTAGCTGCAGAATTGGGACGAGCAGAATGCTTGAAATTGATTTTAGAGAAAAAATCTGTTAATTTTATTAATTTGAGAAAAACCGATAATGGTAATACTGCTTTGCACATTGCCGCAGAGGAAGGTCACTCAGAGTGTATTGAATTATTATTACAAAATGAAGCTGATCCAGATTTAAGAAATTTGAGGGCACAATCCGCATTGCATTTGGCTGTCAAAGCAAATTCGTATACTTCGGTGATTGCGTTGATTAAACATGGCAAAGCCAATCCGAATCTTGAGGATTATAATCAAAAGACTCCTTTGCATGAAGCTGTAGAATTGATTGCTGATAGTAGGAAGGATGTTGTTAAGGCATTAATAGGGTAAGATTCTTTTAGGGGCGGATACAGGCCTTTTGAAAGGGGGGCAGTTTAAGTTAAAGTAAGCCAGATTGGGTTAGTTTTGGCAGCGCATTGTGCAAGATACGGTTTTTCGAAGGAATGTCCCATAAAAATATGGGAATGGGGGAACTATTTAGGAGAATAAGGTGATTTTAAATAGGGTGTTTTTTTATATATTGATACCCCACCTACAGCCTTTACCTTTAAAAGTTGTAGGTGGGGTGTCAATACATATATAAAAAAACATCCTGTACAAATAAGTAGATTATTGCGGAATTTATGGGTGAACGCAGCGAGTTCCGCAGCCATCTACATACCAATATACTGTTGAACTGTTCAAATAAGACATTCACCTGAAACGTGTAGTTTTTGAACTATTGAGAAAAATTCACAACTGAGTGAATCAGGTTAGTATTGTACTTGAATAATATATCGATGAATAGATAGCTGGGTCCACCCATAAGTTCCGCAATAATCCACTCGTTTATACTTGAATAATTTGTCACAATATGTTACTGGTTTGGTAAAATAACATTACTAATTCCTATTAAAAGGCCAATTGATAAAAATTGGATAATCATACAAATTCTGACTTTATATAATAAGCTATTGTTCAAGTACAAATAAGTGGATTGTTACGGAACTTATGGGTAGACCTCTGCGGGACGAGCGCAGCGAGTTCCGCAGCCATCTACTCACCAATGTTGAACTGTTCAAATAAGATACTCACCTGAAACATGTACTTTTTAAACTAATGAGAATAACTCACAATTGAGTGAGTCAGGTTAGTATCGTACTTGAACAACATATGGGTAAATAGATAGCTGGGTCCACCCATAAGTTCCGCAACAATTCACTCGTTTGTACTTGAATAACTTGTCACAATATATTACTAGTTTGGTAAAGTAACATTACTAATTCCTGTTGAAAGGCCAATTGACAAAAAGTGGATAATCTTACAAATTTTGACTTTACATAATAAACTATTATTCAAGTACAAATAAGTGGATTGTTGCGGAACTTATGGGTGGACCTCTCGCTCATCAATATACTGTTGAACTTTTCAAATAAGACATTCACCTAAAACGTGTAATTTTCAAAATTGTACGCACTCTTGATGCTTATCAGCATTTACAGGAGGACCTTGACTCAGTTGTGAAAAATGGTTCAGGGACCACAATATGGTATTAAATATAGAAAGGTGTGGTGTTATTAACTTTATCGAAAATTGTTATACAATGAACAATCAGGAAAACCACATGTAAAGACCTGGGGGTGCACCTGCAGGATAATATGAAGTTCAATGAGAATTACAATAATATTATTAACAAGGCATCCAAAATGCTCGGATTTGTGATCAGAAACTTCAAGCATTTTAACATTAATAGAAATCATATCACGTTTTGTATGCGAGATTATCCAAGAATTGGGCTCCAGGTGATAACTACTTCGGAACGCGTCATCGAATATTTATTTCACTTAGTATTTCTTTATCATTTTCTTTGATAAACTCTAAAAAAAATATGGCGTTGCCGATTTTGTAATTTAAATTTCTAACGAAAAATTACATCATATATACCATAAAAGATAAGTACCTACATTTAAGATTCTAAAGTTGCCATCACTTGACTGAAACTGAAGCGAAAGTGGTGAAATTGGATTACACATGTAGAAGTGGAACAAAAAGTTGCCCAGATTTTCAAAATTTCAATTATATTGGTCGACGCTTTCCGAAGTTTTCACCTGTCACCTGGGTAAAACGTGGTGGGATACCATGTATAAATATATGCATTTACATAATATAAGGTGTAGTAGAATGAAACAACGCTTTGATTTTCAGTTGTTTAAAAACTCGTTTAAAAGTAATAAACCAAAATAAAGACTCAAATTTTGAAAATAAAACAAAAAATAGGGAATACACGAAACCTAAATACAGTCGAATCAAGCATATAATAAAAACAGTAAATATAATAAAACGAGGAACATAAAAAATATTGATGTAGATATTCAAGGACAAAAATAAAAAAATATAACATATCATATAATATAACATATAACACTCGCTGAACAAGAAAATATTTGAAAAAGAAGAAAAATCCTCGTAAAGTAAAATAAAAGAAAAGCAAAGAGAAGACCAAAACCTAAAAATCCTTTCTGAAATTCTGCGGGCCTTATGGATGGCATATGCCCTAACTTATTCAGATATGTCCATTTTACTAGCTTTCCCAGCTTTTTTGGAAAGCAGCTTCATTGATTCTAGTCGACCTTGTGTCATAGAGGAACACAAAAAGCTTTCAATAATAAGCTTGAGCTTTGAAAACGAACATTCTGCACTGATTACTATTACAGGCAACGTCAAAAATAAGATATTATGGAGATTACCTACTTCAGTAAAACTAGAACTAAGTTAAGTTCCACATGTTCAATTAAGACTAAATGGAGTTACTCTTGTATTGTACCAATTAAATCTAATTCGGATTTAGAAGTACATTTGTATATTTTTTTAAAACTAGCCCTGGCGGGGCCCCCAAAATCACAAGAGGAATATACACAGTGTTCTATATTTGTATAATATCTTAAATAATATCAAATACAAAACATGCAATTTGATTAACTTTGTATAGGGTGTTTTTTTATGTATTGACACCCCACCTGCAGCCTTTACTTTTACAGGTAAAAGAAAGGTGTAAACACAAAAGTTGTACAGTATTGGCTAAATTTTTAGAATCCATAGTCAGAAACAAAATTTGAATGTCAGAAATGTAAAATTTTGCATGCTTCCAGCTTTTTTCAAATAGGATGCCCTATATCCTATATTTCATTCTATATTCTTGAAGAGTGCCCCAATTCCAAAAATATAACAGTCTCTCATATATTCAGCTCCAAAAATTGTAAAAATACTATCCTACTACTGATTTTGTGAACCATTCTATCGAGGGGTGTGACACTTCCAAGTTCATTACGTTAATGGAAATCAATGAAATCAAAAATTAGATTTGGTAAAATCTCAGGATTTCACCACTTGATTTAAATGATTTCCTGAGATAATTATTTGATTTTACTTGATTTTGCTGATTTCACTTGATTTTGTTGATTTCATTGATTCCCATATTTACATTGATTTCCCAAGAGTAAACGTGATTTTACTAGATTCACACAGATTTCATGATTTCAGTACAATTTACTAGATCGAAATTATTGGTAATGACTCATACCATTAGCAACTCTATATCAAGTAAGTGGCATCATAATAAAGTCGAGAAGTTTTAATGTGCCAATACTACCACTTCACAGAAATTAATTACACCATGCTGTGAGTAATTTCGATCTTGGGTAGTATAGGCATTTAGGCGGAGGGGTGAATAGCTGACCCAAAATGTGTACACTGAAATCACCGACTGTCAAATTCCACAATCTTTAAGCGGGAAACAGCACCCCATGTACACTCTGTCCTAAATTGCTTGTAATCACAGGGTTTCTCGGTAACCAGCAGAGATAGAACTTTGCGGTTTTTGCCACCCTGTATTAATTTTTCGTGAAACTTTGAATGCCGCAAACAAACCTTGTTTCGTTATTCCGAGATACAGGGTGAAATAGAAATTTCACGCTTTTTTCGGGTGGTATCATAATCATATTTCGGATACCCTGTAAGATAGAAAAAAGGTGAAAACTACTATAGATAGATATTTTTATGTAGAATCCAGTGTTGTAGTCAAGTTCACAGTAAAAAATGGTTATTTAATAAATTAATAATTTTATTCAATTATGCTTGTGGACACTTAATAGGTACCTATAATTCCATGGCCAACTTATGTTTTTCTTTTATTATTGCGTTTTAAAGGTTAATTTGAGTCACAGTGCAGAGTGTGACGCATCATTTCAAAGAAAAAAAAAAGACGAATGTTTTGGGACCAAAAAATACAGGGTGTTTCATTTATATAATACTAAGTTTGGGGTATATCTCGAAAACAATTTGTCTGGATTTTACGTATAAAATATCTATCTACAGCAGTTTTCACCTTTTTTCTATCTTACAGGGTTTTCTCTGGAACAAAACAAGGTGACATAATTCTGTTTGCAGCATTCTACGTTTCACGAAAAACTGGGTCGCGAAAAACACAAAGTTCTATCTCTCTGCTGGTTACCGAAAAAACTTGTAATTACAAGTAATTTGGAACACAGTGTATGTATATGCGCACATAGACCCATTTTATTAATTGGGCCAAAATTAAAAAACAAAACAAAAAAGGCGCGAATTTTGAATATTTTATTTGGTGGAGGCACTACCTTAGAAAACAACGATTTCAGGATTTCAGCAAATTGTATGTGATTTGTGATGATTTTAAGTGATTTACAAAGATTTTTCAGATAGACTTGATTTGCATTGATTTCGAATGATTCTAGAAGATTTTCCGAGATTTGAGGGATTTATGTGATTTTACTTGATTTTACAGATTTCGGTGATTTCTATTGATTGAAGTATACACCTGATTTCAAAGGTGTCATACCCCTCGCATTCTACGTATACAGCTGAAAGCTGCAGGTGAAATTTGAGGTACCTACTTGGTTTCTCTGATAGTATTTTTAAAATTTTTAGAACCAAATATGTTGGAGACGGCTCAACCAAATATAGACAAACTATATAAACTACTCAAAACGAAATAAGGACCACTTTTAAGAGCGCCCTTAGTTATTATTAAATTTTGAATAACCCTGGTGAAGTGACATTTTCATTTACAATATGTGCGCACAAAAAATATATATTGTGAATGGAAATAAACACTACGAGGGTTTTTCAAAATTCAATGAAAATAAAGGTGTTTTTAAAAGTGGCCCTTATTTCGTTTTGACTAGTTTAGTTTTGACATCGGGAAATTGTGCTCTTCAAAAATATAGAATGAAATATATCAATGAGCATCCCATTTGAAAAAAGCTGAAGGCATGCAATATTTCACATTTCTGACATTCAATTTTTGTTTCTGACTATGGAGTCTAAAAATTAAGCCAACACTGTACAACTTTTCTATTTAAACGATTCATCTACTTGTAAAGGTGAAGACTGTAAGTTGGGTGTCAATACTTATATAAAAAAACACCCTTTACTTAAACAATAAATTATTGAATAAAGTCAGAATTTGTAAGATTATTCACTTTTTGTTAATTTGCCTTTCAACAAGAATTAGTATTGTTACTTTACCAAACTAGTAATATATTGTGATAAGTTATTCAAGTACAAATGAATGGATTGTTGCGGATCTTATGGGTGGACCTCTGCGGAACTCGCTGCGCTTGTTCCGCAGCCATCTATTCATCAATATATTGTTCAATTACGATACTAAACTGACTCACTCAAATGTGCGTTATTCTCATTAGTTTAAAAATTACACATTTCAGGTGAATGTCCTACTTGAACAGTTTAATAGTATATTGATGATTAGATGACTGCGGAACTCGCTGCGCTCGTCCCGCAGAAGTCCACCCATAAATTCCGCAACAATCCACTTATTTGTACTTGAACAATAACTTATTATATAAAGTCAGAATTTGTAAGATTATCCACTTTTTGTCAATTGGCCTTTTAACAGGAATTAGTAATGTTACTTTACCAAACTAGTAATATATTGTGTTATTCAATTACAAACGAGTGGATTGTTGCGGAACTTATGAGTGGACCCCAGTTATCTATTCACCAATATGTTGTTCAAGTACGATACTAACCTGATTCACTCAGTTGTGAATTTTTCTCATTAGTCCAAAAACTACATGTTTTAGGTGAATGTCTTATTTGAACAGTTCAACAGTATATTGGTGAGTAGATGGCTGCGGAACTCGCTGCGCTCGTCCCGCAGAGGTCCACCCATAAATTATGCAATAATCCACTTATTTGTAGAGGGTGTTTTTTCATATATTGACCATGGTTAGAAACAAAATTTGAATGTCAGAAAATTGAAATTTTGCATGCTTCCAGCTTTTTTCAAATAGGATGCCCTATATTTTATTCTATATTTTTGAAAAGCACAATGCCCCAATTCCAAAAATTTATACCTTGTTTGTCTATAAAGCTGAAAGCATACAATATTTTGCCCCCTGTCCCCCTTACTGTATCCGCCGCTGGATTCTTTTTGTAAAATTATTTTTCAACTAAATCTAATGTGTCACTTTTCAGTAATGGTTCCAATGTAGACGCTCAAGATTCTCACGGATTCACCCCTTTACACGTAGCAGCCTTAAACGAACTCACAGACTGCGTCAGTATTTTGATTCTCCACGGAGCCGATTGCTCTATAAAATCAAAATCTGGCATAACCGCTTTTTCTTTGATAGCTAAAAAAACCCCTTCGGCCATGGAAACTATCAAAGACAAATTGTCCGAGTACATTACGTTGAAGTATGATAAGGAGGCTCTAAATGAGATCGAAATGATGTTTGACTTTAAACAAGGCTTGCATCATCCTAAGGAGTATTCTATATTGAATGCGTTTATCGATGCTGGACATAAAGAAATGCTTTTGCACCCTTTTGTGATGGCTTTTTTGTACGTTACGTGGAATAGAATTAAGCGTTGCTATTACGGAATGATTTATAATTCGTTGATGTTTAGTTTGACTTTGTTGTTTTATGTTTTGACTTCTTTGGCTTATGATTGCGACAGAAAACTTCCAGGCAATTCAAATATACATTGCAATAATCACTCTTATTTGAATAAGTTTTTAAAAAATAGTCCTCTTACGTTGGAAATTCAATGGTATATTCTTCTATATTTTACTTTGTCTTTGGCTTATAGAAAAATTTATGGGTTTCATGGCTATCCTTCATTAAAACATTATTGCCTTAATATGAGTAACATTCTAGAATGGAATTGTATAATTTATGCGTTTGTTTTGTCTTGTATTTATACTGGAAGAGTGGAAAATTGGCAAGTTAACGTAGGAGCTTTTGCTGTTATGTGCACTTGGACTAATATAATGTTTGAAATAGGTCAATTGCCAGCTTTTGGTCCTTACGTTGAAATGTTTGAGACAGTCAAAAGCGAATTTTTCAAATTACTTCTAGTGTTTTTCCCATTTCTTGTAGGCTATTCCATTGCATTTTGTATATTATTCCCTAATTCTCCAGCATTTTACAATCCATTGATTGGGTTTATATCAGCTTTAGTCATGATGACTGGAGACATGAATTATAATATTTTGCTGGATTACTCAATAGAAGAAAACACTGGAGATTTTACTAAAATTTGTGCAGGAGTCGCTTATACTTGCTTCCTATTTTTTATTACTATAATTTTAATGAATTTACTTGTGGGTATTGCAGTACACGATATCCAAGGCCTGCAAAAAAACGCAGATTTGGCTAGATGTTGTAGACAGGCCAAAATGTGCTCTTATATAGAAATGTCCCATTTTAAACGTGGAAATCTTGCTAAACTTATTATGACTTTGTTAAGAGTAGTACCAAAACCTTACGTCCCGATACTAAAAGTCAAACCCTTAGAACCTGAAGGCACACCATTTTTGAAAGAAATCATTCAAGCTGCTTATGATTTGGCCAAAAAAAGGGAAGCGGATAAAAAGAAGATTTTTTCGAGGACTAGAAGTGAAGGAGGTCCATGGAGACGCTTGATGAATAATAGTTTGAAACATGAGGCGCTCGATTTGAAATGGACTGCCACGTTGACACAGATGATGAAGAAGCTGGATAGTACCAATGAATTAACAAACTGTGTTAAAAAGTCATTGGATGGTACTAATAGGCAGATTCAAAATTTGTTTGAAGTGGTTGCGGATTTAAAAAAAGTTATTACTGCTGTTAAAACTTAAAAGACTTTAGTACCTATATTTAAATCTTAAACTTATTGAGTTGAGGTGTTTCAAAATTGAGGAACAAAATTTATTAGAAATTTTCTTTTATTCAAAACCACCTATTTGGAGACACTCTGTATGAAGTACTTATTTCGTCTATTTTTAATTTGACCCAATATGTATTTATTGTAAAGTAGAAAGAACTAGAGGCTTTTAGACGATGAAAAAATATACAAGAGTAGAGGGTGATAAACATTTTACTAAAATAACTGAGTCGAGAATATAAATGTCAAATCTAATTGGACATTTTTTATTGGAAAAGAAAAATACGACTCCCATTAAAAATGTCGGATTTGATTATTGGGCATTTTACATGGTCTGCTCCAGTTATTTTCGTAAATTTTTATTACTGTGTTGATTTTTCTGTTAAAATGTCTTGAGTATGTATGTGTCTAACCAGAAAATATTTAAAGAATTTATCTTATTTATAAGACAGTTTTTGGTTTAATAATAAACACTCTTTTCAATATCCATTTTCGAAATTTCTAGGATAGATGTAGGACTGAATGTAATCTACATGTTGTAATACATGGAGTTTATGAAACGCTTTTTTTTTTCCTTTTTTGCCCTGTATATTGTCACAACCCTTATACGTTTCGTCCTGAGGTGTTACAACAGGAGCGTGACCTGGGGACGTAGGTGGGGTTCAGGTAGAGAGAAACTCGCTTGGTATAGGTATAATAAGATAATACATTGAATATGTAATAATAATATTACCCTAGAAATAGTATCATGACGTCTCTTCTACAGAAGGACGTACTACTTATAGGCCACCCTGTATTATGTAGGTACCCTCTGTACACTTGGCGTGACTGAAGACTGAAGCTGGGTTTGAAATAGGTCCCGAAGGGCATTTTCTAATAAAGGTAGTTTGCACTGGGGGGAAACTTAGCTAGAGGGGCTTTTCCCATTTGAGGTACTTTGCACTAGCCTGCTTAGTCTGCCGGTAATGGATTACTGCGCAATATTTATACCAAATAAATGCTGACTTGTCGACACACTTTAGTAAAATTGATGTACAGAGTGGTATTTACTTAAGTACCTACCTAGTTGACAATATATCCGTTGCTAAGTTCAGAGAAGTTGATGAAGATTATTTGTAGGCATTTGATTGCGCAAATTTTTCCACACCTGGTCCACCCTACATTTTCAATGGTGTCCAAAATCCCCATGTAGTTCAAGTTATTATCCGGAATAACTTAAATATAATAGCAACTAATGCTGGTAAAAAATGATCTTAAACTTTACGTAAATGTAACATACCTATGTGTTTACTGAGTAAATAAGAGTCTTGAGTCTTGAAACTAAACTATAATAAATATAATATTCTAATCATAATCATTTCATCACTGAGCTTTAGATAAAATGAACTAAAAACAACCTACATTCACAAATTGCCTATATAATTTATTTTTAGCTTTATGCATACAATTTTCAATATCCTGGCCATTGGCAATAGTTTTGACCCTGAGTGGTGAAACTAATCATTATTGTCTCCTTACAATTAACTTTTTAGCATTATCTAAGTTTGAGTCAATTCAGGAATGATAATTGAATACATTTTCAAAGCATGCGCTCTCGGTGCATCCTTTCCAACGATTTTCCATCCGCGTTTTATTATCCAGACAAACAAGAATAATGTTGCGTGGGTTCAGAGAATAAACATTTTTGTTTTAAAGCAAAAATCAGTGCTTGATGGGTCATTGGATGTGTATGTGCTGTTGACCGCAACCTTGGACTTACATTTATTAATAAAGCCATGAATTTGGTAAGTACTTACCTGTTTTTTGTTTTGTTTTAACATTATTAAATGCACCTATTGTGCAATATCAATAACAATAATTAATCACTAGTTGCAACAATAACAATGTCGTAATAGATAAATTTCATTTTTATGACAATGCAAATTTATTACTGAAACAAAATTATTTTAGCCACAAATAAGTGTATTATTTGGAAAACTAGTCCCTTTCTTCGCAACAGTAATAATCTACTTTATCCTACTAATTCCTCCTGCTGAAAATCCAACATTGCTGGCTGTGATTATAAAATGTTCCCCAATAATGAGTTTGATGTATTTTGTAAAACACTACGGGTATGATTAATAATTCATAATTACTTAATAATTATTTTTAATGGTTTCTAGGTCCTGTACAAACCCAATTTTTGTAGGCTTATTTTTCTGTTGTATAGGAGATGGGTTTTTAATGTTTAAGGGCTATTTTTTTCATGGGATGTTAGCATTTATGCTGGGACACCTAAACTATATCCGAGCATTTGGATTCAAGCCTTTGAAGCCAAGAATTGGGTTGTTTTCGTTTCTTATAGGAGGAATTAGTGAGTAAATATAAAAATTTAAAACAAAAAACTTTAATTATTTTTTTTAGATATTTCTTTGTTATACAAAGGATTATCGGGATTATTTGTGCCAGGAGTTTCTATGTATATTTTAATAATCGATACTATGATTTGGAGAGCTTTTGCACGTCTTCAGGTGAAAATTAATTATTGTGTGCGAATGAATATAGTAATGAAATTTTATTTTAGAATCCATGGACCTGGACTCAAATCAGTATTTGTACAGGCAGTGTACTATTTGCACTGTCAGATTTTTTTATTGGAATTAGTATGTTTGTTCGACCCATTGCTCATTCTCAGGTAAATTATAATTGGCATGAATTGGAAATATTTGAAATTTTGCCAGGTTTTTCTAATATCCAACTATCATTTTTCAGGTCCTGATTATGTCCTCGTACTATGCTGCCCAACTGGGAATTAGTCTGGGCGTTTTGGAAATTGTGCCAAAATAAAACAACATTTTTACATATCAAATCAAATTAAAGTAATGCATTTGACCTTATATACAGAGTGTTTCTTTATAATAATCAATATATAAATATTTATTTTGAGACATTCTATATAGGTATAAAGTGTACAAGAACAATTTAATATTTTTTATACATGGTCATAGTCTTCCTGAAATCATATTTTATATTATTGTAAAAAGTTATAGACTGCACGTTTTTTATCTGTGATTATTTTAATAAATGTAATTCATTATTTTAAGTTTTAATAGGAGTTACAGCCTTTCTCAGATCAGCAACTTCTTCAAACAAATTTTGAATTTGCTTATTGGTATTATCCAACTTTTGCACTAACTGTGTTAAAGTGGCAGTCCATTTTAAATCAGTGGACTGATGTTTATTGTTTATCAAACGTCTCCAATGATCTCCTTCACTTCTAGTCCTCGAAAAAACCTCCTTTTTGTTTGCTTCCCTTTTTTTAGCCAAATCGTAAGCAGCTTGAACAATTTCTTTCAAAAATGGTGTATCATCAGGTTCCAAAGGTTTCACTTTTAGGATTGGCATATAAGGTTTTGGTACTATTCTCAATAACACGATCATAATTAATTTAGCAAAGCTTTTACGATTAAAATGGGACATTTCTATGTAAGAGCACAGTTTAGCAAATCTACAATATCTGGCCAAATCTGCGTTCTTTTGCAGGCCTTGGATATCGTGCACTGCAATACCTACAAGTAAATTCATTAAAATTATGGTAATGAAAAATAGGAAGCAAGTGTAAGCGACTCCTGCGCAAATTTTAGTAAAATCTCCAGAGTTTTCTTCTGTAGAATATTCCAGTAAAATTTCATAATTCATTTCTCCAGTCATCATAACTAAGGATGATATAAAGCCAATAAATGGATTATAAAATGCTGGAGAATTGGGAAATAGTATACAAAACGCTATTGAGTAACCTATAAGAAACGGAAAAAACACTAAAAGTAGTTTTTGAAATTCGCTTTTGACTTTTTCAAACATTTCAACGTATGGCCCAAAAGCTGGCAATTGGCCTATTTCAAACATTATATTAGTCCAAGTGCACATAATAGCAAAAGCTCCTATATTAACTTGCCAGTTTTCAACTTTCCCTGTATACATACAAGACAAAACAAATACGTAAAGTATACCATTCCATTCTAGAATATTACTTACATTAAGGCAATAGTGTTTCAATGTAGGATAACCATTAAAACTATAAATTTTCCCATAAGCCAAATTCAACGTAGCAAATATAAGAATGTACCATTGAATTTCCAACGTCACAGGACTATTTTTTAAAAACTTATTCAAATAAGAACGATTACCGCAATGGATGTTTGACTTGTTTGCGAATTTTCTATCGCAATCAAAAGCCAAAGAAGTCAAAACGTAAAACAACAAGCTCAAACTAAACATTAATGAATTAAAAATCATTCCATAATAGCATCGCTTAATTCTATTCCAAGCTACGTACAAAAAGGCCATCACAAAAGGGTGCAAAAGCATTTCTTTATGCCCAGCATCGATATACGCATTCAATATAGAATACTCCTTAGGATGATGCAGGCCTCGTTTAAAATCAAAAATCATTTCAATCTCATTTAGAGCCTGTTTATCGTACTTCAATATTATAAACTCGGACAATTTGTCTTTGATAGTTTCCATTGCCGAGGGTGTTTTTTTGGCTATCAAAGAAAAGGCGGTTATGCCAGATTTTGATTTTATAGAGCAATCAGCTCCGTGGAGGATTAAAATGCTGACGCAGTCTGTCAGTTCATTTAGGGCTGCTACGTGCAGTGGCGTGAATCCGTAAGAATCTTGAGCGTTTAAGTTAGAACCATTTCTGGAAAGAAAAAAAAACATTGAATTTGTTGAAAACGACAAATGTTGTTCAATGGGAATTAATTATCTTAGGAAAAGGTAATTAAAATTCCTAGAAATTCGAGATGTTTTTTTAATTGGATTAATCTAAATGCCCATTATTGGAATAATTTTGAGTATGATAGGTACCTACCTACATTTTAGTTTTCTATATAAAGTTTTACCAATAGGTGTAGTATATTGGATAACTGCTCTTAGCATTTCATAGTTTTTAGTTTTTATATTGTCATGTCAGGTTTTTGTCAATTTATGGGTGAGGGAAGTCGAATAGGGAAATCGGTGAGGGAAATCGAAGAGGGAAGTGACACAGGTAAAGTGTCACTTCCAAATTTTTAAAAAGTCAGTAATGACAAGATTACATATATGATTGCAAATAAAAAATATTATTGGATTATCCTTGCCTTTTCAAGATGCCGAACGACGCTTACAATGATGCTGAGATTACGGGCACGACGAATGTTACTGTGGTAAATACGGGCAATATTTCTAATTTGCCTATTTTCAAGATTGGGGATGATTGGAAAATTTTTAGCGAAAGGCTAGACCAGTTTTTTTTAGTCAACCGTGTTGAAGATGGCAGAAGAGTTTCAGTACTTTTAACTTCTATAACTGAAGAAGTTTATATTATTTTGCGAAACATTTGTCATCCGGAAAAACCCAGTTCCAAATCTTTTCTGGAATTAATTGATTTGTTGTCAGGCCAGTTTAAACCAAAAGTATCTGTTTACCGAAAAAGAATTGTTTTCGATTTATTGAGGCAGAAAGAAGAGTCGATTAATGAATGGTTTGTTCGAGTAAAAAAAGCAGCTTCCGAATGTGAATATGGAAATTTGCTCGAGTCCAGGGTTTTAGATAAATTTGTAGTTGGATTAAAACCAGGACCTATTTTAGACCGTCTTTGTGAAGAGAAAATAACAAGATCTTTGAAGGACATGGTGGAGATAGCTTTAGTAAAAGAGTCAGCCCTTAAGGACACAAGACAGCCTTTGTCAAATGTTTTTCATCTTCATGGACATGGTAACCAGAAGAAATTTGATGAGGCGAAAGGAAATTTTAAAGGTGGAAAACCTAAAGAAAAGAAGCAGGTAAATGAACAAGACAAGTTGAGAGATAAGAAATTTTTGTGCTTTGCCTGTGGAGAAGGTAACCATGTTTTTAAAATATGTAAATTTAAGAAATACACTTGTAGTGTATGTAAAAAAAAGGGTCATATTGCTAAAGTATATAAAAACCAGGTTAATAAAGTCAATTATTTAGGGAATAACGATCTTGAAGTAGATTTCTTTAATCTTGAGATAGATATTTTCAATTTAGACAATGATCACATTGCTCCAGTTATTTTAAATGCTTTTGTAAATGGTATTCAGCTTGTTTTTGAGATTAATACGGGGGCAGGTTTGTCTTGTTTACCCTTTGAGATATACAAAAAATTATTCCCTTCGGTAGATTTATTTCCAAGCAAAATTTTAATTAAAGTTTATCATGGACCTGTGGTAAAGCCAAAAGGTCAGATTGAAGTAAATTTTTCTGTTAATCATATTACAAAAAGGTGCAAATTTTTAGTTGTAGAAGGAGCAACAAAGGCACTTATAGGAAGAGATATTTGGCGTCAATTTTCATTTACTCTGAATGAGAGGAGTGAAGTTTTTTTAAATGGTGAGCCAATTATGCAGACATTAAAAACCGAGCCAATTTTTCAAGTAAGTCAAGATGAGACTAAAATTCGGCTTCAAAGAATTTTAAATAGGTTTTCAAATTTATTTAGAAATGAATTAGGTACTTACAAGTATGATAAAATTAAGTTAGAAGTAGAAAAAGGTATTTTGCCTATTTTCAAAAAGCCCATACCTATAGCTTTTGCTTTTAAAGAAAAAGTTCAAAAAGAATTGGAAAAATTAGAACTAGAGGGTGTTATTGAGAAAGTTTCTAGTGCTAGTTTTGGTACACCACTCGTACCAGTTGTCAAAGCTAATGGAGTAGATATTAGGGTTTGTGCCAATTATAAAGTGACAATTAACAAATTTTTGAAAGATTTCAATGATCCGATTCCACGGATAGAAGAGATTTTTGTTGCTTTACAGGGTGGACAGCAGTTTACAAAATTGGACTTTTTGAATGCTTACAATCAGTTAGTTTTGGACGATGAGACGTCTGAGCTTCTAGCTTAGAGTACGCCATTTGGTATTTTCAAGTGTTTGCGTTATGGAACAAAACCGGCTTGTTCTATTTTTCAGAATATTGTAGAGAAAGTATTGCAGGGTTGTAAGGGTACTGTTAATTATTTAGACGACATTGTTGTGACTGGTAAAAATGAGGCTGAACATTTGGAAAATTTAACTGAAGTTTTGACTAGGTTAGAAAAAGCTGGATTTAGATTGAATGCGAAAAAATGTGTTTTCTTTCAAGATAAAATTTGTTATCTAGGTCATACTATTACAGCTGAGGGTTTGGAGAAGGACGATAAGAAGATCGAGGCTATTTTAAAAACTCCAAGACCACGTGACAGAACGGAGCTTCGTGCTTTCGTTGGTATGATTAATTATTATTCTAAATTTATTTCTAACTTGTCTCATAACTTAAAGCCTCTGTATAGACTTTTAGAAAAAGAGCAAGAATTCATTTGGACCAAAGCTTGTGATAAGTCTTTCGAATTTGCTAAAAGTAGTATTCTTTCTGATAGTATATTGATACATTTTGATCAGAATAAACCTTTACGTTTAGCTTGTGATAGTAGTGAGTATGGCATTGGAGCGGTTCTGTTGCATGTTATGCCGAATGGAGTTGAAAGACCTATAAGTTTCATTTCTCGCGTATTAACTAAGGCTGAGAAAAATTATAGCATGGTGCATAAAGAAGCACTAAGTATTTATTGGGCAGTTACTAAATTTTATGAATATTCAGCTGGTAGAAAATTCGAGATAGTAACTGATCACAAATCTTTACAAACTTTGTTTGGGGAATATAAAACTTTACCTAAAATGGCAGCAGGGAGACTTAAGAGGTGGTCTTTGTTTCTTAGTGGCTTTGATTACACTATAAGGTACATAAGCGGTAAAGAAAATGTCAAAGCTGATGCTTTAAGAGCCGATACTTTTGCTCTCGATTAACGAATTTGATACGTTGTCAAAGTTTTGCATGGACCAAGGTCTATATAAGTATGATGTGGTTAGAGCACATTCATTCATTCCCTGATTATTTTTAACGGCTGTCAAATGAGAGCAAAAGTACCGGCACTAAGTAGATTACCTTTGCCTTTGTCTGAGCCAGTTGAGCAGATTGAATATGATTACCTGAATTTTTTGGAAACAGTTACTGCGATTGATACTAATAAAATAAGGTCAGAGACTAGACGTGATGCTGTTCTGGGTCAAATTTTCAATTTTGTTAGACATGGTTTTCCTGGTCATACCAAAAATGAGTTATTTAAACCTTATTTTATTAGACAATCTGAATTGTCTATTGATAATGAAGTTTTACTTTGGACATACAGGGTGATTGTACCTACCAAGTTAAGACAACAGCTTTTATTAGAGCTTCATAGCACCCATGAAGGGGTTAGTAAAATGAAGGCTAATGCTAGGTCTTATTTTTGGTGGCCTTCACTTGATAAGGACATTGAGAGAGTTGTGTCTGAGTGTCGTATGTGTTCTACTTGTAGACCAGAACCTAATAATTCTACTTTAATTCCTTGTGTGAAATCAAACTATTTCTATGAACGTATACATGCAGATTTTTTAGGTCCGATTAAAAATAAGATGGTTTTAATTATTATTGACACTTTTTCTAAATGGCCAGAAGCCTTTATCATGAAAAGCACTGATGCGGTGAGTACGGTTGAAAAATTTCGGGAATGTTTTGCTAGATTTGGTCTACCAAAGGTTGTAGTAACTGACAATGGTCCGCAATTCTGTTCTGATGAGTTTTCTAAATTTTTAAATTTTAATGGAGTCAAACATCAGACCTCTCCTCCGTATCATCCTGCGACTAATGGTTTCGCTGAAAATGCAGTTGAAAATTTAAAAAGTAGTATTTCAAAAGCATTTAAAGAAGAGGCCAGTGATGTCTCTTTTGAAACTCTAATTAGTAGATATTTGTTTCATTATAGAAATTCGGTAGGTACACACTACTACAGGTGTTACACCAAGTAGTTTAGTTTTCAAGCATAAGATTAGAAACCGCTTTGATTTGTTGACAGAAAGAACTGTTAAGTCTGAAAAGAATGTTCTAAATTATCCTGGTAAACGAAACGAGCCTTTTAAGGAGGGAGATAGCGTATTATGTAGAGATTTCAGAAACCCGAATAAAAAGGCTTGGGTCGAAGCTAAAATAGATGAAGTTCTTAGTGATAGAATTTATTTATGTAAAGTTGATTTTAAACAGGCAACATTGGATAATGCACCTACAGCCAAAAATAATAGTTTAATATCTGATAAGTATTGTATTTCCTCTTCTGTGACAAATTTACCTAACTGTGACTCAAAACCCGAAAATGACCCAGTGATTGAACCCATTTCTAGTGAAGTGTTTAGTCCTAGAAAAATAATGACTGAAACTAAAGAAGCAAAGTGTTTATTAAAAGAAAATAGTAAGGTTGCTAGTTTGAATGTTAATGAGCGTCCCAAAAGAATTATAAAAGCACCTGAACGTTTAAATTTATAGGTAGGGTAGATTGTAGTATATTGGATAACTGCTCTTAGCATTTCATAGTTTTTATATTGTCATGTTAGGTTTTTGTAATTATTTTTATCAAGGTATATTTTTATTATATTCTATTTCTTTTGTTATCTTCACCATAGAGAAATATAATAGTAGTAAACTACGAGAGACGTTTGTTTAATGTAACAATCTGGAAGAGTGTTTGTGCACATACCCGTAGCTTATTTCGCATGGTGTGGCAAATTATTGAACTATTTACTTCGATCGTTTCTGACAACTCGGTTTAATTTGTCTTTGTCAGCAACTTGCCCGAAAATGTTCTATCTTTTTTTAACACATACAAAATACAAAATTGTCAAAATTTGACAAATTAATGAATCGTCTATGATTGAATCCGAAGACCATCAATCAAAAATTGAATGCTCATCATCATAACTTAAAATTTTTTCTATTATTTATATTAGAGAAATGAGAAAACATTCTGTGATCATAAATATTAATTAATTAGACAAAACCGACACCAATAATAGTGTGTTTTCGAATTTGCGATGATGCGAGATGCAGTAAAAAGGTAAACACGAAGCTTATAATACAAACATCTTTAGTTACTGTATATTTATAAAATTGGAATAAAAAAATAAGTTTGTTTAAAGATATCTCAATTTTTGTATTGTTCAATTACCTCCTTGACCCCCTCAAGGAATCTCATTGCATCTAATTTGAATTTTTTTAAAATAAGTTCTGTTATCGTTCTAAACAGTTGCTCGGTAAATTTTAGCAAGTTTTTTCAACAAATGTTTTGCTTTGCAATTAACTGTTTTGAGCGTTTACAGTACTTTATTTTTAATAAATCTTAAATAAAATCAAAGTTAATAATTTAATTATTCAAAAAAGTCGCCTTTTCACTGTCGGTAAAGAAGAAACCTGCATTTAAACAATGTTCACTCTTTTATTGCTGTCCGTAGCCACCAGAGGCACTAACGTCGACATTGTGCCAGTTAAGTACAGGGGAATGACTTCTCTCGTAGTTTACTACTATTATATTTCTCTATGATCTTCACTAGTTACTAGGCATGGTTACTGGTTGTTAAAAAAATAAACTTGGATAATTTTCCTATGATTATTTCAGAAATCCTCTTTGTTTGAATTCCCAGTTATCACAATAGGTAAAAAAAAAGTTACGGGAGGATGAAGAGAGATATTCCACAGAATGTGGATGAAGCACATTTAACAACAAAAAATACCTATGATGAACCTAATTTCATGTGTGGAGCTTGGATATGTTTTCTTTGAGTGGTTTGTTACTGGGTTTTTTATTTATTTTAAAGTAATATACGGGATGCCCCATTTATAAATATACATTTCAAAATAAAGATAACAATAATCATTATACCTAACTAGAATAACAATAATAAATCATCTATGTCCAAACCAAATAATAGCACAATATTACAATTTGGACCGTAAAATATTGGTAAGGGATTTTTGCACATTTGCGCAACGCCGCAAAATCCCCACCGATGGTGGCAACCAGGGAGAACGGCGAATGACAGACGACAGAACAAGAAAGAAGAAGAACGAGAAAAACAGCGGGCCAAGCAACAAGGCCCACGCCACGTTAGTTAATTTTGCAATATAATTTTGTATTTTCATGCAATAAATACAGTTTAAAATTTGTACGTGCCCTTCTGATTAATACAGTCCACTCAATTGAAGAGGTGATGCAACGCCACCCAAATATTGTTACGGTATTTACCAAGTGAGCCTCCAAAAGGATCAATCGCAGGGTGAGCATTTAATAGAGCAAGACCACGGGCGAGAGGAGAATGACCCCCATAATTAGTTCTATGGACAGGTACATAAAAAACCTCACTTCTTCTAAGAGGTCGGCATGATACTTTCAGAAAGACTTTACTGAGAAGATACGGACAGTCTATGTAGGGGAGACCGGGGTATTGAGGCCACCTTAAGGAAAACTTGAAATATCACACAGAAATTTTGGGAAAATACATTTCTTTTTTGGATCATACTATCCATCCCTATGTTATCTATCACCAAAGAAGTCAAACAAATATTGAATTCGAAAGGATTTTATTTTTCACTTGAAAATCCAAGAAATAGGCGTTGGCCTGATTGCCCCGCTATATGGGGTAATAACGCCACGTGTGGCTTTATTGCCCCATTAATCAAATAAACACATAATACATACTTAAATTATAAGAATAACATAGGAAAGTAATGTTTTTTTTTAAATAATGAAGTAAAATGAATCATTTACAAAAGTCGCAAACATATCGCTTAGCTCTTTCACATCCACTACAGTCTTTGTGGGCCCATTTTCCACACATAGTGCACCTAAACCAAATTTCACTTTTTCTTCCATAGTCTCCACAAACTAAACAAATTTCCTCATCAGAATCTTCATCTTCCAGGCCTTCATCGTCTAGGTGAACTTCAGCGGAACTTTCTGAAGAAGAGCTACTAAACACCTTCTTTTTTACTTGAATCACTTTCTTTTCTTTTATTTTCTTATTCTTGCATTCCTTTTTAAGCGCTTTTTCAATTAGTTCTTCTTTGTTAGGTGTTGAAGTCAATATTTTTGAAGAACCTTTTTTACGAACGGTTTTGGCTTTGTTGGTAGGTTTTTGAGGAACTGGAGTAATGTCAGCAAAGGAAATATTTAATCCGACACTGTCAGGAATAGTTAATGTTTCGTTTGAACATCCAGCAACACTGTCTGTTTTTGGAAAATCTTGTTGAGTAACCTTTCCAGTGTTCATTTCGACTTTAGATGGGCCTGGTTCCATGATATCATTTTCAGTGGGTGGCGCAGATGGATCTGTCTCCATGCTATCATCTTCAGTGGCTATTGCAAATTCAGTTTCAGCAAACACATGTGGATTTAGGGGAAATACTCCGGTACACTGGAAGCCTTTAGTTGCTTTGTCCATAGTTGCCACTCTGCCATATGCAGAACTAAATATAGAGGCAATATCATACTGTCCAACACGTTCGTACTGTTTGGTTTTTAGATGAAGGTCAATCTCAACATTCATAGCTTTTTTAAGAGGGCCAAAGAAAACAACGTCTAAAGGTTGGGTGCGGTGAGACGTGTGTGGGGGTAAAGATACCATTACAATTCCGTTGGCCTTACAGAAGTTATATGCTGCCAATGACACATGACTCGAATGATTATCGAGAACAAGGAGCACAGGTTCAGTCAACGAGCATTTCGTATTTTTTTGGAAATGTTCAAGCCATTTCACAAAAAGTTCTTCAGTTATCTAGCCTGATTTTGAACACGTGTAAATAGCATCTGGTGGTCCACCCCTTTCTAACAGTGGTGTCATTCTTTGACGTTTAAATATAAACATTGGAGGTACGTAGTATCCCGCAGCACTGAAACAACAGACGACTGTGGTGTTTGATCCACGTTCTGCACTAGAAACGAGTCCAACTTGCTTTTGCCCTTTTTTGGCTAATATTTTTACAGCATTGCCAACTGTATTGATACCTGTTTCGTCACAGTTGAATACGCGAGACGCTGAAAATTTATATTTTTCGTAAACCACGTTGAGGTTTTCAAAAAAAGTGGAAACATCTTTTTTGTTAAATCCTAGAATTCTGCTGAGACTTGTGTGTTCAGGTTTTCTTAATGAGACGTCGCCACAACGTTTTAAGAAACCAGACAACCACCCTTCACCTGCGAGTTTAGAATTTTCATTGAATTTGTTGGGAATATTATTCCTTTGGGCATATTCAAACGCGATTCTTCTTATTTGAGTGGTTGTTAGACCAAAATATAACTTGGATAAAAGTAAAACGTGATTCTTTAATTCGTTTTCTTGTGCTTCGGTAAAAACAGGATTTTTCCCCATCTTGGGACCTTGGGGTGTATCCTTTTTCAACTGGTTTCGAAGAGATGTTCTTGGAATGTTGAAAGCCTTAGCCACGCTTTTTACACTTCTTCCACTGGCTACCTGGGCACAAGCCTCTGTCATGGCTTCTTTAGTCCAGCTAGCCTTTTCCGTCAACCTCTTATAATTTCGGACCATCTAGAAAGAAATAATAAAAGTACCTAATAATAAGAAAATGATATCGACAAACTAATTTTCGGTAAAATTTAAATGCAAATACTTCGTGGGGCAATGAGGCCATCCTGTGGCCTTATTGCCCCGTTTGTATTTAATAAAAAATTTATGAAAAATTCAAATAAATTTTTATTATAATACCTTCAACAATATGCTAGAATACCCAAATACAACCTCCAAAAATAATTAGGCTAATATCTCTAACCAAACTACAGAAATTCTTATCTTTGTTTACAATAAACGATACATCAGAAATGTAAATAACCGACTAACCCGTCGATCATCACCAAACGATGCACACTGCAGCACGGTATCGCTAGCGGCGGGTTGTCTGCTATAAGAAAACATGGTGGACGACCTTGAGCGCGGCAATTTACGCGCGGTTTTTAAATAAACAGGGGTGGCCTCAATACCCAGGGTGGCCTCAATACCCCGGTCTCCCCTAACTGTTAATCCAGTTTATAAATGAAGGACAAGTCGGAAAATACTCTCTTGTTTTCAAGTGATGGAAGACAAAGATGAAGTTGGACATCTTCTAGTTCATCTATCATATCAAGTTTACAGGCACAGTATTTTATAAACTTGTGTTGAACTCTCTCACGTTGGACTTTATAGATGTTATAAAATGGTGACCAAACAACTGAAGCATATTTTAAATGAGATCTCACACGAGAGCAGTACAGTAAATGGAGTGAGTTCACAGATAAATCCCTACCAACTCTGAAAATGAAGCCCAACATCTGAAACGCTTTACCCACTATATACTTGATGTGATCTCTAAAAGTGATTTCAGAATCGAAATATATCCCTAGGTCTTGGATTATGAGTTTAGTTTACGACATTCAACTCTTGATCCCCAGTTTTGTAACTAGTCTCATGTTTTTTCTTGTGCTCAAAAAAGCTTATAGAAATGCACTTAGAAGTATTTAGGGATAGTCCATTAAGTTCTGACCAGCTTGCAAATGATGTTAACGTCCATTGGAGTAATCTTGAATCACTGTCGTTATCTACAATTATATACAATTTGAGATCGTCAGCATAGAGCAAATAGGCACAGTTTTCAATATAATTTTCAATGTGACAGAAAAACAAGTTAAATAATATTGGGGCACAGTGGCCACCCTGTGGCACTCCAGAGGTTACATCAATACCACCAGATTCGAAATTTCCGATCCTAACCTTCTGAGTTCTCCCTGTCAGCATACTCTGGAACCATTCCACAGTTCTTTCACCAAAATCAATAGCTCGAAGTTTGGCAACAATTAGGTTATGATTCACCCTATCAAATGTTTTGGAGAAGTCTGTGTAGACTGCGTCCACTTGAAACCTACTCTCCAAGGCATTCAAAAGGTCTGTCTCATAAGATACCAAGTTTGAGACGGTAGACTTACCACTGACAAAGTCGTGCTGGCGATTATCGATGAAGTGTTTACATTTCCAGCTTAATTAATCATATATACGAGGCTATCAAGTAGTTTGGGAATTGCAGATTGCTTGGAAATGCTCCTGTAGGTAATTACTTACATAGGAATTATAAAGCTCTCCTTCCAGATCCCCGGAAGCTCACCTTCGGCCAGTGACTTATTGAACAGTGACCATAGAGGTCTTGAAATGCTAAATCTAAGATTACTCAACAAATACTCAGGTACATTATCTGGTCCGGATGACAATTTTAATGGTAAATGCGCAATCCTATCAAAAACATCAGAGAAACTTATGGCACCAATTTCAAAGTCAATACAGTTGTTAATCTTATAATCAGGTACAATAATATTACTATTACTAAAGTCTGTTTTTTTTTTAAAGATAATTCCCCAAGTCAAAAATTTGGTAACCATGTTAGCAACACGAGCCTTTTCTAGATAAAAAAATTTGAAAGATTGACAATTTTACATGGTATTGCCAACATAATGTCATTTTAACTTTTATCTTTAAAAAAAACAACCGATTTTATATACTTACTGTTGACAAATATTCACAGAAAAGGTCTGCAATGCCCTGTCCACCGTCGGTCACTTTGTTGTTATAGCTAGTACATACAGCTGGGCAGTTCGTGTGACCTCCTCTGTGAATTCACAAAACAATACGTCGAAATGGAAAAATTCTCTAATAGTCGTAAAAACAATGTTTTTCAACCGTTTTCCTTTCACTGATGCAAGAATCCGTTCATTTTTAACTTTGGGACGTATCACACAATACTGCTTACAAAAGATTCAGCGGATAGGCGTAAGTCCATGTTATGGACTTACGCCTCTTTGTTAGATTTCGATTTTAAATTGATGACGCTTACGCCCATTGAAAATGTGACTTTATTATTAGCCCCGAAGGAATGGATGTACGCCTGTGTACCAGATCATAGATTAACGGACTGGGAATCTTTTGGTGCTCTCAACATACATTTTGAAATTTTGGCGCTTACGCCACTTTGCCAGATCAGCGACGACAAGTGAATAATTATTCAAATTGGCAACCATGTCAAAAATGAAAATTGCCATTTTTGATTGGTTCGTATTGGAAATTTGTAAAAATATGGCTTACTTCTATATGCACCAATGAAATATTTGAAATAAGTAAGAATAATGGCGGCATTGGAAAATGAAAAAAAAAATTGTTTGGAAAAAAAAGGGGCGGAGCTTATACCAATTTATACTAATAACAAACAATTTTATTGGCCGAATACCTAACTTAAGGGATTTTTTCCCCTAATTTGTCATTGGTCGATTGGGATTATTGGGAATGGGTTGATAAGAAAAACAAAACCATTTTTTGCTAAGAAAAAATAAAGGGGGCGGAGTTTATAATGATAACAAAGAACTTTATTGGCCGAATAATTTTAGGGATTTTTTTCTGTTAACTTGTTATTAGTGCATTGGGATTTTCGAAAATATGCGATTTTCGACTTTATGCAATGATAAGGCGATTACACACAGACGTGGGTGGATGTCTGAAAACATGTACGCACATACATGGACGTGCAAACAAAAACATCAATGTGTATGCAAAATACCGTCGCGTTTTTGCATGTGCAATTTTGTATGCACACTCGGAACACTGTTGCAAGAATAGCAAGATTGCAGTTTTGTGCGAGCGTCTGTACAAAAGCGCCATGCACGTTTTTGGTTGCACGTTGATGTTTGCACGTAGGTATATGTATTAAGACATC
Organism: Ceutorhynchus assimilis; assembly: GCA_917834065.1. Taxonomy (NCBI): domain Eukaryota; kingdom Metazoa; phylum Arthropoda; class Insecta; order Coleoptera; family Curculionidae; genus Ceutorhynchus; species Ceutorhynchus assimilis. The sequence goes on from OU892279.1 coordinate 56,949,537, forward strand.
CACGTCCGTGTGTAACTGCCCATTAAGGCGGTTACACACGGACGTGGATGGCTTGATACGTATACGTGCATACATCAACGTGCAAACAACAACGTGCATGGCGCCAGGAATTTCTTTGTATTTTTGTAATCTTAGGACAAAATTCTCATTTTTGAATTTCCTCGTCAGCCATTGGCGAGTATAGGTATAGAAACAAATTAACACTCAATCTAATAGCGTTTTGCATTTGTCGAATTAGGGCAAAAAAATTTATTCTCATCCTTTCATGTTACATGCTTTTAGAAAAAGATGCGGATACACTCAGTGCGGCACTGATGACAAAAATAGAAATTGCCATAAGAATTAACATTTAACTTAAATAGTTGACGTTATGATATGTAACATAGCGGTTCATAAAAAAAAATAAGACTTCAACTAAGAATTAAGAGTTACCTACATAAACGCATGTTGAAATTCTTAGTTGTAAGTTAATTTTCTTAAATTAGTTTAAGTGTTAATGTTTTTTTATAAACTCGCCAATACAGAAACTAAAAAGTTAAATTCACCTTCTAACTTTCTTGTTTTTCTATTTATGTATTTATTAAGACATTTTTTTTTTCTTTCTATAAAGTGAAGCCGAAATATTTGATCAAAGGCCCTCAGCAAAACTTGAAAAATTCACTTGGAGCTTCCAAATCTCTATTAAAAGTAACGTAAATATTAAACGAAACAATTTCTAATTTGTCTAAAAATAAATTTAATTACCAAAATCATCTGCAAAAATATTTTTAGAGGTCGACCATTTTTTCGTGACACAATGACTTTGACGACCGAATTAATTTTAATTAGAATGTTAAAAATAAAAACTATTTAAAATGAATCATAATGATCAGATTATTCCCGGCTCTTGATTCCAATGGATAATCGCACCAGGAATAATAAATTGATTATTGAATGTAAATAAATAACTAAGGGAGTTTCTTTCAACTCAAAAAGATTAAATATGAAACAGTAAAATAACGCAATTCGATGTTTCATATTCCTTGTAGGCAGTCATTTTTTAATCTCACATTGCATATCTATTTATTGGGAATTAATTTGAACTTTTACTAGAAACTAGAATATTGAAGCTTTTACTATGGCAGAACTTTATACTTATATGAAATTAACAATTCGTATATAGAACAAGTTACCAAAACATAACAGTAATGCCACAACCCAATACAAAGTTGTCTTTAGAATTCTTATCGTCGAAACAGGGAAGCAAATTTAATGTTCTCATAAAAATACCTATGTGTTCTATTTCTCCTAATGCCTAACATTAATAAAAATAAAGCTGTTGGTTGTTTTTTAATATTCTATGAAAATTCTTACCCTATCAATGCCTTAACAACATCCTTCCTACTATCAGCAATCAATTCGACAGCTACATGCAACGGAGTCCTCTGATTACAATCCTCAAGATTCGGATTGGCTTTGCCATTTTTAATCAAAGCAATCACTGAAGTATACGAATTTGCTTTGACAGCCAAATGCAACGCAGTCTGATCTTTAGAATTTCTGGAATCTGGATCAGCTCCATTTGCCAATAACAATTCGATACATTCAGAGTGACCTGCTTCTGCGGCAATATGCAGAGCGGTATTACCATTATCGGATTTCTTCAAATCGTGACAGTTAGTTGATTTGTTTTCTAAAATTAATTTTAAACATTCTGCGTATCCCAATTCTGCAGCTAAAAATAGCGGTGACAATGCTCCTTCTTGAAAGATTTGGGCACCTGGAGGTAATAAATTATTCAAAAAATTTATTTATAAATCAAAATTTGATTACCTCTTTCAATAAATAATCGAACGCAATCAATAGCATTGATTTTAACTGCTATAAATAATGGGGTTTCATACTCAGGGCCCTGGGTCAATGAATCCAATCTGGCTCCATTATCCAATAGTAATTTGGCTGTTTCCACTTTTCCAGCAAGGGTTGCGCAATGCAAAGGGCTGTACCATTTGTTGATGACGTCAATATCTTTGCAATTTTTGATAAGGATTTTGGTAGTTTGAATGCAACCTGTGAAAGCTGCTATGTGAAGACTGTTAAGACCGTAGGTGTTTTCTGAATAGCTTTTTTTTCGGTATTATTATTATGTTTAATTTATAAAAAAAGATTATTATTACCTTATATTTGCTCCAAGATGAATTAACTCCTCTAGTAAGTCAACTTTTTCCAAAAAAGCGCACCACAACAAAACCACATTTAATTCTTGCTTCCCAACTTTTCTGATCTCATTCAAAATACTTTGTTTGAGAGACTCATAAGATAAAGGTACAGTTTCATCAACAGACAATATTCTTTTACTATTTTCAATAATTGGTTCGTTCATTTCACATTCAATATCCGTTTTAGTTTTCTTTTTGGATAAGTTTAAAATTTTCAAAAAAAAATGCCGAAGAATCGTGCCGAAACTTCGCTGTTTGGAATCGTCGATTGAATACGAGGATTTAACTGAATCCATTGTATTGTAACGCTCTAATGAAAAATCTGAAACTGTCGTTTTAGAATTTTGAAGAAATACCTAAGCATCTGTTATCAATGGTTATTTATATTTGCCGAATAGACAAAACACATTAACTAAATTGACTCGTATTTTTTTTATTAAAGGCGGTTTCATATTTTCTTATACAGCATGTGGACTGAATAAATTTCTTATGTAAATATTTTTTTTTGTAAAAATCGTGAACACTACTGATTTCAATGGAATAAAAGCTTAAAAACTACAATCATTTGTAGGCACTTGATTGCGTAACACCCTGCATCTTCAATAGTTTCCATAATCCTCATATTTCAAGTTATTTCAAGTACATTTTATGTAAAATTTCTTGTTAAATCATCTTTGGGAGCTTCTGGAAAATACTTCAAGAATTCAGAGCGACTTCAAACTTTCAAGTTTCATCAGTTAGAATATTAATTAACTTCAAAAAAATACTTTGAGAATTCAGGACACATCTACTCGAATATGACATTATGCATTCAAATTAAATTTTACCCTATTTATGACTCGAGGAAAACTTAGAAACTATCAATAGTATAATGTAACAATATAACGCGTATAATTCCAATCAAACAACGAATTGCTTGTTAGGAACTTTAAAGGAATTTTGAAGAATTTTGGAGGAATTTCGGGGAATTTAGAATAATTCCAGGAATTTTTCAAGTTAGGAGGTAGGTATTCCAGGAAATTTCAAGACTTTTGGGGTAATTTAGAGGAATTTCGGTGAATTTAGAATAATTCCAGGAATTTTTCAAGTTAAGGGGTAGGTAGGTAATTCAGGAAATTTCAAGACTTTTTGGGGAATTTCTTGGATATTTTTCTGACAGGATAATTTTTGTGTACAACTTTTATGTAGTGATTTACCATTTACCCCTCGGTTCAGTACTAAAGCAGCTACCTTATGATTTGTATTTTTAGAAACTTTGAAAAGTCATAACTTTTTTCCTATAAGAGATGGAAAGTTGAAATTTTCAGCGATTCTTATCCCTGTGGAGGACTACAATTCCTGAAAATTTCAGCTCATCTGCACTTATAGTTCTTGAGATAAAATCGTGTTAAGCAATTTGGGGTGATTTATCAATTTTTCTGAGTGCTTTTTTCATAGATTACGGCTTCAAATCTGAGAATAATTTTGTGTATGGAGTTTGGGGTATGTTGATTGACCATTAGGATACAAAATCTCGACACAAAAAAATTGAAATTTCATCGATTTAGTAAGAAGATAGGTACCTACCTTATGATTTAGATTTTGGAAAACTTTGAAAAGTCATAACTTTTTTTCTATTATTGATAGAAAGCTGAAACTTTCACTGAATTTTATCCCAATCAAGGAACTACAATCCCTGAAAATTTCAGCTCTGAAGTAAATTTATCAGTTTTTTAATTTACTGAGTAGGTACCTTCTTTCATAAATATCAATTTCAAATCTCAACATATTTCAGTGTTTGGTGTTTGAGAGGTCCCGAATGATCATTTAGATACAAAATCTCACCATAAAGAAATTTGAAATTTCATTATTTCAGTAGGTACTAGTGTTTAAAATAAATAAATAAATTCCGTTTAAAGTTCTTCTCTCTATCTCTTAATTTTCCCAGCTCAATTTGTGTTTATTACCAGCTCTTGAAATAGATAACCTTCAAGAGCCAGGAATAGAGAAAATATGAAGGTTTTAATCATTGACACTTTTTCTCTATTCCATACCTATAACAAATTCGAATGCACCTTCATCAAAAGTGTATTGATAATTTGATACGCACCTTAAAAGTCTCTATAATAGAAAATTAATTCCGCTTAAAGTTCTTCGCTTTATCTCTTAATTTTCCCAGCTCAATTTTTGTTTATCACCGGCTCTTGAAATAAAAAACCTTTAAGAGCCAGGAATAGAGAAAATATGAAGGTTTTAAACATTGAGACTTTTTCTCTATTCCATACCTATAACAAATTCGATATGCACCTTCATCAAAAGTGTATTGATAATTTGATACGCACCTTAAAAGTCTCTATAATAGAAAATTAATTCCGCTTAAAGTTCTTCGCTTTATCTCTTAATTTTTCTAGCTCAATTTTTGTTTATCGCCGGCTCTTGAAATAAAAAACCTTTAAGAGCCTGGAATAGAGAAAATATGAAGGTTTACAACATTGACACTTCTTCTCTGCTCAATTTTTATTTATTATCGGCTTTTGAAATAGAGAATCTTCAAGAGCCAGGAATAGAGAAAATGTGAAGGTTTAAAACATTGACACTTTTTCTCTATCGCACCTGGAAAAATCGTAAAATTACTAAAATTCCTGTAAAATCGTCTTTGTGATGAAGAGTTCCACCAATCAAAAATAACTTGAAAGTTCCAGAATTAATAAATTGGAGTTCTTTTCAGTTAAAAATCAATTCGGAAGTTGATTTTATGTTCTGAAAAGGATCATTTTGTTCCCTGATTGATCCTGAAAAATTCATGATATTCCTGTAGAATCACCAGTCAATGATAAACACTTTGACTCATCAGAGCAACTTTGAAATTTTCAGAATTCATAAATTGGAGTCTTTTCCAAGAAAAATCGGAAATTGATATCACGTTTCGAAAGGAATTTCTACTTTAATTCTAAAAAAATCGTAAAATCCCTTTAAAATCACCTTTGAAAGCCTGTGATAAAGACTTTCACCAATCACAACGACTTGAAAGTTTCAGAATTCATAATTTGGAGTTTCTTTCAGTTAAAAATCAATTCGGAAGTTGATTTCATGCTCTAGAGGGTCAATAAGTTTATAATTTGATCCTGAAAAAAATCATGATATTCCTGTAAAATCATCAGTCAGTGATAAATACTTTGACTCATCATATAGCAACTTGAAATTTTCAAAATTCATAAATGGAGTCTTTTCCAAATTCCAGGTGAAATCAGAAATTGATATGACGTTTTGAAAGGGAACTCTACTTCAATTCTAGAAAAATCGTAAAATTTCTGTAAAATCACCTCGGAAAGTCTGTGATAAAGACTTTCACCAATCAGAACGACTTGAAAGTTTCAGAATTCATAAATTGTAGTTTCTTTCAGTTAAAAATCAATTCGGAAGTTGATTTCATGCTCTGAAAAGGATCATTTTGTTTCCACCTTGATACTGAAAAAATCATGATATTCCCAATTCCTGTAAAATCACCAGTAAGTATGATAATAGTATATTCTTCAACAAGTCTATAATAATAGCGATTATTCACGAGAATGAAAATTCAAACACGAGCCGAAGGCGAGTGAGTCTTTTCTAAAAAAAAATTAAATTCCTGTAGAATCACTTTTGAGAGTCTGTGATGGACACTTTCACTAATCACAACGACTTGAAAGTTTCAGAATTTATAAATTGGAGTTTCTTTCAGTAAAAAATCAATTCGGCGGGAGTCGATTTATGCTCTGAAAAGGATCATTTTGTTTCCACTCTGATCCTGAAAAAATGCTTGTAGAATCACCAGTAAGCGACAAATACTTTGATTCATCAAAGCAACTTGAAATATTTAAAATTCAACTGGACTTTTTTTCTATTACCTGCCCTAACTTTTTGTACTAGCTAATTATAAAATCTGTCTGTCAAATACCTTTGGAGAACTATTTCTGTCAATCCAATCAACATCAAAAATGTATTCCTGCCACAAAAACTCCTACTTGCAAGGAAATTTCAAAGAAATCAATGCAGGATTATTAAATCGTTGTGTACAAAGAGGTAAAAAAATTACTCATTTCCTCAAGAAAATTCTAGAAAATTCTTTCAGCTTGGACCGATTTCGTCAATATCGACGAACATGATCTGGATCCCGCATTCAACAGGCTCTCATCAGCACATCCAAATATTCCAGTACAAAATGTCGATGTCACCAAAAGACCAGAAGGATTTGGAAAATGGGCAATGCCGAAATTGGTAAGAATTTTTCTGTGATTTTGTCTTCTATAATATTTCACATATGTAGAGAAGGGACCTTCACAATAAAGATCCTACAATTGTAACAGCAGCCTTGGCTAGTATTTCTGATTTAGTGCACGATCCTGAACGTTGTTATGAGGCTATCAAGTTGAAGATATTAGACAGGTAATATAAAATAAACCAAAAAATTATTATAAAAATCTATTTATTTTAGAATGGTAGATTTAATCTACCACGAAACTTCCTCGGTAAGAGAGAAAACAGCTCACGCTTTAAAATCCATAGCCGGAGTTGCTGAAGGAAAAGTAGCCATTGTCGAAAATGACTCTTTAATGAACAACCTTTTGGATAGAGTTGAGGATCAATTTACTGAAATTAGACTTCAAACAGCTGCTTGTATTGAAATGATTGCCAGATATTGGAAAAGTAATTATTAGTGTTACTTTTTAACACATATATCCTATTCACAATCCGATGTCCACAAGTACAGGTAAATTTATCACCTTTCCCTATCAAATAGCATTGAAAGGTGATAAATTTACCTGTACCTGTGGACATCGGATTGTGAATAGGATATACTAATAATCAATTTTCTAGCTGCTGATGTTTTGGTAGAATGTGGCTTTATCCAAGTACTACTAAACAACTTAGACGATGTTTGTAAAATTGTGGAAATCCACCTGGAAACATTAAATTCCCTTTTTTATTGTGACGGTAAACAACTGGCAATCGAAGAAGATGGATTCGAAGCGTTGCACAGACTTTTGGAAAGAGACGAAGGCAAAATTATGTCTTTGGCTTGTATGTGTTTGGCCAAATTGTGTTCGATAAAAGAAGGCAGGAAAATGGCCAAGCAAATGAATATTTTGCCTCAGTTGAACGTCTTGTTAAACGATGAAGTAATTGGTTTGCTAAGGTTTGGTTTACCAGTGGATGGTTAACTAGTTTAGCTGTCGGTTAACCAATGATCATTATTTAGTTTATCAACAGGTGAAACTAGATAACCGTCCACTGATAAACCGGTTAAAGGTTTTCCCTGAAAAAGAGAAAGTCGGTGGTATTCTGGATAAGTATATGATTTAGATTTTGGAAACCTTTGAAAAGTCATAACTTTTTTTCTATTATAGATAGAAAGCTGAAATTTTCAGCGATTCTTATTCCAGTAGAGGACTACAATCCCTGAAAATTTCAGCTTATATGCACTTATAGTTCCTGAGATAAAATTACGTAATTTACATATCGTCTCTTTAAGAGGGTTGAAGTCCATACAGCTGCAGCTCAAGCCATAATGTTTTGCACCATAATAAGTTCAGAAAAAAACAGAGCCAGCCAAATTAAGGGCCTACCTAAAAGATTGGCGCAACTGTGCAAAAATAAACTCAGACCTAATTGCCAAATGTATGCCATTAAGGTAAGTTTACATTATTTTTTTTGTCACCTGAATTTATTGATTTATTTATTTTAAGGCTTTAACGTGTATTTGTGAACATCCCTTAATAAGAAAAGAAGTGAGCCAACATTATTACCACGAGGTTGTCAATATTCAATTAAACGAAAGCATTCCTGAAATGAGATTGTACAAAAACAGTCTGATGAGTATGTTACATTGGCTGCCACATACCAACGAATAAAAACAAATCAAGAATATATTAATTTATTGTTAATAAATTATTATTTAAATTAAAAAACACAATAATTCACAGTACATTTTTTTTCAGCTACTCTGATAAGAAAGGTAGAAACTTGTTAAAATGTTTATATCAAAAAGTTATTGTTACATACATATTATTGTTTACAAAAATTAACAAAATGACTAGAGATTGAGCTTGTCCTGAGTGGGCCAGGCAATTTTTGCATCGATCCTTTTGTACGCCAACATTGTATGTTTGCCTTCTTTCATAAAATCCTGAGGACATTCATTATCCATCAAGATTGTTTCTAGAAGAAATATGTTAATTGAACAAATCTAGATTATTAATGTGAAATTTTACCTTCTCCATCAGTAAGTCTATATAAAGCATAATCCTGCGGATTTGTAATCCTTGCTTTATGAGCGATAATTTTACAAACTTCCTTTGTGGTCATTTGAGGCCTTGCAGGAACAGTTTTGGTTAAAATTGAGCCATGGAGTTCATCAGGAACAACGACTTTTAAAACAGACTAAAAACAACAAAATTATTCAACAATCAAAACATCATTATTGAAAATTCTTACATCGTTTTCATGATTTTTGTTATTTTCCTCGCAGCTTTTTTTGAAATTTTTAAGTACGTGTACGGCTGATGATAAAGTAGTTAAGTAGTAACCACCCTCGCCGGAAAATAAGGAAGGATGCAAAAGTCCCCACATGTATTCGGCTTCGATTTCAGCAGCTACAAAGTTGGTTTTTACCAAAACCCATACGAAAATTGGCAAGAAATCGTCGGCACCCAGTTGACCAATTAGCTGACCAGTTTTGACCGAATTGAAAATTATTGCTATTGCGGCTAATAAGTTTTCCAGTTTTTCCAGAGGAGAATCAGCCTGTTGCAGCCGATGTATATATTGAGAAATTTTATTTAAAACACTCTCAGAGGGTAAAGTTATTTTTGGTTTTATTGCTAATTCAGCCACAGGCCTTTTAGACACATATTCGATATTGTCAGCCAGCAACCTTATAGCTCCAGTCTTGGTATAGTAATCCATAAATAATTTATTGAGATGGTTTTTTAATGGTCTAACTACTAGTTTATGCATGACGCCTTCTAAAATGGCGTCTAGATTAAGGAATTCTGTTGATTTGAGCTACAAAAAATAAAAGCATTATAATGCAATAATTTTTTTCAAAATTGTTGAAATTTTACCTTATTTCTCTCTCGTTCAATTTCTTTGTAAAATCCCTTCTCTCCGTGTTTGACCAAATAATTTTTCATCCCTGACATAAATTGCCTCATGTTTCTCATAACGATTTGCGGGTTGTTTTCTTTCGATTCGCACGTGCAAGCTATAAAATTGTCTATGTTTTGAGCAAATGTTGTGGTTTTGTCTTGAGCTAATTCCATGGCGTAGTTTCTGATCGCTGCGCCTGCCGTTCTTGATGTATTATTGTCTTCGGCTCCGTTTTTTAGAGATTCAATTCGATTTGGAGCTGGAAAAAAACAAGTTTGGTTTTAAACTTGTAAAGTATTATAATACAGCATTGAGTTAGCACTCACATAAGCATCAGAAAGCTAAATACTGATGAAAACAGACATTGAAAGGAATAAAATAAGGCAACAAAAATAAGTTCTGGGCATACAATTAGAAAACAAGACAGCCAATAAATCACAACGTAACAAGGGAAGATGGAAAATGATACAGTAAAGTGCAGGGTTGGCAATTTCAAAAACCCAGAGAGTTTTTACCACAAAAACCCACCGTCAATATTGACAAAAACCCAGTGGCCTTTGGGCTTTTTGTGTCAAAAACTTTGGAAACCAAATTACAATCTTAATTATAATGTTTTTAGAGAATTTTCTTGTCTTTAATTAGAGCTTAATTAAATTGAAATCGGATGAAAATTAACGCAATTGTGAGGCAAAAACTATCTCATTGTCATTTTTGGAAAATTTTCAATTTTTCAATTTTAGAGACTGTTCTGAATAGTTGGCTCAGAAAAATATCGTACTGAGCAAGTGACTCAAAAAACATCGTTCTGAGATGTTGATTCTGTTGAAACATCGTTTTGAGTAGATGATTCAGAAAAACATCATTCTGAGTAATTGACTCAAAAAAAAAAACATCACTTTGAGTAGTTGACTTGAGAAAATACTTCATTTTGGTTCCCATCAGAAAAAAACCGTTCCGAGTAGTTGTCTCAGAAAAATATCCTGCTGAGTAAGTGACTCAGAAAACATCGTTCTGAATTGTTGGCCTCTATACAGGGTGTTTTAAAAAAATTACTGAAGCTGAGGATTTTTTTTTTTAATCAATTTTTCAAAATTTTCATATTTTTTTTTTACACACCTTATACAGAGATGAAACATGGGAATTTTTGCACCACTCTGTAGGTATATTAAACTAGGATTTTTTGTGCAAAATTCTAATTGGAACCTCTAGAAGATAATGAATTGCTCTATGAAATCTCTAAATTTGGCCTCTATACACGGTTTTCTGGAAGTTACTTAATTTTTTTTTCAAATCAATTTTTTTTACAGAGTTAAAATATGGCTCTATCTGGATTTTTTTTTTTCAAATTTTGTATCTGAGATACAGATTTTTTTTTTGAAATTAGAGCCATTTTTGTACCACTCTGTATACAGGGTGGTCCTCCGGGAATGACATCGATTGCTTATGGGAAAACTGTGAAAGGTAAAAATTTGAAAATTTGGCAACATAGCAATGTCGATGGGGGACATCCAGGTAAAATATTTTCAAGATGGCGGCACTTCCGGTCATACCGGAAGTTGATACCAACTCGGTTATTTTAAATAGAACACCCCGTATATTAATGTATTTTTGGATTTTACATAAAATTCTGAGCAGATTTCATGTAATATACCCTATACCTAAGTTCAACTGTTTTGGAAATATTGACAGTTGAAAATTGATTTTTTGCAACTTTGACAGGCTGTAAAACCTGAACGGTTAATTTTAGAGGAAACCCGATTTTACATTCCTATCTTAGATTTTTATAAACTATCATTTGACACCAACTTTGAATTAAATCCATGATTAAAAATTTCAGTTAAATTTAATCTCCGGTCAAGTTCAAAGTTGGTGTCAAATGATAGTTTATGAAAATCTAAGACAGGAATGTCAAATTGGTTTTCCTCTAAAATTAACCAATTAGGTTTTACAGTCTGTCAAAGTTGCAAAAAATCAATTTTCAACTGTCAATATTTCCAAAACAGTTGAACTTAGGTATAGGGTATATTTCATGAAATCTGCTCAGAATTTCATGTAGAATCCAAAAATACATTAATATAGGTACGGGGTGCTCTATTTAAAATAACCGAGTTGGTATCAACTTCCGGTATGACCGGAAATGCCGCCATCTTGAAAATATTTTACCTGGATGTCCCCCATCGACATTGCTATGTTGCCAAATTTTCAAATTTTTACCTTTCACAGTTTTCCCATAAGCAATCGATGTCATTCCCGGAGGACCACCCGGTATTGAACTAGAATTTTTTGTGCAAAGTTTCAAATACAGCCTCTAAACGATATTGAATTGCTCTATGAAACCTCTAAACTTGGCCTCTATACAAGGTATTTTGAAAAAATTACGAGTTGAGGATTTTTTTTTTAAATTTATTTTTGAAAATTTCAATATTTTTTATACACACGGGAATTTAAAAAAAAAATTATTGATCCATTAGAGGTTCTATTTTGATTTCTTTTTCTTCAAATTTTATATTTGAGATACAGATTTTTTTTGGAATTAGAGCCATTTTTGCACCACTCTGTATATGGAACTGAGATTTTTTGTGGAAAATTTCAAATGGAGCCTTTGAAAGATAATGAATTGCTCTATGAAATCTCTAAATTTGGCTTCTATACAGGGTGTTCTGGAAAAGTTACTTAAATTGAGTTTTTTTTTGCAAATCAATTTTTGAAAATTTCCATATTTTTTTCAAACACCCTGTACAGAGTTGAAACATATGAATTATCTAGAAAATTGATTAATGCATCAGAGGCTCTATCTGGATTTTTTTTTCAAATTTTGTATTATAGATACAGTTTTTTTTTTTTTTTTGGAATTAGAGTCATTTTTGCACCACTCTGTATATTGAACTAGTATTTTTTGTCCAAAATTCTAAAGGAAGCCTCTGAAAGATAATGAATTGCTCTATGAAATATCTATATTTGGCCTCTATACACGGTTTTCTGGAAAAGTTACTTAAATTTTTTTTTAAATCAATTTTTGAAAATTACCATATTTTTTTCAAACACCCTGTACAGAGTTAAAACATGGGAATTATCTAGAAAATTTATTGCTCCATTAGAGGCTCTATCTGGATTTTTTTTTAAATTTTGTATCCGAGATACAGATTTTTTTTTTTTGAATTAGAGCCATTTTTGCACCACTCTGTATATTGAACTGGGATTTTTTGTTCAAAATTTCAAATAGAGCCTCTAGAAGATAATGGATTGCTCTATGAAATCTCTAAATTTAGTCTCTATACAGGGTGTTTTGAAAAAGTTATTAAAGTTGAGTATTTTTTTGATGTCAAATTTTGAAAAATTCCATATTTATTTTTACACACCCTGTACTGAGTGGAAACATTTTTTTTTTAAATTTTGTGTCCAAGGTACAGATTTTTTTGGAATTGGAGGCATTTTGACACAACTCTGTATATTGAACCAGGATTTTTTGTGCAAAATTTTAAATAAAGCCTTTGAAAGATAATGGATTGCTCTATGAAATCTCTAAATTTAGCCTCTATACAAGGTATTCTGGAAAAGTTACTAGAGTTGGGGATTTTTTTTTTAAATTAATTTTTGAAAATTTTCATATTTTTTTTACACACCCTGTACAGAGTTGGAACAGGAGAATTATTTAGAAAATTAATTGAATCATTAGAAACTCTATCTGGATTTTTTTTTTTCGAATTTTGTGTCCAAGATACAGATTTTTTTTTTTTGGAATTAAGAGCTATTTTTACACCACTCTGTATATTAAACTAGGATTTTTTGTGCAAAATTCTAATTGGAGCCTCTCGAAGATAATGAATTGCTTTATGAAATTTCTGAATTTGGCCTCTATACAGGGTGTTTTGGAAAAGTTACCAAAGTTGAGGATTTTTTTTCAATTAATTTTTGAAAATTTCCATATTTTTTTTTACACACCCCTGTTTCAACTCTGTACAGGGTGAGTCATTTTGGGTAGGAATACCGGGTACAGCCTGTGATAGATACAAAAAATCTAATATACGTGTCGCGATCTATTTTTTTGAGTATAGTTTAATGGACCACTCAGAATTTGTTTTCGATATACAGGGGTTTTTTGGAAAATAGCTGATTTCTGTTTTCCTTTGTATCTCAGTTATCAAAAATTTTGGAAAATAATAAATTACGTTTTCGTGTAATTTTTCACATAGAATCCAGTGGCGTACTCATTTTTTTTTTTAAAGGTGTAATATTTTTTGAGATACAGTCCAAATATCGTTACAATCACAAAAAAAAATCAATTTGGCGATTTAAAAATATATAGGGTGTCCCATTTAAAAAAATTAAAATTTGGAACATATCTCACAAAAACTCCTAAAAAAAATCAGAATACGCCACTGGATTCTACGTAAAAAATCACACAAAAACGTTATTTAACATTTTTTATAATTTTTGATAATAACTACTTAAGATACAGAGGAAAACAGAAATCAGCTATTTTCCAAAAAAACCCCGTATATCGTAAACAAAAGAAGTCCGATAAATTCTGAGTAGTCCACTAACTCAGGTATACTCAGAAAAATAGATCGCGACACGTATATTAGATTTTTTGTATCTATTACCGTTTAGGCTGTACCCGGCATTACCACCCAAAATGACTCACCCTGTACAGAGTTGAAACAGGGGAAATATTTAGAAAATTAATTGAATTATTAGAGGCTCTATCTAGATTTTTTTTTGGAATTTTGTATTCAAGATACAGATTTTTTTTTTTTTGGAATTAGAGCCTTTTTGCACCACTCTGTATATTGAACTAGGACTTTTTTTGTGCAAAATTTCAAATGGAGCCTCTAAAAGATAATCAATTGCTCTATGAAATCTCTAAATTTGGCCTCCATACAAGGTGTTCTGGAATAGTTATTTAATTAAGTTTTTTTTTTTAAATCAATTTTTGAAAATTTCCATATTTTTTTAAAACACCCTGTACAAAGTTGAAACTTGGGAATTATTTAGAAAATTTACTTGGATCATTAGAGGCTTTATCTGGATTATTTTTTTTCAAATTTTGTATCCGAGATACAGTTTTTTTTTGGAATTAGAACCATTTTTGTACCACTCTGTATATTGAACTAGGATTTTTTTGTGAAAAATTTCAAATACAGCCTCTAAAGTTGAGGGTTTTTTTTTTAAATCAATTTTTGAAAATTTCCATATTTTTTTTACAAACCCTGTACAGAGTTGAAACATGGGAATTATTTAGAAAATTAATTGAATCATTAGAGGATCTATTTGGATTTTTTTCCCAATTTTGTATTTGTATACAGATTTTTTTTTTTTGGAATTAGAGCCATTTTTGCACCACTCTGTATATTAAACTAGGATTTTTTATGAAAAATTTTAAATACAGCCACTAAAATATATTGAATTGCTTTATGAAATCTCTAAAGGACCCCGCAATATTTAAACGGAAATTGGTTACCCGTGATATTTGGATGAAATTTAAATATGTTATTAAAAATGCCGTAAGCAACATTTTTTACCATGGACCAAACGGCAGTACTCATATTTTTCAGTTTTCAATATTTCATGATGTGTCATTTGACAGTTTCAACCTATGTAAATTCTGAGTTCAAAAATTAAAAAAAAAAAATTACAGAAATGTCAAAACCTGTCATTTATTTTAATAAAAAAAAGATTCCTATTTGGATCTTTTTCGTTTGAAGGTAGTTTATTAGTGATAAAACATTAAACAAAGCTCATAGACATCAAATTTTGACAGCTGTCAGAATCAGACATTAGCCTTAATTGAAAAAAAAAACTGAACTCTAGTTCGGTTCCAATTATTTAA
Organism: Ceutorhynchus assimilis; assembly: GCA_917834065.1. Lineage (NCBI taxonomy): Eukaryota > Metazoa > Arthropoda > Insecta > Coleoptera > Curculionidae > Ceutorhynchus > Ceutorhynchus assimilis. The sequence continues at coordinate 56,964,672 of OU892279.1, forward strand.
GTAATGCTTATTAATCATGAAGCATAAAAAAAAATTATACACAGGTTTCAGATTTTGACAGCTGTCAAAATTTGATGTCGATGAGCTTTGCTTGATGTTTTATTACCAATAAACTACCATAAAACAAGAAAGAACGAGATATGAATTTTTTTTTCCTACTAAAATAAATGACAGGTTTTGACAGTTCTGTAATTTTTTTTTCCAATTTTTAACTCAGAATTTACATAAGCTAAAATTGTCAAATGACACATCATGAAATATTGAAAACTGAAAAACGTGAGTGCTGCCGTTTGGCAGGGTTTTGACAGATTTCAAAATGGTTGACATTTTTCGATTTACCTTGGTTGACTTAGTAGGAATCGATACTTGCTTCATCAAAATTTGCGACAATTACCCTGCTTTTGAATATCAAATTCCAATATTTGACAGCCGATACCGCCTCACCTGTCATATATACAAGGTTGCGCCCATGGCTTATGGCATTTCTAATACCATATTTAAATTTCATTCAAATATCACGGGTAACCAATTTCCGTTTAAATATTGCGGGGTCCTTTGGCCTCTATACAGGGTGTTCTGAAAAAGTTACCAAAGTCAAGGATTTTTTTGAATCAATTTTTGAAATTTTTTCTATTTTTTTTTATACACCCCGTATAGATTAGAAAATTGATTGATCCGTCAGAGGCTCTATCTGGATTTGTTTTTCAAATTTTGTATTCAAGATACAGATTTTTTTTTGTAATTAGAGCCATTTTTGCACCACTCTGTACATTGAACTAGGATTTTTTGTGTAAAATTTTGAATGGAACCTCTAAAAGATAAAAAAAATTGCTCTATGAAATCTTTAAATTTGGTCCAATACAGGGTGTCCTAAAAAAATTACTAAAGTTATCTCACTCAGACATAGACGTTTCCTATTAAAACTGTCCAAATTGGACTTCCCTGTACGTATCAAAAAACGGAATATAATAAAACACTTATTGAAAATAAAAATAATTAGTACATTATATACCTAGGTAGAGAAGTTGGTTTTTTTTTACTATTGCTGGTGGAAAATAAAAAATAGGTTTGAAACCTGTGCTGAAATTATTTTCTCTTGTCGGAAGTGCTGCCCTCTATCAACAGCTTACGGTAATTTCCTATATAATGTACACTGTACGTACAAAAACCTGCTTTTTTTTAAATTGAAAATTTGACACTGAAATTAAACCAATAGAAACCTGTTACGTTATGACAATATCCTTGCGTTATGACGTCATTTTCATTATTGACCTAGGTATTTTTTCATTATTTTCATTATTAACCTAGGGAGAGAAATTCAATATTTTCCTAGAAAAATTGATGTAATAATGACTACTTCTCAAGTTAGTAGTAAAAAAACTACTTCACGCACTGGTGCGTGAAAATTTCCTCAAAAAGGCAAAAAGGGGATAATTCCGTCAAGCTGGCAACACTGTGGCTGACTCGTTATCAAACGCAAGGATATCAACAAAGCATTTGATAGGTTGGATATAAGCCCCGCCCCTTTCCAATCAGATGCGAGTGATATCAGCAGGGCATTCAATTGGTTAGTTGAGCCCCGCCCCTTTCCGGGGTTTATGTATCGTCAAGGTATTTGATTGGTTGTTTCCTTTTCAACCCTTTCCAATGGCCTCGGCACACTTACAGTGACTTAACCTTTTCAAATAAAAATTCGGTACCGCCGCCATATTCTTGCAAATTTTGAATATGAATATAGAAGTTAGCCACGCCCCTGCCGCCATATTTTTGCAAATTTTTTGATGTTTACTCAGGTATTATTAATAATAATATTATTATCTAAGTATATATTTATTTATTCTTTATTTTTCAATTTTTCCATTTCATATTTTGTCTATTCCCGGATCTTGAATTTTCGTTTTCTTCTTAATTTTTCTAATGGCCATTTCCAACAACTATTTTAGGGAAGCCCTATTTTTAACAATAGGTATGCCTTAAACTGACATTTCTCCATGTAAAAATGTAATTTTAGGGAATACTTTATCGTTAGGGCTCCCCTAAAATAGTTGAGTTTTATAATGCGTGATGCGTGAGGTATATAATGACTTTCTCTACCGAGGAATGTATAGATGTTTTGTTACTACTGCTAGTGGAAAATGAATAATTTGTAATCTGTGCTCTAAGCTGGGGGTTAGTTTGGGTTAGGAACCTGTATTTTTTTTTATTTGACGTATGAAATTGAAATTAAACCAATAAAAGCATGACAGCATCCTTGCGTCGTGACGTCATTTTCATTATTACCCTAGGTATTTTTTCATTATTAACCTAGGGAGAGAAGTTTAATTTTTTCCTAGAAAAATAGATTGAACAAAGACTATTTCTCAGGTTAGTAGTAAAAAAACAAATTTAGGTATCTGATAAAAACAAAACGATAAATTAAACAATGGCGACAGCTTGGAAAATGTTTTCTATGAAATTTTATTGAAAAGTTCTTAGCACCACTTTCGTATCCGCCACTGGGTGAATAGCGATCCAGAATGTAAAAATGATTAAGAATTCAATGGACAAACGCCACAAACTTTAGCTACTTCATAAAAGACACTTAATAATGAAAAATTCTTACATAGTAATGGATCGAGTCTCTCCTTGAAACTCCTAGACCGGTTAATAGAAGCACACTTCATTTTATGCGGAGTCGTAGTTTCAGAATACGACTCGTCCGTTTCAGTTATGACTTGATTCGGCTCCGCCCACGGATCTGAAAACTCTGTAATTTCGCTTATTTCCGAAGGCGGAGGCCTGTGCATCCTCCGCTCTAAATCCACATTGTCGTACGATGATATTCGATATTTTTCATCGTCCAACAAGGTTGGATATCTAAAAAAAAAAATGTTTAAAATATTGTTTTAAAAAAACTCAATAATAATAATATTACCTTTTTGAAATCATATCATGTAAAGTAGCTCTATCATCGCAACTGTCAGGAGTGTATTCCAAGGAGCTCAATAAATTAGGAATTGTGGGCCAATCAGATTCATAATCTGGCTCACTTGATTCTATATTGATGTCTGCATCATTAGCTGAAACAATAAAGTTTAGCCTTACAAATAAACATCTAAAATTTTTACTTACTGACAAACTTCCATCCGTTATCAACTTGCCAAATATCACTACTCCCTCCGGCCATTTTTGGTTTTATAAACGGAGGCAAAACGGCTTTAGCTTCAGGCTTTTTCAAACCCAAAAATCGTTGTTTCGGACTTAGATTGTCTACTGAAGAAGACATTATATTGATTTCATTGTCAGTAGGACTCAATATTTTCATTGGAGGATTCGAATGTCTATGATGCAAAGGAATACCTGGGGCTGGTCTTGTTATAATTCTTTTGGGAATTGATGATAACGAATCAGCAGGTTCTGCGTAAAAAGGGCTTTTTTGTTTTGGGGCAGTTTCAATGTCTGCGGGATTATTTTGCACTGGAGTATTGCATTGAGTAGATTCTGTAGGACTTAGAATGTTGTTGTTTAGTGGTGTGTGTTGCAAGATGTCTGGAGAAGCTAAATTGCTCTTTGGTTTGATTAAAGTACCGTCATTGGCCCATACGTCTTCGTAATCGCTGATTTTGTCACCTAAACCGCTCTTGTAGTAGAGCATTGTTGGTGAGTCAATAATATCGCTTTCCTATATAAAATTAAAACATTATTATTATTATTGAAAATATTGTCAATTAAATTATTACCTGATAATGTTTGGATAATTTTGGTTTATTCCTTTTACTGTGTCTAGATCCTTTACTAACAGATAAAGGTGACAGTGTATCTGGTGACAAAACACTATCAGAACTTGGAGATAAAATCGAATTCGGTGACGTCAGATTGCTTAAGCTTTTATTTCGAATACTGCCTCTGGATGATACGGTTGAGTTATTGCATTGGCCTTCCGGAGACATTCGTTTCGGGTCGCAATGGATCACTTCCACCTGAAATTTGTTTATTGGCATTAATAAATTAATGAAAAAAATATATTTACTTGTGACTGTGTTGGTCTCTCGTTACTAGGACTTTGGGCGTTTACGCTGAAAGTTACAGTTGTGGTTACGGTGAAATTGTTTTGGGGTGTTGTTGGTTTGGACCACCTGTAAAACGAAACATCATAAAAATCTGTATACAGAGTGGCAAAAAAATCATAGCTCATATACAAAAGAGTGACCCTAATGTGAAAGTTTCCTGCAAATTCTGATTCAGACCAACTTTGTTTTTTTTAATACTCTGTATGTGGTTGCATATTTGGATTTTACTGAGCAAATTATGAATTATTTTTTGTATTTGAAATTTCCACTTTTTTTCAACTGCTTCCGAGATAATGAAAGCTAAGAAATGACATATTTTTGAAATATTGTACTGTAGAATCCAAATATGCAATCACATACAGGATGTGACAGAAAAAAAGCATGCAGGTAGAAATGTCGAGAGTAACCTACTGAACAACTTTCATTAAAGGTATTATACAAGACTCTTGTCGCGCACGATCAGAAGGCGGCGTTGCGATTTATCAGTAAGTAAAATCTGTTTTTTTTTAAAGATAAAAGTCAAAATGACATTATGTTGGCAATACAATGTAAAATTGTCAAGCTTTCAAATTTTTTATGTAGAAAAGGCTTGTGCTGCCAACATAGTTACTAAATTTTTGACTTGGGGCATTATCTTTGAAAAAAAACAGACTTTATTGATGTGTGTGGGTTTATGGTCTATTCAGAATACAATTTTGGGGTGGTCTAGGAAAAAAGCCAGGTGAATCCCAGTGGTAGAGGGATCACGTATCAATATCAGGCAAGATGAATCCCAGGAAGAAGGTTCACATATCAATATCAGGCACCTAAATCCCAGGTAGATGAGGGTTCACGTCGGTGTTAGTGACAGAGTAGCTTTGTTTTGGCTTCACTCAGAACTACATAGTTCGGAAAGAGGAGTATAGTAACATGAAGTTGGAAAATGAAGCCGTGATTTTCCAGGTATTCTGGCACCAAAAAAATAGCGGCATAGGCAATTCAATGCTTCACCTGTATTTTGGTGCCAAACACATGCCAAAAACTTGGCTTCACTTTAGTTTCATACACAGAATGGCGCGTTCCTACTCCTTATGTCGGTAGGACAGCGCTTTACCTGCTCTAAGGTTCGGAGTCATTCTGCACATGCTCATATTATAAAACGCGTTTCCGTTTTTTCAGAATCGTAATCGAACTGCGGTACTGCTACACGGCCATGTTCGCTTTTTCCGTTTTTACCTTAATGTGTCTATTCCAGCTGAGCTTTTGATCAAGCACAACTCCCAAGTAGGTACTTGACCTCAGGGTTCTTATTCTCGAAATAGGGGAGCAGCGTTCTCATGAGAACGAAGGTTTCATCTTCGTCGCTCATATTCATATTTCCATAATGCTGACAAAGACAGAACCTTCATTCTCATGAAAACGCAGTTCCCCGATTTCGAGAATAAGAACCCTTGGGGTTAGCTGTAGACTGGTATTATTTAGCCTGGGTATTTGCATACCACTTAGCTTTCTTTTCTTGGTGAAGAGGATCATCGGATCAACTCCGTTTTCAGTGGATTCACCGTCAGGGAGTGCTCCTCACATCAAGATGAAATTTGGTTAAGAACCGTTTGCATGAGATCACATAGAATGCTTTTAACCTTGCCTGTAAGCAGAATGCACAAGTCATCTGCGTAACCTATAGTAGGGAATCCCGCTTCATTTAAGCTGTATAGAAGGCTGTCTACCACAAGGTCCTAGAGGATCGGTGATAACACACCACCTTGTGGGCAGCCTCTCTTAATCGAAGCATTGATAATGGTGTCCCCTACTGTATCAACTTTCACGACCCGCCAGCTTAGCATCCTCTCTATCTATCTGTTGATATTATCGAAGGTCATTTTCCAATCCAGAGACTATTCAATCCTACTCTCTTAGAATGTTGCTATAGTATCAATCCGCCATTTTCCTTTTTGATTTTTAATTGGTTTATGTCAATAGGAACTCACAAAATGACTTCACATTTGATTCAGTTGACTGATCATATTCAATGTTCAACTTTTGATTATTCCGGGCTCTTGATTTGAATCAAGATCCAGGAATAATCACTTGATCAATCAACCTCTGAATGTAGTAACTCTTTACTTAAAATCAGCCATTTTCTTCTCGATTTTTAATTGTTTTATATCAATAGGAACTTACAAAATGGCTTCAAATTGGATTCGGTTAACTGATCTTATTCAATACTTAATCATTCAAATTTTTAACGTGACAATTGAGGGAGGAAACGCAATAGAGAAGTCTGAACTGGGACTCTGTAATGGATAGAGATCTTTATCCCCATCGTTATGACATTTGTTGTCTCTTCTCTGTTTTCGAAATCAATAGAGATAGAGGGTCCTTATTCATGAATTGAGAGAAAATTGTACTTTCCGGGGAGCCCCCTGATTTTTCTACTCCTGCATAATTTCTCTCGATTTCAAAAAGCTATATTTTTGAAAATAGGGAGTAGGAAGGAGTAAGAGAAATAGCGACACTGCTGCCAGATTTAAGTACGAAATTTTGACCAATGATGAAAATTGTCAGTGTGACAGCTTTTTGACAAATGCACTTTTTGTTGTAAATTATTAGGCTTTTTAAATTTATCTGTGGCTTATTTCACAATTCTTAGGCAGGCCATATAAATGTACAGGGGAAATCAAGAGGAAATCTAAAGCAATCGGGAGAAATCATAAGGCAATCAGAAGAAATTATGAGCAAAACAAGGGGAAATCCTAAAGGAATCATGAGAAATCTTAAAAAACTCAGGGCAAATCTTAAGGAAACCATGGGAAATCTCAAGGAAATCAGTCAATCTCGAGATCTAACGCATGCTCAGTTTTTAAAAATCCTTATAATTTGAAGTTATATTATCAAAGGAACTCTTGTCTTACTGATAATCAGAAGAAATCGAGGAAATCATCTAAAATTTTCCCTAAAACCGCAATATGGCGTACAAGAACTGATCCCTCAGTGGTAAACCAGAAGGGAAATCTGGTATGCAAATTAGAAAAATTAAGAGGAGATCCGAGAAAACCTAAAGTAATCAGGGAAGATCACAAGGAAATCAATAGAAAATCTTGAGGATCCCATGGCAAATCTTAAGGAAATCAGTGAATCTCGAGATCTAACGCATGCGCAGTTTTCAAAATCTTTATAATTTGAGGTTATGTTATCAAAGGAACTCTTGTGCAATCTTACTAATTATCAGAAGAAGTCGAGGAAATCATCCAAAATCTTCCCTAAAACCGCAATATGGCGTACAAAAACTGACCCCTCAGTAGTAAATCAGAAGGGAAATCTGGTATGCAAATTAGGAAAATTAAGAGGAGATCCGAGAAAACCTAAAGCAATCAGAGGGGATCACAAGGAAATTAATAGAAAATCTTGAAGATCCCATGTCAAATCTTAAGGAAATCATGGAAAATCTTAGGGAGATCAGTGAGTCTCGAGATCTAACGCATGGGCAGTTTTCGAAGTCTTTATAATTTAAGGTTCTGTTATCAAGGGAAATCTTGTGTAATCTTATTCGTAATCAGAAGAAATTGAGGAAATCATCCAAAATTGCCAAAATCAGTGATAAACTACAAGGGAAATCTGGTATTCAAATTAGGGAAATCAAGAAGAGATCCGAGGAAATTTAAAGCAATCACAAGGAAATCGAAGAGAAGAACCAAATTAATGTGCGAAATTGAAACTGGAAAATTCACAGGTTGCTGATAGAATGCTAATCAATGAAAGATTTTAACATGAAATTGAAAGATATCGAAACTGAAAAGGATATTTTTCCACCTTACCTTGCTCTACTTCCAAACTCCACTCAGCTGGCCAGCTCATTCAGGAAGTTCAGGTCTAATGCGTAGAGGTGCAACGAAACCGTCTTGATTTAACCGGTCGCGGCAAACGAAAAACCGCGGGTCTATTTTCTCGAACCACACGAAGCGGGCGAAGTGTTTTTGGGAGGAAATCATGAAAAATCTTAAGGAAATCAGTCAATATCGAGATTTAACGCATGTGCAGTTTTTAAAAATATTTATAAATTGATGTTATGTTATCAGGGGAACTCTTTGGGCAATCTTACTGGGTCAGTTAAGTTAGCCCCTCCCATAGAAAATTTCTGGATGGATGAAAATTATCCCATAATTTTGCTCTCATTTTGCTCCATTTTGCTCTACTAATTTCGATGTTTGCTCCATTACAGTGGAGAGACTATGTGGCCTATTAGGTGAGGGGGGGCTGAATTAGCGCTAGCCCCCCCCCCCAGTGAAAATTCAGAAATTTGATCATGCTCATTTTGTTCTCCGAGTTTTACTCCATTATCGGCGAGTTTTGCTCTATTATCAGGAGAGACCTACAGAGCTCCCAAAAATGTATCCTAGCCCCTCCGGAGAGATTTTTGGGAGCTCTGTAGGTCTCTCCTGGTAATAGAGCAAAACTCGCGGATTATGGAGCAAAATGGAGCAAAACTCGGAGAACAAAATGGGCATGATCAAATTTCAAAATTTTCCCTGGGGGGGGGGGGGGGGGCTGGGAAAGATTTTTGGGAGCTCTGTAGGTCATTTCTGGTAATGGAGCAAAACTCGCCCATCATGGAGCAAAATGGAACAAAACTCGGAAAACAAAATGAACATGATCAAATTTCTGAATTCTCACTGGGGGGGCTGAGATTCTTGGGAGCTCTGCAGGTCTCTCCTGGTAATGGAGCAAAACTCGCCGATAATGGAGCAAAACTCGGAGAACAAAATGAGCATGATCAAATTTCCTAACTTTCATTGGGGGGGGGGGGCTAGCGTTAATTCAGCCCCCCTCCTTACTTAATAGGCCACATATTCTCTCCACTGTAATGGAACAAAAATGGAAATTAGTGGAGCAAAATGAGAGCAAAATTATGGGATAATTTTCATCCAGAAATTTTCTATGGGGGGGCTAACTTAATTGACCCAATCTTACTTGTGAACAGAAAAAATTCATGATACATGAGTTTTTTCAAAACTAAAACCTGATGCACAAATTAGGGAAAATCAAGAGGAAATTCGAGGAAATCAGATGAAATCCAAAGAAATTAGAAGAAATCTTGAAGAAATCAAGAGAATTCTTGAAGGAACTTAAGGCAAATCTTAAGGAAATCATGGAAAATTAGATGAAATCATAAGAAATCTTCAGGAAATTTCAAGGAATTTGGGACAAATCTTAAAGAAATCATGGGAAATCTTAAAAAAAAAACAGACTCTTGGAAAAATAACTTCAGATTTGTTAATTTTAATTAATTATTCAACATTTCCCTAACATTTTATAAGGTTTAAAATATCTGCTTTCATATCATAAATGATTGCTGAATTTTGCTACCTTTTGATTTTTTTCCTTTTTTTTTGGTACATTTTTTACACAAACGGCTCTAAACCAAATTTCATCTTGGTGTGAGGAGCACTCCCTGACGGTGAATCCACTGAAAACGGAGTTGATCCTCTTCACCAGGAAAAGAAAGCTAAGTGGTATGCAAATACCCAGGCTAAATAATACCAGTCTACAGCTGACCTCAGAGGTCAAGTATCTGGGAGTAGTAATGCTTGATCAAAAGCTCAGCTGGAAAAGAAACATTGAGGTAAAAACGGAAAAAGCGAACATGGTCATGTGGCAGTACCGCAGGGCAATGAGCAGGTCATGGGGCCTCACACCCAAAATCGCACTGTGGATATACACTGCTATCATAAGACCAATGGTTTGCTATGCAGCTCTTGTCTGGTGGCCCAGAGCCAGATAAGTAAAAACGAGGGCAGTGGACCGCACGATGCCCACACAGATAACAAAAAGATCCTACAGTGTCTATAAGTTGGATGAAGCATAGGCTATCCCAACGGTTTCAATATACACGGACGTATCGAAAACCAGTAGTGGAACAGATGAAATTTGTCTTTTTCCATAATTGAAACAAAGGCCGAAAAACAAGCAGCCTGTGTTCGGGTTAATAAGATCAGAGCCTGTCAACTTGACACACCCTATACAAGCAAATTTTTCAAAAGAATAAAATTGTATAACATAAAGTCTACCTTGGTGGTGGCGGTGGTGGATTTTTCCCTAACGAATCCCCCTTATTTAGTGACGACATGCTCCGCATTATCTCCGAATTATTAGGATCGTTTTTGTTGAGCAAATTTAGGGTGTTTGGTCTTGTAGGTTTCGATTGTACCATAGTCGAAGGTTCCGCTTGCTTGAAAGTACTCATTAGAGGATTAAGATTGAGTACCAAATCAGCGTCTGGGCTTGAAGCTGAAGAAGGCGGAGGACTATAACTCCAGAATTCCTATAAATAAAAATATCTTTTTAATCTGAAACATATTATCTATATAAAAAAATCTTACTTGTCCTAGTAAAGCCAAAGACGATAGTTGTTGCCTACTTTTTGAGTCTCTAATGGATTTGGGCAATATTAATTGTACTGGTAACTCGTCGCAACAACTTGCATAATGAGCTATAAGTGCAGCCATGTCTACAAAGCGATTTTCGCTCGTTTCCAGGCCTAATCTTCCTTCTGAGCTGTGAATCAAGTAGTGCTCAATATACGGGCCTATAGAAAAATCAATATAGTTTTTCAAAAAATCCAATAAAATCATTAATAACTTACCTTTATCTGGAGGAAGTCTAACAGATAGAGCCATCGTATCTGATTGTGAAGATTTTCGCACAACGAAACAACCCTCTTCTTTGCCTTGGAGCAAATGGAAAGCTCCGGCTCGTTGGATTCCAGGCAAAAACCAAATTGGGTGGGAAAGCACTAGGCGTTCCATAAGACTAATATCACATGTTGCACCATAACCTACGGAGAATAAAATAGAACAATCTTATATCAGAACACACTATAAAACTTACAATTTAATAATAATTCAATCAAAGGATGCATTAGGTATAATACTATCACTGTTACTATCTATCGAGTGCGGTTTAAATAATAAAAATTTAGCTTTTATAAATAAAATTATCGCGGTTTAGGAAACAGGAAATTGAAAACAAAAAATATTAATTACCTTCTTCCTCGCTACCTTCACTGCTAGCATCCGAACCTCCATTTGAAGAAATCAAAGATTCTCTTGAAGAGTTTACAATAGGAGGTCCGATGGCCCTTAATGGAGGTGGTGAAGGTGAAGGAGCTCCTACCGAAACGCTGTGACGGTTATTTAGGCTCTGAAGGTAAGGCTCCAAAAATGAATCGTTTCTGAAAAAAACATAAATCCATTTTAATTGGGTTGAAAAGTTCAAATTTAATCAAACGAATATCATTATCAAAACAATACAGTTTGTTAGTTGGTTTTTGGACTTCAGTTATAAAGCACTAATAAATAGGATTGAACATGAGAAAAATTGCTTTGTTTATCTTGTTTGTAGGTTTGCTTGTGTACAAGTGGAAATTGATTGTTCCAGAATCCTGGTATGAGCCTAAAATTGGAAATATTGTGAGTTATTTTTACTTATTTATTTAAATATTATTTGGAATTTATTCTAGAAACAATTCCTCAAGTCACATGATTACCCAATTGAAACTCATCAAGTTAAAACAAACGATGGATATATTTTAACAATGCATCGTATACCAAATAAAAAATCAAATAAACCACCAGTATTTCTAATGCATGGTTAGTAATAATAAATAAAACTATTCATTTTATATAGTAAATATTTATTTTAGGTTTATTATTGAGTTCCATCGATTGGGTGGTTATGGGCCCAGGCAAGTCTATAGGCCTCATTTTGGCCGATGCGGGCTACGACGTTTGGCTAGGCAATAACAGAGGCAATACGCATTCTAGGAATCATGAATATCTGGATGGGACACTACAAAAGGAACAATTTTTCAATTATAGGCAAGTTAATGTAAAAAATCTGGTGATCAGTGAGATATAGAAATTATGTAATACCTAGTATGGTCCAAGTGCACTTCTATGAGAACTTGGACTGTGTAAACCTCTGGCTTCAGTACAACTTCTGTGAAAAATTATACAGTATACCTAATAACAGTATAATATAATAACACGACGTAGAGAAATAATAGAAAATAGACTATAGTTCCAAAAATAAAATCGTATTAAGCAATTTGGGGTGATTTATCAATTTTTCAATTTTTTCTGAGTGCCTTTTTTCATAGATTTCAGCTTCAAATCTGAGAATAATTTAATTTATAGAGTTTGAAGTATGTTGATTGACCATTAAGATACAAAATCTCGACAAAAAAAATCAAAATTTCACCGTTTTAGTACTGAGATACCTTATGATTTAGATTTTTGAAAATTTTGAAAGGTCATAACTTTTTTTCTATTTTAGATAGAAAGCTGAAACTTTCACTGAATTTTATTCCTTTCAAAGGACTACAATCTCTGAAAATTTCAGCTCATTTGCACTTATAGTTCCTGAGATAAAATCGTGTTAAGCAATTTGGGGTGATTTATCAAGTTTACAATTTTTCTGAGTGCCTCTTTTCATAGATTTCGGCTTCAAAACTGAAAATAATTTAGTTTATGGAGTTTGGGGTATGTTGATTGACCATTAAGATACAAAATCTCGACAAAAAAAAAATTAAATTTCATCGTTTTAGTAAGAAGGTAACCTACCTACCTTATGATTTAGATTTTGGAAAACTTTGAAAGCTCATAACTTTTTTTCTATTATAGATAAGAAGCTGAAACTTTTACTGAATTTTATCCCTTTCACAGGACTACAATCTCTGAAAATTTCAGCACATTTGGACTTATAGTTCCATAAATAAAATCGTGTTACCATATATTACAGTATTGTATTCAGTTTTTGATTCAACAGGCCAAAATGAGAAACTAAGTAGCTAAGGAAAACCATTGATGAGGTAATCATTTCTTTTGCCCCATTGTCTCTACTTCTGTTTATTTCCCACACTTCAACCTCTAATTTTCGCAAAAACACCCTCCTCTCTTAAGCCCATATTACATATGTGTATTTTTACTTGTATTTCTTCATGTAATTCAGGGTGCCAAAATAGTTTTGCTTTCCATAATGCTGATTTATGTTGCGTTTGAAATTTTTCGGTTGTCTCCCTGAACTACATGAAGAAATTCACGGAAAAATACGCAGTTGTAATACGGGTTTTAGTCACATCCACTACTCTTTAGGGCGAGTTCTCATGAGCGTAAATTGACATTTCTGGCGTAATCACGACAATCACGTGATAATATGGTGTAATTTGATTGGTAAAATATCCATCATGGCGAATATTTTACCAATAAAACCCAACCATTTTATCACGTGATTACGTCAGGTATGTCAACTTACGCTCATGAGAACTCGCCCTTATTCTTTTAATAGGAAAGAGGTGAAATGGTGAATGTGATTTAAAGAAGAGGCTGCTTGGTCAGAAAGAGAAAGTAGTACTTGGATAGGAAAGGGAATGGTGGGTGTGAGTAAACGAAAAATCAAGTAGGAGTGTTAAGGCCGGTTTACATTTTGTTAGCTGCAAGTGTTTAGTGTCAAATGTTAATTTCACATATTGAGTGTGTTACTAAACAGAAAAATAGAAAACGCTTTGATTCATTTGCACTTATCACAGTAGTTAAACAAAGCGGGTTCTGCGATATAATGTTATCGTAATGGTAATAGCGTTAGGGTAAGCGTACGTTAAGTGTGCTATCTGACTGTGGGCTTGGGTGGTAGGTAGTACAGGTGTTAATGGCGGCTTCATGTGTCACTATCTAACAGCTAGCAGCCAAAGCTGATAGCCTGTCTGGCAGTAATAACGGGGCACCTGAGCCTGGGAATTTTTTCGATGCCGTGGGGAAATTTCTAGATCGGTGGTGCTTTTGATCTGAAATTTCGGGAGTTTGACCTTAACGTACGCTAACGCTATTACCATTACGATAACGTTATATGGCAGAACCCGCTTTGTTTAACTACTTATCACCTAACACTAATTACTTGACAGATCCGTTCACAATTCGACAACTAAACAATAGCACTAGACACCTGCACTTACTATTAATCAAAGTGTAAACCGGCCTTTAGGAAAAATTGAAATAAAAATAGGAGTTTGGAAAAAATAAATAAAAAATACAGACTTATTTTCTCAGTGGTTCAAAGTCGCATGATGTCAGTTGTAAATAAAAAGTATTCTTATAAAACTTCATTTTTAGTTATCATGAAATTGGTTTATATGATCTACCAGCGATGATTGACTACGTCATAGACCAAACAGGCTACCCAAAAATAAATTATATTGGATTTTCCGAGGGTGTAACTTCGTTTTTAGTAATGGGTAGTCTAAAGCCAGAATACAACGAGAAAATTTTGCTAATGAACGCTTACGCACCTGTAACTGACGCTCATAACATTACAAATGTGTTTTTCAATCTGTTGGCAATTAGTCCTAAAATTTTAGGAGTAAGAATGGATGAATCATTGTTTTAAATTTAAAATAATTATTGCTTTTTTAAGTTGGCAGAATTAATTGGTTGGCATGAAATGTTTGACTTAAGTACTTCTCCATTATTTAGACTTGTATGCCAAATCAAGCCATTGTGTGATGTTTTCTTCAATTTGATTGGAATTTCCCAAAATCAACTTGTAGATCAGGTAATTATAATATGGAATATATCAAGGGGTAAACCACCCCCATTCCTTCCTGAATTTGTGTAAATGATAATTCCTCAAATTACCTGTAAATTCCTCCAAACTGCTCACGAATTCCTTGCAAATGTCTGTTACAAATTCCATAAAAAACTCAAAAATTGTTCATGATAACGCTCAGTGTTAAAACCAATAAATTCCCAAAATTTCTCATACATTCTTCCAATTTTCCATAAATTCCTTCAAGTTCTTCAATGCTGTTTATTTAAGCTTGATTTTTTCCAAAATGACATTGAACCACAATTTACCTTACATCCGAGGGGGTAACAACTCAACCAAAATTTGTACATGTATTAGACATTACATGCTTCTTTAAGAAATTCCTGTAATACCATCGTATTGCCATGTAATTTCATGTAATGCCATTTTGATAATGTATACATATACCTACCTATATAAGGCTACACGCAGAAGTTTTCCGTTACTGGACCAGAAAAACAAACCATTATAAGTTGAAAACAAACATTTTATTCTATAGTTTGAATTTGTACATATTTATCATTATTCTATGTATTTATTTTTCTAAGTGCCGGTTTATTCACCTTCTGATAGACTGTCGGTATGCAATCTGACGGATAAAAACGCAATCTATAATCCTTTTGGTTGGCCAGTTGTCCGTCGACCAATAAGACTATAGAACGGTAAATTCAAATTCATCTTGCAGATATTTACCAGTAAGTTTATCTGAAAGTAAATAAACCGGGCCTAAGTAGGTTGAATATTGTTTTCTGTACATCTTGGTAGAGTTTTGCAATGGTTGGAATTCTATTTATTTATTGACCATTGTAAGTATAGAAATGGTTCTGATTCTATGATTTTTAATGGTCCATAAAAAAATGTAGGCCTTGTCTACATATTGTACGTCATTGTCGTAAGGACATATTATGAAATTTTCTATTATATAGTCGTTATTTGACATTTTACTTCAGTAAAGCTCAATGTATAGCGAAGTTATAGGGTTAACAAGAATCTATAAAGTAAAAATAATGTTACATAAACAAAATGAGACAAGGAGTTACAGTAAAATATTAAGGTATTTGTTTCAAATGGGACACCCCTATATATTATGTAAATTTTGGATTCTACATAAAATTCTAGAAACATATTGGGTAATATGTTGCATAGGTAATGTTTTACAGATAGAAAGCTGAAATTTTGAGCGATTCTTATTCCAGTAGAGGATTACAATCCCTGAAAATTTCAACTCATTTGGACTTATAGTTCCTGAGATAAAATTGTGTTAAAGAGTTTACGTATCTAATCAACAAATATTTTATTAAATAATCAAAATCAAAGTTGCAAGCAAAACTTGAAGCAAAATAATTAAAATACGTATAAAAACACATATTCAAAATAAACTTGCTTGGCCGCCACGCCATATTGAATTTTTATATTGACAGTTGGATTGGATTGTCTAATTACAGTGGCAGAACAGCCAAAGATAGAAAAAAATGAGTTTCATTTTCCTATCCTAACTTTTCAAGAGTTTAATATCTGAGAAGAGGCTAAATAATTGGATTAAATCATGGTGGTCTCGATGACGGTACCATGGATACCAAATTTGGAAAGTACCTCAATTGGTACCACCATTATAACCTTTGAGTAGCTCTTGAAAAGTTAGGACAGTAAAGTAAAGTTCGTTTCCTCCTATCTTCATTCATTTTCTCACTGTAATTATTGGATAATAATAGTTATTTATATTACTAGTACCTACGGAATGCGCTTCATTACAGTAACGAGTGGGAAATATTGCCCGAGTCGTGGTATTCACACGAGTGATGTAAGGAGCGTTACCGTACGTGCGATATACAATATTTTATGTACCGACCCAGATTTTTTTATGTATTCGAAATGAATTTTAAAAAGTGCCGTTTTTCAATAAAAATGAGTTACGTAATGAGCTCATTACATCACTAAGTACGATAATACAACTTATTACGTAACTTGAACAGACTAAAATGAGTTACGTTATATAAACTGCTTACAGTGTGGATTGTACCAGGTGTCCAAATAAGAAAGGTCGCCGGCTATATCTCAGGAACTATTAGTCCTAGAGCTTCCAAGTAAAATTTTTTTTTTATAAAATAGGCCATGAAAAATTGCTGGAAATAGTTTTCAAGTTTGTAAGTTGACCGCTAGGGGGGCGCAACGAACACTCAAAAACATAATACTGTGATTATCTTCAAAAAACGCCCACTTAAGGTATCCCAAAAATATGATTATTGAAATCTTGATGAGATTACGAAAAAATTTTGTTAAGGATTTTTTGCTCTAACTCTTCAAATAAGAGGTGGGGGAAGGTTCAAACTTGTCAGTAACAAAAGTTATATAACTTTTTTGTTTTTCAACCGATTTAAATGAATCTAGTGTCATTTGGAAGAGTTTTTTTCTGTTTAATGAAATGCATGATAAAAATGACAAAATTGAATTGTTTTGTTGCCGCTAGGGGGCGTTGTGTCTAAAAGTCGACAATTTTCCATTTTTTCTTGGAAATTTCAAATATAATGATGTTTTTTTATAATTTAGATGGAAAGAGGATGAAAAAATAAGGAAACTGGTGAAAACCGCAAGTCTGAATCTTCGTCCTAGCCCAAAATATAAATAAACAAATATTTTTAATAAGAACATTTTTAGAAAAAAAACCATCTTGTCTTCCTTTTCGGGATGAAACAAAAAAAATCCTATTTTTTTACGGCGGTATAAAATTAGTAAGAAGAAGAACTAATTTGTGTGTCTGAAACTAGCTACCAATCCACGATATCAAGAATTGAAATTGAATTGAACTATAGTTATTTAAATTCCAAGTTGCGAAAGCGCACTTTAAGGTGCGAGGTGTATTTAATACCTCAGAACACCTAAATAGTTGTTTACATTCCGAGCTGCGAAAGCGTACTTTCAGATGCGAGGTATATTCAAATAGCCGAGGCGAAGCGAAGCGCAGCCTCGGCTATTTGAATACCTCCGAGCACCTAACAGGATTTTTGCAGCGTGTAATGTATTAAACTTTTCATCCTTTCCCTTCAAAAATCGCGAATAGGTATGTGAAAATGAAACATGCTAGTAGCGAAAGTGAAAGTAACTACTAGCATGTTTCACTTTCGCTTTCGCTCGCTTATGCAAGATAAAAAAATCCACTTTTGTAGGGGGGTGAATGAAAAGGGCTTTTGTAGCGTGTAACGTATTAAACTTTTCATTCTTCCCCTCAGGAATAGTATATTACATATCGAGGTGGAAAGTGTTTTGTAACTATCGAAAGATTTCACAAAGGTTAAACCGAGGCGCAGCCGAGGTTCAGTCTTAGACTATGGTTTAATTAAAATCTCGAGACAGTAATGAAACTTTTAACCAAGGTTGTATACTATTTTATTTATAATCATTCGAATTTTGTAATTTTTATTTCAATGAAAACAAAAAAAATACAATAAATTTCAACAATTTCACTTACTTTCAGCCCACGGGAGAAAAGTAAACTTTCAACCCATGGGTGAAAAGTGAAAGTCAAAAAGTGACATTTTCAAAAGTCAGAAAAGTTAACTTTACATGTATGATTGTACCTAAATAATAGTATATTACATGCGGAGGTGGAAAGTGTTTTATTATTGTCGAGAGATACTATGGTTGACCGAGGTCACTCAATTCTCGAGACAATTAATAATGTGAAAATGTTCCACCAAATTATGAATACTATTCTATTTTGAACCATTAATTATTGGAAAAAATAGGGTAAAAATATGACAAAAATTGAATTTCGAATGACAGTCTGACACCGACATTGGCATTTTATGAATTTTCAACAATATAAACACGTGACATCTACTTCTAAATACAAACATTGCACCTGGATTTGTGTTAAGGTGAAATAGAACAATTTATCAGGGCCGGAAGTGAGTTGTGCAGGCCGAAAGTGACAGCAGAACAGTCACTTCTGGCCTGCTTTAAAGTAAACAGAAGTAAAATGACATTTTCAAATCTTCAAACCAGTAGGGAATGCATTAATTACATATATGGTTCAAAATAAAATGTTTTTTATCTTGAATAGTTTAGCGAAAGTGAAAGTAATGACTAGCTTGTTTGACTTTCGCGTTCGCTTGCCTATTCAAGATAAAAAAATGTCTTCCTGAGGAGAACAATGAAGAGTTTGATACATTACACGCTACGGCTGCAAAAGCCCTTTTAGGTGCTCGGAGGTATTCAAATAGCCGAGGCTGCGCTTTGCTTCGCCTCGGCTATTTGAATACACGCACCTAAAAGTAAGCTTTCGCAGCTTGAAATATAAATATGTAACTATTTAGGTGTTCGGAGGTATTAAATACACCTCGCACCTAAAAGTAAGCTTTCGCAGCTTGGAATGTAAATAACTATAGTTCAATTCAATTTCAATTCTTGATATCGTGGATTGGTAGCTACTTTCAGACACACAATTAGTTCTTCTTCTTACTAATTTTATAGCGCCGTAAAAAAATAAGATTTTTTTTGTTTCATCCCGAAAAGGAAGGCAAGATGGTTTTTTTCTGAAAATGTTTTTATTGAAAATATTTGTTTATTTATATTTTGGGCTAGGATAAAGATTCAGACTTGCGGTTTTCACCAGTTTTCTTATTTTTTCATCCTCCTTCCATCTAAATTATAAAAAAAGCATCATTATATTTGAAATTTCCAAGAAAAAATGGAAAATTGTCGACTTTTAGACACAGCCATGTCATTTTTATTATGCATTTCATTAAACAGAAAAAAACTCTTCCAAATGACACCAGATTCATTTAAATCGGTTGAAAAACAAAAAAGTTATATAACTTTTGTTCCTGACAAGTTTGAACCTTCCCCCACCTCTTATTTGAAGAGTTAGAGCAAAAAATCCTTAACAAAATTTTTTCGTAATCTCATTAAGATTTCAATAATCATATCTTTAGGATACCTTAAGTGGGCGTTTTTTGAAGATAATCACAGTATTATGTTTTCGAGTGTTCGTTGCGTCCCCTAGCGGTCAACTTACAAACTTGAAAACTATTTCCAGCAATTTTTCATGGCCTATTTTATAAAAAAAATTTTTAGTTGGAAGCTCTAGGACTAATAGTTCCTGAGATATAGCCGGCGACCTTTCTTATTTGGACACCCGGTACATATAGTAAATAAAATGCCAATTTTCAATTGTTTAAAACCTAAGATGAGTACCTATAGACTAAATCACGATAGAAAGTGAAGTTGACAGTTCGCGTTGACACTTTTAGTAAACTTTTTCTTTAGGTTGCCAGCATGCGTTAGCGCTTCGATTCCTTCAGCTGGTATAAACGACAGGGTCGTATTTAGAAAAGTGATATACATTTCAGAATAAAAATGTATTTTCAATTAGGCAATCTCAATCACGTGATTTTCTAATGGCCGTTCGGGTCAAATATTGCGGTGACAAGCCGGTGACGTTTAACGTTTATAAGGAGAGCATTTGTGTTCTGGCCCTTGCTGCTTTCGAAGTGAATTTTATGTGTTTCTACGTATTTTTCATTGGTTTTGGTCATTGTTGTTTTCATAGTGAATTGTGAATTTTATAGTATTTTTTAATTTATTAATAAATTCTGAGATGGAGAGTGAATATCTTAAGGTATTATTATTAAGGAAAAATCGAGCTTTTAGTTGCAGCAATCCATAAAGCTCTGCGTTGTTTTGATAATTCATATTTGTAGATCAAAAGCCCATGAATTAAAATAGCAGGAACTTGATAAAATTTCACATTATCCCTGTTATCTCGACTTCCACACCCAATTACGATGCAAATCGCTGGCATTTTAATTAACACAATACCTAAACACACAAAAAAACACAGAATCCGATAATTCAAATCTAGACGTTTGTCCAGAATGTGACAGAATCAATGACATACAGAATAAACAACACAGTGCTTGACCCAATGCTTGACCCGAACTTCCATATTGAATTTCGTTTTTGACAGGTCAGTAGATTGCCTAATTTCTTTAAAGGAAGTTAAGTTATTAAAATCCAAAAATCCAAAAATTAGAGTCCAAAGTAAACAGTTATAAAAAGAGTAAACACTTAAATCCAAACTAAAACCAGGTTTGAAACGCAACACCGAAACACAAAGGCACAGAATACTACATAAAAAACCAAAAAAACCGATTGCAATAATAACAAATAAAAAAATAATGCAGAAAACGGCAAAAAACTGAACGATTTCACATAAAAATTTAAAATTCAAAATTCAAAGACCCGAATCTGATATTCTCATGTGTCATATCAAAATGTCATGTATCATTATTTGATAGTTGTCAGAAAAAGGGACAGATCTGGGGATTTTATTTATTTTCAACTGGTGAAAATAACGGTCAAAATTCAAACTCTATCGTGAATATGACTATATAGTCCAGGAGGTGGCGCCAAAAACATGCAAGAGTTTTCGCAAGGCGGATATTTTCAAAATAGGTCGTACTTTAGTGCTAGAATGCTAGTGTACAGTCAGCACTCACAGTTCCGGGACAGCAGGCTCTGGGACGCGGGCAAAGTTGTAATTTTAAGAAGCATCTAAACTGTTTTCTCAAAGCTCAAAATTTATAGAAATTTTGCACATTATCTGTTTGAAGGTCACAGATAACGTATGTAAATCGTCAGACGTCTAGTTCGTTGCAAAAAGGGGGTCAGACGTCCTCAAAGTTTTTATTTTATGGCATTTTCTTCAAATATATTTGTCAAATACCTGCAAAAATATATTTTGACAGGACACCGAAAAAAGTGCCATAAAATAAAAACTTTGAGGACGTCTGACCCCCTTTTTGCAACGAACTAGACGTCTGACGATTTACATACGTTATCTGTGACCTTCAAACAGATAATGTGCAAAATTTCTATAAATTTTGAGCTTTGAGAAAACAGTTTAGATGCTTCTTAAAATTACAACTTTGCCCGCGTCCCAGAGCCAGCTGTCCCGGAACTGTGAGTGCTGACTGTACACTAGCATTCTAGCACTAAAGTACGACCTATTTTAAAAATATCTGCCTTGCGAAAACTCTTGCATGTTTTTGACGCCAGCTCCCCAACTAATACTTATGTTTTGATAATATATACCTAATAAAACTCACTACATTTTAAAAGCTTAAGAATCATCCATAACTCCATTGAATCCAAGCGTAATTCCGCAATATTCCTATCTAATGTTTGGAAATGCCAGCGTAGTCCCTGGTTATATCGAGTAATGCTACGTGGTGCTAGGGTAATGCCAACGTAATGCTTGTAATGCATCGTAACGCTTTGTAATGCAATGATAGTATATTACATACCGAGGTGGAAAGTGTTTCATTACTGTCGAGAAATTTTAGTTAGTTAACTAAAATCTTGAGACACCTCTAATTTCTTATACACTCCTCCAATTTTCCATAAATTTCCTTAAATTCCCCACAAATTACTCTATATTCCTCACAGTTTTGGCAAAGAATTCCTAGGTGGTTTGCCCCTTAGAACATACTTACTAATAGTTGGTATTAGTCATCTTACCTAGAACAAAAAAAAAAAATTAATCTCTAGGAGCTTCAATTAGCGTTGTTATCCAACTTTCCAGCTGGAATGTCTTTGAAACAAATTAGACATTACGTACAAGGAACACGTACAGGGAATTTTACATTTTTTAATTCAAAAGATGTGTATGATTTAACAAAAGTAACTGCTCCTATGATTATTTATTATGGAGAAGCTGACAATTTGATTAATAATGAGGTAAATAAATGTTTTAATTGAAATTTTATAATAACTAATTTATTTTGTTTTATAGGTTCTTCTCAATTTAGTAGCCAAGCAACTTCCAAATTTGGTACAAATTCTCAAAGTTCCTTACGAGGAATTCAACCATATGGATTTTCTTTGGGGAAAAGACACTTACTTACTAGCAAAAAAAACTCTTAAAAATATTGATTCATTCAATTCTAATTGAAAAACAAAATAAAATTATTATTACAGCATTAAATAGACATTGTTTTGCTTATAGAAATATATCCCACACAATTGAAGTTTATGTAATGCCAGCAATTAAAACAATTGGCGGTTGTTGCTTGTTGATTTAAGGCGTATAATTTGTTTGTGCAATAAATCTTCAAACCATCAGGTAAAGTTTAATGGGAGTGAAAATGTTGCTCAACAATTTGATGGGTTTTGAATTGAGGATAAATCAACTCAACCAATATTGCTGTGACCTGAAAATTACATAAAAGTTATTCTGTTGTGCCAGCTGGAACCAGTATAAATATTGTGGTTTATTCGATGAGATTTTGCCAGAAAGATTCTTAAAAATTGCAATTTTCACACAAGTATAAGATGCTGGAAAGGTTTTCCAGATGTGTGACTTTTTTTATTTCATAATGTTTATCTTCTACTTTTTCTTCTTTGTTAATTACTGGGGTAAATGGAAAATGATGTTTTTGCTATTTCAGGCCCTTAAATTTTCTTTATTTCTATAATTTCAAGAATCGAGAATAGATAAAAATTGGACTGCAAAAATTGAGAAATACAGAGAAAAAATTCGAGAAAAATTTAGAAAAAATAACATGCAAGTAAATACAATTAAGTACAAAATAAAATTGATCAGATGAAGATAAATAAATGAGGAAAACAAATAGATTTTTTCTCAATAATGTTTTATTATAGATACTTTTCCGATAATAAAATCCAAGAATTGTACGTGCCATAAGGCGTAACAATATAAAAACTGACAATATAAAGGCATTGCAAAAGTTTATAAAGCGATAAAAACCGAAGTGGAATCTAATGTCAACTGACATAATAAACGAATAATGAGATAATAAATAAGAAATTGCATTGGTTGTTTCATTTATAAAAGCAAAGAAAACACATTTTATTTCTTTAATAAAAATCTAGATGTTGACCTATAGTAGCAAATAATTTAAGATGTACGGACACATTTAATACTGGATATTTTCTCCAGTTGTCTGCATTCTTTAGGCACCGAGCCAAAATTATTTAACGTCTCTGCAAGCTGAAAGGAAGCTTTTTAAACGTCTAGTCGGGATTTTTTAATATACATTCTTCTATGATAAAGAATCATTTTCACCCATCACTCCCAACTACACAAACTCGTTCACTTTTAATTAATCCGCCCCGTCTAGGAAGTTCCGACCAAAGTTTATTGGCTCTAATTCTACTCGTTCAAGTTTAAAGGAGTATTTAGCCGGCAATTAGAGGAGAACTTTTGCATCATCAAATTTGAATTTCGGAGTCTTGTTTAAAAGGCTCGTTGTCACTTCATTATTGACAATAGTTATTTTAGTCTGATCAAATTACATTATAAAGAAAAACTATCCGTTATACCATACCTTAAAGCTCTTTTTTGATATAAAAATTTGTATTGTCGAATTATCAGGATGTGAATATGTATTTCTCAATGGATAATGTATAAATTTCCTTTTTTAGCCGTCTCTATTTCGTTATTGTTTCGTAATTTTGAAGCTCTCGAGGTTTTATCACCGATAATCAAAAAAACTCCCACTTAATGCTTAGAATGTTCTAAAAAATATAGATTAAATAAGACAGAGCATTGCTTCTTATAATCCCAAAATCATTCCACTGAGTGAAACACGAACAACCAAAGATGTTGAAGATGGTGAATTATGTATTGATAATTATATGTGTTGTAGATGTGACTCTAACAGGGGTTTTAATTTATATCAACAATAATTACAGATTTTCTAAAAAATTAAAACTTGTTGATAACTTTTGGTGTAAATTTGTTAGTCGGCATCTGGCGTCTAGTCATTTGGGTTATTGGATGCATCTACCATTCTCCAGCAAGTTCGCATGCTGACTTTCTTGAGGAATTTGAAGAATGAGTGACCAGTTTTTATGGCTCTCAAATCAAAACGGCTAGAAGGTGGAGGTACACGATGCTCCAAGGATTGCCGATCACTCTGTTATTAGTCTTAATTTCTGCAATGCGTAAATGATCAGGTGAAGAAATATAGAAATACTGGTAAGAAAAACATGGGTATTATAGAGTTGAATTTATTGTTATGTGAATGGAATTTGAACTCTGTTGAAGTTGAGAGTGTTTTTGATGAATTGTTGGAAAATTGTGGTAGGATGTTTGTCCTTGCAGAGGTCTTGTGCAAAATTTTTAATTTGATGTTAAGTAGTGGAAAGTTTCCTTCATATTGGAAGCTTTCTTATGTTACACCAATATTTAACGCGGGAGATAGGTCGGACATAAAGAACTACCGAGCGATATCTAAAATGTCATTAATTTCTTAGATCTTTAAAACCAATATTGCAGACAAGATAGCTCCACTTTCTAAAAACCTAATAATAAATGAGCAACATGGTTTTATGAAGGATAGATCCACCATATCCAATCTGTTGTGCTATGAGCAGCGTTTGTTGGAAGTCTTCGGGAATGGGGGTCAGGTTGACTCTATCTATACTGATTTCTCGAAGGCTTTTGACAGGGTTGATCATAGCATACTTATAAAAAATCTGGAAGCCATTGGGATTTTTGGAGTTCTACCCAATTGGTTTGAAAATAATCTCAGCGAAAGGAAACAAACAGTTGAAATTAAGAATTATATATTATCTGAGGTCTGTGTGACCTCAGGTATTCAACAAGATGGATATCTTTCAACATTTTTATTCAACTGCTTTATTAAAGACATAAAAGATGTTTTCCAGGTCTGCCAGCTTCTTGCGTTTGCTGATGACTTAAAGCCTTTCATGGTCATAAGATCTGAAAATGATCGTTGGTTGTTGCGGAAGGATCTTTATAGATTCACTATCTGGTGCAAAAATAACCTCCGTATCTTCATTTATCTTCAATGAATCTCCGCGTATCTCCAAGGGTATCCATGGATTTCCATAGATCACCATGAGATCTCTATCCGGTAGAAGTGGTAGAACAGAAGATCTCCACAGTGACTATAGTAAGGTCGAATTAAGTTGGCATAATTAGGCAATAAAATATGTAAACCAATCACAACTAAGAAAACCGCCCTAGAAATGTGAAAGAGGTACGTTTTTCTTGTCACATGATGTAAAGAAAGTAAGGTTAAAAGAGAAAACTACCTACTGTTTCTAAATGCTTGTCTAATTCGTACAGGCGTCCCACTGGTACCCCTGGGACCACCACCATAAAATTTATTAAAAGCGGTTTGATCACCTTAAATTTTAATTATTATTACACCTTTTCAGTCTTGAAAGAGTTTCAAATTTTACTGAATCCAGTAAAAGATATTTCAAGTAAATTCTTCGAGAAATACCAAATTTAAACCAAGAGCCGGGAAAAATTGAAATTTGCAAATTCAGTAAACGCCAATAAAAATGACGTCTCTAAATTGTTTCAGCTCATTGAAAAGTTTCTTCAAAGTAATTTGCAAAGTAGAAACACCCTGTACAAATAAGTGGATTATTTGGGACTATAGGAGATGAACAGCAAACTCTGAAATTGAATAACGGACAAGAAATAAAACAATGTACTGAATACAAATATTTGGGCATGAAAATCTCACATGAGGGAACCCTAGACGAAGCAATTAAAGACCGGAATACACAGGGACGCAAGCCAATATCCCTACTAAATGGTGTACTGTGGGACCAAAATATCAACAAAACTAGAATATAGATTACCATAGTCAAAAGCATAGTCACATATGGCTCAGAAGTCTGGCCACTAAAGAACAGAACCGCAAAAATGCTGGAAGCAACTGAAATGGACTTTTGGAGGAGATCCGCAGGCAGGTCAAAGATGGAAAGGATAACAAATCTAAGAATAAGAGAGATTATGGACGTAAAACACACAATAGTAGATGATATAAAGGACAAACAGCTAATTTGGTTCAGACATGTACAAAGAATGGCAGATACAAGGATACCCAAGCAAATTATTTTATCTACTCACCAATATACTGTTCAAGTAAGACATTTACCTGAAACGTGTAGTTTTTAAACTAATGAGAATAACTCACATTTGAGTGAGTCAGGTTAGTATCGTAATTAAACAACATATTGATGAATAGATGGCTGCGGAACTCGCTGCGCTCGTCCCGCAGTAGTCCACCCATAAGTTCTGCAACAATTCACTCATTTGTACTTGAATTTCTTGTCACATTATGTTAGTAGTTTGGTAAAGTAACATTACTAATTCCTGTTGAAAGGCAAATTGATAAATGTGAATAATCTTACAAATTTTGACTTTGTATAATAAGTTATTGTTTAAGTACAAATAAGTGAATTATTGCGGAACTTATGTGTGGATCTCCGCAGCCATCTACTCACCAATATACTGTTGAACTATTCAAATGAGACACTCACCTGAAACTTGTAGTTTTTGAACTAATGAGAATAACTGACATTTGAGTAAGTCAGGTTAGTATCGTACTTGAATAACATATTAATGAATAGATGGCTGGGTCCACCCATAAGTTCCGCAACAATTCACTCGTTTGTACTTGAATACTTGTCACGATATATTACTAGTTTGGTAAAGTAACATCACCAATTCCTGTTGAAAGGCGTTTTGACAAAAAGTGGATAATCTTCCAAATTCTGACTTTGTATAATAAGTTATTTTTCAAGTACAAATAAGTCGATTGTTACGGAATTTATGGGTGGATCTCTGCGGGACGAGCGCAGCGAGTTCCGCAGTCATCTACTTACCAATATACTGTTGAACTGTTCAAGTAAGACACTCACCTGAAACGTGTAGTTTTTGAACTAATAAGAAAAATTCACAACTAAGTGAATCAAGTTAGTATTGTACTTGAACAACATATTGATGAATAGATGGCTGGGTCCAACCATAAGTTCCGCAACAATCCACTCGTTTGTACTTGAATAACTTGTCACAATATATTATTAATTTGGTAAAGTAACATTACCAATTCCTGTTGAAAAGCGATTTGACAAAAAGTGGATAATCTTCCAAATTCTGACTTTGTATAATAAGTACAATAAGTACAATAAGTACAAATAAGTCGATTGTTACGGAACTTATGGGTGGACCTCTGCGGGACGAGCGCAGCGAGTTCCGCAGCCATCTACTCACCAATATACTGTTCAAGTAAGACATTCACCTGAAGTAGTTTTTAAACTAATGAGAATAAGTCACATTTGAGTGAGTCAGGTTAGTATCGTAATTAAACAACATATTGATGAATAGATGGCTGCGGAACTCGCTGCGCTCGTCCCGCAGAGGTCCACCCATAAGTTCCGCAATAATTCACTCATTTGTACTTGAACTACTTGTCACATTATGTTACTAGTTTGGTAAAGTAACATTATTAATTCCTGTTGAAAGGCAAATTGACAAAAAGTGGATAATCTTACAAATTATGACTTTATATAATAAGTTATTGTCCATACAGGGTGTTTTTTTATATATTGACACCCCACTTACAGCCTTCACCTCTACAAGTAGATGAAAGGTGTAAATACAAAAGTTGTACAATTTTGGCTGAATTTTTAGAAACCATGGTCAGAAACAAAAATTGAATGTCAGAAAGGTGAAATGTACGTTGCATGCTTTCAGCTTTTTTCAAATGGGATGCCCTATTATATTTGGTTCTATATTCTTGAAGAGCAAAATTTCCCGATTCCAAAACTATATAGTTTGTCTATATTTGGTTGAGCCGTCTCCAACATATTTGGTTCTAAAAATTTTAAAAATACTATCAGAGAAACCAAGTACCTCAAATTTTAGCAGCAGCTTTCACCTGTACAGGTAGAATGGTTCACAAAATCAGTAGTAAGATAAAGTCTGTTTTTTTTAAAGATAATTCCCCAAGTCAAAAATTTTGGCAACACAAGCCTTTTCTACATAAAAAAATTGAAGCATTGACAATTTTACATTGTATTGCCAACATAATGTCATTTTGACTTTTATCTTTAAAAAAAAAACAGATTTTAGTATTTTTACAATTTTTGGAGCCGAATATATGAGAGACTATTCAATCAGATATAGAAAAACTATATATTTTTGGAATCGGGGCATTGTGCTTTTCAAGAATATAAAATGAAATATAGGGCATCCCATTTAAAAGAAGCTGGAAGCATGCAAAATCTCACATTTCTGACATTCAAATTTTGTTTCTGACCATGGTTTCCAAAAATTCAGCCAAAATTGTACAATTTCTATATTTACATCTTTCTTCTACCTGTAAAGGTAAAGGCTGTAAGTGGGGTGTCAATATATACAAAAACACCCTGTAGAAAATATCGTTTTGAATGTGGAAAACTTGAAACTTGTGGGTAGTTTAATGTTCAAGAAATGTGCACATTTTATATGCATTTTGTCAACTGAGCGTATGGATACCTGTCAATCCTCGTATAGGTTTTTTATGTTATATTTAGGTTGACGTCATCGGACAAGGACAGACAATGCTGTCAATGCCTATTTTTTTTCTTATAATTTACCAAAATGTCATGTGTCAATACTTCTGACATAATTCTGACGACAGCTAAAAATAACGAAATGAAAATGTTTATACAAGTCGTGCAACGTCGCGCGCCGTTGCCAATCAAAAACATCTGAAATTCCCCTACTTTAAATGCGTTAAAAAGTTCTTTTAGTTTTGTTAGGTTGGCAGCAGAAATTTACTAAATATGACGTCATCCTAAATATAGCGTAAAAATCCTATATAGGTATTATTAGGTTACAGGTAGATGTAAATGCATATAAAATCATTTCTTGGACTTTCAACTACCTGTATCTTGAAAACTATTCATAGTATCGGGCTAGGTTTATGAGAACTTTTTATCAGAAAGTCAAGATATACCACACATCAAAATTTCATTGAATTTGACAGAAAACCAAAAACCCATAAGAGGTGTGCGGGGTCTTTTTTGATTTAGATATCGATTCTTTCCAAATATTGTAATGACAAAGGCTGATGGTCAACTTGTAATTAAATTGTTTTGTGGTTAAGAGGGGGAATTTCCGATGCGAATTTCCATTTTAATTGCTGCTCTATTCAATTAGGTAGCTGTCCTTTTGGTAATTGTTAATCAAAGCGAATACGTATAAGTGATTTCAACAAAATTTAGCCCAAAAATAACTAACTTGTTGAATAGAAATTCTCCTGATAACCATAACCAGGAAATACATTTCCTTTTGAAATTACACAGGCATCCCCAGAGGGCGGAAAGTTACGTATGGAAAATGATGATTTTCGGTAAATCCTTTTTGGTGTTTATTTTAACATATAAAAAGGATCAAAATGTGCTATTTTTTGTTTAACGAAGCTTGAAGATGTGATTTATATTAATAGCAACAATTTCTATTTCTACTCATTATTTATTACAATCCATACTTATATCATGTATCAGGACATTATTAGTGCGTATCAAACAGTAGGTAGGTATATACCGTTTTCCCAGATTTGCTGTTAATTCAAGCAATACATACTAATAAATTCACACTCGTAAAAAGCTCTCTTCCTAATCTAATTTAAAAGCTTCAAAGCGTCTAACAAATGGAATAATAACCTTTAATCTAATAGTAAGCCGGGAAAAGTGCATTACTTTTTATCGCTGTGTAGCTTATTAACAACGCTTTGACTGTGCCGTAATAAATATGGGGCCATGTTGACTAAAATTCCAAATCATAAACAGCTGCAGAGTGGTTGAAAAACACGAATGTGATGGAAATTGCATTTGGCCAGGTGTGCCACACTGATAATGATCCCGTTACGCTATATTGTCCTTATAATGTATTCATTTTAGAACAAAGAGAAATAAACAATTTTAATATAAACGTAAACGTTTCGCTCAAGGCATCACCAGAAATAAATGGCAGAGCTTTTCATGGATGATTTTTGCTACTATTGTATCAAAATATTCTCCTTTGTGGTTCTTTTGTACCAGTGAAACTTCAAAATCCAAGTGAACATTAATTCTAACAAAAGATCCGACTAATTAATACAAATCCTCCTGTGGGAGGATTTAAATATTTAATGTTCCTAAGAATAAAGCTGCTGCAAAGTCTCAGGGGAAATTGAAGTTTTGTTTTAAAGTTGCTTAAAAATTTAGTACCGAGGCTGAAAAGAATCGATTGCCGAAGGCAATAAAATAGACTTTTAACTTTGACTTGTATATTCGGGATTTATGATCGAATTGGGAACAAGGTTAGATAGTAATAATTGCATACATCTTTATTGAAATTTAGGAAAATCATCTATTATTGAGAAAAGTACCTATAAATTCGTATCAAATTAGTTCTGATACTTTCTGAGCAATTGAGCCTCAAAGTTGAAGATTTTGTCATATTGGAGCTACACTTGACTAAAATGATGAAGTAAGACTAAAAAACAAATAAATAATGTCTCTTGTAGTTTTGGTCTATGCTGACAATGTCTCAAAAACACATACGTCCGTTCTATAAAATTTCCATATTTGAATATAAACCTCTAATAAAATCTCAAAAGAAAAATGACAAGATGTCCTAAAGAGATACGAAGACAGCTCAAGGAAAATGAGAAAATATAAAAAAAAGGCTTCATCATAACTGAGTTTCGGCTCCTCGAATTGACTGCCAACAATATTCCGGAATTGTATTGCGGCGATGATAAAATCAACTTTGCTTTTGTATATAAGAAGAACTGATTAGATTTTTATATAAGGAAGTAAACTATTAAGATACTTATAGGGTCGGTATTAATGTTACAGAATAACGTTGAGTCATCCTTCATCCTAATACAAGTTTAACTGCATATTGTTCGTCGATTTTTAACTGATACTTGCGGTATGAGGAGCGAGGAACTGATTTCAAGTTAACCTGAAAGTTAAGGGTACCTTATAGTTAAGTCATGAATTTCAGATAACATTGGAATACCAGCCCTTAAATAACATAAAAAAACGATCGATTAGTAATAATCGAAATTCTATATGTATAGTAACAATAATTGCATTGTTTGATTAAATATGGTTCGTTCCTTTAACGGTTCGCCAATATTCACTTTAATGGTACCGCCACAGTATTGTATGCAAAACGCACTAACCTAAGAGTCATTCATATTCAAACATCACAATATTGATTTTAGGCATGTCATGTAAAGCCTCTTATTCCCCATTCTCGCCATCATTCTTACACACACTCCCTTTATATGTTTGAGAGCAGACGAGGGGAGAATATCATTTTAAAAAACAGGTCATGAACTATAAGAAACAGCTGGTTGATGATAACGAGTATAAAGTTTCGTACATACTTGAACATTGTTGTACAAGTATGTATGAAGCTTTAAGGGCCGGTTTCTCAATAGCAAGTCACCTCTAGGTTAAACATAACTCCAGGGTAAACATAACACCTGAACACACTTCCCCTGGAGTTAAAACTAACCTAAAAGTGACTCGCTATTGAGAAACCGGCCTTAAAATTCGAAAAAATCCTTACCGTGGTTTGAAATGTCCCAACTCTCCGTAACGTCTCAAAAACGGTGGTGTTGGTCCTCCGCCAGATGGTGTTCCGCACCAACTTCTTCGTTTATTGTCGACAGCGGCGCCATCTGTGCTAGTAGGTGACAAGCACAAACTCGCACGAGTGCGCGGTAGCTGGTGCGAGTTGTTGTTCGGGCTGCGCAGTTCGTTGTCTAATCTTTGAGGCAACGTTTCTGGTAACATTGTTGTTTTTTTTTTCTGTTAAAAATGTGGCATTTTGGAGGAAGGCTATAAATAATTTTTTTTATTAGAAATTGGGTTTTTAGCGGTGAAAGAATAATGTAACATAAATTTATGTCTATTTGGCTAAGGTAGCTACCTTATAATTTAAATTTTGGAAAACTTTGATAACTTTTGATAACTTTTTTTCTATCATAGATAGAAAGCTGAAACTTTCACTGAATTTCATCCCAATCAAAGGACTATAATCCCTGAAAATTTCAACTTATTTGCACTTATAGTTCCTGAAATAAAATCGTGTTAAGCAATTTGGGGTGATTTATCAATTTTTCGATTTTTCTGAGTGCCTTTTTTCATAGATTTCGGCTCCAAATCTGAGAATAATTTAGTGTATAGAGTTTGGGGTGTGTTAATTGACCATTAGCATACAAAATCTCGACAAAAAAAAAAATTGAAATTTCATCGTTTTAGTAAGAAGTTAATCTACCTTATGATTTAGATTTTGGAAAACTTTGGAAGGTCATAACTTTTTTTCTATTATAGATAGAAAGCTGAAACTTTCACTGAATTTTATCCCTTTCAAAGGATTACAATTCCTGAAAATTTCAGTTTATTTGCACTTATAGTTCCTGAGATGAAATCGTATTAAGCAATTTGGGGTGATTCATCAATTTTTTTAATTTTTCTGAGAGGCTTTTTCCATAGATTTTGACTTCAAATCTCGGAATAATTTAGTGTATGAAGTTTGGCCGTCCTGAATGATCATTAAGACACAAAATCTTAACAATTTTTTTTTGAAATTTCAACATTTTAGTACCTACTGAGGTTGCTTATGATGTGAATTTTTAAAAACTTTGAAGACCCATAACATTTTTCTTAATTTGGTTTTCGAGATTTTCCCATGTTGCCATTTTTCATCAAATTAATTTGAAATTTCAGTATAATGAGCTTCTTTTCTTTCTTTTTTCACTCCAAAAGTTTCAGAATTATCCCATCAACAGTTTTTCGAAAAATCATCAAAATGTGCATTTTCTTCAATTTGGTTTTAACTCAATATTTGAAATACGTAAATAGGGAAATTAGCACTTATTATACAGGGTATCCGGAATGAATTGAAGTGAATGGGGATTTTGGAAACCGTTGAAGATACAGGGTGGATCAAGAGGGGAAAAAGTTGCGCAGCCAAGTGCCTGCAAATAATTTGTCATCAACTTCTCTGAATTCAGAATAGCAACGGATATACAGGGTAAAAAAAAGGTGCAAATATGTATTTTGTAATTCAAATTGCCCTATGTATTTCAAGTTATTTAGGACACCCCTGTATTGACTATGATAAAGACTACCTATTACTGGTTATGGATTTTCATCAAATTAATAAAATCACAAAAAAAAGCTGTCAATGTTGCCAATCATAGAGATAATAATTGGTAATCTTTCAAATTGTAAATATTTCACCTTGTTGGATTTAGCTGCAAGCTATCATCGGATACCTATGGAAGAAAATTATGTTCAATATACAGCATTTGCTACATCTGAAGGCCATTTTGAGTATCTTCGTTGTCCATTTGGATTGTGTAATGCTTCAGCAGTTTTTCAGGAAATTATGAGTCAAATACTTTTTCCAATAATAAAAATAATAAATAAACATCAAACAGCAGTAAACAAAATATTCTAATGAAATACAATGTTCATAAAGAAAATATTATTTATCCAGACTCCCAGCCCAAACCTTGGAAGCCAAATGGAATCACTTTAGTGCGTTGTAGGTACACAGCTTTCTCTCATTTCAATAGGATAAAGCAAGACAAACATAACAGTCTAAACGGCCTACTAACATGATAGACATAAAGTGGACTCAGTTTAGCAATTGAAAACGAAAGAGATTGGTATAGTATAGGATGTCATTATGTCGGATACCAAATGCCTCAAAAAAATATGTTCGATCATGGAAATTTCTGCTTAAAACGTCGAACACATACATAATGATACATTGTCGGATATTAAATTTTCTGTAAGTTTTCGAGGTATCAGAGTAAGGTTTAAGCAATTCTTAGTTTTTTTCTCAATATCTCAAAAAACAAAATTTATTTGGTAACACTGTAAGTATATCAGAAGTGGTCATTAAAAATAGGTATTTTTTTTCTTTCATAACCAACTTGGTATATCTTACTATTTCCACAATAGTACATAATAGGAACATTATAAAGAAATGATTATGAAACTAAGAAAATCTTCATAAATAACAAAGAAAATTGAACAACTTTTAGAAAAATCCATAGAGCATCCAAATTTTGATATTATATCTTCATTAATAGATCAAAGACATAGGTATACGCATTATAGTTTTAGTCTCGGTTTTAGTTTAATCATTTTCAGTAATTTCAATAATATCCTATAGTATCAAATACTTTTGAAAAATCTGAAAATGCTGCAATACAGACATTGATCATTGATTTTAACATTGTTGATATCATTTACCATTTTAAAATCCTATTTGATTAGCACGAAACTTGATTCGTTTTCAACAAAATATAAAACATAAATACGAAAAAACTAAATATGCAAAAAAATAATAAGCAATTTCATGTCTGAATTTTTAAAGGGCGCACCGACGTGAAATTGAATTTCGCCTGCATCAAACGGATTCCAAATTCGATAGGGGACCCAATATACACAGACTCCACGTTGTTAAACTTCTTTAAGGCTTCGGAGGCCTTAGAAAAGGGCTGTGTATGCCCTAAACATACACAAAGTCTGATATATACTTCTTTATTATTAGTCAGTGAATCAGTGTGTGTATAATTTTGTTATTAATGGGGAAATTTTTCCTTATTTTATTGTAACATGGCATGATGTTAATGATGATTATGATAGAATAATAATTATTATTGCATGCTGAAATTGTATAGAAGGAGTTTTTATAAGGAAGTACTTTTTCTAGATTTTTAAAGTTGCGTGTAAGAATAATTCCTGTTTTCGTAATGTATGGCCCAAAGATCATTATGGTATTCTAATGTTTTGATTTATGTTGTCTTGTATCATAATATCATATTGACCAAATCTACAATCTTCGTAGGAATGTTCAAAAAGATTTCAATTAAGTAAAACAAGAATTTCATAAAAATTGAGTTAATTTACTGGAAAAAATTTCTAATTGAAAGTATTTAACTAAAAATCCACTTCATCAACAGCCACTTTCAGCTCTCCTAAAAAATCGTCACAAAGCCTCAGCTACAACTTAATAAAAATCAATATTACACCAACTCTCTTTGATCTTTGAGTTGATAACTTTTAACTCCAAAGACATCGTTTATATGGGCGGATATAAGGGAAAAACGATTTTCCATTGCTTTATCTACAAGTTGGGGTGGCGCGACATAAAGCTCCAATTTTCATCATTAGCGATACTCAAGGGGAAACTTTAATGTCTTACCCTGGGATAATAAACCCCCCAGTATGACTCATGCAAGGATTTCTTCTCGATTATTAGAACATAAAATTGCAAAATAAAAAAAAAATCGTTTCACACAGTTAAAGCAAAGTTACGGTTTCGTGCGAAGCAAGATTTTTTTGTTGCTTTGAATCTGGCCATGTATAGACATCACGGCGTGTTGAATAATGATACTTTCACTGCACGGTACATACAAAGTATAGGATTATGTTGTGTGAATAGTTTTGTGGCTGAAACATTTAAATTCCAAAACCAAAGACAGCAAAGTTATAATTAAAAATGCAATGTGATCACCATAATTAACACCCCCTATATATTTTATCCTAAAATGGACAGCAGCTGCACAGAAGCCTTTTATAAATTAATATAAATCCGCTACAGAACAGGAAGTCCGCTATACGGATTTATAAAATGTAAATTTGTCACGGGTGTGTGGACTATAATGCACGGTTTTATCAATCACCAGTGCAGTGTTTGATCCCGAGGGATGATAATAATTTATCGATTCTAGAACAATGTTGATTTTTCTTTGTGTGTAAATTTAAACTGCTATAAAATGACCAGCGGCATTTTCTGTTTACTGCCTCATATAATTTTTGGAATTAATCACCCAGAAACAATAATTTGAAATATGTCTTTGATCTATATAATGTAGAATATGATTTTAAATACTGTATAGATTACCCAATAATTGTTCAATACAGGGTGTCCAAAATACCATGTCTCACAATCCCACTATTGCAGCATTTTTAGTGATTACTTTTGATATACTCACACCGTTGCCAAATTGATTTCAGATATCGAGATATTGGGAAAAAACCAAAATATTATTCGTCTTTTTTCTGTTTACAAAATACTATTTTTCTTTTTTCGCATATACACCGTGATTTACGTAGCCCGTCCATTAGAAGTTATCCAAATTGCAGGTGGATTAGTAGAAATAGCATTTAATCCACCTGCAAGCTAATGCACGAGCTACGTAGATCACCCTGTATATTTGTTTATTTTGATAAAAAATTTAATTTGCCATCCGACAATGTATCATACATGTATGTTTTCGACGTTTCAGGCTGAAAAATCCATCATCAAACATTTTTTTTTTCCGAATTTACCTTTTATAGGTTTTTGTCGAGGTTTTTGTCAATGAGATATATGCAATGGTTTTTGGTCTTAAACTGTTGATGGGAAAATTTTGAAACTTTTGGAGTGAACAAAGGAAGAAAAGGAACTCATCATACTAAAATTTCAAATCAACATGAGAACTTTAAAAAAAAAACAAATTAGGAAAAATGCACCCTTTCACATTCTGATGATTTTTCGAAAAACTGTTCGTGGGAAAATTTTGGGGTAAAAAAGGAGCTCATTCAATTGATTTTATATTGTTTTCAAAGTAGCCAGTAGTGGGACATGGTATTTTAGACACCCTGTATAATGTCAGCAAACATGAATAAATTCTTGTTTCAAAACTATTTTTGGGACGTCTATTCCATCACGATGTAATCAATTATGTCGAAATCACACGATGTTTTAAGTATTTAAGTATCATAATACTCGAAAAATATAATACTGGAAAAAATTTACTTGGGTGCGCCACTGATACAATAATAATTATTTTCATAATTCTCTATTATCCATTAGCACAATATAAAATAATTTACGTCCAAGCAAACAATGCGAAAAACGTTTATATTTCACATAATTTGGGCTTAATGAAATTCAATTTCCGCAAAACATAATTGAATTTTGTTGATTTATTTGGCTGATTTCAATTTATTTTTTTATGAAAAATTATTATTTTCATAATACAGGGTGTTTTCTAACTGAATAACAATATCTAAGGAGGCAATTTTTGGGTCCATTTTAAGTAGAAAACTTCATAATGAACATTATGTCCTAAACGTCTTAACTTTTAAGACAAATATTAACCGTGTACTTTTAATTTTTAAATACATATGTCCAAACCTCTAAAAAAAATAAATCAGGTGGTTCGCTGACCTCTCTAGTTCCAAACAAAAATAATAGAAAAACTTTTTGGCTGTGGTCTCTTCGTCTCAACCGATTTTTAATGGATTAAGCTGGACTTTGTAGCCTTCAGGGGCACATTTACTGCCCCTCGACGATTTATCGCCCCTTTAAAATGATAAAGTCTGTCTAGAATTTACAAGCTTCTAGTAAATATAGTAAAAATCCGTTGGCAGCTCTCGAGAGACTTCCGCAATAATTAATTTCATCACAATAACTACATAACATCAACATGCTTAAAACTGTTATTTTT
The DNA here is from genome assembly GCA_917834065.1 of Ceutorhynchus assimilis. Classification (NCBI taxonomy): domain Eukaryota; kingdom Metazoa; phylum Arthropoda; class Insecta; order Coleoptera; family Curculionidae; genus Ceutorhynchus; species Ceutorhynchus assimilis. Next base: position 57,002,686 of record OU892279.1, read on the forward strand.
GGAACACTCGTAACGGAAATAGATTAAAGTAGATATTTCGTTATGTCACTATTGTATGAAATAATTAAGTTAAATTATCAAAATTATTCCTTCCTCAGGCTTCAACAGATAGGTAACTGGTTGTTTGCCAATTGCTACCAAACCAAAGCTACTTCATTGTAAAATAATCCTGCTGCAAAAGTTCAAACCCAAAGCGAAGGTCAAGTCATGCTGCTGGGTTTCTTGTTATTTGAGCCGTTAGACGACCGATTCTTATAGTTTGAAATTTTTCCCCAAAAGACCATTGAACTTATCACCTGTTTGATATTTTTTTTATTCTTGTGCTGTAATGGGTTTTAAAATACCTTGCTTGAGCCCACACCAACAACATAGGCCCACATTATAGCCCACATCGAAATTCCTAATGATAAAATATTTGTAGGTATGTATATACTTTTGTCACGTTTTGTATTTAGACAAAGAAATTTCTTATTGGGCAATTAATTTAACATCTTGATACTATTTTATTTGTAAATTAGTCAAGGACATGCCATATTATTGCCTTCCTAGAAGGAGAATGGTGAATCAGGACCGGACGCGTATTCAAAAATCCAATCTGCTTTGAAAAATATCAAAGCGAAAATTCTATTACATGACGTCATACAAAGTCCCTCTATAGTCTGCATTTCAGTAATATACAGCCAGCTCATTGTGAATTCCGCGAATTCCTCTGCAGAATGAATAAATGCCGGAAAGGGGAAAATGGGAAAACTAAACTCGTGTAAAAGGGATGATTCTTTTGATAATCGATAATTGTAGTCAAACTATAAAACAAAATGTCATAAGGTCGGTTCCTGTTCCTGACAGACCCTTTCTCGGTCCCTACTACTGTCATCTCCCTTGGGAAGAATTCATTTTGTTCTCTTGTTGCCGCAGTATTATTATTCATTTTCCACGATGTATATACACAGTCTGGATGAGTTTATATTTTATAGGAAGCTGGAATGAGTCAGACGTTTTTGTCAGAGGGAGGTATTTAAGGGTTCTTTTCGCTGCGGAAATTTTTTAATAAAATATTTTGTTGTTTGTATGGCAAGCTACAGCCATATATGGATATAAATAAAGGAGATAGTGGTTATGAAATGAAATGATTTATTTATATTGGAATTTTCTTTGTCTTGAAGATTTCTGATGGGTGTTGATTTATACAGGGTGTTTTCTACATTTACAAAACAAACCGTGAATGTACTTTAGACTCAGAAATGTAATTATGAATTTTTTCTCACTTAGATGCATTGCATCAACAGGAACTACTCCTTTGTAGAAGTTTTGAGTACGCTGCGTCTCAGGAAGGTCTTCTCTTCGAAATCTGTATTCTGTCATTCGATAATTTTTACACAATAACATAAGGTCCTTTATATTTCTCCAATAGTTTCTTTGACTCGCCTGTAGGTGGATTTTATTGTTTTCTGAGACAAGATCTCTTGGAATGTAGTTTGTCTTTTTTGCTTTTCCTTTATTAAATATCTCTCTCTGCTTCTCTGGATCTTTTCTAATCATTTCTAATACATTTTGTCTTCATTCCTCTGTCCGCACCAAAGTCTTGATTCTCTAGCTTATTTTGTATGACTTCACCATCTATAAGTCGTGGTTTGAAGCTGAATAATAACTCAAATGGTATTCTTTCTGTTGCTCTGTGCAATTCCGTACTGATTTCTACCAATATATTTATCCCAATCTTCACCATCTCGACTGCCACACAGTGGCGGCTCGTGACTATTTCAAGTGAGGAGGCTAATTACAGTATAGGATTTCATGAAATTCCTCGGAATTCCATTAAGATTTCAATTTCAAAATTCCATATATTTTTTTTAACTTTACTAAAATTCCTCAAAATTTTACCACTGAAATATCCTGGAATTCCACAAAATTTTCATAAAATTCTTTGGAATTTCATTGACGTTTCATGTAATTTCTTAAAAATTTCTCGGATTCACTAAAATTTTATGAGAATATCCACGTTCATAACCGTAAATTTCTCGAAAGTGCAATGAAACTTCAAGGAATTTTCAAAATTTAATTTATTTTCATAAAAAAAATTCGGAATTTCACTGAAATTCTCTTTTAATAGCCAGGAATTTCTGGGAATATTAATGAAGTTTCAAGTAATTTCTTAAAAATTCATCGAAATACATTGAAATTTCATGTTATTACGTGGGAATTTTTCGGAATATCACCGAAATTCCATGTTTTTAGCTGGAAATTCCTCGGCATTACTTAAATTCAGTAAAAACTGAAATTTCATGTTGGGAATTTCGGTGTAATTTCATGTAATTGTTTAAAATTCCTCCATGTAATTCATTTAGGATTTCGTGTAATTCGATCGGAATTTCACTGAAATTTCAAGTAATTCGAGAGGAATTAAAATTTAATGTGATTTCTATGGAAACTCCGCAAAAATTTCACATCTAATTCCTTTTTCAGAATAACATAATTATTCTACCGAAATTCCACTAAATTATGGAATTCTGAGATTTTAATAGATTTTTGGGGATTCCAAAGGATATTTGGGAATTTTAAAGGAAATATTTTTCAGAAATGTAAATGATTGGGTTTAAAATAACCTATAAATCGAGATTTGATAAAAACATATGGCAACGCTGCTCATGATACAACAAACGTCAAAAAATTGAAATATCAAAGTAGGCCTTGGTTTTTTTTGACAGTCGATATAAAATGGCGTTTTTTTGTTTCAAAGATTACGATCCGAAGAGCCGAAGCATTAAAATCAGTTGACAATGAACAGGTTCGTATAATTCCGGCCCTTCGGGTTCGCATGATTCCGGCCCTTCGGACTCGTATAACCTCGGCCCTTTGAGCTCATAAATAGGAAGTTTCATCGATATATGTCAAAAACCAACCGCCTGGCAACGCCGAACGTCTTTTTTGACATACCTATGTTAAAAAAAAAATTGTACTTCTTACGTATTCGCCGAGGCTAAATCTATATGCCCATTAAAATTTTGACAGCTGTCAATCTCAAAAAAAAATCTTTTTTTTTTCCAAAAAAACAAAGGTCGTTTTTTAGTGGGTTTTAGGGTGAGATTTATGTAGCAACAGTTGGTAGAAAAAATTCAATTTCCCTTCGGGTTTGGAATTCGAATTTTTGAATTTTCCCGGCTCCTGATTGGTTTGGGGATTCGAATTTTGTTTATTCCCGGCTCTTGATTGGCTTTAAAATAATCTATAATTTCGGCCCTTCGAGCTGGAAATTTGAAAGACAAACATATGGCAACACTGCTCATGATACAACAAACGTCAACAAATTAAAATTTCAAACCTTGAGTTTTTTTGACAATCGATACAAAATGACGTCTTTTTGTTTCAAAGATTACGGCCCAAAGGGCCGGAGTATGAAAAATCAGTTAACAATGAACGGGTTCGTTCGGACAAAACTTTTGTCGCACGACACTTTGACAATATCAACAAATGTCATCTGTCAAATTTGACACATGTTCGACTTTTTCTCCGCTCTACTATAAAAGCTACGAAAATCAAACCCCGGTACAAGGCAGTTTCGCGACGCTAACTATCGTTTTGTATCAAAAAAAATTGACAGCTGTCAACGTCAAAAAAGGTTTTTTTTTTTATTTTGCGAATTTTGAGAAATAAAGTGATAGAAAACGATCCCCGGACCCCAAAAATCTTAAATAAAAATTCCAAAAAAAACCAACGAAAATGACATTCCAAAACCTACTTGATAAAACTAAAGTTTTTCTCACTTACCCCGTTAAAACACTGGAAATTTTTGGTGGAAAATGAAGAAAACTCAAAGTCTCATAATTTAAATCGGTTTTTCCGACCAGAAAAGCTCTGGAAAAGCGGACAAATTCAAAGAAAAACGTCTAAAAATGACATTTCAAAGCCTACTTAATGAAATTTAAGTTTTTGTCACTTACCCCATTGAAAAACTGGGAATTTTTAGTACAAAATGTAGGAAATTCAAAGCCTCGTATTTCAAATCGGTTTTCTTGACTGAAAACGGCTTGGAAAAGCGGAAAATTCGAGGAAAAACTGGATAGAAATGTGAACACGTCAATTAAAAATTGTCGACTGTCAAAACTGGCAAATGACATTTATTACAAAACCTATTCGAAGTTGGTACAAACGGTGTTGCCACATCAAAACTTCCAAAAAAACCATTTTAAATGGGATTTGGTTATTTATGTCATTTTAAAAATGGACATTTTTGCTAGGCCCCGTGATTAAAATAACTCTAGCCCTTCGGGCTCGCGTATAATTCCGGCCCTTCGGGCTCGCGTATAACTCTAGCCCTTCGAGCTCGTATTACTCCGGCTATTCGAGCTCGCATATAACTCCGGCTCATCGGGCCGGTATTACTGAGTATTCCAGATTCACAGATATTTGTCGTGGAGGCGCGGGATTGATTGAAATGATGTTGTCAGATTTTTCTAAATTACATTGAAATATCGAAAATTGGAAAATGTAATTTGTTAATTATTATTTTAATTAGAAATAAGGAATAAAAAACTGAGATTGAATTTTCAATTTTTTGGGGGAGGTTTAGCCTCCTCTGACGAGCCGCCACTTCTCCCACACATACTTGCTAGTGCTGGAATCAATTATCTATTTACTCGTTCTATTTGTCCATTTGCTTGTGGAGTCGACGTGGCACCTAAAATGTGACTGATCTTTTTGTATTTGCACAAGTTTTTGAACGGAGTTCCAGTAAATGAAGTATCTCTATCTGTAATAATTCTGTGTGGTGGACCTACTATATTCATTATTTCTTCGGAGGCTTTTGCAGAAATCACTGATCTCGTATTTTGACTGATTTTAAAAACATAAACGTCGTGAATCCATCTATTATCAGTAGTATGTATTATTTTCCTTTTGTACAGGGCGTCCAATATTCGATGGTTTTGGGGGATTTCGGGTATTTCTAAAGGTGTTGGAAAAGATCTGACCCCCACTTGCGAGCCTCTATTTTCAAGAGAAATTGACTGGTAAAAACTGCATCTCGATATGTCGGGTCGTTTTTATGCTACGAGGGATTTTTGAAAAGTTTGGAGTTTGGCAGGGGGTCTATAACTTTTTTATTTATGAAATTTTGGTTAACGTTTCCCCTTGTAGCTTAAAAATGAATCGAGATATCGAGATGCGGGTCATACTGGTCCACTCCTCTAGAAATACCCGAAACCCGTCAAAACCATCGAATCTTGGACACCCTGTACTCTTGATAAAGGGCCCCAGGTAATCTAAGTGCACCGTGTGAAATAGAAAACCAATTTTGTCTATAGAATGAAGTTTGCTTGGAGGTTTTCTACTAGGACCAATATAGTTCTTAGCAGAGTCCTTCATTTTTAGCCACCAGTAGAGTTTTCTAAGTTTATCCAAAGTTTTTGGAAGAACTGGGTGTCCTAAATCATCGTGATATTTCTTCATGATCCTCCATCTAATTTTACTAGGAATTTTCGAGTTTTTATCCCATAAGTTCACTTTAGGCTTATGGGCAACTCTGGTATTTTCAGATCCTTCAAAAATTCATTCTGTTTACCTTCATTCTTTTCTTCAAAGATTCTCAGTGTAGTGCCTCTTCATATTATCACAATATGTTCTTGTTGTTGTCCAATCGAAAATGGCATATTATCTAAAACATTATCTGATACTACATAAATGTCAGTTCTAGCATGCGCCTGGTCTAAACCTATATCAACATTTCTAGCTATGCCCAAAGGCTTGATTTTTCCTTCGCCAAAACCTTTGATCCACATGTCACTTGTCAATTTGTCATACTTCAATTTTATGTTTTAAGCATCTGATAATCTCAGTAAAATCTGTTTTTTTTTAAAGATAAAAGTCAAAATTACATTATGTTGGCAATACAATGTAAAATTGTCAATGCTCTCAAATTTTTTACGTAGAAAAGACTTGTGTTGCCAACATAGTTACTAAATTTTTGACTTGGGGAATTATCTTTAAAAAAAAAAAACAGACTTTATATTGCATTGACTACCTAAGTCCACATAAGATTTTATGCTGTTCTCATTGACAGTTGCTTCCTGAAAATACTTCAGATTTTGCTCTTTTCTACCACTATTTTGTGAGTTTACCGCTATTGCTGTGGTTCGTCTGAGGTGCTTCAGAGGAAGTTGAGGGTTGATTCTGGGAGCAATATTTCGAGATGTATCCATATTTCTCGCATTTGAAGCAAAGGGGCTTGTCTTCAGCATTTTTAGGTGGTAAGTATCTCAAAGAGTGCTGTTGACCCTCTATTCTGGCATTACCATCAGTATGATGCCTGGTCCTGCTTCTCACTTGTTTTCTGAGCATTATTCATGTTTTCCTTGTTTAAGTTAGTTTTATAGTTAGTAAAAAGCTGCTGACGCCTATTTTCAATATCTGCGTAGTTGTGCAAGTCTTGAAATAATACATCTGTGGTATAATGCCTTTTTGCTCACGTTGCATCGCACATTTATCGAGAATGTAACCTAATAAGCACATGCCCTTTGATTTCATCTAGTTCTAGGCCTAAATCCTTACATAACTTTACTTTCTCATGAAAATATGAATTTAAACTTTCATTTTTAACCTAAACTCTATTCTCCATTTTCTTAAATTTTACTGCCAAAGTTTCTTCAATTGTAGCATTGAACTTGTCTACAAAATCTTTCTATGTTAAAATTTCATAACGCTTAGATATATACCAATATTTAGCTCCTTCTACTGACCTCGCTCTTACTGTTTCCAGCATGTAGTTATTTTGAATTTGGTGTAAGGTTTGCGCATTATTTAATGTGTCCAACCACAAAACTACCTCCGAAGGGATTCCACCAAAATTCCCAATGTTTCTTAAAAGGACCTTCCCAAAGTATACGGAAATTGTGTTTATGTCAGAATTTGCTGAATTTTATATGTGATGTAAATGACGCCTTTCTGATTAAAAGTTACCATTGCACCAATCCTGAAAAATTACTATACATAGCACACCACTGCGCCACAAGCTTACCTATTTGTGTTACATTGTTTGTACTTGAACAATAACTTATTATATAAAGTCAGAATTTGTAAGATTATCCACTTTTTGTCAATTTGCCTTTCAATAGGAATTAGTGATGTTACTGTACCAAAATAGTAACATAATGTGACAAGTTATTCAAGTACAAACGAGTGAATTGTTGCGGAATTTATGGGTGGACATCTGCGGGACAAGCGCAGCGAGTTCCGCAGCCATATATTCATCAATATGTTGTTTAAGTACAATACTAACCTGATTCACTCAAATGTCGGTTATTCTTATTAGTTCAAAAACTACAAGTTTCAGTTGAGTGTCTTATTTGAATAGTTCAACAGTATATTGGTAAGTAAATGGCTGCGGAACTCGCTGCGCTCATTCCATAGAGGTCCACCTATAAGATCCGCAATAATCCACTTATTTGTACTTGAACAATAACTTATAATATAAAGTCAAAAGGACCCCGCACATTTCTTATGGAAAAGTGATCTATAGTTCATACCAAATAAACTTACAGTCGGGTTGTCAAGCTCGGCCGGCACAGCGTTGCCGTCTCTTCCATATTTTCCTTTGGTCAAAATATTTTCAGAAACAATAATGGATTATTGTATTATAATATAATGTAAACATTTATTACTTAAATTATAAACATTGCTTCAAAGCTTGGTTTTATAGATATTTAATAACAACTCAATTTTCAATCATCACATAAAATATAATAATAACGCTCAGTACCTATTTTATTTACAGCCACTCTAAATACTATAAAAATCTTATTAAATATTATGAATATTTGATCCATCAAGAAGATTTTCAATTATTCTGGATCACTGAAATCGCTGAAATCGCTAGAGTCTTCATCAATATTGATAAGTGAAAGGATGTATGCTATTGAAGTGGAAGAGCGTATGCCATATGAGCATTGTCTATAACAATGACAGATAGTTCACTCAAGTTCTTCAACAGCTGATTTTCGAACCAACATAAAAAGTTTTGCTGATTAATTTCTTCATGATGGTCGTTAAGTTGAGTTTTCGATGAATATACAAGCGATGTACCTTCAATGAATCCATTTTCAGTGCCAGCATGAAGTAGGTATGATATATCTAGAAAAAGCATTTCTTTGTACATATAATACACTGCTCTCTGTATTCATGTTTATATTTACCTATACCATCAACTTTGGTAGTTTTAACACTTCGCTTGTTGTTGTCTTCCCACGGTTAATAGTACCATTTTGAAAAATCCAAGTCTCGTTCAAGAAAACAAACTGGTACAAAGCCTCCTGTTTCAGTCTTAGATAAGACCTTAAAAATGTTATGCGTTTAACAGCAATATCAGAGACTTTATTCGTGAAACCGAGGAACAGCGTTCTCATGAGAACGATTGCTTTGTCATTGTCAGTGTTATGGAAATATGAATACGGACGATGAAGACAGAGCCTTCGTTCTCATGAGAGCGCTGCTCCCCTGTTTCGAGAATAAAGTCCCAGGAAGTTCCATGAGCCCTCGTCTTGGGTCATTTTTTTTCCATTTGAAGCCTATTTCTTTTAAGATTCTACTCAATGGCATGCTACTGCCATCAAATAATTGTTTGTCTTTCAATTGCCCCCATATACAGGATAATGTTACATGCTGTTCTACAAGAAGAAAAAAGGCGATTCATAGATATCTATATGTACCTTTGTCTCAAACGATTTACTTTTTATACACATATCGTAAATAGTGTTATGTATAGCACTGCTATCGAGCTTTGAAACATAACAGACTCTCTTATTCGAAGTGCATCGTTTCTTAGAAGGCGATTCCAAATCTTCATTATTTTTTACTGCCTTCGAAATAGCACAGACAGTGGACATACTTAAGTTTAAAGCCTCTGCTACTCGCTAAAAATGAGAGAAAGTTCAAATTAAAAATTCGTATTTGGTCACACGACAGCAACGACTTATAAACTCACCTTCCTAACAGCATTTAAGGGACATTAAGGGCCATTATTATCGCGTTCTCGTTCGAAATATTGTAAAAAGGATGCGATTAGTTCTTTGCAACGGCTGTTAAGCTGTTTCGGCATCTTGTACACTTCGCACTACAAGCTGATTTCAAAAAACAAGGTCACAATTAACAGCACAAACCAAAAACTCGTAAACTGCCAAAATGCAATCAAAATGTCAAGAATTTAATTTGGCAACGTTACATTTTTTGACATGGTGTTACCAACTGAATGGCCAGCGGGAAATTCAAATTCCAATTAAGTCAATCCGACGCCGAATATTTTCACGGTTGGCGATATCGATTTTAAAAATGGCGTCATCGATGTCACAACAACAAGTTTATTTGGTATGAACTATATGTGGAATTTTGCTGAATTTTTGATATTGTGTATAGGGAGTCGTCCTTAACAAAAGTGATCATTGCGCTAATGTTCAATACCCAACAGTTTTCAAGATATCATTTAAAAACTTTTTTATTATTACTCTTCAGTATGACGTCACTCACAGCAACGAAAATTATTACTATCCTTTCCACTTTTGACTTTGACTTTACTCTTCTCCTTTTAAAATTAAGAAAAAAAAAAGATAGCGATAGCGATTAGTGACAAATAGGTAGGTATGTAAACAACACCTAGTTTCTGCCGCAATCGTCAACTTCATGTCATGATGTCTGTCATATAGCGATTTCATTTATACCTGTTGTTGTTTTTTTCTATTTCCTAAATGTTAAAAGGAGAAGAGTATAAGTATAGGTAGTCAAAGTCAAAAGTGAAAAGGATAGTTTTAATTTTCGGTGCTGTGAGCATACTGGTGACGTCATACTGAAGAGTATCAAATTAAAAAAGTTTTTAATTGATATCTTGAAAACTGTTGGGTATTGAACATTAGCGCAATGATCACTTTTGTTAAGGACGACTCCCTATACACAATATCAAAAATTCAGCAAAATTCCACATAGATCACTTTTCCATAAGAAATGTGCTTTGTAAGATTATGATTATTCACTTTTTGTCAATTTGCTTTTCAACAGGAATTAGTAATGTTATTTTATCAAACTAGTAACATAATGTGACAAATTATTCAAGTACAAACGAGTGGATTGTTGCGGAACTTATGAGCGGACCCAGCCATCTATTCACCCATATGTTGTTCAAGTACAATACTAACCTGATTCACTTAGTTGTGAATTTTTCTCATTAGTTCAAAAACTACACGTGTCAGATGAATGTCTTATTTGAACAGTTCAATTGGTGAGTAGATGGCTGCGGAACTCGCTGCGCTCGTCCCGCAGAGGTCCACCCATAAGTTCTCTAATAATCCACTTATTTGTATGTACGTTCATTACAATGTCCAAGAGTTTTACTTGCTACCTATAAAATAAATTATCTCAAAAAGGAATTACTTTTCAGGATTGATGTAATGGTAACTTTTAATCAGGAAGGCGTATTCTACATTACAGAGGTTATTCTAACGTGCAGTGGGACATACAATGTGTAGTAGGAAAAGTACATTGTGCAGTGGGAAATTAAAATCTGTGTAATTTAGTTGACATAATATGCTACATTATGAGAATACAATGGCACTATCAATCAGAGATGGGCATCTACGCGTAAACAAAGATTGTCTACGTCTGGTGTAAACAACGAGTAGACAATGTAAACTATGTAATCTATGTAGACAACGTGTAAAATATGTAGACAACGCGTGAAGTATACAATTTTTGACAGTTGACAGGCCTTTAAGGTTATGTTTCTGTTTTTGCTTTGTTTTTTTTTTTTGCTTTGTAATGTTAATTAAACTACAGATAATGTCTAATTTGATACAATATAAATTTAATGCAATGCAAACTTTCAAAAAAATTACTCAAATTTCAAATTTTCTGTTGTCTACATTGTCTACATAGTTTACATAGTCTACATGGAAAAAAGTGAATGTAAACAATAGGTAGACAACGAGTACCTAGACAAACCGCGTAAAGTAGATTTCATAGTTTACGGCACATCCCTGCTATCAATACATATTCTAAAATGTCTTGCTATTTTTTTCCTCAGAATCATCTCCAAACTCTCTCCTTGTCTCATCCTCGTCATTAGCATTGGCTTCAGCATAAATACCCTTGTAAAGTATTTTTATTCTGACTTGAAACACTGCATTATACGAGAATATTTCAGCATCACGTCGCTCTCTTCTAATAATTTCATAGAAAATCTATTGTAAGTTTCCCTGTAGAAAATATAAGCATCGACGAAATATCGCTACAGTGGCCCAAAATAATAATTAAGGTCGGCGTGTTCCCGGGAACAATGTAAATATCAGTGTCATCCCAATTTATTCATTATTTGCTGTTTTATTCCACATATTATTTAGTTGCGTTCTTGACTTTGATATTGATTATCACTATTTAAAGAAAGAAAAACTATGTGACGCCCATGTCCTTTATTTGTTTGATGTATGCCGACTATAGATGTTTTTTTAGTGTTTCATGTCAGATTAAAAATACTATATCATCTTTGTTGTTTGGCCTGTGCAGCTTCCTAGACATTGTACTGACGCTTATTTTATCAAACCATAGTGGCTTGTCGAGGATCCATTTATTTTCAGAATCTACTGACAAGCTACTTCGAGATAGACTTTTTAACGTATTGCTGATACTTATAAGTCTATGCGATTTAGCATTCAAGACCGAAATTTTATTTGCATTAAGGAATTCCGAAGAACTGATTGAAAAGTTAACCAACTCAGAATTCAGAAAGCGCCAGCTTCTTATCACTGATAACTTATCCAGCATCCATTTTATACCTTTCGGTATGGAATTCTATATGAGAGATTCAGCTACTTTTATGCTGACGGCATCATAGCTTCACTTCCCTGTGCAGTGGAAAAAAATCCTTAGAATAACCTCTGCTATATTATATACAAAATTCAACCAATTCTGACATAAACACAATCTCCGTATACTTTGGGCAGGGTCTTTTTTGGGAACACAGAGACATTTGTGGGGATTATGGGGTGATCAGCTGGCTGTGCAAGTGTAGCTCCACTGTTCGTAATCATCTGATTTGCCAATCTTTCGAACAGTTATTATTATGTTCCGAGAAAGTTCTTTCCTTTCAAATCAACAATTTCTTATCATCTGCGTTTCTGGTACTTGAGTTCCTGGCATGTTCCTATTGGAGTACCACCGCTGAAACCGTCTCTGGAATCATGAAAATCATCTTTTCTTCGTCAACATTTTATGTCACTTAAAGTTCATTTTTTGTCTCAACTTCACAAATCATTTCACGACTTCACTGTGCTCACGTCTCTACAGTCTCACGTAAATATTTTTCAAAAGGAACTCTCGAAAACGTCTCAAATTTTGCAGTAAAAATCGATTTTTTTTTATTCAAATGTCATTGACACCACTGATGAAGATCGAAATTTGCATCCTGTATTACATGTTTATACATTTGAACTTACAATGTCTCAAAACCCACGCGAGACGAGAAAAAACGAAACAAGAAAAGAGCTCTCTTGTCTCGTATTGAAGATCTCTCGACTTTTTCATCGTACAAGAGACTCATTTGCTCTTCGAGACAAAACGAGATAAAGCGTATTCTCGTTTCGTCTTGCTGCAAAAAAAAATCTCTTCTACCCCTTAGTCTTTCCTTATAATTTCACCTGCTTGTTTTAATCAAACCCTTACTTTCCGGTTTCCCAAGGGAAATGTTTTACTAAACGGGAATATTTTTCCGGATGAATGCTCCACCTGATCCTCATACTAATAAGGAACTTCATTATTGCTTTTTAGAGTAAATATTTAGTAAATTTTAATAATAAAATACTTAAAATTAGTCTCCAGCTTAATTGCCAACATCTGGAAGCTGGTTCAAAATTAATAAACTATTTCGAGAGTTTTGTGCAATGACGAGTCCACAAATAGTTGCCTTAATCAATGAACATTTTTCGTTAATTTAAACGTACAATACAAACATGGTAACTATGCGCCATGTACGGTCCGGACATAAATTCAATAAAATCCCGGCCCGTCCAATTATTTTCACCCAAATAATTTTTGTTGGGAATTAATTGAGACTCTTAATCACTGTAATAATTATTATTATAAAGCTCAATATGGTTCGCGTGCATTAAAAAAAAATTCTCATATGCATTTAAAAGTAGGTTGTAATGAAAATTGCACAACAATTGAAAGAAATCGCTGTGAAAAATGTTTTTTTTTCTAATTAGTTTTGATTACATCTAAGTCCACACCACAATGTTCTCTAATTACTTTTCAAAAATGCCCTTGACATAAGCAAAAAGAACAAATATCTTCATTATTCTCATGTAGGTATATAGAAAATGAAACTTATGACTAATTTTTTAGTGAAAGTGATACAAATTTTTACTCACTGTGTCGTAATACCTAACATTATTAGCGATATTAATTTGTATTATTATTATTATTACTGTGTAAATATGCAATATCAATTTGTAAACAAACCAATGGCATTGAACTGTAATTAACCAACGTCATTAATGCAAAATATTTTAATCAGTGTAAGTTTATTTGTCTTCTTTACGAAGATAAATCAATTTTTAAAAAAGCAAGTTTAAAACAGTGAAAGTTAATTGTGGCCTTAAAAGTGATTGTTCATTTCCTTCCAGTATGTGCGCACCCATGGTCGTTCCCACATATTTTTGTCGGTTTATTTCGAATATCGAGCACGAAATCTTCAAGAAGAAATCTAAGTACTTTAAGTATTTTATTTGAATTACTTTATACTTGTACTTGTACTTCCAATATCTATTTTAAAATACTTGGAGTTTTACTTGATTATGTCAAGTATTTTGCTTAAAGTAAAATAGTATTTTTGGTAGGAAAGTTTTTGCTTTTTTCCATCCTTTATGTTTTCTGGGATGCTGAGGTTTGCCAACAAAATTTCGTGACGCAACATTGAAAAAGATACAAAAAAGTTCTAAAAAAATGGTATTGTTGGCAGTCTCTTTCGTATAACTCGAAAACTATCCATTTTTTGGGAAAAACACCTCTATTCAAACTGAAATAAAATAAAATTTTCCATAAATTACATTGGTTAAATTTTTTTGTAGGACAAACCGTTTCGGCTCAAGCGCTAGTTGAAAATGGTCATCTATCTCCACAAAAACCCATATGTTATCTGCAAAACTCTTGGTATCTATTGCCAAATAACATTATTTTCATCAATTCATTATTATAGTATCATATTATCATAGTATCATGTTATCTGAGAGAGGCCTATATTTAGAGAAGATAGAGAATGGCTAGGAAGAAGAAAAAGAAAAGATCATATGAAGGGGTAAGAAGGTAGCTACCTTATGATTTAGATTTTGGAAAACTTTGAAAGGTCATAACTTTTTTTCTATTATAGATAAAAAGCTGAAATTTTCACCGGTTCTTATTCTAGTAAAGGATTTCAATCCCTGAAAATTTCAACTCATTTGGACTTATAGTTCCTGAGATAAAATCGTGTTAAGCACTTTGGGGTGATTTATCAATTTTTCAATTTTTCTGAGTGCCTTTTTTCATAGATTTCGGCTTCAAATCTGGAAATAACTTGGTGTATGGAGTTCGGGGGATATCAAATAACCATTAGGACACATCGCTGAAATTTTCAGCGATTTTTGTTCCAATAGATTGGAATGCGAAAAAAAATCAACTCCGAATTTTGGGAAATCCTCAGTAAAAAGAAACGGATTTTCAGATAAACTTGCTGGTAAGATGAATTTACCGTTCTATAATTTTATCAGAAGGTGAATAAACCGGCCCTTATTCAACAAACTTTTGATATAACTGTTTAATATCTTGAAAGTTTGTGATTAGTTCAAGAAAATCAAGCTTAAGTTTTAACAAAATCCCAATTCAAACAAGCAAATATTGTTAATTAATTTCGAGTTAAGTAATCCTGCCAGGCGCTATAATCATTGTTCGAACAAAGCTAATTTACACTGGACAGGACAATATTGCTAGGGGTTTATATAGTCCCTTCAGGCTAATTATTTAGATGACATTGACTAAATCGATATTAAATACGTGATGTTTATCGATTAACTATTAACGATATTGATAATAAAAGTAAATGGATTTTGGTTTGTTGACCTGATGACACGATTTTATCAAAAAAAAATTATGAAACTGTGTTTACCTATAGCTGAAAATAGATTGGAAAAGATAGTTTTTCTAGGTTTGAATTGAATCCTATAATTGAAATTATGTATATCAAAGTACAGATTATTCTACTTACATATTTTGACTTATCATATAATATTTAGTCATATTATTAATCGTGCAAAAATCTCAAGAATGTATTTAATTGTTTTGTTCAAAAAACCAAGTAGTGCATCAAGAAGAAGTGGTCCATAATGATTTATTTAATTTTTGCTCCAGTAACTTATTACTTTATTAATATACAACAATATAACCAAAAACATCCTGTAACCATTTTATGCAGTATTGATATCAGCTTTATCTTATCAATATGATGTTTATATTAAAAAAACACCAAAAATTAAATTAAAAATCTAAATAACTTTCTAAAAATATCAAAACTTGCGGTTATGAATAAAGAGGTTCTTGGCTTTTAGCAGCAGTGCGTAAAAGCCTATTTACTATCATTTGCAAATAATTAGGTAACCCATTACATTACATTACCGTTCTAGTCAATTAAATTTATGCCAGTTAGTTTTAAATTATTCAATAATCACGGCCAGATGTTTGAAATTCAACGACATTTCATGTTACATTATTCATCAATTTATTGTAACAACAATAATAAAATACGTACCGTCCCACACGAGAGCAAAAGAAGGCGCGTTCCAATAATAGGTACTATATAGGTACTTTCCAATCACTTTACACAATAAAATAATAAACAAAAACAAAACACAATTTAAAAAAATAAGATAAGAAAAAAATTCTTCACGTAATCGCGTAAAGCCGGCTTTAAAAAAAGTCAGTGTGTATACTTGTTCGCTCAACGAAGTCGCTTTACTGAGTGACTGGTGGTTCGCAGCAGGAAAAGAGAGAAACCGATCGGCTGCAGGAGGCCGTTCGACGAGGATGCGTGCTCGCACTAGCAGGACCGAACCCCGCATACGTTCTTCTTAAGTTACAACAAGAGGAATTTTTAACGCAAAAACTTACCTTGAAATAGTTCGAATAATGTTGCAGGAAAGTACTTACCTGAAACAGAAAAGTAAAGATTTGTTAGTGAAAGTATGCAAAAAGTTACTCGATTGACAAGGTCTGTTTACGTTAAAACGTTTGACAAAAAGTGAAGTGAAAAAACATCCAAAATATATGTTTAATGTTTACAAAATCATAAACATAAATTCATTGCTGCTGATTTTTATAGTTCTATGAATGTTTCTTGAATTCATATCAGTACGTTTTCTTAAAAATCTTAAAGTCACAAAAGAAAAAATTTGCATATTATCTGAAAGAGACTTTCTTGAAGAACCTCTTTGAAAATTAAAGAAAACTCAGCGTTCGGAAAAAAGAATTAAGATCGATAAAGAAAAAAAAGGAAAAAAAGTCCAATGGACTCCGATCTGGAAACCCTAGTGGCACTTTCTATTCAGCAACTTTGAAAAATTAAAAGTTTTTTTTTTCTAATTTTTGAATATTTCGTAAATCACTACTTAGCTATTAATACAATTTTTACTCTTAATTTTTCATGTTCTTTATCTAAGGTTTTTTTTTAATCCATTCCAGACATTTGAATTTTTGTGAAAAGTGTAACATAAAAGCCTGGAATAAAAAAGCTCTTATAATCTTGACAACCTTCCGTAGATTCTCTCTATCTTTGCATTAAATTTAACTGTTTCTACATAAATCTGGACACTCTATAATTTTTTCATTATACATTAAACTCTACATTTTTCATGATAATCTAAATACCTTATTCGAACTCAACATTAAATTTTGATAAAAATATCGATTCTAGATAGTCCTAGATGATAAAATCAAGTTTTTATCGATTCCAGACATTTGAATCTCTGTAAAAAGTATAACATAAAAGCTTGGAATAGAAAGAGCTAAATTGAGTCAGAGCACTTTGAAAAGGTCCATAAGATGAGCAGGAGCAGTTTAAAAATCTCATATTTTAAGCTGTTTTGAACCGGAGTAGTTTGGAATCCTATTCCTGGATCTCACATAGGTGAAATTTGAACAAGATATACTGAGTTCTGATCATTCTAAAACTTAGAGCAATTTGAAAAGTCCATTTTCAAACCTGTTCTGAACTGGACAAGTTTGAAATCCTATTCTTGAATCTCCCAGAGCTGAACTTTGAGCTAGATAAGCATGAAAATTCTGTTCCCCCTTTACCAACATCGAATCGAATTGGAGAAGTATAGAGTAATACTTTTAGAATCCCAATTGACTCAAGAGCACCTTAGAAAGGTTCATAAGATTAGAGAGCACCTTAGCACCTTCATAAGGTGAGCCAGAGTCATTTAAAAATCTCATATTTTAAGCTGTTTTGAATCGGAGTAGTTCGCAATCCTATTCCTGGCTCTCACATTGGTGAAATTTGAACAAGATATAATGATTTCTGATTACTCTAAAGTTTAGACCAATTCGAAAAGTTCATTTTTATACCTGTTCTGAACTGGACAAGTTTGAAATAATCTTCTTGAATCTCCCAGAGCTAAACTTTGAGATAGATACGCCTGAAAATTCTGCTGCCCCTTTACCAATTTCAAATCGAATTGGAGAAGTATAGAATATTATTTTTAAAGTCCCAATTGAGTCAGAGCACCTGAGAAAGGTTCATAAGATGAGACAGAGCAGTTTAAAAATCTCATATTTTAAGCTGAGTAGTTTGAAATCCTATTCCTGACTTTCACATTGATGGAATTTGAACAAGATATACTGATTCCTGATCATTCTAAAGTTTAGAGCAATTTGAAAAGTCCATTTTCATACCTGTTCTGAACTGGACAAGTTTGAAATCCTATTCTACCCAGAGCTAAACTTTGAGCTAGATAAGCATAAAAATTCTGTTCCCTCTTTACCAATATCAAATCGAATTGGAGAAGTATAGAGTACTATTTTTACAGTTCCAATTAAGTCAGAGTACCTTAGCTTAGAAAGGTTCACAAGAGAGACAGAGTAGTTTAAAAATCTCATATTTTAAGATGTTTTGAACCGGAGTAGTTTGAAATCCTATTCCTGACTATCACATTGGTGAAATTTAAACAAGATATACTGATATATGATCATCCCAAAGTTTAGAGCAATTTGAAAAGTAAATTTTTAAACCTGTTCTGAACTGGATAAGTTTGAAATCCTATTCTTGAATCTCCCAGAGCTAAACTTTGAGCTAGATAAGAATGAAAATTCTATTCTTCCTTTACCAATATCAAATCGAATTGGAGAAGTATAGAGTACTACTTGAGTCCCAATTCAGTCAGAGCATCTTAAAAAGGTTCATAAAATGAGCCAGAGCAGTTTAATAATCTCACATTTTGAGCTGTTTTGAACGAGAGTAGTTTACAATCCTATTCCTGGCTCTCACATTGGTGAAATTTGAACAAAATATATTGATTTTTGATCATTCTAAAGTTTAGAGCAATTTGAAAAATCCATTCTTAAACCTGTTCTGAACTGGACAAGTTTGAAATCCTAGTCTTGAATCTTCCAGAACAAAGCTTTGAGCTAAATAAGCATGAAAATTCTATTCTTCCTCTACCAATATCAAATCGAATTGGAAAAGTATAGAGTACTACTTTTAGAGTCTCAATTGAGTCAGAGCACCTTAGAAGGGTTCATAAGATGTGCCAGAGTAGTTCAAAAATCTCATATTTTAAGCTGTTTTGAACCGGAGTAGTTTGGAATCCTATTCCCGACTTGCACATTGGTGAAATTTGAACAATATATACTGATTTCTGATCATTCTGAAGTTTAGAGCAATTTGAAAAGTATATTTTTAAACCTGTTCTGAACTGGACAAGTTTGAAATCCTATTCTTGGATTTCCCAGAGCTAAACTTTGAACCAGATAAGCATGAAAATTCTGTTCTTTACCAATATTAAATCGAATTGGAGAAGTAAAAAGTACTACTTTTAGAGTTTCAATTGAGTTAGAGCACCTTAGAATGGTTCATAAGATGAGACAGAGCAGTTTAAAAATCTCATATTTTAAGCTATTTTGAACCGGAGTAGTTTGAAATCCTATTCCTAGCGAAATTAGAATAAGAGATACTGATTTCTAATCATTTTAAAGTTTAGAGCATTTTGAAAAGTTCATTTTTAAACCTGTTCTGAACTGGACAAGTTTGAAATCCTATTTTTGGGTCTCCCAGAAATAAACTTGGAGCTAGATAAGCATGACAATTCTGATGCTTCTTTACCAATATCAAATCGAATTAGAGAAGTATAGAGTACTACTTTTAGAGTCCCAATTGAGTCAGAGCACCTTAGAAAAGTTCATAAGATAAGACTGAGCAGTTTAAAAATCTCATATTTTAAACTGTTTTGAACCGGAGTAGTTTGAAATCCTATTCCAGGCTCTTACATTGGTGAAAGATATACTGATTTCTAATCATTCTAAAGTTTAGAGTAATTTGAAAAGTCTATTTTTAAACCTGTTCTAAACTGGACAAGATTGAAATCCTATTCTTGAATTTCAAAGAGCTAAACTTTCAGCTAGATAAGCATGAACATTTTATTCCCTCTTTACCAATATCAAATCGAATTGGAAAAGTATAGAGTACTACTTTTTAGAGTCCTAATTGAGTCAGAGCAACTTAGAAAAGTTCAGAAGATGAGCCAGAGCCATTTAAAAATCTCTTATTTCAAGTTGTTTTGATCCGGAGCAGTTTAGAATCCTATTCCTATTGGTGAAATTTGAACAAGATATACTGTTTTTGATCAACTGGATAAGTTTGAAATCCTATTCTCGAATCTCCCAGAGCTAAACTTTGAGCTTGATAAGCATGTAAATTCTATTCTTCTTCTACCAATATCAAATCGAATTAGAGAAGTATAGAGTACTACTTTGAGAGTCCCAATTGAGTCAGAGCACCTTAGAAAAGTTCATAAGATAAGACTGAGCAGTTTAAAAATCTCATATTTTAAACTGTTTTGAACCGGAGTAGTTTGAAATCCTATTCCTAGTGAAATTAGAACAAGATATACTGATTTATAATCATTCTAAAATTTGAAGCAATTTGAAATAGATTTTAAAATAAGAATCTAAAGAGGATAGGTACCTACTTTTTGAAAAAACTCGAAATTTTTATTTTTTATATTTTCCGAATTTTGACTTGTCCTGCTACTAGACTAAAAATCCCAAGAATCTTTTTAGAGCAAAATAGGAAATATGCAGAAAAATATTTCAGGATTCAGGACCCAAAGGTTCTTTAAGTCTTCTCCAGAAAAAAAGCGGAAAATTTGGAAAGGAACGATCAAGAGTTAAGATTAAATTCCAAAATCCTCATTCAATTCAATTCATTTATCGAAGATTCTTCCAGTATTTTTCAGAGAATAAGCGGAAAACAAGTGGCAAACCACCTAGGAATTTTTTGCCGAAACTCTGAGGAATTAAGAGGAATTTTGTGGAGAATTTGGAGGAATTTGAAGGAATTTATGGGAAATTGGAAGAATGTATGTGAAAATGCAGGAATGTATGAGAAATTGGGGGAATTTCTTGGTTTTAAAAATGAAAATATTAAAAATACACTTCTTATCATTAATTAATTTTAGGGATTTCCAGGGAATGTAAAATGCATTTGCAGGGAATTTGGGAGCAGTTTGGAGGAATTTTTAGGGACCTTGAAGAAATTTGCGGAAAGTTTGAAGAATTATTTGCACAGATTCAGGGGGGTGATTTACTCATAGATTTTGTTCATCACCTTAGTAAAAATCGAAATAAAAAAGCATAAACCGGTAAAAACTATCAAAGCTGCATTGAAATTATTTACTAAGGGTTCGTAGAGGATTTAATTGGCCTTATTTCTAGCTTAATAACGTTGAGATCGGATTGAAATTAACAAAGTTGTGAGGCAATACATGTGTCAATGTCATTTTAGAAGAAATCAAGTTTCCGGAAAATTACATTGAGGAACGTTTTATATTTTTTTTTGGAGAAAATGTTCCAGGTATTGGATTCAAATTTTGCAAGTGGATAGAGAAAAGATTGAAATTTAGGAAGGAATTAAAATTTTCTTCTGATCGTTCACCTTCAAGGAGCTAAGGAGCAAACCACCTAGGAAATCTATGCTAAAACTTTGGGGTATTTATAGGAATTTGTGGGGAATTCTTTATGGAGAATTTGAAGGAATATATGATGGGAAATTGGAGGAATGTATGGAACTTGGGGGAATTTATTGGTTTCAACACTGAGCGTCATAAAAATGGGAAAATACATTTCTCATCACGAACAATTTTGGGGATTTCTAGAGAATTTGTAACAGGCATTTGCAGGAAATTTGCGAGCAGCTTCGAGGAATTTGCAAAGAATTTGAAGGAATTTGTGGGAAATTTGGAAGAATTTGCGGGAAATTTGAGGAATTGTTTGCACAAATTCGGGGAGGTGGTTCACCCCTTGGCCGTAAATTAGGAAAGAGGGGACCAAAATAAAAGAAGAAATTTAATAAAAATTGAGAAATGAAAAGAGGAAATTCAGGAAAAAATTAGAAAGAAATCGATTGACAAGTTAAAATATCAATATTTTTTTATTCCAGGTTCTTGAATTCTCTTCATTTGAAAGAATTTGAAGAAAAAATAAATTCAAGAGCCGGGAATAAATAAAAATTGAGACAGGAAAACAGAGTATTAAATAAAGAAGAAAAATTGAGAAAAAACACCTTCTGAGTTGAATTTTTGAAAAATCAATATTAATTGTTGACCCAAACACGATGGGACCTTTTTAGGTTTTCAAAGTAATTTTATAGAAGTTGGCTGACCCGATAAATAATTAAAAAATTTGCCAAAAAGAAAGACTTCAAAGCAATGAAAAATTGCCTGAAAAATTCTCAGTATTCATTGTTCATTGTACGTACGTAATCCGATTGCACGGGTTGCAATCTCTGATCAATCCTGACGAAAAATAATCCGAGTTTACACACGTCACTGGACCCTTTATTGGATTTTCCTTAAGGATAAAAGCGCGATCACGTACACTGCAAACACACGAGGAACTTTAAAATTGTAATTCCAAACATCAACAAGAAAAACAACTTGTAATTTGCATATCTCGTTACGGTTTTATATTATTCTTGATGAATCGTTTTATTTGAGGCATTATTTTCCGAAATTTCTGCAATTCCCCCTTGTCAGAGGAGATAACAGACGAATTAATTATTCTCTGCTCGATTGTTTAAAGTTTGAATAGACATGAAATTGTTCCTAATTGTAATTGATTTTGATTTAGAACCCTTTGCGAGCCGAGGATGGTAATATTTTGACAGCATTGTTGTTTAAATTTATTCCCTGATAGCTTTAATATTCATCATAATCCTCATCGTTTCATTGAAGAAAATCGTCTCGAGTTTGGGGGGATTAAAAGCAGTAACAATAAATCTAAGGGCGGTTAAATAGATTACGAACTACCCCCTGAAGGCATAAGGGTTTGCTGCTAGTTAGCATACCTTTACCGCCCGCAGTAATACTCTTGGGTTGATTGTTTAAACCCCTGCAACGATTTTACAGGTTTTCGAGAATATTCTTCAAGTAGGGTCGAAATTATTTTGTTGATGGAGATAAGCCGTTTTGGTTATCTCTATTGTTTCGCCTAATTGTTTTAATTATGACTGGCGTTGTTTGGCAGAATCCTCTAGAGATGAAAAGGAAAGTTAGAGGCCTAGTGGAGTGTTTTAATAATTACCGCCGTAACTAATTGCGACGAAATAATTAAATTTTAATGTCGTATTTTGTATTTTATAATAATAGCAGCTTCTTCAGTCGTTTGTCATCTTAAAAGCGAGAGATATTTGTACGATAGGCAAATCGTTTATCAACTTCACTAAAACTATTATTTGAGGGCATTCTGATGTAAATCCTAATTTCCGCGTATTGAGTTTGAGTATACAATAATCATACAAAAGGGATGATTATAGTGTAAGTTTCCGCATCAATGTGCTTACATATAAGTCATTGTTTTCATTTTAATTGGTTGAAAAATTCAATTTCAGAGATGAATAGCAGCTACATATTTTCCCGGCTATTAGTGAATACCTGCTTTTTCAATAGCCCTCACATTTTTCCCGCATTATTGGACGTCTTTGTTCGACGGAAAACCTATCCTCTCTCGAATTTGTACAATTCACCGAGTTGGTAATGAAAATACTGCTGCGGTGACTGTTTTTTCCTCTTATTGGACGTTCAATTAGAGATCTTTTAAATTTAATTGGACTCACAAAAAGACAAAATCAATTCTCAAAAAAAAAATCATCATTATCGAAAAATAAAAAACCATGTTCGTAAAAAAAAAGGGGCCAATTACTTATCGAAGTCTCCTATTAGATGAGCTTTTAAATTTCGAGGGTGGGCAATTTGTCTTGGGGCCCTTTGGGAGCGTCCCTTTAAGACGTATTGAAAACGCCCTTGCATCGGGGCCAAATTAAATTAAAGGGAGAACACAGATTATTGAAATAAAAAAAATCCTCGAGTGTGCAAAGAATAATAGGGGGGAAGCACCTGATAATTCCGAAGTTTTTTTTAAGTGATAGATACCAAATCAAACAATGCTATAAAGAAATTACCAGGGCTTTGGAGGAATTACTTTTGAGAATCCCCGAATTTTAATTTCAAATTCATCAGGTCTGATTTATTCCGGTGAGTTGGGCAAAGAAGGAAAAAACAAGAAAGGGAACTTTTAAACTCAATGAACGGTTGAAATAAAAGTTTTCGTGAGTGCAAATTAATGAATACATAAAAGGCAAAGATTGAAAAGGTTTTAAGGAAGGGGAAAAAAGGGAAAAGTGCCCTAAGGAAGAATAATAATAATAATTTTCATTTGGTTGCAAATTTAAATTGGAATGCCACATCTTCGTACAGAAAAGACTGTTGATTATTGTTTTTGATTGCAGAGGTTGCTTATCTAGGTATATCTACCATGTTTTTCTCAATTTTTCCATTTTTTTCTCATAGGAAAAATAATATGAATTTGATGACGTTAAATAATGGTTTTAATTTTGCAAGATCTTCAACGATACATACCGATATGCAGTGTTGCCAGTTCATTTTTTGTTTTGTCAATAGATTACCAGTCAAAATATCAGTAGAAAAATAAGTTGCCTTGTTAAACTCCAGGGTAAGCCATTAAAGTATACTCAATTATTTATTTTAACTACGTTTTTTCAAATCATTAAATCATTAGATTGTGTATTAGACTATGAAAACTTGCATTAGAAAATCAAACACCAATACTACTTATGAGAAATAGTTTATTAAGATTAACACACATGAGATATTCCTATTACATATACACTACCTATGGGATGCCCTACATTTGTTTCTATATTCTTGAAGAGTAGAATTTCCCGATTCCAAAACTATATACTTTGTCTATATTTGGTTGAGCCGGCTCCAACATATTTAGTTCTAAAAATTTTAAAAATACTATCAGAGAAACCAAGAACCTACCTCAAATTTTACCTGCAGCTTTTACCTGTACAGGTAGAATAGTTCACAAAATCAGTAGTAGGATAGTATCTATGTTTACAATTTTTGGAGCCGAATATATGAGAAACTGTTCAATCAAATATAGACAAACTATATATTTTTGGAATCGGGGCATTGTGCTCTTCAAGAATTCAAATTCTGTTTTTGACCATAATTTCTAAAAATTCAGCCTAAACTGTACAACTTTTGTATTGACACCTTTTTTCTACCTGTAAAGATAAAGGAGGTAGGTGGAGTGTCAATATATAAAAAAAAACACCCTGTACAAATAAGTGGATTATTGGGGAACTTATGGGTGGACCTCTGCGGGACGAGCGTAGCGAGTTCCGCAGCCATCTATTCATCAATATGTTGTTTAATTACGATACTAACCTGACTCACTCAAATGTAAGTATTCTCATTAGTTTAAAAACTACATAGTTCAAGTGAATGTTTTACTTGAACAGTTCAGCAGTATATTCGTGAGTAGATGGCTGCGGAACTCGTTGCGCTTGTCCCGCAAATGTCCACTCATAAGTTCCGCAACAATCCACTTATTTATACTTGAACAATAACTTATTATATAAAGTGAAAATTTGTAAGATTATAATTATTCACTTTTTGTCAATTCGCCTTTCAAAAGGAATTAGTAATGTTACTTTACCAAACTAGTAATTTAATGTGACAAGTTGTTATTCAAGTATAAATTAGTGAATTGTTGCGAAACTTACAAGTGAACCTCTGCGGGACGAACGCAGCGAGTTCCGCAGCCATCTCTTCATCAATATGTGGTTTAATTACAATATTAACCTGACTCACTCAAATGTGAATTATTCTCATTAGTTTAAAAACTCCATGGATCAAGTGAATGTCTTACTTGAATAGTTCAGCAGTATATTGGTGAGTAGATGGCTGCGGAACTTGCTGCGCTCGTCCCGCAGAGGTTCACCCATAAGTTCCGTAACAATCCACTTATTTGTACTTGAACAATACCTTATCATATAAAATCAAAATTTGTAAGATTATAATTATTCACTTTTTGTCAATTCGCCTTTCAACAGGAATTAGTAATGTTACTTTACCAAACTAGTAATATAATGTGACAAGTTGTTATTCAAGTATAAATTAGTGAATTGTTGCGAAACTTACGGGTGGACCTCTGCGGGACGAGCGCAGCGAGTTCCGCAGCCATCTACTCACCAATATACTGTTGATTTGTTCAAATAAGACATTCACCTGAAACATGTAATTTTTAAACTAATGAGAATAACTCACATTTGAGTGAGTCAGATTAGTATCGTAAATAAACAACATATTGATGAATAGATGGCTGCGAAACTCGCTGCGCTCGTCCTGCAGAGGTCCACCCATAAGTTCCGCAATAATCCACTTATTTGTACTTGAACATTTGCCTTTCAACAAGAATTAGTAATGTTACTTCACCAAACTAGTAACATAATGTGACAAGTTATTCAAGTACAAATGAGTGAATTGTTGCGGAACTTATGGGCAGTGTTGCCAGATCTCACGATTTTGGTCATAATTTCACGATCTCACGAATGAGGTAGCAATTCTCACGAATTCTCGCTGCAATAATACAAATCCAGGGCCGCAACTAGAACCCTCGGCGCCCAAGGCAAGTCCAAATTTTTGGCGCCCCTACATCAACTTCTCAAAAGTCACAATAGATATATTTTTTGATGCATTGGTTTTTGCTTGAAATTTTTTCAATACCATTTTCAAATTTTTTTTAAACAACAATAAATAATATGTAAAAAAAAATTATCTAGACTTAAAACAACCCAGATAAGCTGTAGTAATAATATAATTTCGTCATCGGATTCATCTTCGCTGATGCTACATAATAAATCCAAAAGTGCAACAGCTTTTTCTTTAGAAATATTAGCAGAAATTTTTCAAATTTTTATGTACGGTACATGTAAACAAAAACAAAACAAACTGCACTGGCTCTCCATGAGCCTTCCTAGCTCGTGCCAATATTTTTTTACGTAACTTCAGTATACTTCTCATTAGTAGACCTATTTTTAACACTGGAAAAAAAAGGGCCGTGCATTCGTAAACTCTAACGCATTTTGCGCCTCAACCCATCGGAAAACCCCCCCTAAACATAATATATGAATTTTGCTTAGAATTACTAATTCTACAATTCTATCCATGTTGTCTGACTGGGAAAATAAGTGCCGAAAATCGTCACTGCCTCCTAGACTACTAGGATTGCTAGAACTGGTTCAGAAACGGTTCCGAACAGATTCTGGTTGATCCGCAAATCCAGAACCGTAACTAAAAGTTCGGAATTTTGTGATCCGCGAACGCCATTAATTGAACTGCGCATGCGAAATAGTTTCGAACTCAGAATCCTTACCGCGAACGAAGCTATTGTAAAAGTTAAAGCTGTTTACGGAACCTATGATCGGGTTAACCCGATCGCCAGCAGAAGTATTTTATCTTTTTTCAATCGTATTCATTAAGGAAAGATAGAAAACATTCAGCTGCTGATCTGGTCAAGCCGATTATAGTTTCCGTAAACGGCTAAATAGAAAAGAGTCAAAACATACAGGGTGTCCCACGGTGGATGGCGTATTAGACGTTTATGGAGAACTAAAAAGCGGATGAATTTGAAAATTTGGCAACCGGGATAAACGACCATAATCTACACTTTAAAAATATTTTTGTTTATGCGGTGTTGCCGCTTCTACCCTAAACCAGTGGCAACAGCGCTATTTTAAATGGAACACCCTGTATCTGATTACATATTTGGATTTTACGCAAAATTCTGAGCAGATTTCATGTGATATACCCTATACCTAAGTTCAACTGTTTTGGAATTATTGACAGTTGAAAATCGACTTTTTGCAACTTTGACAGGCTGTAAAACCTGAACGGTTAATTTTAGAGAAAAACCGATTTCACATTTCTATCTTAGATTTTTATAAACTATCATTTGATACCAACTTCAAATTTAATCCATGATTAAAAATTCCAATTAAATTTAATCTCCGAGTAAATTCAAAGTTGGTGTCAAATGATAGTTCATGAAAATGTAAGATAGGAATGTGAAATTGGTTTTTCTCTTAAATTAACCGTTCAGGTTTTACAGCCTGTCAAAGTTGCAAAAAGTCAATTTTCAACTGTCAATAATTCCAAAACAATTGAACTTAGGTATAGGCTATATCACATGAAATCTGCTCAGAATTTTACGTAGAATCAAAATATGTAATCACATACAGGGTATTCCATTTGAAATAGCGTTGTTGCCACTGGTTAAGAGTAGAAGCGGCAACACCGCATAAACAAAAATATTTTTAAAGTGTAGATCATGGCTGTTTACCCCGGTTGCCAAATTTTCAAAATGATCCGCTTTTTAGTTCTCCATACACGTCTAATACGCCATCCACCGTGGGACACCCTGTATATAATGCATGCAGCATGCAGAGGGCGCCCACGTCGCCCACAGAGCTCTTGCTCAGTTTGGTCGGATCAAAGCTCGACTCGGAGCTAATCTCTGGCTAACGAATGTTGAGCGCTACGTCATCAGTACTTGAATTTATCACAGACATTGCAATTTGCTGCTGCCTTTTGCACGCGCACTGTGCTTGACATAATTTATATGATTACTATATCGATATTCGTATTGTTGATGGTTGACAAAGAGAGATGTAACACAAGTAAAATTAATTTCCGTGCTACGACAAATAACGCGTAAAACCGTTGGATTTTTTTGGATTATAAAATATGGATGGGTTAAATTAGGTGCCTTCGGCGCCCTAGGCGGGCGCCTAGTTCGCCACCCCCTAGTTGCGGCCCTGTACAAATCAGTAATTTAATCGGAAATATTCGAAATAAAAATCTACCATACAATATTTAGTTATGTTACGCCGCTCCTGGTACATGCGCGCCAAAGAATACTTAACCTAATAGCACGGCATATACAAAAACAATCATCTCGACAGATAAACCATAAATTAAGCGTCATTTGTCAACCAATTGGTCTTAACTGACGTTAAATGCATTGCTTAGCTGTCAAGATGACCGACCGGTCAATCGCTTAAAATTGGCTAATAATATGAGCAGGCTAACTCGAGCTTTGTATCCCAAGATGGCTCATTTCTCATTGTTCTGCCATTTAAAGATAGGCTGTATCCTCGAATGGCGGCGTACGCAGGAGTGATGCGCGTGAGAGTTAACCTGCTGTTTGTTTTTCTAATAGGACTGCTTATTGAGCTGTAAGTGTCTGCAAAGTCCACGAGACCCTATTATTTGTGACGTCAGTTGCAGACCTCAACATTTGGCAAAAATGTATTATCCGAGTCCAAAAAACGAATTCATAAACGTGGAAATCGCCTTTTCTTAATTTGATATTTCCAAAAAAATAACTCACAAGCATAGCCTGAATCGCAAGCAATCCATCGAGGTCTGCGGGTGACATTACCACTATCAGTTGCTGATAGTGGTGACGTCACTCGCAGACCAGCTGCCGACTCGAGAATTGGCGAACGTACGCCTTTTTAGGATAAGCAATCCTGCCGATAATGAAAATGAGGTTTAGCTCTCAGAAACACCTGCTAAAAAACGGAAAAAACAAGGATACAAGATTTAATATTAAAAATTTTATTTCTTATGGATGTAAAATCATTGTCTACTTTATCAAAAATCTATAGAAGAACATTGTGCATTATTTTCTTACAAGCAATTTTAGGTCTCACGATTTCTCGCGATTTTTCTTTTCTGATTCTCACGAAATTTTTTTATTTCCTCTGGCAACACTGCTTATAGGTGGACCTCTGCGAGACGAGCGTAGCGAATTCCGTAGCCATCCACTCACCAATATACTGCTGGACTGTTCAAGTAAGACATCCACTTGAACCATGTAGTTTTTAAACTAATGAGAATATTTCACATTTGAATGAAGTTAATATCGTAATTAAATAACATATTGATGAATAGATGGCTGCGGAACTCGCTGCGCTCGTCCCGCAGAGGTCCACCCATAAGTTCCGCAACAATTCACTCGTTTGTATTTGAATAACTTGTCACAATATATTACTAATTAAGTAAAGTAACATTATTAATTTCTGTTGAAAGACGAATTGACAAAAAGTGAATAATTATAATCTTACAAATTTTGACTTTATATGATAAGGTATTGTTCAAGTACAAATAAGTGGATTGTTGCGGAACTTATGGGTAAACCTCTGCGGGACGAGCGCAGCGAGTTCCGCAGCCATCTACTCACCAATATATTGCTGAACTGTTCAAGTAAGACATTCACTTAATCCATGTAGTTTTTAAACTAATGAGAATAACTCACATTTGAGTGAGTCAGGTTAATATCGTAATTAAACAACATATTGATGAATAGATGGCTGCGGAACTCGCTACGCTCGTCTCACAGAGGTCCACCCATAAGTTCCGCAACAATTCACTCGTTTGTATTTGAATAACTTCTCACAATATATGACTAGTTTGGTAAAGTAACATTATTAATTTCTGTTGAAAGACGAATTGACAAAAAGTCAATAATATAATCTTACAAATTTTGACTTTATATGATAAGGTATTGTTCAAATACAAATAAGTGGATTGTTGCGGAACTTACGGGTGAACCTCTGCGGGACGAGCACAGCGAGTTCCGCAGCCATCTACTCACCAATATACTGCTAAACTGTTCAAGTAAGACATTCACTTGAACCATGTAATTTTTAAACTAATGAGAATAACTCATATTTGAGTGAGTCAGGTTAATATCGTAATTAAACAACATATTGATGAATAGATGGCTGCGGAACTCGCTGCACTCGTCCCGCAGAGGTCCACCCATAAGTTCCGCAACAATTCACTCGTTTGTATTTGAATAACTTGTCACAATATATTACTAATTAAGTAAAATAACATTATTAATTTCTGTTGAAAGACGAATTGACAAAAAGTCAATAATATAATCTTACAAATTTTGACTTTATATGATAAGGTATTGTTCAAATACAAATAAGTGGATTGTTGCGGAACTTACGGGTGAACCTCTGCGGGACGAGCACAGCGAGTTCCGCAGCCATCTACTCACCAATATACTGCTAAACTGTTCAAGTAAGACATTCACTTGAACCATGTAATTTTTAAACTAATGAGAATAACTCATATTTGAGTGAGTCAGGTTAATATCGTAATTAAACAACATATTGATGAATAGATGGCTGCGGAACTCGCTGCGCTCGTCCCGCAGAGGTCCACCCATAAGTTCCGCAACAATTCACTCGTTTGTATTTGAATAACTTGTCACAATATATTACTAATTAAGTAAAATAACATTATTAATTTCTGTTGAAAGACGAATTGACAAAAAGTCAATAATATAATCTTACAAATTTTGACTTTATATGATAAGGTATTGTTCAAATACAAATAAGTGGATTGTTGCGGAACTTACGGGTGAACCTCTGCGGGACGAGCACAGCGAGTTCCGCAGCCATCTACTCACCAATATACTGCTAAACTGTTCAAGTAAGACATTCACTTGAACCATGTAATTTTTAAACTAATGAGAATAACTCATATTTGAGTGAGTCAGGTTAATATCGTAATTAAACAACATATTGATGAATAGATGGCTGCGGAACTCGCTGCGCTCGTCCCGCAGAGGTCCACCCATAAGTTCCGCAACAATTCACTCGTTTGTATTTGAATAACTTGTCACAATATATTACTAATTAAGTAAAATAACATTATTAATTTCTGTTGAAAGACGAATTGACAAAAAGTGAATAATGATAATCTTACAAATTTTGACTTTATATGATAAGGTATTGTTCAAGTACAAATAAGTGGATTGTTGCGGAACTTATGGGTAAACCTCTGCGGGTCGAGCGCAGCGAGTTCCGCAGCCATCTACTCACCAATATATTGCTGAACTGTTCAAGTAAGACATTCACCTAATCCATGTAGTTTTTAAACTAATGAGAATAACTCACATTTGAGTGAGTCAGGTTAATATCGTAATTAAACAACATATTGATAAATAGATGGCTGCGGAACTCGCTGCGCACGTCCCGCAGAGGTCCACCCATAAGTTCCGCAACAATTCACTCGTTTGTATTTGAATAACTTGTCACAATATATTACTAGTTTGGTAAAGTAACATTATTAATTTCTGTTGAAAGACGAATTGACAAAAAGTGAATAATTATAATCTTACAAATTTTGACTTTATATGATAAGGTATTGTTCAACTACAAATAAGTGGATTGTTGCGGAACTTATGGGTGAACCTCTGCGGGACGAGCGCAGCGAGTTCCGCAGCCATCTACTCACCAATATACTGCTGAACTGTTCAAGTAAGACCTCCACTTGAACCATGTAGTTTTTAAACCAATGAGAATATTTCACATTTGAATGAGTCAGGTTAATATCGTAATTAAACAACATATTGATGAATAGATGGCTGCGGAACTCGCTACGCTCGTCTCACAGAGGTCCACCCATAAGTTCCGCAACAATTAACTCGTTTGTATTTGAATAACTTCTCACAATATATGACTAGTTTGGTAAAGTTACATTATTAATTTCTGTTGAAAGACGAATTGACAAAAAGTCAATAATATAATCTTACAAATTTTGACTTTATATGATAAGGTATTGTTCAAATACAAATAAGTGGATTGTTGCGGAACTTACGGGTGAACCTCTGCGGGACGAGCACAGCGAGTTCCGCAGCCATCTACTCACCAATATACTGCTAAACTGTTCAAGTAAGACATTCACTTGAACCATGTAGTTTTTAAACTAATGAGAATAACTCATATTTGAGTGAGTCAGGTTAATATCGTAATTAAACAACATATTGATGAATAGATGGCTACGGAACTCGCTGCGCACGTCCCGCAGAGGTCCACCCATAAGTTCCGCAACAATTCACTCGTTTGTATTTGAATAACTTGTCACAATATATTACTAGTTTGGTAAAGTAACATTATTAATTTCTGTTGAAAGACGAATTGACAAAAAGTGAATAATTATAATCTTACAAATTTTGACTTTATATGATAAGGTATTGTTCAAGTACAAATAAGTGGATTGTTGCGGAACTTATGGGTAAACCTCTGCGGGACGAGCGCAGCGGGTTCCGCAGCCATCTACTCACCAATATACTGTTCAAGTAAGACATTCACCTGAAGTAGTTTTTAAACTAATGAGAATAAGTCACATTTGAGTGAGTCAGGTTAGTATCGTAATTAAACAACATATTGATGAATAGATGGCTGCGGAACTCGCTGCGCTCGTCCCGCAGAGGTCCACCCATAAGTTCCGCAATAATTCACTCGTTTGTATTTGAATAACTTGTCACAATATATTACTAATTAAGTAAAGTAACATTATTAATTTCTGTTGAAAGACGAATTCACAAAAAGTGGATAATTATAATCTTACAAATTTTGACTTTATATGATAAGGTATTGTTCAAGTACAAATAAGTGGATTGTTGCGGAACTTATGGGTAAACCTCTGCGGGACGAGCGCAGCGAGTTCCGCAGCCATCTACTCACCAATATATTGCTGAACTGTTCAAGTAAGACATTCACTTAATCCATGTAGTTTTTAAACTAATGAGAATAACTCACATTTGAGTGAGTCAGGTTAATATCGTAATTAAACAACATATTGATGAATAGATGGCTGCGGAACTCGCTGCGCTCGTCCCGCATAGGTCCACTCATAAGTTTCGCAACAATTCACTCATTTGTACTTGAATAACTTGTCACAATATATTACTAGTTTAATAAAGTAACATTACTAATTCCTGTTGAAAAGCGAATTGACAGAAAGTGGATAATCCTACAAATTTCAACTTTATATAATAAATTATTGTTCAAGTACAGAGTGTTTTTTTATATATTGACACCCCACCTACCGCCTTCACCTTTACAAGTAGATGAAAGGTGAAAATACAAAAGTTGTACAGTTTTGGCTGAATTTTTAGAAACCATGGTCAGAAACAAAATTTGAATGTCAGAAATGTGAAATGTTGCATGTTTTCAGCTTTTATCAAATGAGAGTACCTATGCAGTAGTCTAGTCTAGTCTTATAAAAACAGGTAAAATAGGCTGTAATTAGTTGTACAGCATAACGTTATGTGACCAATTGACTAACCAACAACAACGCATGCCTTTACGCAACTGGCAAATAAACAAGACACAACACAAACACGCACGAACACCGGGGATTCCCCAGTTAGGTTAGCAGGTAAACAATGACAACGGCTTTTATCAGTAGAATTTACATTGATATCACAGTAGACCGCAGTGGCAAAATCAGTAGATCTACTGATAAATCAGTAGACCTGGCAACACTGCCGATATGATAAAATTCATATCTATAAGCCTTTGTCTACTAGAATTTTCTTCATATACTTTCCACGAAAATCATTGGAATGTTCGGTCAAAACGTTAAGATAGCATTTTAAAGTCACGAAGAGAGATAAATGGTTTTTAATTCCCTTGTGCAAGAAAACGCCCGTTCCTATTATAACGGTAAGAAGTGATATTGGATTTTCAAATCCATGCACTTGCCTATAATTACTGTTTGGCCTTAGTGGTTTTTAATATCATCAAAGATTCATTCGAGTATGGAATTTTTTGAAACATATATAGGGGGACAAAAATGTATATAGAAGGGGAACTAAACAAAGCACATACCTACTCCAATTAAGTACCTAAGCGAAACTTAAAAAGTAAAAATTCTAATTGCTTAAACTTTTTAAACAGGTTTTCGTGTTCTAGACTTAGTTAAGTATGTACACGTTTCCTACAAAGTTTCCAGAGCAAGTTTGGTATAATTCAATTTAGCGTCCAACAGGGGATGAAACCGAGCCGGCCAACAGGACAGAGACTAATTGACACTCTGATTGATTTTCTTTGTACGATTGCCCCTGCCCCTTAACTTAATCCAAAAAACTTTTTACAGCCTGATAAACAAATGTCGCATTATTCTGCTTAAAATATTCACAAGAGAAACCATTTTAAAATTTTCTGGAAGAAGTCCAATTAATTTAGCCGAACTTGTTGAGTTTCCAGACATCGTCGTTGCAAGTTTTTTACTTCTTGTCTTGGCAGCAGCCAGAAGCGGTTTCTGGCTTAAAATTACAAATTAAATGAAATTCCTTATTAAAAACTTGAATTTACAAGAAAATTACCATTTACTAATTCTTATGCAGACGCCCTTTAGAAATACGATATCGGTTTTATGGTAAACACCATTTTAATCCATCCAATTTGCTTCTTTCAGATTTCGCAATTAGGGAAAATGCAAATTTGAACAAGAGTTTATTCGCCGCAGAATATTAATGCCCAGCTACACTAACAAATATAAATCGGTTTAACGTGATCGCAATCGATAGGTTGCAAATCCTAGTTTGAAAAAAAAAAGGTTGCCCCGCGTGTGAAAATTCGGTTCGCGAGGACACAAAAGAACGATATAATCTGATTAAAATGAAATCCACGTGTCTGGGCTGTGACTGATGGAAAGCCTGCAGGATTATGATATTATTTGCCCTCTCCACTGTCACATAACCCATATCATATATCAAGTTTCTTTTTTAATAAAAGAAAAACAGAATTAAAATTTACATTTTTTATATGATTGTCAGAAGAATACTGTGTATAAAAAATGACAGCAACGATAATCCAATGAGAACTTTTTTGTATATGATGAGTGCTAAATTGGATGCAAATTCATTTACTTAAATTTTAAACAATGAAAATACCTACAAGAATTGAAATTCGGATTCTAGATAGAGTACAAAAGCTTCAGAAGAAGCAGTAAATAGCTTCAAAATAACTACATAATTTATGCAGAAGACTTTGAAAAATCAATATCCGCAAAACTGAATTTGAACTAGAGAAGCATGAAAATTTTATTCCCGGCTCTCGGGTAGCTAAAATGCAATCTGAACAAACTTCATAGTCTATAGATTATTGTGAATCTTGTAAAATTTAAGGTGGAGGTCTAAGGAAACCATATTTATACCTGTTAGAGCTAAATTAGAACTGAAGAAAACTTATTCTTGGCCTCTCTCCAGCAGGAATGAAATCATCGAAAACTTCATAATGCTTCGATTATTGTAGAACTTGTAAAATTCAATAGAGAGCTCATCAAAAATGTATGAGAGTCGTAGAATTTGAATTAGAGAGGCATGAAAATCTTATTCCTGGCTCTCCTGTAAATGAAATTCAATCAGAGAGAACTTTAGAATCTATAGATTATTCAAGAACTTGTAAAATTCAATGTAGAGCTCTCAGGAAACCACTGTACCGGTTAGAACTAAATTTGAACTAAAATAACATGAAAATCATATTCCTCCAGCTAAAATATGCAATCAGAGAAAACTTCAAAATATTTAGATTACTGTGGGACTTGTAAAATTTAATATAGGACTCTAGGACTTATAAAAATATGACCTCCGTATCTTGTAGAGTGAAATTTAAACTAGAAAAGCTTGAATTCTGCATCAAATTTACTCATTGTCAGCTAATAAATTCCACTGATTAGTTTCAAATCTCCGCAATCCACTGTTTATTTAGGGTTACTCATGCATTATAGTTTCTACTCAAATTAGGAATTCTGAACTTCTGTAATCAGGTTTTCAATTACAATAACTCACCTCTTATAGCTGAGATGCAATGAAAGCAGAGACAGAAGCCCGGATTTTTGAAAATTTCTATTGAGCTTTTGGGTAATTGTAAGGTTTTTGTATTTACTTAACTAGACAAAATTTTATATTTGTTTCAAAAAATTGGTACCTGAGAAACTTCAAAATGAATTTATGGAACATTAAAAACTTGCCAAAAATGACACTGAAACAATTTTTGCCTTACAACACCGTTAATTTTCATCCGATTTCAACGTAATTAAGCTCTAATTGAAGCCAATTAATTTCTCTACAAACTTATTAATCAGCATTTTAAGCTTGTCCAGTCCAGTTCAGAATAGGTTTAAAAATGGACTTTCCAAATTGCTCTAAACTTTAGAATGATCAGAAATCAATATATCTTGTTCAAATTTCACCAATGTGAGAGCAGGAATAGGATTTCAAACTACTCCGGTTCAAAACAGCTAAAAATATGAGATTTTTAAACTGCTCAGTCTTATCTTATGAATCTTTCTAAGGTGCTCTGACTCAATTGGGACTCTAAAAGTAGTACTCTATACTTCTCTAATTCGATTTGATATTGGTAAAGGGGGAATAGAATTTTCATGTTTATCTAGCTCAAAGTTTAGCTCTGGGAAATTCAAGAATAGGATTTCAAACTTGTCCAGTTCAGAACAGGTTTAAAAATAGACTTTTCAAATTACTTTAAACTTTAGAATGATCAGAAATCAGTATATCTTTCTCCAATGTGAGAGCCTGAAATAGGATTTCAAACTACTCCGGTTCAAAAAAGCTTAAAATATGAGATTTTTAAACTGCTCAGTCTTATCTTATGAACCTTTCTAAGGTGCTCTGACTCAATTGGGACTCTAAAAGTAGTACTCTATACTTCTCCAATTCGACTTAATTTTGGGGCAACAGAATTTTCATGCTTATCAAGCTGAAAGTTTAGCTCTTGGAGATTCAATAATAGGATTTCAAACTTGTCCAGTTCAGAACAGGTTCAAAAATGCAATTTTTCAAATTGCTCTAAACTTTAGAATGATCAAAAATCAGTATCTCTTGTTCAAATTTTACTAGGAATAGGATTTCAAACTACTCCGGTTTAAAATAGCTTAAAATATGAGATTTTTAAACAACTGCTCCGCCTCATCTTATGATTCTTTCTAAGATGCTCTGACTCAATTGGGGCTCTGAAAATAGGACTTTATACTTCTCCAATTCGATTTGATATTGGTATAGGGGGAACAGATTTTTCATGCTCATCTAGCTTAAAGTTTTACTCTGGGAGATTCAAGAATAGGATTTCAAACGTGTCCAGTTCAGAACAGCTTTAGAAATGAATTTTTTCTACAACCGTGCGTAAAGTACTCACTTCACGCACTATTCAGAAGACGTGAAATTTCACTTTATGCACTAGTACGTAAAGTAATTCACGTCACACACTGGTACGTAAAATGATGTCAATGACAGATATCGACACTGTCAATTTAATATTTTTCTGGTAAATTACTTTACACACTAGTGCGTAAAGTGAAATTACTTCACGCACTAGAGCGTGAAGTATTTGTCTAAGGGCCGGTATATCAATAGAGGGTTACCCCATGAGTTACGGATAACCTTGAATCAAAGTTGTGACGAGTGTTTATTCATCAAGGATCAACTGCTAACTCGAAAGTTATTCCAGGAAAAAGTTAGCCCGCACTCTCGCGGCAAGTTAGCGTATTTGACCCGGGGTTAACCTCAACATTTTCTCTTATTTTCTATCTGATTTTTTTTGAAAAGTGCTGGTTTTGGCTTGAATTTTGATATTGTGAAAAGATGGAGGACCTGGATTTCAGTGATGATGGTCAAGATTTTTCTGGAACATGCATGAGTGGCGCCTCTACCACAGGCACCTGAGGTATCGGTCAAATCCCTTTGAGGATTTTGACGACGTCCACTTTTTCGCACGTTTTCGCTTACGGAAAAAAACAATTTTATTTATTCTAGAAAAAATCGAGCATAGACTTGAATGCCCAACAAACCTATGTTTGTTGAAAATTCGGATATAATATTTATTTCTACACAGAATACACGAAACCAAACTTTTCGCTTTTCGCTATTGGGTATTCACATTAAATAAGTAGCATGCGATCTACGACTTGCTGTTAGAAAGCAGGAAGCATACTAATACATCTGTTTCTGCAGAAATTACAAACCAGTTGGAGCAAATAACCAATGAAATTCACTCTGACTGGTTTGTGTTTTCTGCAAAAACAGACCTATTATTTTCGAACTTTGTCCTAGAAATATATGCCTGGTTTCACACCGGAGTGATTGGAACAGGTAGATATATTTTAATAGTTTACGACGTACTTGCAAGACGCACAAACGTTGTTTATTTTTGACTTGTTGCGTAGAGGTATATCGATAAATATGGTACCACTGTGTGACTTTAGTATGAATGTAAACATGGAAAACTCAAGTTGCAACGTGCTCCTGCTTTCTAGCAACAAGTCGCACGGTTGCACGCATGATATGATATGTGCCTCTTCAAATCGCTTTTTCGTTTATATTTTACTTTGCAAGTGTCACATTCGAAAGGATAAATATCCAAGTGTGTCACCATGTGCATCTTCAAAACGTTTTTTATTTTAAATTTTGCTCTGCAAGTGTCACATTCAAAAGGATAAATATCCGAGTGTGTTAACATGTGCTTCTTTGAAACGTTTTTTGTTTTAAATTTTGCATCGCAAGTGTCACATTCAAAAGGATGAATATCCGAATGTGTTAACATGTGTATTTTCCAATGGACCTTTCTCATGCAATGAACAACAAGGATAGTTTATTAGGATTTCTGCAATAAAGAAAAAGACACATATAATGACGCGCGATACCTGTGTGGAATGACTTTGATTGGTTCCACTTGTCAAATTGTGCAATTTCGGTTATGTTTTTGTTTTTGTTTATTTTTAAACGTAAATATGACAGAATACGTATTAACATTAATTAGAAAGAAAACCCACCGCAGCAAAAATGTTTGCAGCAAACCTTTAATTGTACAATTATTATTGTATTTGATATAAAAATCGTTATTTTACGAACCCTCAAATCTCTGTCCCAACTTAAATCGTCTTCATTCGGGTTGAGAGCACGTTACTATTGTTTTTGTATAATTTGATTGCCTGGGAACTTGTGAAAAGAAAGGTTTCACTTCTTTTTCGCCTAATTCTGACAAGAATTCATTCAACTCATTTGAACCATTGTATCATAAACAGTTTTTGTATTAATTTTCAGCAATATTGATTGATACTGATTGATTATTGAGGTTAGCTTAAATACGTCAGGGTCAGACCGTGTTCAGTAAATTGACGATTTAATTATCTGTCACCCACAAGATGCGCGCGCAGCACAGGTAAAATGAGAAAGGTCCATTGTCTTTTTGTTCAAATTTCACTTTGCAAGTGTCAAATTCAAAAGGATAAATATCCGAGTGTGGTAACATGTACCTCTTCAAATCGCTTTCTCGTTTATATTTTACTTTGCAAGTGTCACATTCAAAAGAATAAATATCCGAGTGTGTCACCATGTGCATCTTCAAAACGCTTTTTATTTAAAATTTTGCATCGCAAGTGTCACATTCAAAAGGATGAATATCCGAATGTGTTAACATGAGCATCTTCAAATGGCCTTTGGTATGAATGTAAACATGGAAAACTCAAGTTGCGACATGTTCCCTGCTTTCTAGCAGCAAGTCGCACGGTCGCACGCATGATATGATATATGCCTTTTCAAATCGCTTTCCGTTTGAATTTTGCTTTGCAAGTGTCAAATTCAAAAGGATGAATATCCGAATGTGTTAATATGTGATTTTTCAGATAGTCTTCTTCATTTGAATTTTGCTTAGTAAGTGTCACGTTCAAACGATTAAATATCCAATTGTGATTACATGTACCTCTTCAAATCGCTTTTTCGTTTATATTTTACTTTGCAAGTGTCATATTCAAAAGGATAAATATCCGAGTGTGTCACCATGTGTATCTTGAAAACGCTTTTTATTTTAAATTTTGCTCTGCAAGTGTCACATTCAAAAGGATAAATATCCGAGTGCGTTAACATGTGCTTCTTCAGAACGCCTTTTGTTTTAAATTTTGCTTCGCAAGTGTCACATTCAAAAGGATGAATATCCGAATGTGTTAACATGTGCATTTTCCAATTGTCTTTTTGTTTAAATTTCACTTTGCAAGTGTCAAATTCAAAAGGATAAATATCCGAGTGTGTTAACATGTGCTTCTTAAAAACAACTTTTCGTTTAAATTTCACTTTGCAAGTGTTACATTCAAAAGGATATATATCCGAATCTGCAAACATGTGCATCTTCAAATGGCCTTTGGTATGAATGTAAACATGGAAAACTCAAGTTGCAACGTGCTCCCTGCTTTCTAGCAGCAAGTCGCACGGTCGCACGCATGATATGATATATGCCTTTTTAAATCGCTTTTCGTTTGAATTTTGCTTTGTAAGTGTCAAATTCAAAAGTATGAATATCCGAATGTGTTAATATGTGATTTTTCAGATGGTCTTCTTCATTCGAATTTTGCTTTGTAAGTGTTACGTTTAAAAGATTAAATATCCAATTGTGATAACATGTACCTCTTTAAATCGCTTTTTCGTTTATATTTTACTTTGCAAGTGTCACATTCAAAAGGATAAATATCCGAGTGTGTCACCATGTGCATCTTCAAAACGCTTTTTATTTAAAAATTTGCTTTGCAAGTGTCATATTCAAAAGGATAACTATTTGAGTGTATTGACATGTGCTTCTTCAAAACGCCTTTTGTTTTAACTTTTGCTTCAAAACGATGAATATCCGAATGTGTTAAGATGTGTATTTTCCAATTGTCTTTTTGTTTAAATTTCACTTTGCAAGTGTCAAATTCAAAAAAATTAATATCCGAGTGTGTTAACATGTGCCTCTTCAAAACACCTTTTAGTTTAAATTTCACTTTGCAAGTGGTACATTCAAAAGGATATATATCCGAATTTGTAAACATGTGCATCGTCAAATGGCCTTTGGTATGAATGTAAACATGGAAAACTCAAGTTGCAACGTGCTTCCTGCTTTCTAGCAGCAAGTCGCACAGTAGCACGTCGCATGCTACACCCTACGGAAACGAAAAAAAAAAAAAAAAGAAAAAAATAACATGATTAAGTAAGGTTATGAGCAGAAAATGTGAAAAAATAAATAAAAGTGAGCTGGCAACGTTGCATAAGTAGTGCCAACCTTCGAAGAACCCAAGGGTGTACCAGCCCTGGGTTAAAAAAGCTTGGATAAAGACCTTTCGACTTAACTAGCTAGTTAGCCCAGAGTTAGAGTTGACTCAGAGTCAGGAAACTCTGCGAGTTATCCCTTGATTGATAAACCGGCCCTAAATCTATTTTTTTACACATATTTAATTGGTAGTGGAAAAAATTTTGTATGCAATATGTGCATAGAGTACCTTTTTTCTCTCATGTGATTGTCGCACTCGCCTTCGGCTCGTGCGTCAAAATTCACATTCATGAAAAAAGGTTCACTTTATACACTTGTTGCATAAATAACTATTAAGCTATGCGAACTCAATTTAGTACAGATTTACAGAGAAAGACTCGACGTCAGAAAAAACGAAAAACCGAAAATTTCACCTTGAATTGTCCAAAAGTCCAAATGAAATAATGAAATTTCTGGCTGAAGAAATTCTAGAAAATAGAGAAGCAGAAGTGATTTGACTACAAAGAAAAAAGCAGATGAAGTAGAAAAAAATCAACTTATCCAGAATATACCTATAAGTCCCTAAATTCGAATCATTATTAAGTAAGCATACATTGATACTCTGCATTCATTAACAAAATCATTTAAAGTCAACTGGTGCAAACAACCAACAACAAAAAAAACCTTTTCAGTTTAGAAAAGTTCCATCAATAATTAATAATCTAGTTATCCATTATTACTATTGATCCAAAGTTTCAATAATAAATCTCCGAACATGTTTTATCCGTCAGGATCGGGAAACAAGGCGCAGCCAAACTAAATGACTTCAGTCTATTTGTACATTTTTCGCATGTATATAACATGTCACGAAGTTTGAAATTGATAAATGACTCTCTCTTTGGAGTTTTTGGCGACCGCATAAAACAACCCCTTATACATTTTTGTCGCCCTCTCCTCATGCATTTTCATGTAGAGGTGCAAAATATAGTAATTTTATAAAGCGCGAATTGATTAATTAAAACTGAGAACTCGATTAATTATAAGTGCGATCCCTTCTGTTTCCTTGGCACGTCTCTATTATCCCTTTTATGATGTGCCTCTTCTCCTAATGCTCTTTCGTCATATACGGGTAAATGTATTCCATATTGTGTTGTACTAATTATAGAGGTGCAAACCCAGGCACTTATGCTGATGAAAATTGCTCTATAAATTTATTAGTCGATACCTGCAACGTTCAAATTGAAAAAGTTTTGTGTTTGGGGAATAAACAAAATACATACACCCAAAATGTTTTTAATTAAAAACTTTCCAGTGGTCAATAGTATTCAAATTAAATTCTCCCTAAATTTAAGCTGTTGCATACTGTGTGACATAATTTTTAAATTGTCTAGGGTCCTTTGACCCGACGCTTATTTAAATGGCGTCGCTAGGAACAGTCAGCGTCCCAGGACCAGTCATTGATTTTCCTTTGATATATAAAGCTCTGCTGGGACTTACTTTGAGGAATAAGCTCTTTTCTGAAATATATTTCAACTTGAAGAAAGAAAATAATACTCGATCAATCACTATGTAGTGCAAAATATTTGAATAAAATCCAATTTAATTTCGGAAATTTGAGTAAACGACTCCCCTTATCATTCTGTTGGTAAACATGGCAGACTTTGAAAAATGCCTTGCACTTTATCATATTGTCGAGGAGTTTATGCTCCTTGTATAAGGGATGTAAAACATCAAAAACTTTCTTATTTACCCCTCACAGG
Organism: Ceutorhynchus assimilis; assembly: GCA_917834065.1. NCBI lineage: Eukaryota > Metazoa > Arthropoda > Insecta > Coleoptera > Curculionidae > Ceutorhynchus > Ceutorhynchus assimilis. Next base: position 57,045,970 of record OU892279.1, read on the forward strand.
AAACTACTGACTTTATTTTGAGGTATAAAAAATTCATAAAATTCTGACATCTGAATTTAATTCAAACTGAAAATTTTGCCCTTAATTCGCGAATTACGTGTTCCGAACAAGTTTTGTCATTTTTGACGGGCTCTTATCAAAATAAAGTAGGATGTTCCAATCTAGCAAAAAGCAAGCAAAAGGAAGACACGATAAGTCCGTTCGATTTTATCGTATAATGCCCAATAATCCAAGTTGACTGCCGCTGCTGGATTCCTTTGAGTTTCGAAATTTGGACTCTTTGGTATTTTTGATATGAGCTCGATCTCCAGATATCGAATCTCGATAAAAAAGAAGTAGAATTTAATTTGGCTCGAAGTCGAAGAATCCAATTAGGGTTTGAGTCTTGTCAAATACATTCCCTGCGGAGAAAATGTTAAAAAACGAAGGAAAATCTCGAGTTCTGTTTGATTTGATATAATAGCCTTTTGAATTTAGTTTAATTTAGAGTCTTTTAAAACTGGATTTTTTGTTGTAGAGAATAGAGAAAGGATTGAGATGTAGGAAAAAAAGTTTAGATTTTCTTCTACACATTAAAGTTAAAGAAACTTGAAACTGCGCAGGTGCGAAACTATCAGAGATACATTAAAATTATTAAGATTTGTAGATTATTTAATTGGCTTTAATTTGGGTCTAATTACGTTGAAATTGTTTTGAAATTAAATAGTCTATGAAATGATTTAGATATTGGAAAACTTTGAAAGGTCATAACTTTTTTCCTATAATAAATAGAAAGCTGAAACTTTCACTGAAGTTTATCCCTTTCAAAGGACTACAATCCCTGAAAATTTCAGCTCATTTGCACTTATAGTTCCTGAGATAAAATCGCGTTAAGCAATTCGGGGTGATTTATCTATTTTTCAATTTTTCTGAGTGCCTTTTTTCATAGATTTCGGCTTCAAATCTGAGAATAATTTAGTATATGGAGTTTGGGTTATGTTGATTGACCATTAGGATACAAAATCTCGACAAAAAAAAATTTGAAATTTCATCGTTTTAGTAAGAAGGTACCTACCTTATGATTTAGATTTTGGAAAACTTTGAAAGGTCATAACTTTTTCTCTATTATAGATAGAAAGCTGAAACTTTCACTGAAATTTATCCCTTTGAAAGGACTACAATCCCTGAAAATTTCAGCTCATTTGCAGTTATAGTTCCTGAGATAAAATTGTGTTAAGCAATTTGGGGTGATTTGTCAATTTTTCAATTTTTCTGAGTGCCTTTTTTCATAGATTTCGGCTTCAAATCTGAGAATAATTTAGTGTATGGAATTTGGGGTACGTTGATTGACCATTAGGATACAAAATCTCGACAAAAAAAAATTTGAAATTTCATCGTTTTAGTAAGAAGGTACCTACCTTATGATTTAGATTTTGGAAAACTTTGAAAGGTCATAACTTTTTCTCTATTATAGATAGAAAGCTGAAACTTTCACTGAAATTTATCCCTTTGAAAGGACTACAATCCCTGAAAATTTCAGCTCATTTGCAGTTATAGTTCCTGAGATAAAATTGTGTTAAGCAATTTGGGGTGATTTGTCAATTTTTCAATTTTTCTGAGTGCCTTTTTTCATAGATTTCGGCTTCAAATCTGAGAATAATTTAGTGTATGGAATTTGGGGTACGTTGATTGACCATTAGGATACAAAATCTCGACAAAAAAAAATTTGAAATTTCATCGCTTTAGTAAGAAGGTACCTACCTTATGATTTAGATTTTGGAAAACTTTGAAAGGTCATAACTTTTTCTCTATTATAGATAGAAAGCTGAAACTTTCACTGAAATTTATCCCTTTGAAAGGACTACAATCCCTGAAAATTTCAGCTCATTTGCAGTTATAGTTCCTGAGATAAAATTGTGTTAAGCAATTTGGGGTGATTTGTCAATTTTTCAATTTTTCTGAGTGCCTTTTTTCATAGATTTCGGCTTCAAATCTAAGAATAATTTAGTGTATGGAATTTGGGGTACGTTGATTGACCATTAGGATACAAAATCTCGACAAAAAAAAATTTGAAATTTCATCGTTTTAGTAAGAAGGTACCTACCTTATGATTTAGATTTTGGAAAACTTTGAAAGGTCATAACTTTTTCTCTATTATAGATAGAAAGCTGAAACTTTCACTGAAATTTATCCCTTTGAAAGGACTACAATCCCTGAAAATTTCAGCTCATTTGCAGTTATAGTTCCTGAGATAAAATTGTGTTAAGCAATTTGGGGTGATTTGTCAATTTTTCAATTTTTCTAAGTGCCTATTTTCATAGATTTCGGCTTCAAATCTGAGAATAATTTAGTGTATGGAATTTGGGGTACGTTGATTGACCATTAGGATACAAAATCTCGACAAAAAAAAAATTTGAAATTTCATCGTTTTAGTAAGAAGGTACCTACCTTATGATTTAGATTTTGGAAAACTTTGAAAGGTCATAACTTTTTCTCTATTATAGATAGAAAGCTGAAACTTTCACTGAAATTTATCCCTTTGAAAGGACTACAATCCCTGAAAATTTCAGCTCATTTGCAGTTATAGTTCCTGAGATAAAATTGTGTTAAGCAATTTGGGGTGATTTGTCAATTTTTCAATTTTTCTGAGTGCCTTTTTTCATAGATTTCGGCTTCAAATCTGAGAATAATTTAGTGTATGGAATTTGGGGTACGTTGATTGACCATTAGGATACAAAATCTCGACAAAAAAAAATTTGAAATTTCATCATTTTAGTAAGAAGGTACCTACCTTATGATTTAGATTTTGGAAAACTTTGAAAGGTCATAACTTTTTCTCTATTATAGATAGAAAGCTGAAACTTTCACTGAAATTTATCCCTTTGAAAGGACTACAATCCCTGAAAATTTCAGCTCATTTGCAGTTATAGTTCCTGAGATAAAATTGTGTTAAGCAATTTGGGGTGATTTGTCAATTTTTCAATTTTTCTGAGTGCCTTTTTTCATAGATTTCGGCTTCAAATCTGAGAATAATTTAGTGTATGGAATTTGGGGTACGTTGATTGACCATTAGGATACAAAATCTCGACAAAAAAAAATTTGAAATTTCATCGTTTTAGTAAGAAGGTACCTACCTTATGATTTAGATTTTGGAAAACTTTGAAAGGTCATAACTTTTTCTCTATTATAGATTGAAAGCTGAAACTTTCACTGAATTTTATCCCTTTGAAAGGACTACAATCCCTGAAAATTTCAGCTCATTTGCACTTATAGTTCCTGAGATAAAATCGCGTTAAGCAATTCGGGGTGATTTATCAATTTTTCAATTTTTCTGAGTGCCTTTTTTCATAGATTTCGGCTTCAAATCTGAGAATAATTTAGTGTATGGAATTTGGGGTACGTTGATTGACCATTAGGATACAAAATCTCGACAAAAAAAAATTTGAAATTTCATCATTTTAGTAAGAAGGTACCTACCTTATGTTTAGATTTTGGAAAACTTTGAAAGGTTATAATTTTTTCTCTATTATAGATAGAAAGCTGAAACTTTCACTGAATTTTATCCCTTTGAAAGGACTACAATCCCTGAAAATTTCAGCTCATTTGCACTTATAGTTCCTGAGATAAAATCGCGTTAAGCAATTCGGGGTGATTTATCAATTTTTCAATTTTTCTGAGTGCCTTGTTTCATAGATTTCGGCTTCAAATCTGAGAATAATTTAGTGTATGGAATTTGGGGTACGTTGATTGACCATTAGGATACAAAATCTCGACAAAAAAAAATTTGAAATTTCATCATTTTAGTAAGAAGGTAACCTACCTTATGATTTAGATTTTGGAAAACTTTGAAAGGTCATAACTTTTTCTCTATTATAGATAGAAAGCTGAAACTTTCACTGAAATTTATCCCTTTGAAAGGACTACAATCCCTGAAAATTTCAGCTCATTTGCAGTTATAGTTCCTGAGATAAAATTGTGTTAAGCAATTTGGGGTGATTTGTCAATTTTTCAATTTTTCTGAGTGCCTTTTTTCATAGATTTCGGCTTCAAATCTGAGAATAATTTAGTGTATGGAGTTTGGGGTACGTTGATTGACCATTAGGATACAAAATCTCGACAAAAAAAAATTTGAAATTTCATCGCTTTAGTAAGAAGGTACCTACCTTATGATTTAGATTTTGGAAAACTTTGAAAGGTCATAACTTTTTCTCTATTATAGATAGAAAGCTGAAACTTTCACTGAAATTTATCCCTTTGAAAGGACTACAATCCCTGAAAATTTCAGCTCATTTGCAGTTATAGTTCCTGAGATAAAATTGTGTTAAGCAATTTGGGGTGATTTGTCAATTTTTCAATTTTTCTGAGTGCCTTTTTTCATAGATTTCGGCTTCAAATCTGAGAATAATTTAGTGTATGGAGTTTGGGGTACGTTGATTGACCATTAGGATACAAAATCTCGACAAAAAAAAATTTGAAATTTCATCGTTTTAGTAAGAAGGTACCTACCTTATGATTTAGATTTTGGAAAACTTTGAAAGGTCATAACTTTTTCTCTATTATAGATAGAAAGCTGAAACTTTCACTGAATTTTATCCCTTTCAAAGGACTACAATCCCTGAAAATTTCAGCTCATTTGCACTTATAGTTCCTGAGATAAAATCGCGTTAAGCAATTCGGGGTGATTTATCAATTTTTCAATTTTTCTGAGTGCCTTTTTTCATAGATTTCGGCTTCAAATCTGAGAATAATTTAGTGTATGGAATTTGGGGTACGTTGATTGACCATTAGGATACAAAATCTCGACAAAAAAAAATTTGAAATTTCATCATTTTAGTAAGAAGGTACCTACCTTATGTTTAGATTTTGGAAAACTTTGAAAGGTTATAATTTTTTCTCTATTATAGATAGAAAGCTGAAACTTTCACTGAATTTTATCCCTTTGAAAGGACTACAATCCCTGAAAATTTCAGCTCATTTGCACTTATAGTTCCTGAGATAAAATCGCGTTAAGCAATTCGGGGTGATTTATCAATTTTTCAATTTTTCTGAGTGCCTTGTTTCATAGATTTCGGCTTCAAATCTGAGAATAATTTAGTGTATGGAGTTTGGGGTACGTTGATTGACCATTAGGATACAAAATCTCGACAAAAAAAAATTTGAAATTTCATCGTTTTAGTAAGAAGGTACCTACCTTATGATTTAGATTTTGGAAAACTTTGAAAGGTCATAACTTTTTCTCTATTATAGATAGAAAGCTGAAACTTTCACTGAATTTTATCCCTTTCAAAGGACTACAATCCCTGAAAATTTCAGCTCATTTGCACTTATAGTTCCTGAGATAAAATTGTGTTAAGCAATTTGGGGTGATTTGTCAATTTTTCAATTTTTCTGAGTGCCTTTTTTCATAGATTTCGGCTTCAAATCTGAGAATAATTTAGTGTATGAAATTTGGGGTACGTTGATTGACCATTAGGATACAAAATCTCGACAAAAAAAAAATTTGAAATTTCATCGTTTTAGTAAGAAGGTACCTACCTTATGATTTAGATTTTGGAAAACTTTGAAAGATTATAATTTTTTCTCTATTATAGATAGAAAGCTGAAACTTTCACTGAATTTTATCCCTTTCAAAGGACTACAATCCCTGAAAATTTCAGCTCATTTGCACTTATAGTTCCTGAGATAAAATCGCGTTAAGCAATTCGGGGTGATTTATCAATTTTTCAATTTTTCTGAGTGCCTTTTTTCATAGATTTCGGCTTCAAATCTGAGAATAATTTAGTGTATGGAATTTGGGGTACGTTGATTGACCATTAGGATACAAAATCTCGGCAAAAAAAAATTTGAAATTTCATCGTTTTAGTAAGAAGGTACCTACCTTATGATTTAGATTTTGGAAAACTTTGAAAGGTCATAATTTTTTCTCTATTATTGATCTCAGAATAATTTTCGGGTTTTAATTTAGGCCTAATTATCTAATTGAAATTGAATTGAAATTGACGAAAATTCCCATTGTAAAACTTTTCTTTGTAAGTTTTTAATGAATTTTCGTACAAAACAATCAATAAATACATCAAAGATCCAAAACTAATTTGGCCCGGACCCAAAATATAAAATAGGCCCAAACTAAAACTTTCATCAACGAGTAATTCACCTAGTTTCCCTTATATCCCGATAAACAAAGTCACCGATCCAGAAAAATAAAAGATTAGGTTTTTCCCGGAAAAAACTTTTATTGGTCGGCAAAAGGATTATCTTTCGATGCTGGATACGTTCGCGCGCCATATTTCACAGACTTTCCCTTCTATGGAGTTTTCCAGGCAGGACAAACAACAATAGCGACTAATTTGCTAAACGGCCGTTGTTTTTCGGACAATATAGAGCCTGATTGGAATTGAGTGATGACTGGAATTTTTATTATGTATATCGATTTTGGTATAGGAAAAGTCTTCAATTATTAACAGCGAAACGTTTTCTAATGAAAAATTTACGAAATCTCACTTTGAGATATTTATGTCGGTGGGTCAAAGGCAATAGCGTAAAATTTTAAAAAAAATTCATCCTCCAGGGGGTCTTTTTTCCTGGATATATTGCGAGCATTAATGTTGTATGGGTTTGGTTCGAATCTTGCTAAAAGCTTTAAAATTTATTTTTGGGTCTAATAAAATAAATTCACATAAGACATCTCCCATATTCAGCCAATTTAAAATTTTCTTCGTGCAGACAATATACATATTATACTGCCAAGTCCTAAACTTCTGCATCCCATTTGCGTGGTCTTTTATTTAATATTGCGCCAAGGAATATGGCCTAATAAATATTCAGTTTATCCTCTCCATTGCACCGACTTTCTCTCGAATAACCTTATGGAAAAAGCTTAAAAAGTCCACTCCGTCTTGCTTAACACCTTGTCCAATCAGCGAATAATCTGTTAAACGACGAAAAAATTGAAACACAATTCCACGTTATTGATGGGATAACTGAACTGGAAGTTTTTTGCAGGGTCAAGTCTGGTCAGATAAAAAGGGCAACGGAATCAATCAGTGTCAATTAGTCCCTTTTACTTGAGCTTCCGTTTTCCGCTTTCAAGCTGAAAATCAATTTTATAAAGTTTTGTGAAAAGAGGAAAATTATTCGAGTAGTAGGTACCATGACAGTATTAAAAGTTCATTCGCCAATTTATCAAGGGGAATAATAAAGTCTTCAATATGCTTATATTATGTCTTTGTCGTTTCTACTGAAGTTGCAAGACAACAAAGAAGTTAATTCCCATTAATCAATAATTGATTATTAACAAAAAAAAAGGGGGGCCCCTTCTCAATTAGAATAATTCTGGCCGGCGTCCCAGATTAACAAAACAATCCGAAAATGCATTTATACATTACGCAATATGCATTTTCGTTTCGGCAAAACTCAGTTTCCATTAAAAATTTATCAATATCCATTCGGCACGGTCCTATAAGCATCAGACGTAACATAGGGAGATGGATTTTGTATTTTGAGCCCTCTCCGCCCTTCGGTGGTGGTAAAAGGGTTGTGTACAGCAGCGTAATGGTTGAATAATTCATTGATGGACGATGTTTGATGTTTGTTACACGCACGAGACTGTTTTTAATAGAGCACGGAGCCCTTTGGAACAAATGGGGGTTTATTGAGCAGAACTAAAATGTTTTGAAATAATTATTCAGTAATGCAAAAGGCTGATAAGACTCATATCTCGACTATAAATTATCAGAGTGGTAAATTGTAAGCGGCTTATCGGGGGGCCAGGCCGAAATATTATCTCGTCTTTCAGTTACTGTTTGGCGTCCAGAAGGGGCTTAATTGTGTGTATCAATTTTTTCTCAATTTTGCTTACATTTTTGTTTTCTATAAGTACAATTTTTGTCTATTCCCGGCTCTTGAATATTCGATTTCTTCTATATTTCTCTCAAAGGGTAAACCACCCCCCTCCCCACCCCGGAATTTGTGCAAACAATTCCTCAAACTAACCGCAAATTCCTTCAAATTCTCCACAAATTCCCTGCAAATTCCTCCAAACTGTTGGCAAATCCTCTGCAAATGCCTGTTAAAATTCCATAAAAATCCCCAAAATTGTTCGTGATAAGAAATGTATTTTTCTGTTTTTATTACGCTCAGTGTTACAACCAATAAATTTTTACAATTTCTTATACATTCCTCCAATTTCCCATGAGCTCTGTTCGCAAATCCCCTGCAAATGCCTGTTACAAATTTCCTGAAAAACCCCAAAAAGCTTCATGATAAAAAATGTACATATTTTTTCTACAAACGTCACTAAAAGTGTCATTTTTAGAGGATGCTGCCAGTGTCTGAAATGCCATTTTATGACACTGGTGTTAAAAGTGATTACTTTTAACACTGAGTGCTAAAAGTAATCACTTTTAGTGCGTTTGTGGAACAAATAGTGTATGATATTCATGCTAAAAGTGATTTTATTTTGTTTAAAGGGATGGAACACTCCGCCTGCGGCGTTGTATCCCAAACTTCCCTTTTCACACTTATACTTTAAGCACTTATATCATAAATAACTATTATAGAATTTTTAAAGACTTTGGTAATACCCATTTAGAATAACCCTATCCTTATTTATCAATCACGAATCAGATGAAACAAAAAATCACCAACAAAAACGAACGTCGATTGCTAATACGTCAATCGTCAATTTCATCTACAAATTAGGCAATCCAAACCACGTGACATTCAAGATGTCGTGTCAGCCATACATGGGTCAAAAAACACACAAAAAAATACTAGTTTCTGTCAGACTTAAGTAATTTGGGGTGATTTATCAATTTTTCAATTTTTCTTAGTGCCTTTTTTCATAAATTTTGGCCAGTGGCGGCTCGTCAGAGGAGGCAGGGGAGGCTAAGCCTCCCCCAAAAAATTGAAAATTTAATCTCAGTTTTTTATTCCAGATTCCTAATTAAAATAATAATTCACAAATTACACTTTTCAAATTTCGATATTTCAACGTAATTTAGAAAAATCTGACAACATGATTTCAATCAATCCCGCGCCTTCACGACAAAAATTTGTGAATCTGGGATACTCCATGGCGTTTCCGATTGGTAGATTTAGTGCGGAACTAGGGTAATTTTTTCTATTTCTGTCTTTTTCTTTTACAGGTCGATTAAAAGGATGCAAATACACTCAGTGCACACTAAATTTACCAATCGGAAACGCCATCTCAGTAATACGAGCCCGAAGGAAACTCCGGCCCGAAGGGCCGGAGTTATACGCGAGCCCGAAGGGCCGGAGTTATACGCGAGCCCGAAGGGCCGGAGTTATACGCGAGCCCGAAGGGCCGGAGTTATACGCGAGCCCGAAGGGCCGGAGTTATACGCGAGCCCGAAGGGCCGGAGTTATACGCGAGCCCGAAGGGCTAAAGTTAATTTAATTACGGAGCCCAATCTATAATTCTATTGGTCAGCGGATAATTTGGAACCAATCGGGAATATTCAAAATGTGATTTTTAGTCGATATTCCGAGTTTCAGTTCTGTCCGATGTACCGGAAAAAAGTTACCCTCCCCATCTTTCTTGATTTTGAATTTTTTTTTCCGAATTTCCAAAAAAAAAAAAGTACCATCAGATAGAGGAGCAAAAAAAACGTTGAAAAGCTTATGGGAATCTGCTTGTTATGACGCATTTTAAGGCCGGGAAAAAATTAGAAAAGGATATTTCGATTTTGGCCAGATAAAAATTACAGCGATCTGACACGATGTTACTTTTTCGCTTATAGCTTCACTATTTCTCAACCGATCGTTTCAACATTTTAAAATTCAATATATATCAATATTTCCTGATAAAAATATTATAATATCATCCAAGTATACGTAGTGTTCCAATAAACTTGAAAAGAATACACATCATTAATCGTTGCCAGATAGCTGGTGAATTCACTAATCCAAAAGGCATTCTGTTGCATTCATATGCCCACTTGCACCAACCGCAAATTAAATTGGTCTCAGCTAAGTCAGTTCTTAATTTAATTCACTTGCACCATAGACAAATTATGCCGACTTGGCAAAGTCGGACTTAATAATTTGGGGCAATGGCAACGCTGCGAAATCCTCTTCTTTTTCAATTTTGCCATAATCTCCTACACAGTTTGTTGAAGTTTAGCCAGATTTTTCTATTTTTAAAATAAATAAACAGACAGAAGTGTGACAAAAGTTGACAAATAGTCTTTAGTATTTTGTGGTTTTTCGGTGTTTGAATGTTTCTGATTGAGAGTTTGAGCAATGGAAGAACCAAATTCTAAAAAGCAGAGGGGCGCGAATTTTATATTAGCAGTAAACTCGGCAGAAAAGGAGGCCTTAATTAATATAGTGGCAAGATTTAAAAATATTATTGAAAATAAAAAATCCATTCATGAAAAAAACAAGGCCTGGGAGAATATATGCAGGAATTTCAATGCGGATCACCGGGCATGAGAGAGAAAAGTTCGCATTCTTCAAAAAAGTATTATAAAAATCAAAAAGAGGATCTATTGTTCGTCGATTTTTAACTGACACTTTCCGTATGAGGAGCGAGGGGGTGTTTCATATGGCAAAAACAGGTGTGACGTCAGGTAACCATTGGCGTTCTAATGTAGAGAGCCACCAACTCACATTCCGTCCGAGTATCAGATTAAAATCGACGGACAATAAAAAAGTGAGATTTTCAAAACCGGAGGAGGTTTACCACCAACGTCGGCATTGAAAGATCCAATAGATCAAACGTTAATATCCATTATTAATCCAAAGTCTCTCCAGAGCCTTGAAGACAAAATAACTCCATACGACGACGATTACATAGAGAAAATTACTGAAAATTAACTCAAATTTGAAAATATTCACAAATATAAACGTCAGAAACAAAATAAGATATGAAAAATTTATAGATTATTACTGGTTATATTATGTTAAGTCGAATTTAAGGCCTGGATTTTGGCGACTTAAGAAAATTCAATTTAAGGCTACTTTAAGTCTAACTCGACTGCTGGTGCAACTAAAATTTAGAGTTATGTCTCGGCTTAAAGATAAGTCCGGCTTAAGTTAGTCTTAAAATGTTGGTGCAAGTGGCCAATAATGTCCCCAAGGACCGTCTTTTCTCGATCTGTTGAATATTCTCGGTTCTTGATTGGCTTTAAAATTAAATTTTTTCAATCATCCCAACTTTTGATTGACGTTAAAATTCAATTTCCGAAAATTCCCGGCTCTTGATTCGGTTTAAAATTTAATTTTTAAATATTCCTGGCTCTTGATTGGCTGGATTTGACGTTTAAAAATTCAATATTTGAATATTTTCGGTACTTGATTAAAATTTTTATATTTGGTCAACAAAAAGCCAGGTTATCTGATAACTCATCATGTGGGGTACCTAAACATAATGCAAATCTCTATTAGCACCCCAGATGATGCCATCTGTTTCCCATTACCAGAAAATCTATAGACTAAGCAAGTAGGACAATAGAAAACGACATAGGAAACTTAGCGGTTAAGAAAAAGACAGAGATAAAGTGGGATAAATCAAATAGTGACGCAAACTTTAATAATTATTCCCGGCGCTTGAGTGGCCAAGAGCTTAAAATAATAGACAGCAGTGGCGGACCTAGGACCTTCGGGGCCCGACGCAAAATTTTTTTTTGGGGCCCTGTCATGCTTTTTTTAGGTATTTTTCTTGTGGTGTTGGGGGTGTGAGGTGAGTGTGCGGAAGTTATTTATATTTTTGAAGTTTTCAACAATCAAATATAGAAACAAATTTGATCAAAAAACAAGTTTATCAAGAACATATGAGACAGAAAACAAGTTAAACGGAAAAAAAATTGTAAAAATTTAGAAACCGTTTATCTAAACAAAAAGAAATACAACATAGTAGTACCGCACTGCACTGCTACTGTCCGTACTCCACCGACAAATGCCATAAATTATCTGAGTCTGGAAGACAATAGACAATTTTTTGCGAGAATAACCAAGCATAATCATAATCTTTTGCTAGATTATATGATGTGTCATTTGTGTCATACTCCCCTAACATCAAATTCTGGGATACTCGAGGATCAAGAACACTTAATTGCCTCTGTGAGAACAAACCGAAAATCACCTTTTCTACATTTAAAATCGACGAAAAAATTAACTCACTAGCACAGCCTGAATCGCAAGCATTCCATCGAGGTCTGCGGGTGACGTCATCGCTACAAGCTGCTGATAGTGACGTTACTCGCAGGCCCAGAATTTGATGTAGCGGGAGTTAGGGGAGTATGATACAATTGACACCGCGGTTGCCTCATCGCGTCGAGAGCATCAGGGCTGGGATCACGACATTCTACTAGAATTCTACTTTCATGACGTCAGGTTGCCTATCAACTGTCATCATCGCCTGTACTGTACGCGATAAATGTGTCGCGAATGACGTCATGAAAGTGGAATTCTACTTGTCATGATTCCATCCCTGGATTCCCTACAGGGCCTTTATTGTCAAAACAGGAGATAAGCGTTCTGTCTTAGTTGCCAATATTTCTCTTTCCATAACACTGACAAAGACAGAGCAATCGTTTTTTCTCGTGAGAACGCTGTTCCCCGGTTTCAAGAATAGGCATCCTGATATTATACAACGTTGCCGTCTCTTTCAAAATTTAATTTTCCATTTTTTTTTATATCTACGAGTTTTTTTTTATTCGTTTTTATCGGTCTCTTTAGAATCTGGTTGTGTGGGGGCCCCTCAGCTCTGGGGGCCCGACGCAGAGTGCGTCGTTTGCTTCATGCTAGATCTGCCACTGATAGACAGCAATATAAGAAATTCAATAAATAAGAAAGAGACGGAAATAAAGTTAAAAAAGAAAAAATGTGAACGAATTTTAATTATTCCCGGTGTTTAAGTTGGTTTCTATGTGATTTTTGTGTCTGGTCAATAAAAAGCCTAGAATAGGCAAGTAAAACAAGGAAAATGACATAGAAAATTTACCAGTTAAGAAAAAGACAGAGATAAAGTAGAACACATCAAATAGTGACACAAACTTTAATTATTTTCGGCGTTTGAGTGCAGAGTGGCCAAGAGCTTGGAATAATAAAGGGACAAAAATATAAGAAATTGAATAAATAGGAAAGAGGCGGAAATAAAATGGGATATGAAAAAGTGTGACACGAATTTTAATTATTCCCAGCGCTTCAATGAGCTTATGTATTTTTTTGTATTTGACCAATAAAGAGCCTAGACTAGAAGAGTAGAACAAAGAAAACGACATAAGAAATTCAATGGGTATGAAAAAGATAGAGATAAAGTGGGATAAATCAAATAATTTCACAGCATTGCCGCTGTTTGTTTTTTTTTTCTTGGAATTTTAATATGTATTTCGTTTTATAAGCTCGTGACGCTAGATTTCTGATTTTTTTAATTGTCAAAAACGTCAAGCTAAAAAAAGTTTATGTTATTTTACAGCGTTGCCACTGTTTGTTTTTTTTTCTTGGAATTTTAAAATTTCGTGTTATAAGCTTGTAAAGCTTGATACTTGTCAAAAACTTCAAAATAAATGAAATTCATATTACTTCACAGCGTTGCCACTGTTTGTTATTTTGATATTTCTTTTGAAAGAGAATGAAATTACCTACAAAATGTTTTTTTATTGAGATTCCAAGTCGTTTTCGTTTTTGAGATATCAGCTGTCAAAGTTGAAATTCTTTGTAAATTTGTTAAAATTTTCCAGGCCGATTTTCTCGTGGCGGGATACTTCTTATAGGCTTTTTTATAGTTTTCAATGAGATCTATAAGTTTTGTATTTGAACAAAAACGCGAGGGACAAAAGCGCGATGAAACAAAAACGCGAAGGACAGAAGCGCGACGGAACAAAAACGCTACTGGATAAAAAAAAGCTCAAGGGACGAAAACTCGAAAGACAAAAATACAAATGGACTTAAAGACAATATCAAACTTACCAATAATAACTCGGTCGATTTGCAATTTTAATCAGAAATTTCCAAACTTACCCATAATAACCTGGTAAGTTTGAAATTTTTATCCGACATTTCCAAACTTACCAATGATAACCCGGTTAGTCGACAACTTTAATCATAACATTTCCAAACTTACCGATAATAACCCGGTTACTTTGCCGTTTTATTCAAACATTTCAAAACTCACCGATAATAACTTGCGCGACTAAGCTTTGGTCACCCCCTCCCTACCGGGTTATTATCGGTGGGCTTGGTAATGTCTAGTTAAAGTTGCAAACTAACCCAAACTAACCGGGTTATTAGGGAGTTTTCGTTGCTTACAAAATGCGATTCCAGTTAACGCTATTTGACAACTTTGGCATTCGAATCTCGTTTGTCGTATATCGTAACCGCTTAATAGGGAGTTCTTTTGAATCTTTCTTCCGATATTAGCGTAAACGTTAAGAATATGATCAGCAGATCGTTATAAAAGATTTCTTTTGCAACGTATACGCAAACCACACGTGTTTTTCTAACATTCTAACCTAACTTCTATGAGGAAAATTGAAGCTTCTTGAGGTGCGAAGCAGATACCCTTATTTTTATTTGGATTTGGACACAGTTTTTTCAATTTGAGGAGAATCAACATTCCTGGAGATGCTCGTATTGGGCTAGGTTAGGTTTGACAAGTTTGGCAGTTTTGACTAATATAACATTGCATAGTGTTACGGTATACAGCCCGTCAACTTCCCTAACATAACGAGATTCGGTAACGCTATCGGTAAGTTTGGTAATGCCTGATTAAAATTGCCAACTAACCGGGTTATTATCGGTAAGTCTGGTAGTGTCTGATTATAACTGCAAACTAGTTCGAACCAATCGGGTTATTAACGGTGAGTTTGGTAATGTCTGAATGAAATTGTGAACGCCGGGTAATTATGGGTAAGTTTGGAAATGTCTGATTAAAATAGCAAACTAACCAGGTTATTATCGGTAAGTTTGGTAATGTCTGATTAAAATTGTAAACTCCAGGTTTTCATGAGTAAGTTTGGAAATGTCTGATTAAAATAGCAAACTAACCAGGTTATTATCGGTAAGTTTGGTAATGTCTGATTAAAATTGTAAACTCCGGGTTATTATGGGTAAGTTTGAAAATGTCTAATTAAAATTGCGAACTAGCACGACGGCTATTATGGGAAGCTTGGAAATGTCCGATTAAAATTGAAAACCAACCGGGTTATTATTCATTTGCATTTTCGTTCCGTCACGCTTTCGTTTCTCGCGCTTTTATCCAGTCGCGTTTCTGCCCATCGCGCTATATTCCAGTCGCGTTTTAGTTCCGTCGCGCTTTTGTCCCACGCGCTTATGTTCTTCGCGCTTTTGTCTAGTCTTATTTTGTCCATCGTGCTTTATTCCAGTCGCGTTTTTGTTCCGTCGCGTTTCTGTCCCTCGCGTTTTTGTTCCATCGCGTTTTTGTCCCTCGCGTTTTTGTCCATCGCGCTTTCCTCTAGTCGCGTTTTTATTCCGTCGCGCATTTGTCTCTTGCGCTTTTCTTCCTCGCACTTTTGTCCAGTCGCGTTTTTGTCCATCGCGCTTTTGTCTCTTGCGCTTTTCGTATCGCGCTTTTCTCCCTCGCGCAAATGGCTGTTGCGCAAATGCCACAGAGCCAAGAAGGTAGCTATCTTATGATTTAGATTTTGAAAAACTTTGAAAGGTTATAACTTTTCTTCTATTATAGATAGAAAGCTGAAATTTTCAGCGATTCTTATTCAAGTAGAGGACTACAATCCCAGAAAATATCAACTCATTTGGACTTATAGTTCCTGAGATAAAATTGTGTTAAAAAGTTTACGTACTTAGTCAACAAATATTTTATTAAATAATCAAAAAGTTGCAAGCAAAACTCGAAGCAAAATAATTAAAATACGCGTAAAAACACATATTCAAAATAAACTTGTTTGGCCGCCACGCCATATTGAATTTTTATTTTTTTTTGTCACTAAAACGACAGGTACTTCTAAATAGGTAAGTATTAAAAATTCAAAACCACTGTGGTAAAACCAATAAATTCCCCCAATTTTCTTTACATTCCTCCAATTTCTCATAAATTTCTTCAAATTCCCCACAAATTCCTCACAAATTCCTCTAAATTCCACACAGTTTTGGCAAAAAGTTCCTAGGTACACAGCAAGGAATGTTGATTGACTGTTTATGAAAATTTCCTATTGTTTTTGGTGGCAAAGGTTGCTTATTCGCGTATTATTTGATGACTTTAATGGGCAACACAATTTAAAATCTCCAATATTACAAGCTATAAATAGATCCAAGTACATTAATGATATTGCATTGTCTACCATTTTGCTGATACTTAATAAATTTAAACCCGTAAGCTAAAACTTGAGAGCGATTTTAATTATCTTGATGATTATTATATGAAAATGCATCTGGCATTGTTTTCTGTTCCATGCGCGAACCCCTGGCTTCTTTTAATTAAACTAGAAGCATTTAAAAAAAATTATTTTAACCGCACCAAAACCAGGGTGTAAATTTCACTTTAGCACAGGACCGGACAGGAAGCTGCATCGGGGCGGGATAAAAGGGGTGTTTGACCAGACACTGCTTCCTTTAATTAACCCAACGAGCCCCTTTTGGCAAAGCTGAAATGTATCTCTGTATACTTGAATTACGTGTAGGTAATAATTTAATTAAAATCTTGCACTATTATAGTTGCACATTCCTCAAACATTTAGTAATAAATTTATAGCTCATACAACCTTTGTCTTGCATAGTGAGTAATTTTGTTTATTATTGCGCAAAATTGATTATTAATGTCCTGATTAGCCTCGATGCAATATTCATATGCATAATATTGCGAAAATCTCTCCAGGAAATGCAATCAAATCAAACTTCAATTCTGTCTAGTCAGGCCGTTTGTCTTTTGTACGTCTCTCGACCAGAGCTAAAAGGCTAATTGAGCTTGTACCCAGAACCTAATGAAGTGAACGTGTTTCTGACTCTCCCTCTATACTAAAATGTCTCCTATTCGGACGTGCTCTTGAGACGTCGGTTTACCGTTAATTATTTGGCGTAGGCGTCCAGAGACAAAGTCATTTGGCTTTTATCATCTTCATAAATACGAGAAACTTTTTATTTTTATTCCTTGAAAAAAGGAAAAAAACTTGAAATTTCAAGGGACCAATTAAGACTGGAAGTGCGAAATAGCACTTGACATTTTTCTTTTAATAGAATTTTGGAATTAAATCCAGTTTTCTGGAAACTACCATTTTTTCTTTTTCAACAATAAAAACAACGGCACAAATATATATGAATGAGGAAAATCCCCCTTCGAGGGATGCAAAGCCATTTTAATCATCCTCTGGCAGGAAAACTTTGACGTTTGATAATTAAGCGCTCCAGCTTTTGTTCTTTAGAGGTGGCTGGAAAAATGGAAGAATAATCAAAGGAGATCATTTTCCGTTTTGTCTGTCTGGGGGTAGAATATAAAAAGACAAAAGTCGCGTTCTCGAATAATCGTTCATCATTTTCTGTAGAAGAGGAAAATGGATGAACAGTTTTGAATTTTGTATGTTATTAGAGGAAACGAGAAGTGAAAAATGGACATCATATCTCATATCAGAAAGTTTCGAGTGTCTAGAATAATGTTTTATCTACAACTGCCCTTTGAGTGTGTTATCTTATAAGTTTAGTCCTAAGCTTTTAGCCATATTTTTTTTTTCAATTCTTTGGGTATCTTGAAAATCCCATTTTCTGGAACAAAAATCAGTAAAAGTTAGAGAAAATTCAGTAGCCTAAAATTTGACCATTGTTTATGTTTAAATTTTGTCTATTTCTCAATAATTTCTTTGTCTCAAGTTTTGTCTATTCCCGGCTCTTGAATTGTCGTTTTCTTCCAATCTCTCTAAATAAAGAAAATTCAAAAGCCTATAATAGACACAACGTAATTATGTATTTATATTGGCCATCTTAGAGCTAAAATTGAATTAGGAAAGTCTAAAACTACGATTTTTGAAATAAATCTGAACTAAAAAACTTGAACCTGTTAGAGCTGAAATTTGAATGAGGAAACTCAAAATTCATATATTGTAATGTGTGTGATGTAATTAGAGAAAAAGGAGCACAAAAATCTTTTCAACTAAGTTGACTTCCGATTTTTATAGTTATAGAGTTGAAGAGCAACTTTAAAAGCTCATTTTTAACTGGAGAAGCTTGAGAATTTTATACTTATCCATATATTGTCTATTTCTCAGTTTCTTTGTCTTATTTTTTGTCTATTCCTGGCTCTTCAATTGTCCATTTCTCCCGGAATAAAAACTATATAATTATTTACTAATGTTTGTCTCATTGAAAAATTAACCCTGGTAGTAAATTCTCATTCCCCTTACCTACCATTTTTTTCTCAATTTTTCTATATTTCTTCACTGTTTTATTCCCATTTCTTTCTGTCTCAGTTTTTGTCTATTCCCGACTCTTCAATTGTCGTTTCCTCCCAAATGTCAGTAAATAGAAAAAATTTAAGAGTCTGGAATAGAAACATCATAATTGTAGCAACCTTATTTGATTTCTAGATTTTTGTAAAATTTGAAAAATCATAACTTTTTACCTATTAGAGATAGAAACCTGAGATTTTCAGCGATTCTCATCCCAGTAGAGAACTATAATCCCTGAAAATTTTAGCTCATTTGCACTTGAGATAAAATTGTGTTAAGCAATTTGGGGTGATTTATCAATTTTTCAATTTTTCTGAGTGCCTTTTTTCATAGATTCCTGCTTCAAATCTGATAATAATTTAGTGTATGGAGTTTGAGGGATGTTAATTGACCATTGGGATACAAAATCTCGACATAAAAAAATTTGAAATTTCATCGTTTTAGTAAGAAGGTACCTAACTTATGATTTAGATTTTGGAAAACTTTGAAAGGTCATAACTTTTTTTCTATTATAGATAGAAAGCTGAAATTTTCAGCGATTCTTATTCCAGTAAAGAACCACAATCCCTGAAAATAGTTCCTGAGATAAAATCGTGTTAAGCAATTTGGGGTGATCTGAAAATTCAACTTAAGAGGAGCCGATTATAAGATTTTTTTAGTTTTTTAGGGTACCTACTTTTCTAATTCAATCGTGACATTAGTACAGAGTCAATAATAAAAGTTTTAGGAAATTTCTCTGACTAAAAATGAGCTTGTAAAGCTGCTCTGATGGCTTATTTTCAACTCTGAAAAAATCAGAAAAACAAATTTTAAGCCGAGATTTTCTAGTTTAATCTGGACTTTCTAAGTTAAAAAGTTAGAGTTAACCTTTCTAGTTTAATATCAAAGAGTGACAGAGACATTTTTGGTTCAAATTCAACATTTTTAGACTTCTCTAAACCGACTATAATAAAATAGGAAAAATACCCACATCAAAATAGGTCTAGATACTTAGTTTACATCAATAGAAAATAATTAAGTCAAACATTTGACTTATAACTTTCAGGCATATCATCTTCATATCCCATACACTTCTCTGTTTGTTTTCAGCAATTTCCTGATTAAAATTAAGGCCCCTCTCAAAAAGACAAGACTCTCTGACATCATCTGCATTCGTCCGGGCATTGTAATCCCGCTGGAACGGAGGGAATAAATGCAAAGTAGCGTCGTGG
The DNA here is from genome assembly GCA_917834065.1 of Ceutorhynchus assimilis. Lineage (NCBI taxonomy): Eukaryota > Metazoa > Arthropoda > Insecta > Coleoptera > Curculionidae > Ceutorhynchus > Ceutorhynchus assimilis. The sequence continues at coordinate 57,065,540 of OU892279.1, forward strand.
CGCGTCTTTCTTATTTCCTTATTTATGAAAATGTTCCTACAATATTTTGTCCTTTTGTTTCCCCGACTAGTTTTGTTTATAAATGACTTTTGTGTCGTTTTACTATACAAAAAAAAAGGGATTGTCAATTTTAGCCCAATTTAGATTATCATATAAAATGATACATTACAAGGGGGAGGTCTATGTACTATGACTATGTGTCCATTATAATGCAACGATTCCAATAATTATTATAGGGGGACTCTAATTCAATTGAGACTTGAAAATAGAGCGTTTTATGTGGTCGAAAACAAATTCAAGTAAAAAAAGCCTCAAAAATTAAATTAGCGTAATATTTACGATCCTCCGGAAGGCAGATGAAGCACCTTTTAATTAAATTAAATAATTTACGTAGTTGCCTATCTCCGCAAGGGGATGAATTTTTCAAGGGAGAGATCCCTGTGGGAATGTGGTATAGGCCCCTTTTCGACGATATACTTTACACTTTTATCGGTTAATTTGTATGGGCGAGAGAGAGGCTTTTTCGTAAATTACCTCGTGATATTTTTGCTAAAACCCATATTCATTTAGTGCACAAGTTTTAAAACTACATAAATCGTCAACCGTTTCCTTATCGCGAATCCACGGTTCACTGACTTACCGGGGCTAAAATAAACCTCATTTCGCCAAAGGCTTATATTTCCATTAAAGTTCACTCTGTGTTTTAATTCGAGTGCAGATGGATGATTACGGCACAAGAGCTTTAATAGTTCTCTCGTTAAAATCTACTCAATGACGTCATACTATCTATCGATTAATATCAACAGTTACTTAAGTAATTGAAATTACTTACTCGAAATAAGTATAAGAGTCTCCGTAACCTCCTCCTGTCGTTTGCATTAAAATCGACGTAAATTTTGTAATCATCATTTTCTTCTAATTATTGCACTCACTACACACATTTAATTGTTTAACAAAAAATGTGTCAATTCCTGCGGTGAATTGTTTTGGCAACAAATCAATTTTCCTTAATTTGAAACTGTCCAGTAAAATTTCAAACTTTTGCCCTCAAAAATCTCATTATCACTAATTAAAATAACTTCCGCCTTTCGAGGCTTGAAACTTTCAATAATTAAAAACTTTAGAAATTAGTTTTACATTAGTCTGGTGGCTTAAACTAAAATACAATTCCTTGTTCTAGAACAGATAGAGCTGGAAACTTTCTAATGGACCTTGATTATAAGTCCAGTTAATTTAATAAAACTCAGAAATGTAACAAAACACGCTATACACAAAAGTTCCATTGTTTAAAAACTATTGAAATCGCCTTCACAAATAAGTCCGTGTCGCGGTCGTACTTAACTTCGCCGGTGGGTACCGAACTGCACTGCAGGAGTCGTACTAAAAGCACTCTTGGGGACTGCTTTTTCAGACACTCTTAAGGCAGGACGGCCTTGGAACTTGGAAGTGCATTGCATGTTGCATTCGAAATAGATTTTTAGTTTCAAATTCGCCAAAAAACCCCCAGACACATAAAAGGCGAAAATGGTAATTTTGCATAAAATATATATGCATTCGACATTCAAGGGAAATAGATAAATGTTGGCTTGCACCTATAATATAACTGTGTTTATTTTTCGAACGGCTTTATGTCGTTCGATGTTTCCTCGTCTTTGATGGGTGCATCATTTTTTATGGGTTGCGCCATTTGAAAGTCTAGATGGTGTGCATTTTAAAATGGAATTTTCAAGTTTAATGTTCGAGACTTGTTAGCTGAAATGAAAATCTCTAATAATTGGAAAAATTTGTACACAATCATACAATAGTCTAGCAAATTCTTAATGATCAAAAGCGAGATATAGACAATTCTAGAATCAACAACGTATTGTAAAACGGAGTCGGGCATCAATCAAACAGATAAGTTTATTAATAGGATGTTTGGGGTAGATTTATCAATTTTTCAAATTTCTGGGTGCCTTTTTTTCATAGATTTCGGCTTAAAACCTGGGAATAACTTGATGTAGGGAGTTTGGGGTATGTTGACTGACCATTAGGATACAAAATCTCGACAAAAAAAATTTGAAATTTAATCGTTTTAGTAAGAAGGTAATTACCTACCTACTTTATGATTTAGATTTTGAAAAACTTTGAAAAGTCATAAAGACTTTGGTCATAACTTTTTTTCTACTCTAAACAGAAAGCTGAAACTTTCACTGAATTTTATCCCAATCAAGGGACTACAATCCCTGAAAATTTCAGCTCATTTGCACTTATAGTTCCTGAGATAAAATCGTGTTAAGCAATTTGGGGTGATTTAGGTATCAATTTTTCAATTTTTCTGAGTGCCTTTTTTCATAGATTTCGGCTCAAATCTGGGAATAATTTAGTGTATGGAGTTTGGGGTATGTTGACTGATCATTAGGATACAAAATCTCGACAAAAAAAAATTTGAAATTTCATCTTTTTAGGAAGAAGGTACCTACCTTATGATTTAGATTTAGGAAAACTTTGAAAGGTCATAACTTTTTCTCTATTCTAGATAGAAAGCTAAAAATTTCACTGAATTTTATCCCAATCAAGAGACTACAATCCCTGAAAATTTCAGCTCATTTACATTTATAGTTCCTGAGAAAAAATCGTGTTAAGCAATTTGGGGTGATTTATCAATTTTTCAATTTTTCTGAGTGCCTTATTTCATAGATTGCGGCTTCAATTCTTAGAATATTTTAGTGTATGGAGTCAGCTCATTTGGACTTATAGTTCCAGAAAGAACGAGGCGAGAGTAAGATAGTGAGTTGTGATTTAGTTGAACGGTGACTTTGACCTTATTGTATATGGATTTGTCATCAGTTCTGCTCCACAACAATACAGAAAATGAAAAATCTAAAAGTCCAAATAATGATTTTTGCACATACAAGTCCGATAGATATGGAGAAGGAAGTGAAGAATTCAGAATCAAGTCATCAATATACAGAGAATTTTATTACAAGATAGAGATAATGAAAATGGGCAGATATAGTGTTTTAATTAGTCATTTTTTAACATAAAAAATATAAATTTCTACTTTTGAGCAGTATTTCAAACGCCCAATAGGTATGACGTCATTCGCTCCAACAAACAACAATGATAGTGCAAAATAAAAAACATTACAATGTTGTCAGATTGTCGTTGCCATTGTTGATTTCCAAGATTCCCTTGTTTTATCCTTGTTATTTATTATATTGTTTTTTGTTTTATGTTTTGCACTACTAGAAAAAATGTATGCCCTGATGTCATTTTAGTTTCAAGACATCACCCGACAGTAAGTTTGGCAACGTCGCATTGCCTCATATCTTATTGTCAATAGAATTTAGACCAAGGTTGTTTTAGAAGAGTAGGTTGCCTGATAATTTTATGACGTCATCTGGGGTGCCTCAACATAATGCAAATCTCTATAAGGACAACCTATTAACTTCAGGAACCTTGAGTTTAGACGATGTGGGTGCGTCAGAGAGCCATTGTGAACTATTCCTATTGGACAGTAGAGAAGTCTACATCTTACTAGAGAAGGGTTTATCTATCGATATTATGTAGGTACCTTTGAAAGTTTATTCTTCTTTTTCATATCGAAATGAATCTGAGAAAATAGAGAGTTCTCGTGTTTCAGATGCTACGCTAATACGGTACCGCTAACAATACGGCATTTTACATGGTATTTTATAGTTTTCGGACACGAGGACACAAAAATCCTCTAATTCCTTATTCGGTTTACATTTTGACAGCTGAGTTGAGTGATCTAACCCAACTTTTTCTTGCTCGATTTCTTAACTTATTATTTATCCTGAAGATTCTGAGTTTGATTAATTTTCCTTTGGGGTTTTTCATGGCGGAATTATTGGAAGTTGCTGTTTTCGCAGACGTAAATGATGCGTGAACATAGCAGCATAACGGTACGGTAAGGCATTCGCTACGTCCCGTTAGATAGCGGGCTCCGCTAACGCTAATACCGTAAGAACTGTCATACTTGTCGAATAGCGTTACGGTATATAAAATTTGGACAGCACGAGAACTCTCTAATATCGATATTTTCGATACGAGATTTTTTTAGAAGTCCGGATTCTTGTTTATCTAGGTCCAGTAAAACCCTGCTTGAATAGTTAGAAATATTAATAATCAATAATAATGGAAAATTGTGATGACAATATTGACGGTAATGATAGTTATTTGAATCTTGACATTTGCGTTTGACGAATGACATCAAATAATGGTTTAAATGCGGCTTGATCAATCGTTAGTTAAGTCCTTGTTAGTTAACAAAAACCTTAGATTCAATGTGTCAGGATTTTTGACATTACAAAATTAAATGAAGTTTGAAAAATCACAGCCATCTTTGATATGATTTTTTTTCAAGACCCGTTAGGTTGCCTGATAACTTTTATGACGTCATCTAGATGCCCAAACATAATGCGCCAAACTAATAGTCGTTCCTTCCTTCAAGTTTCCTCAGACCTTGAAAAAGCCTTGAACGTTCAAAATTGATATAATAGTAACAAGTGTTCATTCTAAACTCACGACTTCCAAGGAAGACTCAAGGAACGACTATAAATTCGGCCCAATGCAAATTTCCATGAGATTCGCCTGATGACATCATCTGTTTGCCATTACCAGACAACCTATTAACATTTAGGAACCCTTGTTTCCACTGACTATTTTTAGGAAAGTATTTCCCAAACTGACATTTCTCCATAGAAGACTGTCATTTCAAGCAATATTTATCATTGAGGCTTCTCTAAAATAGTTAGTCGAAAAGGCCATTAATTATGCAAGATTCTTATCGATATGACAAATTCGTATAGATATTGAGAGCGTATCCATATCGGTATATTATATCGATCAACCCTTCTCTTATAGTTTAATTTTGTATCCAGTGAAGTACTCGGTTTTTGGAAGAAAATGCTTTGTGTCTACTTGTCTACCTACCTATCTTTTCTCAATTCCGCTTGAATTTATTTACTATATTTCTCAATTTTTTTCTATTTCCGGCTCTTGAATTTGTCTAAACGACGAAAATTCAAGAGTCTGGAATAGAAAAAACATGAATGTCTACCAAATTTTTTTCTTCATGTTTTTGCTACAACTTTTGTCTATTTTTGGCAGTAGAATTTGTTGAAATAAAGAAAATTCAAGAGCTAGGAATAGAAAAAATATGAAAATCCACCTATCTACTAATCTTTTTTTAAATTTATTTTCTCTATTTCTCAGTTGTTATAGATCGATTTTTATCTAATCCCGGTTCTTGAATTTGTCAAAATAAAAAAAATTCAAGAGCCTGGAATAAAAGAAACATTAATTTCTATTTATTTAACAATTTTTTCTTACATTAATTCTTCTTTTTAATCTCAATTTTTTCGTTTTCTTGTAAAGTTTTTGAAATATGAAGCAAAGAGCTTGGACTAAAAATAAAATACTTTTTTTTTTACTACCGTGCGTGAAGTACTCACTTTACGCACTATTCAGAAGATGCAAAATTCCACTTAGTGCGTAAAGTAATTCAATTCACACACTAGTGCGTAACGTAATGTCAATGACAGATGTTCAAAACTGTCAATTTAGTATTTTTCTGGTAAATTACTTCACGCACTAGTGCGTAAAGTGAGAATACTGCACGCACTAGTGTCTAAATCTATTTTTCAAAAATATTTGATTGGTAGTAGATAAAATTTTGTATGCAATACGTGCGTAAAGCAGCTTTTTTCAAACATGTGATTGTCGCACTCGCCTTCGGCTCGTGCGTCAAAATTCACATTCGTGAAAAAAGGTTCACTTCACACACTTGTTGCATAAATAACTATTATCTACTACCGTGCGTAAAGTACTCACTTTACGCACTATTCAGAAGATGTAAAATTTCACTTCACGCATTAGTGCGTAAAGTAATTCACTTCACACACTAGTGCGTAAAGTAATGTCAATGACAGATGTCGACCTGTTAAATTACTATTTTTCTGGTAAATTACTTCACGTACTAGTGCGTAAAGTGAAAATACTTTATGCACTAATGGGTAAAGAATTTGTCTAAATTTATTTTTTTACACGTCATATTTGATTGGTAGTAGAAAAAAATTTGTATGCAATACGTGCGTAAAAAACCTTTTTTCACGAATGTGAATTTTGACGCACGAGCCGAAGGCGAGTGCGACAATCACATGAGTGCATAATTAACTATTGTGTCTATTTGTCTACCAATTTCTTCTCAATTTCTCTCGGATATCTTTTCTCTGTATCTCAATTTTTATTGAGAGCTAATTCCCAATTCAGTTTTTATATACCAGATTACGGTTTTATTAATTTCTTATGATTTCTTCTGGTTACTAGTAAGATTGCCCAAGAGTTTCCCTAATAACATAACCTCAATTTATAGATATTTTTGAAAACTGCACATGCCTTAAATCTCGAGATTGACTGATTTCCTTGAGATTTTTCATGATTTCCTCCCAAAAACACTTCTCCCGCTTCGTGTGGTTCGAGAAAATAGACCCGCGGTTTTCCGTTTTCCGCGACCCGTTAAATCAAGACGGTTTCGTTGCACCTCTACGCATTGAGCCTGAACTTCCTGATTGAGCTGGCCAGCTGAGTGGAGTTTAGAAGTAGAGCAAGGTGAGGTGAAAAAATATCCTTTTCAATTTCCATATCTTTCAATTTCATTTTAAAATCTTTCATCGATTACCATTCTATTAGCAACCTGTGGATTTTCCAGTTTCAATTTCGCACATTAATTTGGTTCTTCTCTTCGATTTCCTTGTGATTTTCGCTGATTGCATTGAATTTCCTCTTATCTCTTCTTGATTTCCCTAATTTGACCACCAGATTTCCCTTGTGGTTTACCACTGATTTTGTCAATTTTGGATGATTTCCTCGATTTTTTCTGATTACCAATAAGACTACACAAGACTTCCCTTGATAACATAACCTCAAATTATAAAGACTTTGAAAACTGCGCATGCGTTAGATCTCGAGATTTACTGATTTCCTTTAAAATTTCCCATGATTTCCTTAATATTTCCCCTGAGTTCTTAGGATTTCCCTCAATTTCTTAACGATTTCCTCCGATTCACTCATAATTTTCCCTAATTGATTTAGATTTCTTTTCCTCGTTATTTCCCCTAATCTGTACACATTTCTCTTGCGTTTGCTCCTCGATTTTTATCTATTCACGGCTCTTGAAATTGTTGAAATAAAGAAAATTCAAGAACAAAATTGATGATTTTCAATTTTGAATTTCTCAGAAAATATTCATGCACAGAGTATCATATTTGCTAAGGCTCTTTTTCATGCATGAAAATATGATGGAGATTCTTGATTATCATCAAAGTATGGAATTTTTTAAAACATAGAAGGACAAAAATGGTATTTTTCGTTAGAAAATAAAATGACAAAATCGGCAATGCCATATTTGTTGAGGCTTTGTTAAAGAAAATTATAAAAAATTATACAGTGCAACATACGATAATGCGTTCCAAAATTATCATTTGGAAAACATCTTACACCCTGTATATGTATATCGTATCGATAAGTCCTCCTATACAATGGATTCTTTCATTAAATTCTGAAATTGGCATTATTGTATAAAGCAACTAATAATAGAATTTTCTGCACCTTTTGTGAGTCTTTGTTGGGAAAATAAATTAAAAATAAAACTTCCTGAATAAAAAAATACGGAATTTATTCGCTCTACTTGAATTTTGACAGTGTTGCCTTATTATCAGCAACGAACGTTTGTATGCTTTTTGTATTTGTATGTACATGTTGGCAAAATACTAAGAAAAATACCGAAAAATTAATTATATACATACAAATTTCCATAGTCCCATCAAGTAAAATCCATTCCAGGCAACTTTGGATAAAAACATTTTGTTGCACCAGATTAATTGAGTTCATGAACATAACATAACACTGGTACAGATAAATTTTTTATCTTAACATACAAAACACTTATACAATATTGTTTAATTATTTTTATTATTGCTTATACTCATGAAACAGAAACATCAATAGATATACAGAAAACAAATGGTGTATACCAATTTCGAAACTCATAAAATCCCCAAAAACTTTTTGCAATAATCCTCATAACGATTTTACATAAAAACTAATTCACTGACAAGAAAAACTAATTCAACTTCGAATGTCGACAACAGCCAGTGTAAACAATCAAAACTTTACAACGACCATGGAGTAGGGTCGTTTAGGCATTCCCTACGAGGAGTCGCGACATTATTTAACTTCCTCGGGGAGTTATATAAACGCCTAATCTACATAGAAGTTTAAAATCATAAATAAGGCGAAAAAAGCAGTTGAAAGCATCATAAATATAGTTGTTTTTGTGGGATGTTTTTTCCTTATGTTAATCAACAAAAAGTCTATAGGACAATAAACATACATCAGAAAAAGCTCCCTGCTGGCTGAGAAAGGCAGCAGGTGTTGCAGCAAAAGATAAGTGAAGAAAATGCGGTGCTTAACCGCAGCTTTGGCACTAGCCTGATGGACCATCGTCTTTTTGTTTATGGGGGACGTAAGTCTCGAAAGGCAACATTTGGCTAAACTTTATGTATATCTTTAGGATTCTAGTAAAAGTGTGAAAGCTTTCTACTTTTTGTTTTATTTTACTTATGTATGTATACATACATCATAGAGGTGCAATTATTAATCTGCAGCTTTCATTACTACTTTACGTTATTCTCGCAATTTTGCTCATTACAAATGGAAATTAATAATAACGATTTGATTGTTGTAAACAATAGCTAAGACATGATGGTTAATGGACTACGAGAGTTAAGATGCCATATCATACACGTTGTTTTCACTTTAATGAATCACTTTTCGTCGCCCTAGTTGTGAATGGTCGTAATCCACTCAAGGTAAGTTGTGAGTAAACTGCATTTAAAATTTTTGTTTTTGGTGAAAATATGCTTTTTAATTAGCAAATATACTATAACAAGGTCAAATATTGATCACTGGCTTAGATTTATTCACCAACATAAAATTTAAACATTTTTAAGTATGATGGTAACAATGATGTTAACAGTCACAACTCAAGAATGAATATTGTGTGGATTACGACCAATCACAACTACGGCGACGTTTTACGCTTTTACTAATCAAATTGGAATTTATTTGATCTAAGTGTTAGGAAATTGTATCTACTATAACCCTGTCAGAATTCTAGAAATCTAGTTGTTTACATCTAGAGCTCTAGAAATTTGATTGTATTCGAGAAAACAAGACTTCTAGATAAATCTAATGTCGTCTATAAATAGCACGTAAATATCATTTTTCAATCGAAATAGTTCAAGTTTATATGTTTAAATTATATCTTTTTGATTCATTTAATGCGATAATGGGCCGTAAATTAGTAATTTTTTTCCCTTTTCGACAAAAATAAGCCGAAAACACTTTCTCGTAGCTGTCACGCTGCGCACTCCAACACTAAGCCCCCTTAGAAGAAAAAGGGGGGTCTGCATTGTTTTGCAAAAAATATCGCTCCATAAAACATACACCGTTGGGCTATATTAAATTCTTCAAAGCCTTTATACTTTCTAAACGACGCGCGAGGTATAAAAGAGATATAATATATACGTCTTTTTGCCTCTGGTTTCTTTATGAAACGGCTCTGCTGAGGTCTTTTTTCCCTCCGGAGTCAGGACCCCCAAAGAGTCTTGATTGCATATTTCGTGCGATTATTTTTTATGCGTCGACGGTAATGAAGCATTAAAAAAGGGCTTGAATTAGAATGGGCCACCATAATTGATTTAAGTTTTGAAGTATGGTCCATAGATATGGAAAAAATACAAAGCATTTATGGGCAGTTTCAAATATCGACAACAAGATTAACAAGAAACAAAATCCTCCCTCTTTTCCTACTTGTATTTTTCTTTTTGGACACGCAAACAGTCAATTTGTGACACGACAAGGAGCCTTAATTCCAGGATCACAAAAGTTTTAGATTAGTTTTTTTATTTAATGTTATTTCTCTCCGATCCTCGATCAATCTAATTTAGCAAAACACTAGAAGGCAGGCAATATAAATGAGAAAGTACGCGTGGATATATTTATTCAATCGATTGAGGCAAACAAGCCGCATTTTCCGGAGTACATTAAGGGGAAATAAGGATCGTTTTTCCATCTCATGAAATAAACATCAGGATGTTAGCGGATTAGCGAATTGGTGCATATTTTGAAACTCTTTACTAATTTTTTAACACTGCGTGGCATTTGGGAAAAATATGCCATCATAAAACCGATTTATGTAGAGATTACATTTACCGGTAATGAATGGATATTGGGTTTTATATCTGGCCATTTAATTTATAGTATGGCTGTCTGCATTTTTTGGTTTTTGTTAAAGCTGGGCCAGCCATTTGAAAATGAGAGATTAAAGTTTAGAGACAATACATTAATTTCGTTTTACACAATAAAAAAATTTCTCGCCAATTCTATTAGGTTTAGATAAATGTACATTGAGGAAAATCACCTATTTAAAATATTATTTCTTCAAATCTAAACTTTTTAGAAAACGTTTACTGATTAAAAGTAAATGTTGCAACCATGTATTGCTCAGTGAAATTCATGAGAACGAGAGCGCGCCGCAACAGAAAAAGTACCAGTACGAAGGGGAGATAGAGAATACGCAACTAGACTAAGGAAGAAGCTGAACGGGTCTCTTTAGACGCATGTCTGTAATTATACATTATTCAAATTTTATTTTATTTTGCATTAAATTGGATTGTTCAATCCAATTTGTTTCCAGTGTGTGTGTCAAGGAGGTCATTTGAATAATTGTTATTTTGTTTTTGAAAGTTCAATTATTTATACAAGTATCATTTTTTTCATTTTTATGTTTTTTTGTTTATTTATAACATTTTTTATAACATGTGCATTGTTCATGTATTTAATAAAAATCGTTTCATGCTGTAAACAACACAGATAAAGAGTAAAGTAAAGCTTAAGAAATTATGTGCTGTCTTTTCGTGTTGAGATTTTGATTTTTGGATTTAGAGCGCGCATTAGAGCCTTGTTGAATTTACTAACATTTTCCTACCCTGACGAGAGAATTGAAATAATCAATACAGAAATATTGGCTCAAAAACAACTATAGCTGAGTAGCTTCCCGTATGAGACCTCAGTACCTGCTGGGAAACTGGCTAACTAACCAAAAACTCTTCAGTCTTGAATATAGGTAGTGTTGATTGAATGTAGTGTGTGTAATTGAAATTTTAGCACAAAGACAAAGGATGGTACCTAATTTGAACTTTTATTGACTTAAATTATTAAATTATTGACTCACAATTAATTAATAAAATGGCACAGTATGTTTCGATTTTTGAGGAATGTAGATCGAGAATTTCTCTGCCGTACTCTTCTCCCTCGTTAGTTCCAGGATGAGAACGGTACGATTTACTTTAATAATAAAGTAGACGTTCACAAATTTTTCGTTTCTTTCACATATCACAGCTTCCCTTAAATTTCCCAAATATTTGCTATGTCGGGCGCATGTATAGTAAGTAAAATTGAATAAGTTTCCACAACATAGGTACTATTTATTTTTCATCTAATCTAAGGTACTATTTATTTTTCAACTAACCTAAACCAAACAGTTGACGGCTATCTTTTGCACCCATACAATAGCAGTAGTTTAAATCCCGTTTGCTGATATCAACAATTTTCAATTTATTCATAAAAATGTCCACCAAACAGTCGTAGACATTGTTTACATTTCGTTGGACATTTGTCTAGCTTGACTGCGCTTGCTCTCTTTCTCGATTAACTCAACAGGATTCTTTTGACTTCATTTCACCCTTTAGGTTAGCAAGGGATGAGTTAATCATGGATTCAAACTTCGCAATAAATTCTCCGGGAGCCGATGAAACAGCAGGAGTTGGAGAAATAGCCGCAAGTTCATTTTTGAAACTGTCAAAGCCATTTTTAAATTCGAAAGCCAGCTGTTCGACACGAGCACTTACTTCTTTTACCGTTGAATTTTTAGACATTATGACACTAGTCACAAAACTAACTATTCACTGATATTTAGACACTATAAAACTATATAATTTGATAAGGTTTAAGATTTTTTGGCCACTGTAAATTACTTAATTTTAAGTTTTTTCTGGAGCCACCGTCAACAACAATCTACTCACTCAAAACTGCCATCTGTTCACTCCTTTTCTTATACCTTCCTCCACCTTTTTACCAGATGCAAACAGTACAATGTCATCGACATATTGCAATGCACATGCCTTGCCAGCCACAATTTCCGGAATTTGATTGATGTATGTGTTGAATAACAAAGGACTCAGAGGCAATCTCTGCGACAACCCCATGTGTGCTTTTTGTGGATCTATTAGGTTTCCACAAAACGGTTCTCTTATTTCTATCTGAATAAAAGTTATACAGGGTGTTTGGTGCTTGTACTCCTTGTAGGCGTTCTGGCAGGAGCAGGAATCAGACATTTTTTGTGCATTTCTCTGTCGTATCCTGGCGAAAAGGGATTTTTTCTTTTCAGGTTACAAGCAGCCGAAGCAAATGATGGTTTTCTTGGAGTCGTTTGATATGTATAAATGCCTCTGATTCACTTCAATTGGTCTACTGGCTTCTGAAGCTTTTCCTGTGGGATTCAGAACTGGAAAGCCTCTATGACCCAAGTTCCCTCTCTGTCTTATATTTTCATTTTCTTCTGGGTGTTTATTCTTTGCTTCAAAATAGAAAATGTTTCCTGTTATCATTGTAGTTTTGCATTGTCTGTCAGTGGTTTTATGTTCCATGTTGCAGTACAAGCAATTAGGTGTGAGTTGTTCATAGTCCCTTTCTTCGTGCTCTTCCACACATATCATCAGTCAAAATAAAGTTCACACTCTCTGACAGTCTCAATTTCAAAGTTGTAAGCCAAAGATTGAGGGAAAAGAAAGCTCAAAATTGATAGGAAATGACCTCAACAGCACCGTTATTTAATTAGAAAGAAATACTCGTCACTGTAAAACTGAGTTAAAATGGACTCTAATTAAAATTGTAAAGTCAAAATTAAGTTGAAATAAAGTCGACATTTTTTAGCTCTATTCCAACAGACATGAGAACTGTTCCAGAAACAGTAATTTCCAGGTGCCCACTTATTTTTCAATAAGTTGAACGTTTATCCTAATTGACAATTGAATTGATCGACTAGAAATTACCGTTCTAGAACGGTTCTCATATCTGTTGGAACACAGCTTTTATCAGAGTCGATTTTGTAATTGTAAGCCAAAAAATGAGGAATAGGAACGCTCAAAATCGAACCAAAAAAACATAAGGGTCAACTGTCAACAAAGTACTTAATAAGATTCAAAAATTTCAAAAACTAATGATAAACCCAATGAATTATTCATTTAAACTAGTAAATTAGGTAAAAAAAATCGAATTTTTCTGTAAGCAGATTTTTTTTTTAATGCCTCGTTAAACAGTCACAGAGAAATTGAAAACGCAAAATGTAATTGTGCAATCGCATTACAAACCTTTCCGAATAAAACCGCAATCCCCCTATACAGCGCATCCACGCATTTATCTATTTTTTTTTTGTTCGTCTGGACAATTACGACTAAATTAATTTATTTGCCACAAAATTAATTATTCCAGGCACACAAACAATGTATTTGCGAATTTCCTTTGGAATGAAAATTAATTTCTATAGAATTCCAAGAGATTTTGACGATGCGAATTTCTCCTATGATCAAACAATTAACTGGAAATAGTTTCTCGAAATAGAAACAGGGAGGATGAAAGCGAAAACGCCTCTGTGGTTTTACGATAAGGGATTATTGTCCTCGTTTAAGGGATGCTTCTTTTGTCAGAATTAAATATCAATTAAACTGAATATTTTGGATTTCTTAAATAAAAGAATTTATTGGTAGATTCTTTGTGAAGACAACACAAGGAAAAATTATTATCAGCAGTTTATTAAAGTGACAGCCCTGCCATCCGCAAGACGATATTAAGTAATTGACTGGCTGAATAATGGCACTAGAATGGCCGTAAAGGCACTAATAGTGTATTTTCTGAGAGGCTACTAAATTAAGATGGAAGACCGATCCTGATAGGACTAAATTTTGTCTTAGACAACAGAAATTTATGAGTGATAAAATCTTATACCTATGTATTCTGTGATTACTAATGAAAGCTACACCTTGTTCAGGAACTAATTTTCCATCAAATTTTGTAGTTAAAATGCCTTAGCAAATGAATACAGCATTACATCATTTCAGTTGAATTGTGTTTACTGGACCCCATATGCCAAGAAAAAAAAATCAGCTCTAAAATCCCCATTTTTTTCTACCGCAAACATAAAAAAAAACATATAGAGAGAGAATTATATAGCACTTATGTTCCTCCCCTAGTTTGCAATAACCGTTCTCGTATGCAGGACATACAGTCTTGAACCTTGCTGCAGATGCTCGTTATATTTCGGCCATTTGATGGTCACTGCCGCACAACACAAAGCGACGTTTCGGTTTATTTTAATACCTCGTTAGGGCAAATTGAACATCATAAAATTGTCAGACAATGGCTAAAAATCGCGTGAGTTGTCTTACCATTTTCCCTTCTTAAGATTAATCTAGGGGATTTGCAAAACAAGGCGCTGAAGTTTCGGGAGGGGGCGGCCGATGTCGCCCCGCGGCAAGGGATGAAATATCACACCCTCGTCCGAATTAGAAATACCACGCTGCAGCACAGGATCAACGAAAAATTATAGCCCAGAGATTATGATGTAATGCTCTTCCTGCAAAAATATATTTGGGCTAAGTTATGGCCGCTTGTTTCTCAGGTGTTGCGTTACAAATTACGAGATGACAGTGCTAAATTGTTTTTGGAGCTTTATTTTTAATTGTTCATTATCAGCTTGTGGGGCCAACATCATCTCAATTTTCTTAACAGTTGAGAACAATCATTAATAAAATTGATCAAAAAATTCAAAATGTTGGAAAAGTTGTTATGCAAACACTACATCGAAATTAAAGCGATAAAAAAGCCCGTTGCACTAATTAGCAATAGTACATTACACTACCAGAATTTCAAACAGACGACGGTATAAAAGCCCCCGGACGCGTAATTCTCAAATTGCTTGCAGCGTTATTGGAGCTCGTATATTTTTGTGTGTGGCCAGTGCAGCTAAATACTGAAAAAGTAACAAATTACGTCTGGCAACTTTGTTTTTTTTTTATTCGCAATTTTCAGAGAGCAACAGGCTCAGAACACCTGAAATATGGACATTTTGGTAATAACAAATTGTCAGTCAAATGTTAATTTTTAAAATTGTTTTCAGGTACTCAAAGGAAAAAACTGTTCAACAAAAAACACTCAAGACTTTGTATTGAAAATATGACACATGCACTTCAACACCTATTGGTAATATTATTCAAGGCAAAAATCCACTTTTGGGACAAATCTGGACAATTTTGTGGTTTTTGAAGCCTACCAAGACTATTTAGCTTCAATTGAATAATGTAATTTTGATCCACAAAAGGTCTAGAGGAAAGGTTTTCACTGTTTTGCATACTTTAGGTTGTTTTCTACACGCATTTTAAGCCTACTTGATTAATATCTAAAGTTATATTTATCAGTATCTACCAAAGCCTAAATTGATACCTGGAATATTTAAAAAAAATCCTAAAAATCTTCCAGCTTTTCCATAAAATATCATGCAATTGTGTCAAGGCATTTCAATATGTAACTATCTACTGTAAGATTTTCCCAAGGGGAAAACCATCTAGGAATTTTTTGCCAAAAATGTGGGGAATTTGGAGGAATTTGTGGGGAATTAAGGGAATTTATGGGAAATTGGAGAAATGTATAAGAAATTGGGGGAATTTTGGGGATTTTCAGGCAATTTGTAAAAGGCATTTGTAGGAAATTTTCGAGAAGTTTGAAAGAATTTTTGGGGACTTTGCGAATAAGGCATTGTTTGGACAAATATCATTGAAGATATGAAAAATTATTCATGTCAAGCATGTCAAGATTCCAAAAAATGTTCAGAGCCAAAAATTAGATTTCTTTTTTGACATAATAAGGAAGGACGTTAGTAAGACGTCGCTAAGACTGTCGTCGGCTAAATGTCCAAAACATGTCTTCAGTACGACGTTCTATTTTGGACAAAAGTCGTATTAGACCAAATTGGTTCAAAATTGGAAGTCCTTTTGACGACACACTGGTCATTGTGGTAAGCTGAGGGGTCTCCAAACAGTGAAAATTAAAAAGATACTTAAGTCTACTTATCTACTCAATTTTCCCTAAATTTCTGCTTTCCAATTCTCGAATTTTTCTGTCTAAATGTTTGTCTATTTCCGGCTCTTGAATTGTTCTCTTCGAACTACCAAACAGAGAAAATTCAAAATCCTGAAATAGGAAATATGTAATAGTATAGGTACTCATTATGTCTACTCTATTAGAAATGTTCCAGTCTCAGAAGGGAAAAAGTCATGATAGTTAAGGTCATTACAGCCTTTCTAAGCTTTTCCTCATTCACCTGTTTCGCGTCCTGTAATGGTGCCTTCCTGTATTTCAGGCCTCTAGATTCCCTAGGGATTGTTAGAAATTTTCATTAAATTTCTTCTCTAAATTTCTGTCTCAATTTTTGTCTATTCCCGGCTTTTGAATTGTTCCTTCTGAATATCTCTAAATAAGGAAAACTCAAGAGCCGGAAATGGAAACAACATGCTTAAGTCTACTTATCTACCTACTCGATTTTCCCTAAATTTCTGCTTTTCAATTCTCAAAGTTTTCTGTCTAAATTTTTGTCTATTGCCGGCTCTTGAATTGTTTTTTTTTTTTTAAATATCTCTACATAAAGAAGATTCAAAAGCCTGTGGAATAGAAACAACATATAGGTATAAGTAGGTACTTAAGTCTACTTATCTACTCCATTCTCCCTTAATATCTGCCTTTCAATTTTCAAAGGACCCTGCTCAAAGTATACAGAAATTGTGTTTATGTCAGAATTGGCTGAATTTTATATGTAATGTAGATCACACCTTTCTGATTAAAAGTTACCATTGCACCAATCCTGAAAAATTACTATACGTAGCACACCACTGCGTCACAAACTTACCTATTTGTGTTACATTGTATGTACTTGAACAATAACTTATATAAAGTTAGAATTTGTAAGATTATCCACTTTTTGTCAATTTGCCTTTCAACAAGAATTAGTAATGTTACTTTACCAAAATAGTAACAAGTTATTCAAGTACAAACGCGTGGATTGTTGCGGAATATATGGGTGGACCTCTGCGGGACAAGCACAGCGAGTTCCGCAGTCATCTATTCATTAATACGTTGTTCAAGTACGATATTAACCTGACTCACTCAAATGTCAGTTATTCTTATTAGTTCAAAAACTACAAGTTTCAGGTGAGTGTCTTATTTGAATAGTTCAACAGTATATTGGTGAGTAGATGGCTGCGGAACTCGCTGCGCTCGTCCCATAGAGGTCCACCCATAAGTTCCGCAATAATCCACTTATTTGTACTTGAACAATAACTTATTATAAAAAATTAAAATTTGTAAGATTATGATTATTCACTTTTTGTCAATTTGCCTTTCAACAGGAATTAGTAATGTTACTTCACCAAACTAGTAACATAATGTGACAAGTTATTCAAGTACAAATGAGTGAATTGTTGCGGAACTTATGGGTGGACCTCTGCGGGACGAGCGCAGCGAGTTCCGCAGCCATTTATTCATCAATATGGTATTTAATTAGGATACTAAGCTGACTCACTCAAATGTGCGTTATTCTCATTAGTTTAAAAATTACACGTTTCAGGTGAATGTCTTACTTAAACAGTTCAACAGTATATTGGTGATCAGATGGCTGCGAAACTCGCGGCGCTTGTCCCGCAGAGGTCCACCCATAAGTTCTGCAACAATCCACTTATTTGTACTTGAACAATAACTTATCATATAAAGTCAGAATTTGTAAGATTATCCACTTTTTGTCAATTTGCCTTGTAACAGGAATTATGTTACTTTACCCAACAAGTTATTCAAGTACAAACGAGTGAATTGTTGCGGATCTTATGGGTGGACCCAGCCATCTATTCACCAATATATTGTTCAAGTACAATACTAACCTGATTCACTCAGTTGTGAATTTTTCTCATTAATTCAAAAACTACACTTTTCAGGTGAGTGTCTTATTTGAACAGTTCAACAGTATATTGGTGAGTAGATGGTTGCGCAGAGATCCACCCATAAGTTCCGTAATGATCTACTTATTGGTATGTACGTTCATTACAATGTCCAACCGTTTTACTTGCTAACTATGAAATTAATTTTCTCAAAAAGAAATTATTTTTCAAATTTGGTGCAATGGTAACTTTTAATCAGGAAGGCGTGATCTACATTATATACAAAATTCAACAAATTTTGACATAAACACAATTTCCGTATACTTTGGGCAGGGTCCTTTTTGTCTCAGGTAATGCAATCTGACTAATGACAAAAATGTTATCCCATTAGTTAACCACTGACCGACAGAATTATAGATCTGTAAATTTATCTTGCAGATAGTTACCAGCAAGTTTATCTCTGTAGTGTACAGAGGTAAGGGTGACGCGAGATGGTCAACCACTTGGTACGTCGATAGTTAGTTAGTTAGTCTATCAATTTACTCAGTCTAGCACCAAATACGAGAAAATCATCTATAAAGTTGAAACATCCTTCACATTATATGTTATCATCCTTTCTGCCACCTTTTGGTAGATCTCCGGGGCATAACATTCATATTTTGTACCTACCTGAGTAATCTCTTATGGGTAATGAAAGGTGGTGATATGTGGCGACCTGAGTGAAATTTCTATTTGATGAAAAGCTTGTTTTACGTCCAACTTCGAGAAGAAACGCGCTCTCCGTAGTTTAGGCAAAAATGTGTTCATCGTAGGCAATGGATGGTTCTCTCGTATAGTACTGCGTGATCCTCATATCTACGCAGATTCTCACTTCGCTATCCGACTTCAATATGGGAACAATCGGTGATATCCATTCTAAATGCCCATCTAGTGGTTCTATAATATCACTTTGAATCAATTTGTTGACCTTTTTCTTTTCTCGAGGGGCATTGGTATTCTATGCAAAGGTTGAATAACTGGAAGGACATTATCATCTATTGGAATATCTATGGAAATTCCTTTCATCTTCGGAAAAAGGGTTTTCGATGATTCTTCCTCATTTGATAATATGTCTAATCCTATCCGAAACACCGCCAATTTGACAGCTGTTTCCTATCTCCACGACATAAAACGTGCGGCATTTAAGCTTATGTTAACTACACTTAGCCCATATTACTTGTCGCTCTAGAGCGGCAAAGTAGTAGAAGCGCTTGCTTTTACTACTGGTTTCTTTGAACCTGAACTATTTTTTATCAAATGCGATTGTAAAAAAAATCAAGTGTGAATTTTGCCAATATCAACAATATCTTTCGATCGGCAAAGTACCACTTTGGGCTCTTAATACACAAATAGCTATTGTGCAACCGTCCGCGAAATTCAATTTCGCGAAACGCCACATTTTATATTCGTCATTCGGCAGTAGACTATTGTGGAGGAATGAGCGATTATAGTTATTTATGTATCAAGGGTACTAAGTAGATGATTATGCCCTGAGGGCGACAGTCTTACAAAGCCGAGGGCCTCTGGCCCGAGGGTTCGTAAGTCGCCCGAGGGTATATTATCTATTAGTACCCGTGGTGCATACAAACTTTTATGTCATACCAGTTGGTTTTGAATAATAAATACCTAGGAAAAAGTGTCACTTCGCAAATTGTCATCAGTGTGCAAACATCATAATTTTTTGACAAAAATAATATGTTTATAAGCGTAAATTTATATTTTGTTAATAAAGAATAATTTAATTGAAAACTGTTTTTTGCGTCTTTATGCCCGCGCGGGCCATAATGTGTACTTTATGCCCGCGCGGTCCATAATGTGTACTTTATGCCCGCACGGGCATAAAGTAATGAATTATGTAGATGGTATCCAAGGTATAAAAACACAATAATGTATTGGTATGACATAAAAAAAATAATAATTACCTACCTAGGCTATTGTAGTATAACATACCCGGGTTCGCTCAGTAAGATTGAACGATGAGAATTTTTATTACGTTTTAATATTCTGAAAAACGAAATGAAAAACAAATAGGACCTACGTTGTGGAAACTTACCCAATTTCACTTACTGGACATGCGCCCGACATAGCAAATATTTGGGAAATTTAAGGGAATCTGTAATATGTAAAAGAAACGCAAAATTTGTGAAACGCCTCCTTTATTCTCAAAGAAAAACGTACCGTTCTTGACCTGGGTCCTTATTCTTAAAACAGGGGAGCAGCGTTCCCAGGAGAACGACTGTTTCGGCTTTCTCAATTATATGCAAATAATAATATAAGTAACAAAGATGGAACGACTCGTTCTCCTGGGAACGCTACTCCCCTGTTTCAAGAATAAGGAACCTGGAATTAACGAGGAAAAAGAGAACGGAAGAGAAAACCTCGATTCCCCAAAAATCGAAACATACTGTCATTTTAGGTAAATAATCATTGTGAGTCATTAATTCAATAATTTAGGTCAATAAAAGTTCAAATTAGATACCGTCCCTGTTCTTGTGCTAAAATTTCAATTACACACTCAACCTTTAATCAACACTACCTATATTCCAAACTGAAGAGTTTTTGGTTAGTTAGCCAGTTTCCCAGCAGGTATTGAGGTCCCATACGGGAAGCTACTCAGCTATAGTTGAGTTAGAGCCAATATCTCTAGATTGATTTTTCTCATTTTGCTAGGATATTCTCTCGTCAGGATAGGAAAATGTTAGTAAATTCAACAAAGCCCTAATGCACACTCTGAATACACAAAATCAAAATATCAGCACAAAAAGACAGCACATAATTTCTTAGGTTTTAATTTACTCTTTATCTGTGTGGTTTACAGTATGAAACGATTTTGGTTAAATACATAAACAATGTACATGTTATAAAAAATGTTATAAACAAACAAAAATGCATAAAATGAACAATATAATAGGAACTTGCATAAATTGAACTCTCAAAAACAAAATAATAATTATTTAACTGACCTGGTGATCGCTCCTTGACACACACATTAATAACAAATTTAATTGAACAATTAATTTTAATGCAAAATAGGAATGAAAATTGAAAACTGAATAATTACAGACGCGCGTCTCGGAGAGCCGCCGCTTGTTCTCCATTCCAAAGCCTAATCGGTTATTCTTCTTTACCTCCCTTTCGGATGGTACCCTCATTCTCCCCTAAACCTAAACTCTGTGGCGCAGTACATGGTTGCAACATTTAATTTTATTCAGTAAACGTTTTTTTAAAAAAAATTGAGTTTTGAAGAAATAATATTTTTAATAAGTGGTTCTTCTCACTATGATCCTAACTGCCCTTCAAATCAGAATTTTGATAAGCTACTTCTGTTGAGCATGTTTGGTATTAGACTTTAAGCATTTGGCTGTAGATATTTTCAAAACTTCCTCTCAACAACTGAAGTTGCGTTTCACTGATATCTAGGGCAACAAATCATCGTTTGATTATTTCTTTTTGGTAATTGGTGTCTCCCGGGAAAGCCGTCCGCCATAATATGTTAGGATCTCATTTGTTACACGATTATACTATTAAAGGTAAGTGTAGGAGTGGGGCACTACCGAATACTGGCGAGAAATTGTTGAATTATGGTTTGCTGTTGGGTGTCAGCTGCACAACGTGGTTTCAAGTGAATTCAGCCTAATGGGGCTTTATTAAAATAGCTGAATGCTCTTCAACTTTGCCAGGCAAAATTGTTTTTGTGTTTTCCAGATGAAGAGTCAAGTGATCATGTTCTATATTGTAGCTGAAATGAAATGGTATTTTTATTTAGAAGCTCTTTCTACGAATCTTCACGAAATTCTTAACCTCAATATACAGGGTGTTTAATAGAATAATGCAAAATGAGTTTGATTTCTAAAAAAACATCCTGTAACTGTTGCATTGAATTTTTTTCTAAAAAATCTAAGTAGAGTTTCTAATAGCTCTTATCACATTCTCTATTAAATCATCAAATTTCAACTTTAAACAAGGTGTTTAAAGAAAATTGGGAATTTTCAAAAATATGCAGATTTTAGGGCAAATAATGAAAATACACTGTGTCACATTTTTTGGAAAAATCAGTTGCGGGAAAATTTTGAAACTTTTTAAGAGAAATAGGGAAGGTCATGAGCTCATCATATTGAAAGTTCCATTTTATCCAGTGAGAAATAACACCATAAGAAAAAATCCTAACTGCAATAAACAGGGTGTTTCATAGAGTAGCTTGGTGCAAAAAAACCCCTGTCAAAAAAAAATCTTTATAACTTGCTCATCAAATTTTTCAAAAAAAAAAAAATGCCTGATAGTGCGTGAATTCCCCAGTTTCGACTTTGTACAGGGTTTTTAAAAAAAGTTATGAAAATTCGAAACTATGTATCGAAGTTTTAAAGGACTACCTGTATATAGACAAAATTCTAAAATTTGAAAAGTAATTCAGAGGATCGATTCCTAATTCCTCGCTAATTTCTAAAGTTTTTTGGATGTTATTAATGTGGTTCAATGGATTTTTCTCAAAAAAAAAGCCCTGAAACTTGAGCCTCTAATCCTAATCCTTCATTAAATCACCAAAGTCCTCAAAGAGTCAATAGAGATTTGTAAAGGATTTTATTTGTCACTCATTTGTAAAACGTCATTTATCAAGTCAAAACATAAACAACGAAAATTGATTTTTACCAGTCACTGGCTCCAACTGGCTCTACTGACTTGTAAAATTGACAGCTAAACTGTAATAGTTATTTACCTAACAAATGCGGAAAGTGATACTTTACCGCACGCAACGGCAGCCGTTAAGGGTGGTAAAGGCACTTTCCGCATGTGTTAGGTACAAAATTTTCCCTATGAGCATCTACATCTCCAAAAAAGGCATTGATAAAATTAATTAATGAATCAGATTAATTAATGAAATAAGATTAAGTTTAGAAATGATCAAAAATCCATTTTCTGAAAAAGAAAGGAATTTTGATTATAAATATCAAATTCTACTTTACCGCACACTATGCGGTAAAGTGCACTTTACCGCACACTTTGTAGTGCACTTTACCGCATACTATGCTGTAAAGTTAACTTTACCGCACACTATGCTGTAAAGTTCACTTTACCGCATAGTGTGCGGTAAAGTGATACTTTCCATTTCCAAATACGTGCGGTAAAGTGCACTTTACCGCACGCTCGTAGGTAAAAACTTTTTACAAGTCAGTAGGGTCAGTAGAATTATTTATTAAAATTTGTATAACCTATGCATTAATTTTTTATTTATTGTTTACAAATGAGTAACAAATAAATTATTGTACATCATACGCCAGGTATCAGTTTTTACTGGCTCTTGAAGGTGACATTACCTTCAATCACCAGTAAAAACTGTTTTACCTGGCTAATAATGTAAAATACTATAATTGGCTTCATTTCAAGCCGAATTACGTTAAGATCGAATCGAAATTAACAAAGATCTCAGGTGAAATGTGGTTCAATATCATTTTGGAAATAATCAAGCTTCAAAAAACATTGCAGAACGTTTTATTTTTTTTCTGAGAAAAGCGTTTGAAGGATAGGCTTGAAATTTTGTAAATGGATAAAGAAAAGATTGCAATTCTGGGAAAAATAAAAATTCCTTCTGATCGTTCACCTTTAAGGAGCAAACCACCTAGGAATAACTATTTTGTCAAAACTGTGGGGAATTAAGAAGAATTTGTGGGCAATTTAAAGGAATATGGGGAACTTGAAGGAATTAATGAGAAATTGGAGGAATGTATGAGAAATTGTGTGAATTTATTGGTTTTAACAATGAGCGTAATAGAAAAGGAAAAATACATTTCTTATCACGAACAATTTTGGGGATTTTTATCCAGTCTGGAGGAATTTGTAGGTAGTTTGAGGAATTGTTTTCACAAATTCTGGAAGGCAATTTATCCCTTGGATTTTCCTATATCCACAGTGTATACTGTTTTTGATTAATTGACTATTTATTCTAATCACATTTTATGAGAATTCAATCAAAATACTTTACTGTTGGTATAATATAGCCAATAAATTAAATTATCTAATAAAGCAGAGGATTTGCGTGACTATAATAATAGCGAAAGGTCCCACCCGCGTCAGGTATAGTCATAAGTTACAAGTTTTCTCATAAGATCGAGACTCCACGCTGTGTTTGGGGCACTTTCCCGAACCGGAAACTTTAAATCAAGCCCCATTATTATTATTATTATTATTAATAGAGGTAAGAAAAATTGAAAGGGGAATTCTAAACTCTCGAAAAAACTCACTTCAGTTTCCACTTCATTTGAAGCGGAAAAGTTTTCCTTTAATTGAAGTTTCCCGGGAAACTCTGCGGGCTTTTGTCTTGCGGCATGCGACAAAACATCTGCCCTAAAACGTTTTCAATGTTCATCTATCGATTAGTGAGGCTCTATTTATTCTTCGTAAAGAAAAAATAAACATAATGACTTGGTATAGTAAATCCCTAGCCAGAAAAGACGTAAAACGCAGATCGCCCATTAATTTTTCACAAGCCGGCACTTTTGAGGCTCCCCATTGTTGGAGGTTGCCTTATAAAAATCCTTATCCGAATATAAAGGACCATTTCTCGAGCGGCAAAACACCTGAGTACCCATCAGGGCCGTTATGGAAATTTCCAGATTATTAATAGTTAAATAGATGTTTATGCAAAATGGCACAGATTAAATATTTACGGGGGTTATTTATGTGGTAGTCCCTATAATACAAAAAGGTGTTTCATTTTTTTAAATGCGTAGTAACAGATGTTGTTTACTTTATCCATCACTTCTAAAACATTCTATTAATCATTTTATGAATAGGACAAACGTTTACTTGAAATACTATTTCGTAAATTTATGGAATTAATATCCGGACTACGTGCCCCCCTCGGTCTGAGGGGACACACAATTAGTGGCAGGTATTAATCATTACACGCGAGACAATACGGCGTCGCGACGCTTTCGGGGCCAGAAATCGGGAGGTCGCTTTTCCCCCCCTAGGTCATCTGTTTACAGCCGATAAAGTTTGATTTATTCTTCGGACCATTTAACGTGGAAAATGCGGCTTTTAATGGGACTTTTGTGCGATTTATTTTATATTAAAATGTTGACTCACCTTTCAATAATTCTGTCAGGTATTCCATACGAATTTCTAGGAGACACTTTTTCACTTAAATCCGAATTGGCCAACGATAATGTTTGTTTTAAAAAATCACTTTCTAGTGCGTCTAGAGGAATTTCGAAAAAATTAAACGAATTAATTTCCTTGTTGAAAGCTTCTAGAATTTGTTTCGCTTCCATATCAGGTGTGAGTGGGCCTTGATTCGATGGAGGTATTTGTGGCTTTTGATAATCTTGAGCAGGAATATTTCTGATGATGGTTTTGTTAGTATCATCTTGTTTACCGATCAATCTTGCTCTAGGTATTAATTGTTTTGGGATACCGTCAATAACTAACTTGACCTCAAAAGTTTTTTTGGGAATTAGAGGTCTATCTTTGGGCCTATCCAAGCTGTTGAAGAAACTAAGAGCACTTCTGAAGCTCGATGGACTTTGAGGAATGTCACCCATGAATAAAGGGAATTAGTTTTACCTGAAACAAACAACAAAAATATATAATTTAGTTAATAATGACTATTCACTTACAATTCTAAGTAAAAAATCCCTGACAAAATGTATCACAAGTGCATTAAACTTGACATATTAAAGCCGGCTTGGACGGACCATAACTTGCCGATAGCAGCCAACAAACTGAACCTTTAATAGGATTTAAATGATTCACTTAAACGACGTTCACATTGTTATTATCAATGAGTTGAGAAACAACTTAACAGAGATTAACTACTGAAACAAATATTTTATTGACACGCACAAGAAATATGAAATCTTCAATATTTATGAGTAATCACTTTCATACAATAATAATTTCTATTTTACAATTTATTAACACAAAACCATTAAAAACTCGTCTTTGACCTTATAATTTTTTAATTATTATTATTGTTTTTTGACGTCACTAATAAGGCATTGAATTAACATCAATGTGTACCACGACGGGCAAATTACGACACGGTACTAAAACGCACGTCAAGATTGTTTGTTTAGTATCAGCATTATGAGGTAGACAAGGTTGGAATTGATTGAAATGAGACGCAAACATGTTTTTGAGATAACAATTTTGTGTTGCGGTGTGATGTTGATAAGGAGCAAATAATGCAAAATCTTAAAAAGGAGGATTAGTAAGTATAATTTTTATTTAAAAAAATTCAAGGACATCAGTTTATGAAGGGATACTTTGCCTGTATAGGTCATATAGGTAATTTAGTTAGTTTTGGGGCTTATTTTTAACCTTCAATGTATAATAATTTATGTTTTTAGAGTCTTCATGAGTTTGAGACTCTCTAGAGTCTTGAAGCTTTAAATAAAGAACATCAGAATTTCTGAAATCCTCGCTGAAATCTAATTTTTCAGAATTTTAAAAGACAGTCATGCATTGGCCTCAAATCAGTAAATTCATTGGATTACCACACATTTGAAAATCTTTTAAAAACATCTTGAGAGCTTTCAGAATCTTTATACCTTTATTTTTTAAATTCCAAAATCATTGTTTATTTTTCCCTAATTTAGAAAATTCATAACTTTATTATTAGCGGTTCGATCACCTTGAATTTTCATTATGTTTTACCTCAAACCTTCAAGAATGGACTTTCAAAATTTCAATTTTGCGCTCCCGATAGTTTTTGAGTTACAAATTCCAAAATGGAGGCTTGTAATTTTCATTATAACGTTTTATCTATAAAAAATAGAAAGCTGAAATTTTCAGCGATTCTTATTCTAGTAGAGGACAACAATCCCTGAAAATTTCAGCTCATTTGCACTTATAGTTTCCGAGATAAAATCGTGTAAAGCAATTTAGGGTGAATTATCGCAATTTTTCAATTTTTCTGAGTGCCTTTTTTCATAGATTTCGACTTCACATCTGAGAATAATTTATTTTATAATTTCATCGTTTTAGTAAGAAGGTACCTACCTCATGGTTTAGATTTTAGAAAACTTTGAAAGGTCATAACTTTTTTTCTAATATAGATAGAAAGCTGAAGCTTTCACTGAATTTTATCCCAATCAAGGGACTACAATCCCTGAAAATTTTAGCCCATTTGCACTTATAGTTCCTGAGATAAAATCGTGTTAAGCAATTTGAGGTGATTTATCAATTTTTCAATTTTTCTGAGTCCCTTTTTTCATAGATTTCAGCTTCAAATCTGAGAATAATTTAGTGTATGGAATTTGGAGGATGTTAATTGACCATTAGGATACAAAATCCCGACATAAAAAAATTTGAAATTTTATCGTTTTAGTAAGAAGGTACCTACCTACCTTATGATTTAGATTTTGGAAAACTTTGAAAGGTCATAACTTTTTCTCTATTATAGATAGAAAGCTGAAACTTTCACTGAATTTTATCCCTTTCAAAGGACTACAATCCCTGAGAATTTCAGCTCATTTGCACTTATAGTTCCTGAGATAAAATCGCGTTAAGCAATTTGGGGTGATTTATCAATTTTTCAATTTTTCTGAGTGCCTTTTTTCATAGATTTCGGCTTCAAATTTGAGAATAATTTAGTGTATGGAGTTTGGAGTACTTTGATTGACCATTAGGATACAAAATCTCGACAAAAAAAAAATTGAAATTTCATCGCTTTAGTAAGAAGGTACCTACCTTATGATTTAGATTTTGGAAAACTTTGAAAGGTCATAACTTTTTCTCTATTATAGATAGAAAGCTGAAACTTTCACTGAATTTTATCCCATTAAAGGGACTACTGGAATAATTTAGTGTATAGAATTTGGGGTACGTTGATTGACCATTAGGATACAAAATCTCGACAAAAAAAAAATTTGAAATTTCATCGTTTTAGTAAGAAGGTAAAAAAGAATTGGATTCTCAAAATTTCATGTTTGCACCTTTGGTAGTTTTTGAGTTAAAAAGTCTGAAATAGAGGCTTGTCAATGTTGCAACATTCCAGGTAAATTCAGTAAGAAGTTTCAAATTTGAGTCAAGAGCCAGGAAAAATTGAAATTTGCAAATTCTTAAATAAAAAGGGCGTCTAAATTGTTTCGACTCACTGAGAAGTTCAAAATTTTCATTATTCCCGACTCTTATTGAATTCAAATCAAAAGTTATGAATTAGAAAAATTTTCTATCAGTCAGATTAATTAGTTCAGTGTAGTTTCAACTCAATTAAGTTTGAATTTTGGAAAATTCGAGAAATTTCAAATTTTGATGGTGAATCCAAATCAAAAGCCAGGGAGAATGAAAATTTGATAATTGGTGCAGTGTCAACTACCGTTGCTATTAATAATGTTAATCTGTTGCTATTCCTAAAGAATTTTGAAGACAAGGACATTTAAGAGGGGCGTCAGATAAGAGCCATCGTGACATCTTTTGGGCTTATGACATACATTAAATATTTTTTAATCACAGGTGTTCAAAGTGATTGACCTATTTACAAATAGATGGCGACATCTTCAATATCAATTCGTTTACACAGTAATTTACAGTGGACTAAATAATTTTAATCAGATGCAAATGAAATAATAATATTTCACATTTTTAGCTAGGTAAAACAGTTTTCACTGGCGTTTGAAAAAAGTGACTACCCTTCCCGAACTCAGCGACATCTTTTAGAGAAGCGCTGAACACACGTTTGGTTTGAGTATCTGCTGAAAATAACAGCAATCACCTCGTTGTTTGGCAGATTTTGATTAATTTTGTGATAAAACCATTATAATTTTCGAAAATTTTGTTTTATTGTTGGTGTGCTACTTTAGGTATTCGCCCTTTTTTCATTTAAATCCATGACCAAAATTTGCATATTGTTGTCAACAAAATTGTTAATAATTTTACTATTTAGACTGCGTATTTTGCAACCAAAAATGCGTCGACTCTTACTCCAATCTATTATTGTTATGAACATAACTTCATTTTACTGAAAAGTGGTCTAAATTTGGAATAAAGCAGAAATTTTTGAAGGTCTGTAAATGACATTTTATTTAAACGCCCCTCTTAAGGTTTTGAAAGAGTTTCAAATTTGATTAAATTCAGTCAACATTGTAGGAAAATTTGTTGAGAAGTTTCAAATTCAACCAAAGAACCAGGAAAAATTGATTTGCAAAAATAAGCCACTGTTCAATGCTCCAACAAGAAAACCCTTGTACAAAATAAAAATTCCTTTAGTTTTGTTCGAATTAATGAAAATTTTATAAATTAAGAATGAAAAATCCATGCATAATAAAAGTTTAATTTTTATGTTAATCTTACACTTACAGTTTTTTGCGCACTTTCTAAAAAAAACAAATTTTTCGGTTGAAAAAACTCCGATTCTCGTGCGGTTGATTACAAATCGGAAGTCGCGAAAAGACTAATCTCATTGGGGCTTGAAAAATTATTATCTAATAACCGTACACTGAGTGACTGAAGTAGTCGCCGGTGCATATACCTGACCAATCAACCGGTCGTTGTCACTTCCGTATATTATTTCATTGTATAATCGACGAAATTGTAACAGTATTTTGGTCCATTAGTAAAAATCTCTTGCAGGGCAACCACTTAAAATGTAGGAAACGTCCTCTATATCCTAGTGCTTATGCAAATAAAGTCGGTGGCACGCATTTTGCTCAACAACAGTTATGGGGGACCTGTTTTGGACGTCGTTTTTCGATGATTTATAAGATCGACTTCCGGAATTGCACTTACAATGAGAGCCTATTTTCGAAAAGGCCTCCATTTCCGGTTTAGTGTGCCACAAGCCTCGATTTTTTTGACAAAACGATATTCGATGGTTTTGGGGTTTTTGTATGAATAAATGGAGGAAATTTCCTGGAGCAAAATTACTTCGACTTAATTATTTCAAATGCGGTTTCGAGACTTCAAGGAAACTTCTAATAGCCTTAGGGACCACTTTGTACAAAGTTACGTCAACTAAGAATGCAACCCGAAATTAAATTTTAAGATACATTGTTTCTTTGGGGAAAAGCAGCTGCTTTTGTGTTTTTAGAAGGAAAACAACGCTCATTAAATTAATTTGGTATCTTTGGGTTTAGTCATTTATTATTATTTGTTGCTAATAATTTACAGTCGCCAATGTATCAATAATCATTGAAATTATTACCAAAAAGTTGTTTTCGCTCTAATGATTTTAGGCACCCTTCATGGCGTCAACACTTTTCCGTATGCCCCTAGGGGCCCTTTTATTTGTCACCCTCCTTTTTAAATTTATACAGCATCACATTAGTAGAAGTTTTTCAGTTCCATTTTGATTGAATCGAAATGACTTTTTCATTTTTATCGTAGTGATGCAAAATCTAGCATAAATTCTTGAAACCAGGAGTTATGATGCTTTTATGGAATATGAATTTGTAATGAGCGAATATTTAGCCCTTCCATTATTAGGTAACTTGGGATATTAAAAATTAATTTGAAAGCCTCTTACTATAGCAAGAGGGTACCTACTTGCACAAAGTTTAATCCAAGAAACTGGTGAGAAAGGGGACCTACAAGGCCCTTACCTGATGATTTATTTTTTTAAAATTCAAAATTGAAAATCACTCTAAATTTTCAGAAGCGTTCCTGATTAGTTTATAGGGAAAGTGTCAGTTAAAAATCGATGAACAATATAGACACATTTGCAGGTATCGTCAACTTCAAATTCTGTCTTATTGTAAATTGCGCTCGTTCTTCACATAATCGTACCTACAAACATCAAATGAATGGAGCATTAAACAATGCAATCAAATTTTATTTTCATACGGGTTTACAGCGGGTTGAAATACCTACTTTTGTATCTTCTAATTCACGGCTTTTGTGTCAGTAAATCCACTTTAAAACGTCGTCTAAAATCTTTAAATTTGTAACGTAGAAAAGATGTGTCTCATTCTGTGGAATCTCAAATTCTATTGTCTGGAGGTCTAACATGGTTACAGATGGATGCATCGTAAATGTCAGGTCTTAACGTTAAGCAAGAAACTGTCTGACACTTACTGAATATTATTGATCCGCAAGGAGTATCTGACAAACGAAGAAAGCGATTACAGAGGCCGAGTTCGTTTTTGTCATCTTTTTTGTCGATTTGCTCCGAAATTTTGACAGGCACGTAATTTATGAACTGAAACTGTCCTATCCAGTCACGTGCCTGTCAAGATTTCGGAGCAAATTGACGAAAAAGATGACAAAAACGAACTCGGTCAGAGAAGGAAATATTTTTATTTGTCATTTATTTGTTCGTTGATTTTTCAAGTCAAAACATAAACAACGAAAATTGATTTTTACAAGCTACTGGCTCTACTGACTCGTAAAATTGACAGCTAAAAAAATAACTATTACAAGTCAGTAGAATTATTTATTTTTAAAAAAACAGTTTCATCACAAGGATAATTGCTTGTAGGTATCTTCTGGAAGGCTTTTTTGATGATAAAACTAACTACCAAAGCTTGTGAGGAAAACCACCTATTTAAAATATTATTTCTTAAAATCTTAACTTTTTAAAAAAACGTTCACTGAATAGAAGTAAATGTTGCATCCATGTATGCGCCCTCAAGTTTAGGATTGAACGAGCGCGCCACAGAAAACGAAGGTTACCGAAACCGAAGGGGATACAAGGGAATACGCAACTAGACTACAGAACGAGCTGGACTGGTCCCTTAGAAAACGTGTCGCGTGTCTGTAATTATTTATTATTCAATTTTTATTTTTATTTTGCATTAAAATTGATTGTTCAATCCAATTTGTTATGAGTGTGTGTGTAGGAAGCGTTCACAGGTTAGTTGATTAATTATTATTTTGTTTTTGAGAGTTCAATTTATACAAATATCATTTTTTCCATTTTTATGTTTTTTTTGTTTGTTTATAACATGTGCATTGTTCATGTATTTAACAAAAATCGTTTCATGCTGTAAATAACACCGATAAAAAGTAAATTGGAACCTAAGAAATTATGTGCTGTCTTTTTGTGCTGAGATTTTGATTTTATGTATTCAGATCGTGTATCAGGGCTTTGTTGAATTAACTAACAAATTGAAATAATCAATCTAGAGATATTGGCTTAAAAACAACTATAGCTGAGTAGCTTCCCGATTAGGACCTCAGTACCTGCTGGGAAACTAGCTAACTAACCAAAAACTCTTCAGTATTGAATAAAGGTAGTGTTGATTGAATGTAGTGTGTGTAATTGAAATTTTAGCACAAGAACAGAGGCGGTACGGTACCTAATTTAAACTTTTATTGACTTAAATTATTGAATTAATGACTCACAATTAATATAAAAATGACACAGTATGTTTCGATTTTTGAGGAATGTTAGATCGAGGGTTTCTCTGCCGTGCTCTTTGTCCTCGTTAGTTCCAGGATGAGAACGGTACGTTTTTTTTTTGATAATAAAGAAGAATTTTCTTTTACTTACATATCACAGTTTCCCTTAAATTTCCCAAATATTTGCTATGTCGGGCGCATGTTCAGTAAGTAAAATTGAGTAAGTTTCCACAACGTAGGTCCTATTTGTTTTTCATTTCATTTTTCAGAAGATTAATTATTTAAAAGGTGATAAAAATTCTCATCGTTCAATCTTACTGAGCGAACCCGGGTATGTTATACTACACTTGTATGAGAAAAAATCAAAGAAAAACATAAAAATTTCAAAATTTTGTTATGTATAAATTTTTTTGTTTTGTCTCTATATGTTTTATAAATGAGTAACAAATAAATTATTGTACATATTGTTGTACATTATACCACAGGTAGCAGTTTTTACTGGCTTTTGAAGGTGACAAGCTCGCCTGACGGCTCGCTACTACTATTTTACCTGGCTAATTATGTATGGCATGTAGATGCTTACGACAAACTAAAACCATATGGAATTTGCATAAGTGGATAGTGGATGCATCGACGGGTTTTCAAGAAAGGGTATAGGCTAAAAGCCTTGTACACCAACAATGATCTAAAAGTAGTAGCCGGTTATTACATAGAAGCGGTGGAAAAGTTAAATGGGTTTCCACGAAGAGTCAGAACCGATATGGGCACCGAGAACCTTTGTACCTATATTCATTTTCACGAAACTTCTCTCAATCATCTAGCTGCTTACATTGTTTTTCCTTTTGTATATGGAACTAGTCAGTGCAATCAAAGAATCGAATCGTGGTGGATTCAGGTATGTGTCTATCAAGCTAATTTTTCCTGCTTATAACTCTTTATTTTATGGCAATAATTTTAGGAAGAATTAGATGTCATTGTGCAAGAATGGAATAACCATCCTATTAGGAGGAACCAATGACCGCATTCTTTTTAACTTCCCAGAAATATTTGACAGTGTGAATTACCTAACAGAAGTTCAAGAAGAGCACCTGCGGAACTGCGAAGAAGAGTGTTCATTTTTAAATTAAATAATTTAGTCTATGGAGTTTGGAGTATGTTGATTGACCATTAGGACACAAAATCTCAACAAAAAAAAATTTGAAATTTCATCGTTTTAGTAAGAAGGTACCTACCTTATGATTTAGATTTTGGAAAACTTTGAAAGGTCATAACTTTTTTTCTATTATAGATAGAAAGCTGAAATTTTCACCGGTTCTTATTCTAGTAAAGGATTTCAATCCCTGAAAATTTCAACTCATATGCACTTATAGTTCCTGAGATAAAATCGTGTTAAGCAATTTGGGGTGATTTATCAATTTTTATTTTTCTGAGTCCCTTTTTTCATAGATTTTGGCTTCAAATCTGAGAATAATTTAGTTTATGGAGTTCAGGGTATCACGAGGGACCCATAGGACACAAAATCTCGACAAAAAAAAATTTGATTTTTCATCGTTTTAGTAGGAAGGTACCCCCCTTATGATTTTTTTGGAAAATTTTGAAAAGTCATAACTTTTTTTCTATTATAGATAGAAAGCTGAATCTTTCACTGAAAATTATCCTTTTCAAAGGACTACAATCCCTGAAAATTTCAGCTCATTGACACTTATAGTTCCTGAGATAAAATCGTGTTAAGCAATTTGGGGTGATTTATCAATTTTTAAATTTTTCTGAGTCCCTTTTTTCATAGATTTTGGCTTCAAATCTGAGAATAATTTAGTTTATGGAGTTCAGGGTATCACGAGGGACCAATAGGACACAAAATCTCGACAAAAAAAAAATTGAAATTTCATCGTTTTAGTAGGAAGGTACCCCCCTTATGATTTTTTTGGAAAATTTTGAAAAGTCATAACTTTTTTTCTATTATAGATAGAAAGCTGAATCTTTCACTGAAAATTATCCTTTTCAAAGGACTACAATCCCTGAAAATTTCAGCTCATTGGCACTTATAGTTCCTGAGATAAAATCGTGCTAAGCAATTGTGGTGATTTATCAATTTTTCAATTTTTCTGAGTGCCTTTTTCCATAGATTTTGGCTTCAAATCTGAGAATAATTTAGTTTATGGAGTTCAGGGTATCACGAGGGACCAATAGGACACAAAATCTCGACAAAAAAAAATTTGAAATTTCATCGTTTTAGTAGGAAGGTACCCCCCTTATGATTTTTTTGGAAAATTTTGAAAAGTCATAACTTTTTTTCTATTATAGATAGAAAGCTGAATCTTTCACAGAAAATTATCCTTTTCAAAGGACTACAATCCCTGAAAATTTCAGCTCATTGACACTTATAGTTCCTGAGATAAAATCGTGTTAAGCAATTTGGGGTGATTTATCAATTTTTAAATTTTTCTGAGTCCCTTTTTTCATAGATTTTGGCTTCAAATCTGAGAATAATTTAGTTTATGGAGTTCAGGGTATCACGAGGGACCAATAGGACACAAAATCTCGACAAAAAAAAAATTGAAATTTCATCGTTTTAGTAGGAAGGTACCCCCCTTATGATTTTTTTGGAAAATTTTGAAAAGTCATAACTTTTTTTCTATTATAGATAGAAAGCTGAATCTTTCACTGAAAATTATCCTTTTCAAAGGACTACAATCCCTGAAAATTTCAGCTCATTGGCACTTATAGTTCCTGAGATAAAATCGTGCTAAGCAATTGTGGTGATTTATCAATTTTTCAATTTTTCTGAGTGCCTTTTTCCATAGATTTTGGCTTCAAATCTGATAATAATTTAGTGTATGGAGTTTGGGGGATGTTAATTGACCATTAGGACACAAAATCTCGACAAAAAAAAATTTGAAATTTCATCGTTTTAGTAGGAAGGTACCCCCCTTATGATTTTTTTGCAAAATTTTGAAAAGTCATAACTTTTTTTCTATTATAGATAGAAAGCTGAATCTTTCCCTGAAAATTATCCTTTTCAAAGGACTACAATCCCTGAAAATTTCAGCTCATTGACACTTATAGTTCCTGAGATAAAATCGTGCTAAACAATTGTGGTGATTTATCAATTTTTCAATTTTTCTGAGTGCCTTTTTCCATAGATTTTGGCTTCAAATCTGAGAATAATTTAGTTTATGGAGTTCAGGGTATCACGAGGGACCAATAGGACACAAAATCTCGACAAAAAAAAAATTGAAATTTCATCGTTTTAGTAGGAAGGTACCCCCCTTATGATTTTTTTGGAAAATTTTGAAAAGTCATAACTTTTTTTCTATTATAGATAGAAAGCTGAATCTTTCCCTGAAAATTATCCTTTTCAAAGGACTACAATCCCTGAAAATTTCAGCTCCTTGACACTTATAGTTCCTGAGATAAAATCGTGCTAAGCAATTGTGGTGATTTATCAATTTTTCAATTTTTCTGAGTGCCTTTTTCCATAGATTTTGGCTTCAAATCTGAGAATAATTTAGTTTATGGAGTTCAGGGTATCACGAGGGACCAATAGGACACAAAATCTCGACAAAAAAAAATTTGAAATTTCATCGTTTTAGTAGGAAGGTACCCCCCTTATGATTTTTTTGGAAAATTTTGAAAAGTCATAACTTTTTTTCTATTATAGATAGAAAGCTGAATCTTTCCCTGAAAATTATCCTTTTCAAAGGACTACAATCCCTGAAAATTTCAGCTCATTGACACTTATAGTTCCTGAGATAAAATCGTGCTAAGCAATTGTGGTGATTTATCAATTTTTCTTTTTTTCTGAGTGCCTTTTTCCATAGATTTTGGCTTCAAATCTGAGAATAATTTAGTTTATGGAGTTCAGGGTATCACGAGGGACCAATAGGACACAAAATCTCGACAAAAAAAAATTTGAAATTTCATCGTTTTAGTAGGAAGGTACCCCCCTTATGATTTTTTTGGAAAATTTTGAAAAGTCATAACTTTTTTTCTATTATAGATAGAAAGCTGAATCTTTCCCTGAAAATTATCCTTTTCAAAGGACTACAATCCCTGAAAATTTCAACTCATTGACACTTATAGTTCCTGAGATAAAATCGTGCTAAGCAATTGTGGTGATTTATCAATTTTTCTTTTTTTCTGAGTGCCTTTTTCCATAGATTTTGGCTTCAAATCTGAGAATAATTTAGTTTATGGAGTTCAGGGTATCACGAGGGACCAATAGGACACAAAATCCCGACAAAAAAAAATTTGATTTTTCATCGTTTTAGTAGGAAGGTACCCCCCTTATGATTTTTTTGGAAAATTTTGAAAAGTCATAACTTTTTTTCTATTATAGATAGAAAGCTGAATCTTTCACTGAAAATTATCCTTTTCAAAGGACTACAATCCCTGAAAATTTCAGCTCATTTGCACTTATAGTTCCTGAGATAAAATCGTGCTAAGCAATTGTGGTGATTTATCAATTTTTCAATTTTTCTGAGTGCCTTTTTCCATAGATTTTGGCTTCAAATCTGAGAATAATTTAGTTTATGGAGTTCAGGGTATCACGAGGGACCAATAGGACACAAAATCCCGACAAAAAAAAATTTGATTTTTCATCGTTTTAGTAGGAAGGTACCCCCCTTATGATTTTTTTGGAAAATTTTGAAAAGTCATAACTTTTTTTCTATTATAGATAGAAAGCTGAATCTTTCACTGAAAATTATCCTTTTCAAAGGACTACAATCCCTGAAAATTTCAGCTCATTTGCACTTATAGTTCCTGAGATAAAATCGTGCTAAGCAATTGTGGTGATTTATCAATTTTTCTTTTTTTCTGAGTGCCTTTTTCCATAGATTTTGGCTTCAAATCTGAGAATAATTTAGTTTATGGAGTTCAGGGTATCACGAGGGACCAATAGGACACAAAATCCCGACAAAAAAAAATTTGATTTTTCATCGTTTTAGTAGGAAGGTACCCCCCTTATGATTTTTTTGGAAAATTTTGAAAAGTCATAACTTTTTTTCTATTATAGATAGAAAGCTGAATCTTTCACTGAAAATTATCCTTTTCAAAGGACTACAATCCCTGAAAATTTCAGCTCATTTGCACTTATAGTTCCTGAGATAAAATCGTGCTAAGCAATTGTGGTGATTTATCAATTTTTCAATTTTTCTGAGTGCCTTTTTCCATAGATTTTGGCTTCAAATCTGAGAATAATTTAGTTTATGGAGTTCAGGGTATCACGAGGGACCAATAGGACACAAAATCCCGACAAAAAAAAATTTGATTTTTCATCGTTTTAGTAGGAAGGTACCCCCCTTATGATTTTTTTGGAAAATTTTGAAAAGTCATAACTTTTTTTTCTATTATAGATAGAAAGCTGAATCTTTCACTGAAAATTATCCTTTTCAAAGGACTACAATCCCTGAAAATTTCAGCTCATTTGCACTTATAGTTCCTGAGATAAAATCGTGCTAAGCAATTGTGGTGATTTATCAATTTTTCAATTTTTCTGAGTGCCTTTTTCCATAGATTTTGGCTTCAAATCTGAGAATAATTTAGTTTATGGAGTTCAGGGTATCACGAGGGACCAATAGGACACAAAATCTCGACAAAAAAAAAATTGAAATTTCATCGTTTTAGTAGGAAGGTACCCCCCTTATGATTTTTTTGGAAAATTTTGAAAAGTCATAACTTTTTTTCTATTATAGATAGAAAGCTGAATCTTTCCCTGAAAATTATCCTTTTCAAAGGACTACAATCCCTGAAAATTTCAGCTCCTTGACACTTATAGTTCCTGAGATAAAATCGTGCTAAGCAATTGTGGTGATTTATCAATTTTTCAATTTTTCTGAGTGCCTTTTTCCATAGATTTTGGCTTCAAATCTGAGAATAATTTAGTTTATGGAGTTCAGGGTATCACGAGGGACCAATAGGACACAAAATCTCGACAAAAAAAAATTTGAAATTTCATCGTTTTAGTAGGAAGGTACCCCCCTTATGATTTTTTTGGAAAATTTTGAAAAGTCATAACTTTTTTTCTATTATAGATAGAAAGCTGAATCTTTCACTGAAAATTATCCTTTTCAAAGGACTACAATCCCTGAAAATTTCAGCTCATTTGCACTTATAGTTCCTGAGATAAAATCGTGCTAAGCAATTGTGGTGATTTATCAATTTTTCTTTTTTTCTGAGTGCCTTTTTCCATAGATTTTGGCTTCAAATCTGAGAATAATTTAGTTTATGGAGTTCAGGGTATCACGAGGGACCAATAGGACACAAAATCCCGACAAAAAAAAATTTGATTTTTCATCGTTTTAGTAGGAAGGTACCCCCCTTATGATTTTTTTGGAAAATTTTGAAAAGTCATAACTTTTTTTCTATTATAGATAGAAAGCTGAATCTTTCACTGAAAATTATCCTTTTCAAAGGACTACAATCCCTGAAAATTTCAGCTCATTTGCACTTATAGTTCCTGAGATAAAATCGTGCTAAGCAATTGTGGTGATTTATCAATTTTTCAATTTTTCTGAGTGCCTTTTTCCATAGATTTTGGCTTCAAATCTGAGAATAATTTAGTTTATGGAGTTCAGGGTATCACGAGGGACCAATAGGACACAAAATCCCGACAAAAAAAAATTTGATTTTTCATCGTTTTAGTAGGAAGGTACCCCCCTTATGATTTTTTTGGAAAATTTTGAAAAGTCATAACTTTTTTTCTATTATAGATAGAAAGCTGAATCTTTCACTGAAAATTATCCTTTTCAAAGGACTACAATCCCTGAAAATTTCAGCTCATTTGCACTTATAGTTCCTGAGATAAAATCGTGCTAAGCAATTGTGGTGATTTATCAATTTTTCTTTTTTTCTGAGTGCCTTTTTCCATAGATTTTGGCTTCAAATCTGAGAATAATTTAGTTTATGGAGTTCAGGGTATCACGAGGGACCAATAGGACACAAAATCCCGACAAAAAAAAATTTGATTTTTCATCGTTTTAGTAGGAAGGTACCCCCCTTATGATTTTTTTGGAAAATTTTGAAAAGTCATAACTTTTTTTCTATTATAGATAGAAAGCTGAATCTTTCACTGAAAATTATCCTTTTGAAAGGACTACAATCCCTGAAAATTTCAGCTCATTTGCACTTATAGTTCCTGAGATAAAATCGTGCTAAGCAATTGTGGTGATTTATCAATTTTTCAATTTTTCTGAGTGCCTTTTTCCATAGATTTTGGCTTCAAATCTGAGAATAATTTAGTTTATGGAGTTCAGGGTATCACGAGGGACCAATAGGACACAAAATCTCGACAAAAAAAAAATTGAAATTTCATCGTTTTAGTAGGAAGGTACCCCCCTTATGATTTTTTTGGAAAATTTTGAAAAGTCATAACTTTTTTTCTATTATAGATAGAAAGCTGAATCTTTCCCTGAAAATTATCCTTTTCAAAGGACTACAATCCCTGAAAATTTCAGCTCCTTGACACTTATAGTTCCTGAGATAAAATCGTGCTAAGCAATTGTGGTGATTTATCAATTTTTCAATTTTTCTGAGTGCCTTTTTCCATAGATTTTGGCTTCAAATCTGAGAATAATTTAGTTTATGGAGTTCAGGGTATCACGAGGGACCAATAGGACACAAAATCTCGACAAAAAAAAATTTGAAATTTCATCGTTTTAGTAGGAAGGTACCCCCCTTATGATTTTTTTGGAAAATTTTGAAAAGTCATAACTTTTTTTCTATTATAGATAGAAAGCTGAATCTTTCCCTGAAAATTATCCTTTTCAAAGGACTACAATCCCTGAAAATTTCAGCTCATTGACACTTATAGTTCCTGAGATAAAATCGTGCTAAGCAATTGTGGTGATTTATCAATTTTTCTTTTTTTCTGAG
Organism: Ceutorhynchus assimilis; assembly: GCA_917834065.1. Taxonomy (NCBI): domain Eukaryota; kingdom Metazoa; phylum Arthropoda; class Insecta; order Coleoptera; family Curculionidae; genus Ceutorhynchus; species Ceutorhynchus assimilis. The sequence goes on from OU892279.1 coordinate 57,105,835, forward strand.
TGCCTTTTTCCATAGATTTTGGCTTCAGATCTGAGAATAATTTAGTTTATGGAGTTCAGGGTATCACGAGGGACCAATAGGACACAAAATCTCGACAAAAAAAAATTTGAAATTTCATCGTTTTAGTAGGAAGGTACCCCCCTTATGATTTTTTTGGAAAATTTTGAAAAGTCATAACTTTTTTTCTATTATAGATAGAAAGCTGAATCTTTCCCTGAAAATTATCCTTTTCAAAGGACTACAATCCCTGAAAATTTCAGCTCATTGACACTTATAGTTCCTGAGATAAAATCGTGCTAAGCAATTGTGGTGATTTATCAATTTTTCAATTTTTCTGAGTGCCTTTTTCCATAGATTTTGGCTTCAAATCTGAGAATAATTTAGTTTATGGAGTTCAGGGTATCACGAGGGACCAATAGGACACAAAATCTCGACAAAAAAAAATTTGAAATTTCATCGTTTTAGTAGGAAGGTACCCCCCTTATGATTTTTTTGGAAAATTTTGAAAAGTCATAACTTTTTTTCTATTATAGATAGAAAGCTGAATCTTTCCCTGAAAATTATCCTTTTCAAAGGACTACAATCCCTGAAAATTTCAGCTCATTGACACTTATAGTTCCTGAGATAAAATCGTGCTAAGCAATTGTGGTGATTTATCAATTTTTCTTTTTTTCTGAGTGCCTTTTTCCATAGATTTTGGCTTCAGATCTGAGAATAATTTAGTTTATGGAGTTCAGGGTATCACGAGGGACCAATAGGACACAAAATCTCGACAAAAAAAAATTTGAAATTTCATCGTTTTAGTAGGAAGGTACCCCCCTTATGATTTTTTTGGAAAATTTTGAAAAGTCATAACTTTTTTTCTATTATAGATAGAAAGCTGAATCTTTCCCTGAAAATTATCCTTTTCAAAGGACTACAATCCCTGAAAATTTCAACTCATTGACACTTATAGTTCCTGAGATAAAATCGTGCTAAGCAATTGTGGTGATTTATCAATTTTTCTTTTTTTCTGAGTGCCTTTTTCCATAGATTTTGGCTTCAAATCTGAGAATAATTTAGTTTATGGAGTTCAGGGTATCACGAGGGACCAATAGGACACAAAATCCCGACAAAAAAAAATTTGATTTTTCATCGTTTTAGTAGGAAGGTACCCCCCTTATGATTTTTTTGGAAAATTTTGAAAAGTCATAACTTTTTTTCTATTATAGATAGAAAGCTGAATCTTTCACTGAAAATTATCCTTTTCAAAGGACTACAATCCCTGAAAATTTCAGCTCATTTGCACTTATAGTTCCTGAGATAAAATCGTGCTAAGCAATTGTGGTGATTTATCAATTTTTCTTTTTTTCTGAGTGCCTTTTTCCATAGATTTTGGCTTCAAATCTGAGAATAATTTAGTTTATGGAGTTCAGGGTATCACGAGGGACCAATAGGACACAAAATCCCGACAAAAAAAAATTTGATTTTTCATCGTTTTAGTAGGAAGGTACCCCCCTTATGATTTTTTTGGAAAATTTTGAAAAGTCATAACTTTTTTTCTATTATAGATAGAAAGCTGAATCTTTCACTGAAAATTATCCTTTTGAAAGGACTACAATCCCTGAAAATTTCAGCTCATTTGCACTTATAGTTCCTGAGATAAAATCGTGCTAAGCAATTGTGGTGATTTATCAATTTTTCAATTTTTCTGAGTGCCTTTTTCCATAGATTTTGGCTTCAAATCTGAGAATAATTTAGTTTATGGAGTTCAGGGTAGCACGAGGGACCAATAGGACACAAAATCTCGACAAAAAAAAAATTGAAATTTCATCGTTTTAGTAGGAAGGTACCCCCCTTATGATTTTTTTGGAAAATTTTGAAAAGTCATAACTTTTTTTCTATTATAGATAGAAAGCTGAATCTTTCCCTGAAAATTATCCTTTTCAAAGGACTACAATCCCTGAAAATTTCAGCTCCTTGACACTTATAGTTCCTGAGATAAAATCGTGCTAAGCAATTGTGGTGATTTATCAATTTTTCAATTTTTCTGAGTGCCTTTTTCCATAGATTTTGGCTTCAAATCTGAGAATAATTTAGTTTATGGAGTTCAGGGTATCACGAGGGACCAATAGGACACAAAATCTCGACAAAAAAAAATTTGAAATTTCATCGTTTTAGTAGGAAGGTACCCCCCTTATGATTTTTTTGGAAAATTTTGAAAAGTCATAACTTTTTTTCTATTATAGATAGAAAGCTGAATCTTTCCCTGAAAATTATCCTTTTCAAAGGACTACAATCCCTGAAAATTTCAGCTCATTGACACTTATAGTTCCTGAGATAAAATCGTGCTAAGCAATTGTGGTGATTTATCAATTTTTCAATTTTTCTGAGTGCCTTTTTCCATAGATTTTGGCTTCAAATCTGAGAATAATTTAGTTTATGGAGTTCAGGGTATCACGAGGGACCAATAGGACACAAAATCTCGACAAAAAAAAATTTGAAATTTCATCGTTTTAGTAGGAAGGTACCCCCCTTATGATTTTTTTGGAAAATTTTGAAAAGTCATAACTTTTTTTCTATTATAGATAGAAAGCTGAATCTTTCCCTGAAAATTATCCTTTTCAAAGGACTACAATCCCTGAAAATTTCAGCTCATTGACACTTATAGTTCCTGAGATAAAATCGTGCTAAGCAATTGTGGTGATTTATCAATTTTTCTTTTTTTCTGAGTGCCTTTTTCCATAGATTTTGGCTTCAGATCTGAGAATAATTTAGTTTATGGAGTTCAGGGTATCACGAGGGACCAATAGGACACAAAATCTCGACAAAAAAAAATTTGAAATTTCATCGTTTTAGTAGGAAGGTACCCCCCTTATGATTTTTTTGGAAAATTTTGAAAAGTCATAACTTTTTTTCTATTATAGATAGAAAGCTGAATCTTTCCCTGAAAATTATCCTTTTCAAAGGACTACAATCCCTGAAAATTTCAGCTCATTGACACTTATAGTTCCTGAGATAAAATCGTGCTAAGCAATTGTGGTGATTTATCAATTTTTCAATTTTTCTGAGTGCCTTTTTCCATAGATTTTGGCTTCAAATCTGAGAATAATTTAGTTTATGGAGTTCAGGGTATCACGAGGGACCAATAGGACACAAAATCTCGACAAAAAAAAATTTGAAATTTCATCGTTTTAGTAGGAAGGTACCCCCCTTATGATTTTTTTGGAAAATTTTGAAAAGTCATAACTTTTTTTCTATTATAGATAGAAAGCTGAATCTTTCCCTGAAAATTATCCTTTTCAAAGGACTACAATCCCTGAAAATTTCAACTCATTGACACTTATAGTTCCTGAGATAAAATCGTGCTAAGCAATTGTGGTGATTTATCAATTTTTCTTTTTTTCTGAGTGCCTTTTTCCATAGATTTTGGCTTCAAATCTGAGAATAATTTAGTTTATGGAGTTCAGGGTATCACGAGGGACCAATAGGACACAAAATCCCGACAAAAAAAAATTTGATTTTTCATCGTTTTAGTAGGAAGGTACCCCCCTTATGATTTTTTTGGAAAATTTTGAAAAGTCATAACTTTTTTTCTATTATAGATAGAAAGCTGAATCTTTCACTGAAAATTATCCTTTTCAAAGGACTACAATCCCTGAAAATTTCAGCTCATTTGCACTTATAGTTCCTGAGATAAAATCGTGCTAAGCAATTGTGGTGATTTATCAATTTTTCAATTTTTCTGAGTGCCTTTTTCCATAGATTTTGGCTTCAAATCTGAGAATAATTTAGTTTATGGAGTTCAGGGTATCACGAGGGACCAATAGGACACAAAATCTCGACAAAAAAAAATTTGAAATTTCATCGTTTTAGTAGGAAGGTACCCCCCTTATGATTTTTTTGGAAAATTTTGAAAAGTCATAACTTTTTTTCTATTATAGATAGAAAGCTGAATCTTTCACTGAAAATTATCCTTTTCAAAGGACTACAATCCCTGAAAATTTCAGCTCATTTGCACTTATAGTTCCTGAGATAAAATCGTATTAAGCAATTTGGGGTGATTTATCAAGTTTTCAATTTTTCTGAGTGCCTTTTTTCATAGAATTCGGCTTCAAATCTGAGAATAATTTAGTCTATGGAGTTTGGGGTATGTTGATTGACCATTGCGTCGTGATTGCGGTGACGCTATCACGACGCCGACGATTCCACGACGCGTGAGCCCACGCCTTCTCGTCTTCCTGATATTTCTCGTAGCTAAATAACCCGACGCTACCAACTCCAGGATATCCAGGTGGGTTTGCTCTAATTTACCTTAACCGTCCCAGGCTCGAAAAGCTCTTCGTTCATACGCGGAATCGTCCTAAACTCCCTAAAAAGCCAAATCACTAGTACATTTGATAAAATCAATCAAGTAATTAGTTATATATATTTTACTTTAATTAAGTAATTAGTTATTAATTTTTCTTATAAATATTGCAACCGTGTTAGCCGAAGCATATATGCAAAGGACGTTGCGTACCTATTTGGTTCTATTTTATTTAGTTGGAAAGTATTCAACAATTTCACCTGGTAATTTAATTAAATTGATTTGAATAATACCGATCTGATAATAATGATTACATTATACTGAAAATATTTAAATCAAGTACAGTGAATCTCGGCAAATTTAAATAAAATACCCCTTTATTATTTACGACAGAGTTTGATTTTCAAATTGTGTGAAATCCTTTAGGTTTCCCGTTTTAGATGTTTTTCAGTTAACGTTCTACCTTACTTTAGGGCCATAAAACGGGTGGCGTCCAAAATTATACCTATTTTCTAAAGTTTTCTTCTGATTTAACCCTCGACCACTCCCGACTAGAGTTTAGCTGGCATTCTCAGCCCTATAAGGTAGAAACCAAGTTCCTTTTCTTAAGCCCATTTGCGTAACCACCCTCATTCCGGTCATTTCCGTTTTGCTACCAGAGAGAAAAAATGTAGCAAGTGAATGACTTGAGGGGAAGAGAATCCAAGCAGGATGATTCGGCTGAAATTGACGTAAACACCTTCAACTCATATTACTGCAATATTGCAAGACATCTGTGGGGCAACATCCCTGAACAAACAGTCCCTGATCCTTTATCATTGTCCTCCTTGAGCAGTTTTTTTGTTCCTAACTCTTTCTTTTTCAACCCAGTTGTTTAATCAACATAAAATTTGAATTACACATTTCGAAATTTCTATATATTATTATAAAATCCACAATTTGTTATAAATTTGGCAAGGTAATCAAAGTATCACAAACCTTGCCCAAATTTACTAAAAAACCACGATTCATCATTCACGGCGTCAGTTACCTTATTGTTCGTCGATTTTAATCTGATACTCGGACGGAATGTAAGCGGTTGGCTCCCTACATTAAAACGCCAATGGTTACCTGACGTCACACCTGTTTTTGCCATATGAAACACCCCCTCGCTCCTCATACCGCAAGTATCAGTTAAAAATCGACGAACAATAATTTCCGTAATGATACAGTGTAGCGCCAATGTTTTAGATACCTGCCTAAACAAGGTCAACACACAGTTCATTGTTATTAGCTATGATAAATATAATAAGGTTCAAGTTGAAATGTACAATATAAATAGGAACCAATTTGATTAATAAAACCAGTATTGAACAATATTAGTTGGGTACTCATTTAATTACGCAAATTAGTCATTTGTGATAATTATCCATAAAGTCCATCTCAAGAGCTTTGTACTCGTTATCTTGGTAACTAGTGATCTTCAGGGAATTATTTCTGAACGTCACACCCAGAGATACGGACCTTGGAGGCCTTATAACCCTCTAATGAACTACAACAAAGGTTCCAACTCTGTTCACCAGTTACGGCAGAAGAATTTAAAAAATAGTATATTCTATCGAAATCTTCCTTGCCCTTCCGGACCCTGTCCTAAATGTTTTGGCAAATGCCATTAATAATTCAGTGAAAGCAGGTAATTTCCCAACCTTTTTAAAAAAAGCCAGGGAGATTCCAATTTTCAAGGGAGGAGAGAAAGAGTTACCCTCTAACTATCAACCAATATCATTGCTGCCTACGATAAGCAAGATAGTTGAAAAGCTCATTAAGGAGCGGATGGTGGTTTTCCTGGAGCAGAATGGGCTGTTATCTTGCAATCAGTTTGGATTCCAATCTTCGAAAAATACGAGTGATGCCATTTTCAATGTCCTGAAGCAGGTATACCTCAGACTTAATGAGGGTGAGAATGCCGCACCGGTGTTTTGTGACTTTACAAAGGCTTTTGACGAGATACTGCTGCACAAACTCGAACTCTATGGTTTTAGGGGTGTTGTCCTGCGTTGGTTTGACAGAGAAGTCAGAGTGTTGTCTCTCGGAATAGCGTTTCCGGTAGCTTAAGTTCCGCAAGGGTCTGTTTTGGGGCCATTGTTGTTTTTACTAATATGTTAATGATATTTCTGCAATTGTAAAGAGTGGTTTATGAACTTCATTTGCAGATGATACCACAATAGTTTGGCATCATAAAGACACTGTCCTACTGACTGCTATAGTAAACGATAACTTAGCAAGAATCGAAATGTGGTGTGACTCCAATCGGCTCTCATTTATTTAATATTCAAAAAACATCCATCATGAATTTTAAGTGTAATCTTGGTAGTGTTTTTCTGGATGATGCCATTATATGCATAGGCATGGAGACCAAATATCTTGGACTGATTGTTGATGATCAGCTCAGGTTTGACAAACACACTGAGCATTTATGTAAAAAAATATCATCAGCATGCTTTACTGTTAGAACTGTCAAGGCTGAGCTGGGTGAATTGGTTGCTAGACGAGTGTATTTTTCTTTAATCGAGTCACATCTTAGTTATGGCATTTGCTTCTGAGGTTCTTGCTCATTACCCATTGTTCAACATCATATTTGTTCTCCAGAAGCGTGCTATAAAGTCGTTATGTGGTCTTAGTCTACGGAACTCTTGCAGACCATTCTTTATAGGCAGGCGTATTTCAACCTTGCCTTGTATCTTGATTTCAGAATTAGCGTGTCTCGTGCAGAAGAAGTACTCCTCTTATATTCATTGATCTACCAATCTCCACATCCTCGCTAACTCAAATATCTATTCGCTATAGGAGTAAAAAAAAATTCAATCACCTAGGTACCTCATAGCTAAGGCTTTTTATTCTGTAAAGGAATAATACTTCTCATCTCCTCTGTTTAATGGTTAATAATTTTAAGTTTTGATTTTAAGTTTCTTTTTAATTTTAATGTTGAGCAGTCTTTCAGTCTTGCTTTAATGCTCTTAATCTCACATTTTAACTCTGGACTATGTAATCCAATGAGGACGTTTCCAAAATAAAAAATTTCCAACCTGGAAATGTTAAAATATTATTATACTATTCAGAATTTAAAATGGCAGAAGACGATTTGCATTAAAACAAAAAAATAGTCTTCTGAATTTGAAAAATAAGCTAAATCGTTCTCGCATTGATGCAGGTTGTCTTTATTCCGTCGAGAAAACTTTATCGTCTGCTTTCTGCTAGTGAAGGGAATTTTCGCCCCTCAAAGATTTATTTAAGATTTTTTCCTTTTGCTTTGCCCGGCCGTTCTTTGAACTGGGGATCATCCTTAGTTTTTTTTTTCAAGACCATCCTTAGGGAGTTTCTATATTCTCGACTAAAGGTTTTAGTTATTAGCGTCTCAAAAAAAAATCCATAATCATAAACAGGAAATAGGTAGTTAATTATTATTATTTTGTATCTTAAAACGTTCATAATTTTTACCGATAATTTTTTTATATTAATGGTATAAGTGGATAAGGATTTTGTATTTAAACATTTTCCAATAATAATGGCATCCGCATTTTGAAACAATGAACTCGTTATTATTATTTTCGAATTATTTTATTGCCACAATTTATTGTGCCAACATTTTAGTAATTTCAGATATTGGCATTGTTAGTCACACAGTCATGCTAAAAAAAATTGCCAAAGATTTAGCTGAAAAGGGCCACAATATCGATATGGTTTCACATTTTCCTTTGGAAAAGCCTCTAGAAAGGTAATTAATTATTTTTATAAAACAAGTCTTTAGTAAATTGTTTTAAAGATATATTGATATAAATATTTCCAACGAATCCACCATTTTAACCAACCAATTAACCATAAACCAAATGAAATCAATGACAACAAAAACCAAGATAATGAGTATAATGGAAAAAGTGGGTTTGCCAGCATGTAAATTAGTCTTTGAAAACCCAAAATTGCAACAACTTAAAAAGACTAAAAAAAAGTACGATTTATTGATCGCAGAATTTTTTGCCACCGATTGCATGTTGGGCTGGGGATGGTACTTTGACGTACCAACAATATTGGTGACTAGCAGTTATCCTAAACCGTCGAGAGTTGAACGTTTTGGACTTCCGGAAAGTACCGGGTACATTCCTACGGGATTTGCTCAAGGATTTAGCACGGAAATGTCATTATTTGATAGGATTGTGAATACTTGGCAATATATTGAAGCTACATATGTGTGAGTACCTTAATTATAAAATCACTAATTAGTCCTGATATAATTATTGTTTTTTATAGTATTAATAGTTATAATGAAATAATCGATGAAACAACTAGAGACTTTTTTGGACCAGAAATGCCTTCTCTTAGTGATTTGGCTTACAACAGTAGTCTACTGTTGATGAATACACATTTCAGTATCCATTTTGCCAGGCCATTGGTACCAAATGTTGTTGAAGTGGCGGGGTTACATATTGAGGAACCACAACCCTTAAACCAGATAAAACAATTAAAAATCAGTATTATCCAATAAATATCAAATCATTGTAGTATTATGATAATTTGCTGGGTAACGATACAAAAGGAGTAATATATTTCTCTATGGGTTCACTATTGGCCATCGAGTCTTTTTCTATAGATTCACTACAAGACATATTTGATGTTTTTGCTCCGTTACCCTATAAGGGTATATGGAGAGCAAAGCAGGAGGCTTTACCAAAAAATTTGAATATTTCAAAAAATGTTTATTTCGAAAATTGGGTGCCACAGCTGGACCTTTTGTGTAAAAGTTTTATTTATCATTCTGGATTAATTGATTCTTCAATAATATGTAGGTGATTCGAGAGTCAAACTTTTTATTTCCCATGGCGGTATGATGAGTACTCAAGAAGCAATATATTGTGCAGTACCAATTTTAGGAATTCCCATATTTGGCGATCAGTTTTTGAACATGAAACAGATTGAAGATTCAGGAAATGGACTAACGATAAAAGATTTGAGCAAAAGGAATTTGATGAGTTCAATTGAGGAACTTTTGCACGATTCAAAGTAGGAAATATTCATATTGCAAATATGTTTTTCTACAACTGACAAGTAATGTCATTATTATTTTACGGTATTTAATGCGACAAATGTGTCATTTTTTAACAGGTGATAATTTTCCAAAGCAACGTGCGCTAAAAATTTCGCACCCTAGTGCGCGAAATATTTTAGAGCACTAGTGCGCGAAATATTTCAAAAAACAAAAAATACTCTGAATTAATTGAACTGTAATAATTTTTTTATTTTATTTATTATTAACAATATGAATAGTACAATTATTGCAGTTACTGATAGTAATTCCTGTTGATGTTGATTTCGCTGAAATATCTGAAGACACTCTTGTTGTGGATGGTGCAATTACTGACTCAACATTTGGAAGAGTTGAATGATCACTACCATTATCATAATAATTTTCACCAGAGTCCTCATTTGTACTGCTTGAAATACGTTTCGCAATTTCCATTTTATTTTGCACAGAATCCTCGACATATTCTTCTGCAACCATTGTGGACTTCCAGCCTCCGTGCCGCTTCAACATGGTAATATCAGCTCCGGTGTTGGCTAATAAAGTTGCCGAAGTACGGCGAAAACAGTGGCCGGTATACAATTCAGTTTGAGGTAGACCAAGAAATTTTGCTATCATACTAGGAGCTGCCCCTATTTTATTTATGCCAACAACTTGGTTTGTGCACTTTCCTTTCTGATAGTTAATGAAGAATCGTTTGCAGCTTACATGAGGGGGCCGAAATTCTGCATATGTCCGGAATATTCGAATGTATTCAGGATTGATGATTGTGAATATTCGTTGGGCATTAGTTTTAGTATCTGGAACAGTAATTATTAACACGGATCATTCATCTTGAAAATCATCAACGGTCATTTTGACAAGTTCATCACGCCGGAGCTCCAGAAACTCCAATGATGAGCAGAACTTTGGACAGAAGGTAAGAGTCATCTGGAGCAGTAGTTAGAAATTTGGAAATATCCGCACTTGTGAATAGCTTGGATTTTTTTGTTCGATATCCTATCATCTGTTTTTTGAGGAATGGGACTATCTTCAAGTATTTTGTAACATCTACGTTTTCTTTAACGTTTAAGGTAGATTTGAGCATGGAGTAAGTGGACCACAATGTAGACCCTTTTACAGATTTTGCCTTTTCAGCTAAATAGGCCAAAAGAACGTTTTCACATACCGATCCAACGTTTTTTTCTTTTCGATATTTGAGAAACTGATCATATGCTTTTTCATAATGTATTCTGGACTTGGATGGAAGAAGGTCCTGTACTGCCTCATTTGCGACTCGTGCAACATCTGGTGGAGTACCAGATATTTCTATTTCTTCAACTGAAGATAACATTTTGTGAATCGAAATTATTATTTTTTGACAAATGTCAAACATTTACACGTAGATCCGTCACATACCAAACGTTACTTTGAAAATTTTCTATTTGAAAGCAAGTATGTATACATAATCGCAAAAGTAATTGTAAAATTTCAGATGCTGCAGTTGTAGAAAAAATAATGTATACAACTCGGTTGCGAACGAATTTCGCGGCTTCGCTTCATATTATGACTCGGCTTTGCCTCGTCATAATATTTGCTCATGCGCGAAATTCTATTTCGCAACCTTGTTATATAAATAACTATTTTTAAATTTAGATTAATTTTAGGTATTCGAACAGTGCAAAAGAAGTTTCTAAACTTTTCAAAGATCGCCCAATGTCGGCTAAAGACACAGCGATTTATTGGATTGAGTACGTTTTGCGACATAGAGGTGCTCCCAAATTGCAAAGTTATGCTAAACAACTTGCATGGTATCAATACTATCTTTTAGATCTAATTGCCATTGTTGTTTGTATTATTTTTACCATTATTTTATCTCTATTGCTTTTTATAAAGCGTATTTTTCTGTCTAGAGAAATAAAACTAAAACATTTGTGACATGTCTCTCGATTTATATCCCTTTTTTCTATTGTCTCCTCGAGCCCAAGAAGAAAATAAATCATAATCTAAGCAAAATTGATATGAATAATATTTGTTCAGTGATTTTATTACCTGTAACAGTTAGTAGCCATCAATATCCAACTTAATAGTTTGCAACAACAAATTATCCAAATCTTCTGCTAAGCTTGACAGTATCTGAAAATAACGAAATTTTGTGGTTATAGTAGAGGAGCTGGCAGGTTTTTCGGTAAACGATATTTATCAAAATTCTTATTAATAAAACATGATTGTAAGTTATCTGTACATATCGAATCTGACCGTCTGCCGTTTCAGGGTCGCAGCTTTAATCAGGGGTTAAATTTTAAAATGGTATGAATTTTCATTTTGGTAATAGAGCAGGCGCTACAAGTAGTTGAGTATGCAAAATATGAGGACCGGCAAAAATGCTCAAATTCGTATTCCTGTGATCCCAAAGAATAGGCCAGTGCAGTTATGAAATTTACAATGTTGAAAATGCAATTTTTTTTATAAAGCTGCGACTATCAAAAATAAGTAGCCCTAGTACCCCTTATTAACATACTAAAAGTCTCCATGCCTCCAACTGTTGCGTCACCAAAAAAAGTCGTCCACCATCTTGAATTGCAGCACTGTTTGGGAAAAATCGTGATTAACGGTAAATTTTTTTGAAAAAAAATGAAGATATGAAAATTGAAGAGAATTAAAAAATCTATCAGATACAATGAAAAGTAATTTTGTATGTATGTATGAATTTTCAATTCTGTTAATTATTCGGTTTTGATAATTTAATTATTTAAGGTGCGAAAATCGCAGAACAAAACAAAATGTTATGACTTTGGTTTCATGTTTTCAATTCAGTCAACATTTATTTGCCTCTGATAATAAAATTTAAAAGAAAATAAATGCAAAATACACCTGTCAGTTTTTGAGTTTTATATCGGAGAATCAGAGATCATGTTATGAAATGATATTTTCATGTTTCGACCAGGAAAATCAGCAAAACCTAACAGAGTAACTGATATTGGTATTATGCAAATAAAAATTGGTGACATGAAACATTCCATCTTGTTTGCACATGCTGTCTCAGGATGTGACACAACATACTGCTTGTTTAAAAAGGGGAAAGTGGCGACTTTGGAGAAAGATTCTCATTTACGACAAAGTACAGTCGTGAGCATAACAAGTGGGACACCCCTGTCAGTCGGGTGTCATTTTTCGCTTTTTTGGGTAAATCAGTCTTTTGTCTACAATGGATTTTTTGTCAAATATAACAATCCCTGTCATTGGCCGTAGGTATAGCTGATGAGCTCGTTTTACAATAGGAAAAAACGGGTGCCCACTTTTTATGCTCACGACTGTAAATCAATTTTTTTAGATTTTTCTGCAAATAAATCTGAAATAGTCAAAATTCAATATTGGCTTAATAATAAAAAAGAACCAACACATTGGGGTTGGGATGAAAAAAAAAGACACGTTGGTTCCAAAAACTATGTCAAAAGCAGTGGCACCTGATTTTGTTCTGAATATGATGCAACTGCAAGTCAGGATGTAACAAATTATGCACATGTATAAAGTCGAATATTCCGTGTTCAATCCTATTTGGTAATTGTAATGGCATTTCTTGTGACAACAAACAAATTTCCGTAAATGAAGAGCAATTCGAATAAGATGGAATAAATTGTATCCCAGTTTTAGATTGTATTCACTTTGAATGGTAACAGAAAGGCCTTGGTTCACTCTCATGATGTTGTTTGGTATTAGAAAGTTAATTGTCACTTATAATTACACGAGAGCTTTTTTTTTGTCAAAGTAAACTTGATATTTCAATGAGAATTTTGTTACCTAAAAATTTATCTAAAAAAAAAACTGCCTCTGAAAAAAGTCCAAGAAATATCGCAAGACTTAAGATTCCCCTGTGTTTGCGCCTTAGGGCCAGTAGAAGAAGCTCTAGACGGAAACCCTTCACTCACCATCAATTGTGACAGGGTAGTTTTTCCAATGGACGTGACTTTTATTCCTTACGGAGCACCTGTAGTGTCTTTTGTACAACGTCATGCTGGACACCAATCTTTACCGAGTCAAGTAAGAATTTCAATAATTTTTGTTCTATACATTTATTTATTTTTTCTTAGGTACCTATTTACTTCTGGCCTACCTTTACGTTCTTTAGACCTGTCACATAACTCTTTGCGAAAACTCAACGAGCGTATGTTACAATGTGTTCAAAATACCCTTACTGAATTGCATTTGGCATTAGGATTAGAGTCCATAGCCGAGCCTAAAGACAACAAAACTCGAATTATTAATGTAAAGTTTCCTTTTCGACAAAAGAAAAAGCTTGAGTGTTCGACTCAAATAATTTCTAAATATTTTTGATACTACAGGCGTCCATAATAAGGTAATGGAAAAAAACTTTCTTTTACACACGACGATAAAATGCCATTATCGTCTCCCGGAATTAATTCACTCGCGGTTCCGCTCGTGAATTAACTTTTCCGGTCAACGATAAACTACCATTTTATCGTCTTGTATAAATAATAACTATTATTGGGATTGAAAAAATGCATTAACTGCATTATGGTCTGGTTCTCTTGATTTTGCTAAATTTCAAAAAATTCTAGATTGTTACTACGTTATGGTACGCATTCAATTTTTATGATACCTTTTTCAGTTTTTCATTCTATTCAATTTTTCTTTTTTTAATTTTTTTCGATAGAATGTACCGTTTTTGACTTATTCAGGATTTTTTCCGAAAAGTGCCGAAATTCAAGATGGCGGATTGTTTTTTCTAATGACGCAACAACCGGACGAATGGGGACTTTTGGTATGTTTACTAGGAGTACTAAAGCTATCTATTTTTGATAGTTGCAGCTTTATAAAAAATTTTGCAAATTCAAAATTATTCGCACTGGCCTAGAATGGTAAAGTACAGGGAGTTTTTTTATACACAGTGTGTAAAAAGTCTCGTAACAGTTAATTATTTCGAAAATGGTGCACAATATAAAAAAAACTTTCTGTATAAAAGTTGAAGGTCTTATTGAAATCTATTGAAATAGGACTTATGTAATTATACAGGGTGGCCCAAAAAGTTGTGCTACACAAAACTTCATTTTTTTTAAATGGAATTATACTTTTTTAATTAAATTTTCTAATTCCTCTAGAGATTCTAAACAACAATTATGAAACATGTCATATGGCTAAACCCATTAGTTTCAGAAATAATTTGAGTTGAAGGACATAAATACGATAAGTACGATATTACTTACATTTTGCATTGTTTCGAGTTGCTCCAAAATGGTCACCAGACCTAACGAGCCTTGATTATTTTCTTTGGGGACATCTGAAAAATAAAGTGTTTGTGACAAAACCTCCAGATCTGAACGAATTGATGAGAAGAAGAATTATTCAAGAATGTGCATCTATTAACCAAGAAATGTTACAAAACGTCATCAATAAATTTTATTATAAACATTTTGAACCAAGTCGAAACAATGCAAAATGTAGGTAATATCGTACTTATCGTATTTATGTCCTTCAACTCAAATTATTTCTGAAACTAATGGGTTTAGCCATATGACATGTTTCATAATTGACCTTTTCAATTTAAAAGCCTCTCTCTCTGGCGTCAAACTGTCAGACGCCAAAAGAGTATGAAAACAACGGTTGACAGCCACTGACAGTGGTTTGTTGACAAGACTTTTGTACATGTGGAAACTGAAAACTATTATTTCCTCGGTTTTTTCAAAGTTTTTTCCTAACAATGGTGATTGTGTAGTGTGCCTTTTTGTAAAAATAATTCCTATTTACCGGCGGACGTGTCTCTCCATAAGTTTCCATCAAATCCTACCTTTGTCAAATTTTGGATACAAAAAATCAGAAAGAATACTCGCAAAAAAAAAGGGAAATTCACGGCCTATCAAGTATACAAAGTAATCCACGTTCAAGTTTAGTTTGCGGGAGCTGTTTGCTTCCAAAATAATCCACCGCTTTCTCCATAGCGAAGTTCTGCAAATGAAGTAGTGACTTTTCCCACATTTTTTTTCAAAACACCCAATACACACTGGCATTGACAAGCAAGCAAATGTTGGCGGGAAAATGATTGTTTTCATACTTTATTGTCTATCTCTTTTAATTGAAAACGTCAATTGTTGTTTAGAATCTCTAGAGGAATTAGAAAATGTAATAGACCTATCTATTTTTACCTGTATGCGCGCGCAACACGAGGCAATGCATTTTTATTGGCTAACTAGTACAGGTGTGAAGTAATCCTTTTGCACACTGGGCATTTCCTTATCCTTGTTCATTGCCCATGGTCTGACAAGAATGAAATTATGCTTGATATTCAACTTGACGTAGCTTGACAAGTGATCGATTTTCAATTCTTTGTGTTTTTGATTGACAAATACGTTGCACGTCACGCGGTTTTCCTCCTTCCTTTTTTATCTCGTGCAGATAATAAGAACGGATTGCTATACGTAAGTCTAACATAATTTGGTACGTTTTGCCTCGTCTTGCGCAATAAGCGTTCTGCGTCTTTTTCTATCTAATAAAGTTTTCGTATTATTACCTCTTTGTCTGGTAAAATAGATAGGTCTATTAAAAAAGTATCATTCCATTAAAAAACAATGAAGTTTTGTGTAGCACAACTTTTTGGGCCACCCTGTATAATTACAAAAGTCCTATATCAATAGATTTTATTAAGACCTTCAACTTTTATACAGGAAGTTTTTTTATATTGTGCACCATTTTCAAAATTATTGACTGTTCCGGTACTTTTTACACACTGTGTATATTGACACCCCACCTACATCATTTACCTTTACAGATAGAACAAAGGTGTAAATACAAAAGTTGTACAGTTTTGGCTAAATTTTTA
Organism: Ceutorhynchus assimilis; assembly: GCA_917834065.1. Taxonomy (NCBI): domain Eukaryota; kingdom Metazoa; phylum Arthropoda; class Insecta; order Coleoptera; family Curculionidae; genus Ceutorhynchus; species Ceutorhynchus assimilis. Next base: position 57,121,990 of record OU892279.1, read on the forward strand.
GAATCCATGGTCAGAAACCAAAATTGAATGTCAGAAATGGGAAATGCTTTCAGTTTTTTTCAAATGGGATGCCCTATATTTGGTTCTATATTCTTGAAGAGTACAATTTCTCGATTCCAAAAATATATAGCTTGTCTATATTTAATTGAGCCGTCTTTAAAATGTTTGGTTCTAAAAATATCAAAAATACAATCAGAGAAACCGAGTACCTATCTCAAATTTTATCTGCAGCTTTCACCTGCACATGTAGAATGGTTCACAGAATCAGTAGGATAGAGGATAGTATTTTCACAAATTTTGGAGCTGAATATATGAGAGACTGCTCAATCCAATATAGATAATATATACAGGGTGTTCGGCACATGAGTAGACATATGTGAATCTGAGATAGGTGGGGCCATCTGCTATGCGGTCCACCTAGATTTTTTGACCTGGGCCCTAAGATTTTTTTTTTTTTGAATTTTTTTATTTTTTTTTCCAAAATTTTCAAAAAATAATGGAGGGCGGCAATTCGAACAATTTTTATGAATACATTATAAAATCCATATCATACTGTTTAATTTAGTAGCTTATGTAAGTTTTCAACGCAAAAAAATGCATATAGCTCAAAAGTAGAATTTCCTAAAAAATGCCCACTATTGATAAAGTTGACTAATAACTCTTGCTGTTTTTAAGCAAATTGTGATTATTGCATATCGTTCGAAAGGGCATGAATTGAAGATGTTTTTGACTAATTAGAAATACTCGATCATTTCTATTTTTTTTTAAATGCAATGCAAAGTTGGCTCTAGAAATTATTTTTTACCTTTTTTTGTGGTTTGAGGGCCCGTATTTTTCTTTGTAGCTGTCATAGGCACCAATTATCAAATTTGTATGATTCTACAATTAGTCTAGATGAATATAAAATAAAAATGTTGTAAGTTTCACGATTTTTTAAAAAGTTATTTCAGTTTAAAATCTGCAAATTGAAAATTTTGGAAAAAAAATTGAAAAAATGCTAAAAAAAAATTCTTAGGGCCCAGGTCAAAATATTTAGATGGACCGCATAGCAGACCGTCCCGCCTATCTCAGATTTACGTATGTCTACTCATGTGCCAAACACCCTGTATATTTTTGGAATCGGAGCATTGTGCCCTTCGAGAATATGAAACTGAATATAGGGCATCCCAATTGAAAAATGCCACAAGCATGCAAAATTTCACATTTCTGACATTCAATTTTTGTTTCTGGCCATGGATTCTAGAAATTTAGCCACAACTGTACAACTTTTGTATTTACACCTTTCTTCTACCTGTAGAAGTAAAGGCTGTAGGTGGGGTGTCAATATATAAAAAAACACTTTGTACACATAAGTGGATTATTGTAGAACTTATGGGTGGACCTCTGCGGGACGAGCGCAGCGAGTTCCGCAGCCATCTACTCACCAACATACTGTTGAACTGTTCAAATAAGACACTCACCTGAAACGTGTAGTTTTTAAACTAATGAGAATAACTGACATTGGAGTGAGTCAGGTTAGTATCGTACTTGAACAACATATTGATGAATAGATGGCTCCAATGTCAGTTATTCTCATTAGTTTGAAAACTACACGTTTCAGATGAGTGTCTTATTTGAACAGTTCAACAGTATGTTGGTGAGTAAATGGCTGCGGAACTCGCTGCGCTCGTCCCGCAGAGGTCCACCCATAAGTTTCGCAATAATCCACTTATTTGTACTTGAACAATAACTTATTATATAAAGTCAAAATTTGTAAAATTATCCACTTTTTGCCAAGGAATTAGTAATGTTACTTTACCAAACTAGTAACATAATGTGACAAGTTATTCAAGTACAAACGAGTGGATTGTTGCGGAACTCCATTCATCAATATGTTGTTAAATTACGATACTAACCTGACTCACTCAAATGTGAGTTATTCTCATTAGTTTAAAAACTACACGTTTCAGGTGAGTGTCTTATTTGAACAGTTCAACAATATGTTGGTGAGTAGATGGCTGGGTCATCCAACGACGACTGAACAGGGATTTATTTTTGACCTTCCCTGATCCTGTAGTTTTGAAAACATTCAATATAGCCAATTGGCATATTTTTTCTGGAGAATTCAAAAATGGTACCAAAAAATAATTTGAACTAAAAACCAGAGTTACCCCATGGATGAACTGTTTTTCAAATGGAACACCCGGTTTATTATATTAATATTTCTAAAAAAGTCGCATTTTTAACGTCTATTCCTTTGAAAAGCATTTAGTCTATTTGTAAGTATTTTTGTCAGCAGCTTATATAGAATAGACAGCAAACTAATAGGGAGGTAATTCTCCAGGTTAGTGGCATCTCCCTTCCTGAATATAATAATAACTTCGGCGTTTTGTTAGACCTATAATAAGGATTGCTTTTTCCAATGTCTTCCCTCCGATTTTAACTTCCTCCTCTCCTAGAGGAGGTATTTCTTCGGATCTAGCATTTATGACGGGGTGTGTGTGTCTTCTTATGTCGGCTCCTCGTGGTTCTATAGTTTGATTATATAAGTCATAATAGCATTACTTTAGCGATCTCGTTTCTTTCAGATACAAGATTTCCTTGGCCATTTCTCAATTTCTGGATTAGGAGTTTTTCTCTGTTTTTTTTTTTAGATCTAAGCACCTCCATGTTCATGTTGTTTTCGATCAATTTTTCAATTTGTCTAGTGTAGTATCTTCTTAAATCTTTCGTAATTTCTTTATTGACTCTTTTATTTAGCCCCTCATTTGTTGGAGATTCTGTATCTGTTTTTCTACGTAGCTCAATGAGGGTGTTGGTTTCTTTACTAATTTTTATGTATTTATTCAGCGATTGACTTATCCCTAACAACCCCATGTTTCCAACAACTATTAGAATGGAATACAATAGAAGATACATACGGTTCGGATCATCTACCAATAAAAATAATTTGTAACATCTCACCAAAATTTGTCCCTATAAACCAACTGAAAAAGTGGAATATAAAAAAGGCAAATTGGGACTTTTTTTACACTGAAAGCGTTCAAAAGTTTGGAAAACTAGAAAATAATACTTATAACGATTTTATAATCACTTCAAATAATGTTTTAGATATAAGCGTTCCGAAACTCCAGGTAAAAAATAATAAAAGTAAGGGCGGCAAATCTTGGTGGAATGAAAAATGTAGCAAAGTAGTTATGAACAGGAAAGATAGTATATTAAAGTATAAGTGGATATTAATTTTTTTTTATTGGTATACGTTTAAATCATAAATTACTAATAATAGGGAACTTGCAAGTGAACTAAAATTTTCCAAATTTGTTTTAAATCGATAGTTTATGCTGCACAATATTCATATGACCAGTTTTTATTTAACTGATACCGCCCTTGTTATACAAAAAAATAATATTAAATTTGAAATAAAAATTTTCCCGCCAAAACAATGCTTCTATGATGGATACCTGTTTTGACGTCACGATTCTGTGAACAAACCCATCAATAGGAAAATCTGTGATAGGGAACTTGCACGTTAAAAAATTACAAAAGCAGTCCTTCACAATATTCTTCATCCATTGCGGCAATTTTCATAAAAAGCAAACTTTAACACACTTGAATAACACAAAAATAGCACTGCGTCAGCAGGAGTTCGTTTGCTGCGTATTTGATGTTTACAAAATCTCAACGTCACAAGCGCTGTCAAATTGGGATTTCGTGTATCTTAATAAAATTGAAGTTGTCAAAAATAAATATTTAAGACATTGTGTGGGATTTTTGAAGAGCACTCCCTATTCCAGTGATTGAATCAGAAACAGCTGAACCACCATTATTGAGAAGAAATCACCTCAGTGACAAACTTTTGTTAAGACTCATTGCCAAAAACAGCGAAATAGTTACAAAAATACATAATCTTACGATACTAAATTAGTGATAAGTTATTCTTGGATAACCCAAATAAAAGATAATATTTATTCATCAGACATATCTCTTTACGGACAACTACAAGAAAATTTTGGTAAATATCTTCCAAACATCATAATTAATTCTTATGAACAGAATGACCCACATATTTTAAAAAACTTATTTCGCCATATATGGCCACTATCGGGCAAAATGTAGAGCATATATTCACTGACGGGTCACTTTTGAATAATAACACAGGTTGTGCCTTTTTTCATAAAAATGAAAACATATCTAGGCAGTTTAGATTATTGAACAATACTTCAATATATTCTGCAGAACTTTGGGCTATATGGGAATCACTTAAATACTGTGTAGAATATAACGAAAATGATAATTTTGTAATATTCACTGACAGCATGAGCTGTCTACAAACTATTGTAAACTGTACTCACAGAGTTCCTACAAACTATATTTTAGTAAATATTCTAAATATTTCTAAACAGTTGAAAAATCTTAACAAAAAAGTTACTCTAGTGTGGGTAAAAGCTCACATTGGAATAACTGGAAACGAAATTGCAGACAAATTGGCCAAAGACGCCACAAAGATCGAAAATTTTGCAAATCATTTTTATCTTCCACACTCAGATATTTTTAGAATATCAAAAAAACAAAATGTACGATGAGTGGCAAGAGATTTTTGATAAATCAAATAAGGGTCAGATTTTTAAAACTATGTTTCCAAAAATTCGTAAAATCCCATGGTTTCACATCGAATCAAACAGAAACTTTATTAGACCAATTTCACGCCTAAGAAATCAACATGCACTATATCCAAAACATAAGAAAAGGATTGGTTTGCAACAGGACGAAAACTGTGAATGCGGAGAAATGGGTGATTTGGAACATTATATATTGGGTTGTATTAGACATAGAATGTATATAGCCAATATTTATGACGATATCCTTAAATTAGACTCAGTAGACTTACCTTTTAATATATATTATCTCATATGTATAGAAAATATACAAGTATATAAATCATTACATAAATTCATTACACATAGAAATATTACATTGTAAAACTACTAAAGAAAAAAAAAAAAAAAAAAAAATAAAAAAATAAAGTAAAAAATACTATCAAAACACTGAAATTCATAATCACTTATGATGTAACAAAAAAAAATAAAAAAATATTAAGAAAATAAAAAAAAAATAAATAAATAAATAAATAAAGATCTAAAAAAAAAAACAAAAAAAAAAACAAAACAAAATGTCAATTAAATAAAAAAACAAAAAAACAGACGATGGCAAAAAAAAATATATATGTATGTATTATTATCTAAACTAGTCTTAGTTTGTAGTTACCATTGAAAAATTAATTAGTACCTAAGGTAGTTAGAAAGAAAAAAAAAAATACATAGATGAACAAAGAGAGATACTGGCCAGTTGGTTTAAACCAGAGCCACTAAACGTAAAAAAAAAAAAAAAAAATGTATTTATTTTTACTTCTATAGCAAACAGCCTTTTTTGCTGTTTGAATAGTACTTGTTATTTTCTTTGAGAGATCTTCTAGTTTTAATTCTCTTAGTTATTCTGTTGGCTCTAGTTTTTTCTAGATGATAGTATTATATTTTCCTTCTTATCAACGAGTTCTAATATCGATGGACGTATGCTCTTTTCAATTAGTTGACAGTTGATTCTGAATTTGGCTCTAACCAGTCGGTGTTTCGAAGTGGTTTAGTAAAGAGACATCTAGACAGATTTTCTTGTTCGTCTTGTTCCATATATTTCCACCATTTTGGATCGGTTAAGGGAGACTCGATATTTCAGTTCCAGTAAGTCAGCATTTGGGCAGGTTCCTTTGAGTTCAAATTCTGTCGAATGCAATTTGGCTCATCTAATGCTCCTGCAACCTGGCAAATAATCATCGAAACTATCCTTGGTCCAGAGCTGGAACCAAACGTCATGTGCTACATTGATGACGTAGTGATAATTTCTAACTCCTTTTCAGAACATTTGTGACGTCTGAATTTGGTTCTAATTCAGAACCTATCAAACCTAAAAGAGGTGTCAAGTAAGGGGACCCGCTATCCCTTTTGCTGTTTAACATGATTATAGGTATGTTACACAGTAAACTCCCCAAAGAAATGAGGGCCACAATCGACACTACCAAGATTAATATCCTCGATATTATTCTGATTGCATCTACTTCGGCTGGCTGGATTCCAAGACTTTCTTAATATCACAACGGACTATCTGGAGTTATGCAAATTGCTTCTAAATCCAGCTAAATGCATTTCCGTCAAGAATCATGGCAAGCTGTTGAATTCGATCGGGTTCAATGTAGGATTTTTCCTTAATTAATCGAAAAATTTGAGCGGCTTTCGAATTGTATTTTGCCAGAACCGTATGTTCTACAAGTTCCCAAGCGAATTGGGTGAAAGCTTTTTTGAGGTAGATTTGATAGGCACCTCCGGTTGCTTCGTCTACTTTTCTGTAAAATAATAATATGCGTTAAAAGCAATAGTGGAAGAGAGACAGTTTGAAGTGGGTATTAGGTACATGCCCTATCTCACCAGGGCGGACAGGCGCGAGTTTCTATTCTGAACTTAGGTTTTTAGTTATTAGCGTCTCAAAAAATAATCCATATTCATAAATGAATAGGAAATACGTAGTTTGGATTATTTTGCACCTTGAAAAGTTCATAATTTTTGCCGATAACTTTTTTATATTAATGGCATAAATGGATTTCGTATTTAAACATTATATTTTTCCAATAATTGTATCTGCACTTTCAAACAATGAACTTGTTTTTATTTTTGTCAAATTATTTGATTGCTACAATTTATTGTGCAAACATTTTAGTAGTTTCAGAAATTGGCAGTGTTAGTCACATGAGTATCATGAAAAACCTTGCCAAAAATCTAGCTGAAAAAGGCCACAATATCGATATGGTGTCACAATTTCCTTTGGAAAAGCCTTTAGAAAGGTAACACTTATTTTCCTGGAACAAGTTTATAATAAATTGTTTTATAGATATACGGACATAAATATTGCTAACATATCCATTATTGTAACAAACCAATTCACTCTAAATGAAATGAAATTATTGACAACAAAAACCACGATAATGGCTATGATAGAAAAAGTCAGTTTGTCAGCGTGTAAATCAGCCTTTGAAAATCCAAAATTGCAACAGCTTAAAAATACTAAAAAAAAGTACGATTTATTGATCGCAGAACTTTTTGTCACCGATTGCATGTTGGGCTGGGGATGGTACTTTGACGTACCAACAATTTTGGTGTCTAGCAGTTATCCTTTACCGTCAAGAGTTGATCGTTTTGGACTTCCAGAGAGTACCGGGTACATTCCTACCTATTTTGCTCAAGGATTTAGCACAAAAATGTCAGTATTTGATAGGATTGTAAATACTTGGCAATATATTAAAGCTAAATATTTGTGAGTAACTTAATCAATCATTAGTCCCTATATAATAATTAATTTTTCTTATAGTATTAATAGTTATAATCAAATAATCGATGAAATAACTAAAGACTTTTTTGGAACAGAAATGCCTTCTCTTAGTGATTTGGCTTACAACAGTAGTTTACTGTTGATGAATACACATTTCAGTATCCATTTTGCCAGACCATTGGTACCAAATGTTATTGAAGTAGCGGGCTTACATATGGAAGAACCACAACCCTTAAACCAAGTAAAAAATTGGAAATCATTATCATCCAATAAATATCAAATCATTGTAGTATTATGATAATTTGCTGGGTAACGATACGACAGGAGTAATATACTTCTCTATGGGTTCACTATTGGCCATCGAGTCTTTTTCTATAGATTTACTACAAGACATATTGGATGCTTTTGCTACATTACCCTATAAAGTTATATGGAGAGCAAAGCACGAAGCTTTACCAAAAAATTTAAATGTTCCAAAAAAAGTTTATTTCGAAAATTGGGTGCCACAGCTGGACCTCTTGTGTAAGTGTTTTAATATTTCATTCAAATTAAAACAATATTGATTCTTTATAATATGTAGGTGATTCGAGAGTCAAACTTTTTATTTCTCATGGCGGTATGATGAGTACCCAAGAAGCAATATATTGTGCAGTACCAATTTTAGGAATTCCCATAAATGCCGATCAGTTTTTGAATATGAAACAGGTTCAAGATTCAGGAAATGGATTAATAATAAAAGATTTGAGCAAAAGCGATTTAATGAAATCTATTAAGGAGCTTTTGCATGATCCAAAGTATAAGAAATATTCATATTGTGAACGTGTTTTTCAATTTCATTTTTAGATATTCAAAAAGTGCAAAAGAAGTTTCTGAACTTTTTAAAGACCGCCCAATGTCGCCTAAAGACACAGCCATTTATTGGACTGAATACGTTTTGCGACATAGAGGTGCTCCAAAATTGCAAAGTTTTGCTAAACAACTTGCATGGTATCAATACTATCTTTTAGACCTAATTGCCATCGTTATTTGTACACTTTTTACCATTATTTTATTTTTATTGCTTTTTATAAAGCGCATTTTTCTGTCTTGAGAAATAAAACTAAAATATTTGTGACATGTCTTTCTATTTATATCCCTCTTTTCTATTGTCTCGAGTTCAAAAGGAAAATAAATTATAATCTGAAAAAAATTAATATGAATGATATTTGTTCGAACAATACATATTGTCTGCAACAATACATTTCCAACCTGGATGGTTAAAATATTAGCTGTTTCTGCAGAAATCACAAACCAGTCAGAGCGAATTTCATTGGTTGAAAACAGTCAGCAAACTAGTTTTGACCAATGAAAGTTACTCTGACTGGTTTGTGATTTCTGCAGAAACAAACCTACTATTATTTTATAGGGCGATTTGATGTTTGACGTTCAAGATAGCGTTGCGACATAACAGACTAGCTATTTTTGTTTGGTGAATGGAAAATGACAAAGACGAACATAGAATGGTGGATCCATCGGTATTTGATGAGAATAAACACGTAGAGGTCCATAAGAGACTGTGTATTTTCTGTGAATTTCTAAAGTGTTTTATCAGTTTGAGAAGGTTTCTTGATAATTTTTTTAATTTTTGGCGTTGTTGTGGTTCATGTAATTTATGTTTTTGACATTCATTTGCACAGCTTCTTGGGGTCCGTTTTGTACCTGATGTCCAGGTATTTTATTGGTATTAGATAAATATTCCAAATAACTCGGTTTTAACTACGTACATTAAAGGAAATTGAAATAAAGTAAAATTCATCAAATTAAACTCTGAAACAGGTAGAAATAACATACATTTATATGGAGGCAATGTTTAACCTCAACAGTTTATTTACATTCGCGCCGCATCGCCATCTTGAATTATCAGCTGATTCGAATCGCCTAATTCAGAATTAGGTTAGGTTTTGTTTACAAACAGCAAGTAAAATTTTAAAAGTTTTCTCTTTTCATTATCTTCTGCAAAATCAAATGCAAATATCACGTCAGTGTGTTGTCTGAGTGCTTGTGTCCGTTTGTGAATAAAAAAAATCGCGATAAAGTCAAGAGATTGCAAAAATTGTGGAATAACCTAATATGTCAGGTTCATGCAGCACCTGTTATGCAGCAGTCAGTTTTAAAGAACCCAATAAATCGAAAAACGAACTCTTTTCGCTATCCCTGCGACCACTGCAAAAAGGTAACATGCCAAACTTGTGGGGACATTACTGGCCCAACTGAAATTGGAGCCATAGTTCTTTCAAAACGAGCTTTTCCATTCTACAGCAAATTATGCTTGGCTAATGTGAAGCGAATATTGGGCCTAATGGATCGTGAGGAACAACTTGAGTAGAGTGTTTTCACAGCTATACCCACCTCTACCACGTAAAACCTTCCTCCAGCACAGTCATCATACCACTACCCACCTCCACTGTAAACCCCTTTCCATGAAGCTCCTGAGCACTTTTTTAACTCAAGTGCCCCCAAATACCCACCTCTTCTACGTAAATGGTTCACCAGATTCACAAATTTTGGGGTCAAATTCCCAAAATTTCAGATCAAAGGCGCCGATTTTCCCACGGTATCGAAAAAGTTCCCACGGTTGACCCGGGTCAAATTCCCAAAATTTCAGATCAAAGGCGCCGATTTTCTCACGGTATCGAAAAAGTTCCCACGCTCGAGAGCCTTCAGCTATCAAACCAATACCCACCTCTACTACGTTGAAAAGCTTCTACTCTGAAGAGGTACCATATCCCTTCACTTTTTTGAAAAGTAAAGAATACCTAAATAATTCCTGCATTTGTATTCATGAATTTTGGAGTTGGGCCGGTGGTGAAAAGCCTTGCTAATTTATTGATTCATCTTCGGAAAATATGGTTTGATTTATCATTCATCAATTCAAGTTATCATTTTTTTTTTTAAATTATACAAATTGGAATTTTTTTTGCTCATCTGCTCATTTTTGGCGGGAGACAACGGATTATGGGTTGGATACAACATCTGCTTCTGGGTTATTGCTATCTACAAGTCCTTATCTCAAGAATCGTCGATGGTAGGGTTTTTTTTGTTTGAATATATGTTTATTATGTCTGATATGCTCGACTAATTTAGTTGATCTGATGACACCGTATTGTTTGAACTTTTAGATGCATTGGAAAAGTTCCCAAGTAGCATTTTAACGACGATAACCACATAATACACTAAAATTAACGTTGTACTTAGTGTAGAGTTTAGGCATTTAAGAAACGACGCTCTCTAAACCACTGGACAACGTCGTCTTAGTGTTGCGCAGGACTCTAGTTAAACTACGACGTTGTGACTACGTTTACGCAACCGACTACAATAAGTTAATATTTTGGGAATGGGAATAACGTTCTGACAACGTTCAGGTAACAACTTAAGTTATGTTAAACGTTTTCTCGACGGAGATCCGACCTTGTGAGATTTAAATAAGCAGTAGGAATGTTTTTCAGTTAACCTGAAAACGTTTCCGCGGAGTCACCTTTTCAACTAACCTCAAAATAAAAAAGTCGTTCGACCATCAGACCATCAAATTAAAAATGAAACAAGCCTTGAGCCTTCAGATAAACTGCCTCATATTGACAAAAAAAAATTATGTCATGAAGAAAATTCAGGGGCACAAGCCTACATGAAGGCAGACAGATCCGAGAACTTACGTTTAAATTTTTTAGGAACAAATGCCAACCCGAGGGCGCATCTGAATGAAGAAGTAATATTAGTAGGGGAAGCAACTAATTTTCCAGAGAACGAATAGTTGATGCAGGATAAATAATTCGTTCCAACCAAGGAAATAACTCAATAATGAAGAAGAGATCAATGTAGACTAGACTAGAGAAAGAAATAATAATAATACGGCAACTGAACTGCACGGAGAGGCACGTAGGCGTGATTGAAAATTGTGTATTTTGGAGTGTTCGTAAGTTAAACTCAGTTTAGTTTTTGGTCCGATAAGCAACTCCATTCTCGCCTCGGGAAAAAGTTAGTTTTCTGGCAGACTAACGTTAAAAGTTAGTAAATTTATTAGTTATCTGATATCTAAAGTAGCGTTGACGCCTATTATACTCCTACGCCATGTTGAAAGTGTATTCTGTTTGGAAACATGGTCCCGGCCATTGACATTTGGTGCATTAAGAGGTGTAAATAAAGGATTGTATAGCTTTTTTTAGTTTTCTAGGAACCAATCATATGCCTCCATTTAGCTCGCGTTTGAAGCGGTATCAACTTCAAATATTGGTTATCTATTTTTTTTGTTTTTCAATTTTTATTTTTATTTTTGAGTTTTGAGAAATTTGCAACGGATTGGAGGCGCGCGTGTTTTTTGGCATAAATCCATAGTACATCTATCAGTAAAGTGATATGCGTTGCTGATTTCTGTTTGTATATCGTCTTTTTTCGGCAATATAAATAAAGTATTTGAAGCATAAGAATAACACATTAAGATACAGTAGTAAGTTTAAAGAAAGTGACCATTTTGACCATCAGTGAATATTTGGTTGAAAAATTTACCATTTCCTAAACACAATAAAAAGTAAACTCGCATCGCCATGAGAGAGGGCGCAGGTGTGTAGTTGTTTATAAGTAAATTTAGCAACGTTTAGGAAACAACCAACTGCTACCTACAGTTGAAACTGAAACGTTTCAAAAACCTGGAAATGATTGACCAAATTGGTGCAAAACAAGGTTGTGACAACGTTGTAACAAGGTCGTTTACGCAACTTCTGTTTGGTTGCGCAACTATTTCAAACACGTCGCCGCAACGTTAAATTGCTGCTTGGGTTACCAATGAGTTACAAAAACAACCAACTTCATTAAAATCCGTAATAAGCCAGTATCTTTTAAAATCCACTCAAGAATTGTGCTTTGTGATCTTCGAAAAATATTGTTTTGATTTTTTATAAAAACCTAATGAAACAATAAATTAAGTTCTTGTCTAAACTTCTTTTTCGCTTTTTCGCTTAATTTCGGCGGGGGGCAATGGATAATTTTGTTTGCTAATACATGTTTGTGGATTATAGCTCAACATTGGAGGGTCTTCATGCCAAGAGTAGTCTATGGTAGGGTCTTTATTCTGTTTGAAAATATTTATATTTATAGTTGTTGTTGTATGTTTGCTATGCTTCACTAATTTACTTACTTGATTTGATGACACCTTATCAAGCTGACTACCCCCGTCAGCAGAAGGGCTGCTCCGTTCAGCCTGACTTATGGTTCCCTGCGGTTTCTATAAATTATCAGTTAAATATTTGTGAACACACAATTTCATTATTTTACTTTTACGCTCCCCGCTTTCTCCTGTAGGTGCCTTTTCCAATCGGGGTACCTTACCCATCGATTGTCGCCGATTAATATTAACTGATCTTTTTCTCTCTAGGTTTGAAAATAGGTATTTTCCTCAAAGCTTATCCGAACTCCGCTTCGCGTCGTTCGTCTAACTGCTTTTTCGTTCGGGAAAGTATCACTTTGCGCAAGTGTTAGGAACAATACTTTTTCTACGAGTGTTTGAAGATTTGCATCCAGAGGAGCTGTACTTAATCTTCCTAAATGTTTCCAGATGCTCAAAATTGGTAAATTTCTCTCTTAGTTCAATGTGTTGTGTTTTCAATTTTTTTTTTCAGTGATCAGCTTGACTTTATTTGCACAGCATTGGTTGTGCTAGCGAGGTTTACTTTAAATTTGAACAAGTCATTAATTTTGTTTTTCTTGCCAAAATTTTGATATGGAGAAGTATACCTTACAGTCCAACTTTTATAATCTGATACTCCAAAGGAATGTGAGTTGGTGGCTCCCCATGCCAATGGTCACATGACCTCACATCTGTTTTTGTTGGATTTTTCCTCCCCTCGCTCCTCAGACGGAAAGTGTCAAATTAAAAAAGCTAAACATCACCTTAATGCCTTTCTTGGAACAAAAATAACATCAGGCCCTTCTTTCTGAATATAAGTTATCCAGAAACTCACAAACTCACAAAACATTGAAAAATCGAGTATAAGGTAACTATGCGTAACAAAAATGAGTGCGCAAAGAGTTTCCGTGCGCAAAGTTCAAATTTGCGCAAGCAAATGAGTGCGCAAAGTAATAACTTTGCGCACGCAAATAGAAAAAAATTATAACAAACATGCTGTGATGTTCAAATATACTTATCGGGGGTTCCAGGGATCTTTCAATCCACTGAAATGTATTAACAGACTTACTTGAGTTTGAGCATTGCGATTTGGCAACATGTTTTGAGTCATTTTGAAACAAAAGCGATTGAATGAAATCTCAGAACTATTGGCTCTTTTATATACGTTGGCTTTTAATTTTATTCTATAAATAAGTGGTTTTCAGTCTGTAAAAATATGTAATTATCTGGCATCTTTTTGTAGATCATTGCTTCTTATTATAGGTAAAGATATTTACAAGGTTAATTCACTATCTGATCAATTATAGCGTTTAAGCACTTTACATCTCTTGAGGATCTACAAAATAACTTACCAACGTTAATTCAAGTGTCTGTGGCCGCCACTACAACTTCTATTGAGAAAAGCATCACTCGCTTGGAATCCATTACCACAAATACACTGGCCCAACAGGTTTCTTCAACGACTTCACCACCACCTTCCACTCCATCCATGAACTTCATGACCGTCAGAGTAAAGCTAATAATTCACTACTCTTCAACTTATCTGCGTCAGAAGATGATTTTTCAGAGGTTCGCTCTATACTACAGTTGCTAGTTGGCACTCAATTTACGCTTTGTCGGGTGTTTCGCTTTGGCAAGCCCAACTCAAATAATGCATGCCCTATGCGAGCTGTATTGGGATCACCATATTATGAAGTTCAGACTGCGCTTCACAATCGACATAAACTAAAGGGCAAACAAATATATCGCCCAATTTGCATCATCAGTGCAATTCCTAAAATCTTTAAGAATATTGTCACAAAATTTTTATCATCATCTTTAAGCAGCGAAATTATATCCGAGCAGTTTGGCTTCAAAAAGAGGTCATCAGCGGAAATTAATCTTCTCATATACTTGGACTTTCTGATACTATATACATCGGCTTCTCCAAGGCGTTTGACAGAGTCAATCATTTAGTCCTAATCAAGAAACTAGAGACTTGGGTTCTCTGGCTCTCTGCTTCAATGGGTGAGAAGCTATCTTACAGAAAGGAAACAGATAGTTCATATTAACAACTTTACCTCTTCCCAAATCTTGGTGTCATCAGGTGTTTCTCAAGGTTCGCATTTAGGCCCACTGCTCTTCAACCTGTTCATCAATGACATATATTCTTGTTTCCTACACTCTTCATTTCTTCTTTTTGCCGATGACTTGAAATTATTTTTGAAAATCGTTACTTCTGATGATTGCCATGCACTACAAGAGGTTAATTCAGTGGTGTCAAACTAATAGCATGGATCTTAATGTTACGAAGTGTACAGTTATGAAATTCCACAGGTCTAGAACCTTTAATGACTGCATATATCACATCAATGGTACGCCATTGGACTGCGTGAATCAGATCAGGGATCTAGGTGTTTTGCTGAGCTCCAATCTTGATTTCTCTTCACACATTGTAGTATAACATACCCGGGTTCGATCAGTAAGATTGAACGGTGAGAATTTTTATTACCTTTTAAACAACAAATACTCTGAAAAACGAAATGAAAAACAAATAGGACCTACGTTGTGGATACTTACTCAAATTTACTTACTGGACATGCGCCCGACATAGCAAATATTTGGGAAATTCAAGGGAAGCTGTAATATGTAAAAGAAACGCAAAATTTGTGAAACGCCTCCTTTATTTTCAAAGAAAAACGTACCGTTCTCGACCTGGAATTAACGAGGAAAAAGAGAACGGAAGAGAAAACCTCGATTCCCCAAAAATCGAAACATACTGTCATTTAGGTGAATAATAATTGTGAGTCATTAATTTAATAATTTAGGTCAATAAAAGTTCAAATTAGGTACCGCCCCTGTTCTTGTGCTAAAATTTCAATTACACACACTACATTCAATAAATACTACCTATATTCCAAACTGAAGAGTTTTTTGTTAGTTAGCCAGTTTCCCAGCAGGTACTGAGGTCCCATACGGGAAGCTACTCAGCTATAGTTGAGTTAGAGCCAATATCTCTAGATTGATTATTTCAATTTGTTAGGATATTCTCTCGTCAGGGTAGGAAAATGTTAGTAAATTCAACAAGGCTCTAATGCACGCTCTAAATTCAAAAATCAAAATCCTAGCACAAAAAGACAGCACATAATTTCTTAGGTTTTAATTTACTCTTTATCTGTGTTGTTTACAGTATGAAACGATTTTGGTTAAATACATAAACAATGCACATGTTACAAAAAATGGTTATAAACAAACAAAAAAAAACATAAAAATTGGAAAAAATAAATAATACAGTAGTGTCGCGATAATCCGGATCAATTAAAACCAGACCAATCCGGATTATCAAATTATTCGGATTACAAAGGCATTTTACAGTTCGCTTTTAAAACTATTTTGAAAAAATAACATGCCGTATTTAAGCAAAAAAACTTTATTTTTATTTGAAAGCTCGTCTATAATCGCTAACTTTTCGTTGAGACTTAAAGTTTTGTGTTTGCGTTTAATAGGTTCCGTTTTCTTTAAAAAAAACCCACACAGTCAGGAAGGACGACGCGTATTAAATGATGCGTGTAGACCTGTGAAAAACTACCTATTCACAAGTGAAAACCTGTGCTTTTATTTTCAAGAGTCATGTGAATAAATTCTGATTACCAAATCAAGTGAAATCCGGATTACAGAGTACATTTATCGAGACACTACTGTACTTGCGTAAATTGAATCCTCAAAACCCAAATAATAATTAATCCACTAACCTGTACGTTCCTTACACACACACTAATAACAAATTTGATTGAACAATTAATTTTAATGCAAAATAGGAATGAAAATTGAATAATCAATAATTACAGACGCTCGACACGTTTTCTAAGGGACCAGTACCGCTCGTTCTGTATTCTAGCGTCTAGTTGCCTATTCTCTTCTACCCTTCGCGTCGGTTTCGGTACGAAGTGTCCCTTAAACCTAAACTCTGTGGCGCAGTACATTGTTGCAATATTTACTTTTATTACGTAAAAGTTTTTTTAAAAAGTTGGGATTTGAAGAAATAATATTTTATTTAGGTGGTTTTCCTCAACATTGATGCCATAGTTAACAAAGAACTTCGGATGCTTGGGTGATGCCTGTCATGTTCATCGCCTTGAAGGTGTGCAGCGTAAATTTTGCCGATATCTCAATTACAAATTTTTTAACGATGAGGAATTTCATTATGCACCACTTTGTGACGCACTCAACTTATCAACCTTTTGCTCAGGAAGGAACCAGAAAGACCTCAAACTGATACATAAAATCCTAAATTTCACAATTGATTACCTCTACTTGACTTCTAAAATAGCCCTACATGTCCCAACACGTAACACCCGCAAATCTCAAACTTTTCGTCTTCAATTTCACAGAACCAACTATGCATATCACTCTAACATTCCTCGTATCCTCAAACTGTGTAATGAGCTGGGAGACATTGATTTTTTTGGGCCCTATGAACCATTTGCGAGAATTGTCACTGGCCTCAAGTTATAATTATTGTTATTTTGTATTTAGTTTGATTTAATTTAATTTAATTAAGTATCATGGTTTGGCACTTATTGCATTCTTTGTTTCTGCTTTATCTATTTTGATTCACATCTTGCTTTTATTATTTACTTGTTTCACTTGTACACTTTGTTAATTTTTAATGGGCTTGACCCGTGAATAAATAAATAAATAAATAAATATAATTTAAAATCAGGGAGAAGACGATTTGCATGTGATCAAAAAAAAAGTAGACCTTTGAATTTGAAAAATAAGCTATAACGTTCTCCATCCAGGTTATCTTTATTCTGTCGAGGACACTTTATCGTCTGGTTTCTGCTAGTGAAGGAAACTTTCGCCCCTCAAAAATTTATTTAAGATTTTTTCTTTTGCTTTGCCAGGCCTTTCTTTGAACTAGGGATCATCCTTAGTTTTTTGTTCCAAGACTATCCTCAGGGAGTTTCTATTCTCGACTTAAGTTTTTAGTTATTAGCGTCTCAAAAAAAAAATCCATAATCATAAATAAATAGAAAATAGGCAGTTTAGATTATTTTGCACCTTGAAACGTTCATTATGCTTGCCGATAACTTTTTTATATTAATGGAATAAATGGACTTAGACATTATATTTCTCCAATAATTACATCTGCACTTTCAAACAATGAAGTTGTTATTATTTTTGTCAAATTATCTCATTGTCACAATTTATTGTGCAAACATCTTGGTAGTTTCAGAAATTGGCAGTGTTAGTCACACGAGTATGCTAAAAAACATTGCCAAATGTCTAGCTGAAAAAGGCCACAATATCGATATGGTGTCACAATTTCCTTTGGAAAAGCCTTTAGAAAGGTAAAACTTATTTTCCTAAAACATTTTTTTACTATAGATTATTTTATAGATATACGGATATAAATATTGCTAACAAATCCTCTCTCCTAACAAACAAATTCACCCAAAACGATGTGATAGCACTGACAACAAAAACCATGATGATGTCTATGGTAGAAAAAGTTGGTTTGCCAGCGTGTAAATCAGCCTTTGAAAACCCAAAATTGCAAAAACTAAAAAAGACTAAAAAAAAGTACGATTTATTAATCGCAGAGCTTTGTATGAGCGATTGCATGTTGGGCTGGGGATGGTACTTTGACGTACCAACAATTTTGATTTCTAGCAGTTATCCTTTACCGTCAAGAGTTGATGGTTTTGGACTTCCGGAGAGTACCACGTACATTCCTACGTTTTTTGCTCAAGGATTTAGCACAAAAATGTCAATATTTGATAGGTTTGTAAATACTTGGGAATATATTAAAGCTAAATATATGTGAGTAACTTTATAAAATTAATAATTAGTTTCTATGTAATTAATTTTTCTCATAGTATCAATAGTTATAATCAAATAATCGATGAAATAACTAGAGACTTTTTTGGACTAGAAATGCCTTCTCTTATTGATTTGGCTTACAACAGTAGTTTACTGTTGCTGAATACACATTTCAGTATCCATTTTGCCAGGCCATTGGTACCAAATGTTATTGAAGTGGCGGGGTTACATATTGAAGAACCACAACCCTTAAACCAGGTAAAAAAATTGAAAATCATTATTATCCAATAAATATCAAATCATTGTAGTATTATGATAATTTGCTGGGTAACGATACAAAAGGAGTTATATATTTCTCTATGGGTTCACTATTAGCCATCGAGTCTTTTTCTATAGATTTACTACAAGACATATTGGATGTTTTTGCTCCGTTACCCTATAAAGTCATATGGAAGGCAAAGCAGGACGGTTTACCAAAAAATTTAAATGTTTCAAAAAATGTCTATTTTGAAAATTGGGTGCCACAGTTGGACCTTTTGTGTAAGTGTTTTAATATTTCATTCAAATCAAAACATTATTAATTGATTCCTTACAATATGTAGGTGATTCGAGAGTCAAACTTTTTATTTCCCATGGCGGTATGATGAGTACCCAGGAAGCAATATATTGTGCAGTACCAATTCTAGGAATTCCCATATGTGTTGATCAATTTTTAAATATGGAACACGTTCAAGATTCAGGAAATGGATTAATGATAAAAGATTTGAACAAAAATGATTTTATGAGTTCAATTAAGGAGCTTTTGCATGATTCAAAGTATAAGAAATATTCATATTGTGAATATGTTTTTCAATTTTATTTTTAGATATTCAAAGAGTGCGAAAGAAGTTTCTGAACTTTTTAAAGATCGCCCAATGTCGCCTAAAGACACAGCCATTTATTGGACTGAATACGTTTTGCGACATAGAGGTGCTCCAAAATTGCAAAGTTTTGCTAAACAACTTGCATGGTATCAATACTATCTTTTAGACCTTATCGCTATTGTTCTTTGTACACTTTTTACTGTTATTTTATTTTTAATGCTTTTTATAAGGCGCATTTTTCTGTCTAGAGAAATAAAACTAAAACATTTGTGACATGTCTCTCGATTTATATCCCTGTTTTCTATTGTCTCCTCGAGTCCAAGAAAAAAATAAATCATAATCTAAACAAAATTGATATGAATGATCTTTGTTCAGTGATTTTATTACCTGTAACAGTAGCCATTAATATCCAGCTTCATAGTTTGCAACAACAAATTATCCAAATCTTCTGCTAAGCTGAACAGCATCTGAAAAAAACGAAATTTCATGTTGAGATTTTGTGATTAGATGATCATTTTTAATAATATAATAATAATAAATGACTTTATTGTAATTCAAGAGTTTACAAGTAACAGGCACAAAATAATTAGTAAATATTTAAGAATCATAAATGGCGGAGTTGCAGCACAACCTTTTATCTCAACCAGAGGTATAGATATGACATAACGGAATACAGAATATTACATCGGATATGTCAATGCAATGTAATGACCAGGAAAAATAGACCGTAGTTTACAATGTCTTTACTGTAAAAATTAAATGTAATCAAACAATCAAAAACTGAATTTCCTGCATTTTATATCAGTAAATTGAAAATGAAACAAATTAACGTTGACTTCAAATTACTTATATACGTTCAAAATTATATTATTTCGTCACCAAGCCTGTGTCATCATCTAAATCAAATTTATAAAAATATAAAAAACGAGGCCAAAGTAATTAAATAGGTGATTTATGGCCCCACGTGTTTTTGGGCTTTCTTTATGTTGTCCTCACATTCTTGAACCAAATCTGTTGACCCCGATAAACCAGGAAATTGCGACATAATTATTCGATTTTAAACAAATAAAAATGACAAAAATTTCGAATAGATTGCATCATCATCTTTTGATGATGAAATTAATTTTTGGAATAATATCTAGGTCGACCAATAGAATTTACTTATAGATGGTCAAACGACTGCTTATTGTCGATTATGGGTGGATAATTAATAATATAGTACAACGGATTAGCTAACCCATTGTGCACTTTTTGATAAAGGTACCAAATTTGGCACAAAGGTAGGCCGATGTAATATGAACAAATTTGGATGTGGAGTCATCAGCCAACTGCCCCCCGGTGGCCGTGGCGGCGATTTTCCAAAATGGCCGCCAGTGGACACCACGAAAGATAATAGAAATTGTTAAAGTTTGCTGCTGAAGGTTCTAGTGAATTTTTATTGAATGTTTTGAATGAAAACATGCCAGATAGTTTGTAAGTTATATTATATATATGTATGTACATACAGGGTGTATATTTTAAGTGATACCAGTATTGCTAATTGCTATATCCGAAATGGTAACTGCTACAAGGTCGGTTGAATTAGAACAAAGTTGCATTTTTTCATGCCCATCCAAGACTCGTTTACAGTATTGCCAAATTCTTTTTAGTTTATGAAATACAGGGTGATTTCTAAGAAACGCCTAAAAATATTCATCAATTATTTCGAAAACTATTGATTTTTGAGACACAATTCAATATCAATTCATGTAGACTCTACAACAAGGCATCTTCAAATTTCAAATCCGACGTTTCGTGATCGAGCCACCATCATCAAGTTCATTTTTTTAAACATCCACCCAGATTTTTTTTTATGTATTTTTGACAATGCGCCCTTTATTCCCTTTTCAACGATAGACCTCTTAAGTATAATTGGCTGACGTTTCTGCTCTAAAAAGTGATCATCAGTGATCATTTTTACCAAAATTTTGTGAAATTACAATGATAATTAGTTTCTAAGTACCTAATAATTTCAATTATTGTTCATAATGAGATAATGTTTAGTGTTCATACAAATTGTTATGTTAAGCTTGTTCTGAATAATAGAGAAAAAAAGAATTGTTAGACCGTCTTTGTTACAAATAGGTAACGAATTTCAGGGCCGAAATGAGGTAAAATTTTGGTAAAAATCACTGATGATCTCTTTTTAGAGCAGAAACGTCGGCCAATTATACTTGAGAGGTATATCGTTGAAAATCCAGGTCCGTATTTAAAAAAATGAATTTGATGATGGACGCTCGATCACGAAACGTCGGATTTGTAATTTGAAGATGCCATGTTGTAGAGCGAAAAAACTTAAGAAACTCTTAATTTTGAATGAAATATTTCAGGCGTTTCGATATCACCCTGTATTTCATAAACTAATATCTAGGAATTTGACAACACTGTCAACGAGTCTTCAATGGGCATCAAAAAAAGGCAACTTTTTTCCAGTTTAACCGGCCTTGTACAGTTGCGATCAAAAAAAAGTATTACAAAAATTATTAACTCCAATTTGAGCTCCCGGTGTAACGTACAAAATTTTGACAGTAAATAAACAGGCACTGACATATTCTAGGTTAAAAACGGGTGGAAATATGCCAAAGTAATGTCATTTGAAGCTTTCTAGGTTAGAAACTTGTCGAAAAATGCCAAAAATGTGTCATTTTTAGTTATGAATTAAATTAATGTATAATAGACCAGGAGATTTTGGAGATTTTTCTTGTACTACTTTTTTTTGATCGCAACTTTACCTCCTACCGTTTCGGACATAGCAATAGTATGGTATCAAAATATACACCCTGTATAAAACTAGTGGAGAAGAAATAAAACCACTTTTGAAAACACCTTTATTTTCATTATATTTTGAATAGCAATGAAGTGTTTATTTCCATTCACAATATGGGTCCACTATTTTATTGGTATTTTCACCACTTATCCCCTAAGCGCGGATGACAGGTACCTCCAGAATTTCAAACAGAAAGGGGGAACGAGTGATACGTCATTTGATAGCAATTTTTATCGAGATTATATGCTCGAAATTTCAGGTTGCTACTATTCACTTTGCTGAAATGGTGGCTTGTCAAAGTTAAGAAATATCACTTGAACCCCGTTTCCATCTGAAATTTTGCGGGTGCTTGTCACCGTCACCCCCGCTTAGAAGTTAACGTGCAGGGGTGAAAATGCCAATAAAATGTGTCCCTCAAAAAACAAAAATTGACGTCTCCAAGCGGTTTATGAATAATCACCTAACATCTGAGAAAACCTAGGTAGAAAATTTTTCGTGCCCCACCCTGTATAACGTACAAACTATCTGGCATTTTTTTCATTCAAAACAATCAATAAACATTCACTAAAACCTTCAGCAGTAAACTTTATCTAACTTCCGTTGCCTTTGGGGGTGACCACTGTCAGCCATTTTGGAAAATCGCCTCTACAGCCTCCGGAGGGCAGTTGGCCAATGGCTCCACATCCAAATTTGTTCATAATACATCGGTCTACCTCTGTGCCAAATTTGGTGCCTTTATCAAAAAGTGCACAATATGTTGAAATATCCTAGCTAAAGCTGCGGCACTAATATTTTGGGGAGAATCGAAAAATATAAAACAGGCGGTTTTAGAAGTTAAGTTGAGTTGATATCATCAGTTGAGTTGTTAGTTCAGTCCAGTTTGAGTTAAAGTCTACAGTACCTAATGTGTCAGTCCGGGTAAAAATTCGTGAAGAGTTTCTTTTAGTGCCTCGGAAAAAACGCGTTTGATTGAACTTTGAAAAGTAACGGAAAATCGAGAAAGAAATAACATTTAAAGTCATTCAACATTATGTGCGAGCTCTAAGTAATCAAAAGAATTAAATAAGATTAGTTGTGTGTTTTAAGGACGAATGTATAGTTTAACCATTATTAATTGAAACTTCATAAAAAAAAACGGCTCAGTTGATCTCTTTGAAGTCACGTGGGAATCCATAGGCGTCTAAATATCATTATCATGACAAATGAAAACAAATTGGTTAATAAAGAATAAACATACTCCAGATATTTTTATAAAAACTGAAATGACGAACGCCATTGCCCCGAAATTCTAGCTGATTTACCTCTAGAATACAGTGGAGTTAATACATTAAATAAATGGGCAAAATTCATATAGTAGGTAATCCTTAAAATTCCGTTTTAAACTATTGAAATAAATCAAATATAAATATTTGAATGGCAATATTAAAAATTCAAATTTGAAATTGATTTTTATTCAATTATCTGTGAAATTTTATACTTTTGTCCACTTCTAAAGAGAATATCTCACACTGTCAACAAGAGCGGCTCAGCTTTGTCGGCAAGCGATAAAGCCCAGCGGCATCGCCGAAAATTTTCAAGTTTTTTTGCCGGCGTGCGGTGTCTTTGTTATAGTGTACCAGGACTAGGCATAAAAATATAAAAATTATTTCATATTATTATAATGGGTATTTTTCGAATAGAGATGCAATTTTCAATTGATAATGGTAATACTTTAAGTACATACTCTAGTGACAAGTTTTATTTCAACTATAAATGATGAACATGACTTTGTGTTATTAAGCTTGGAACTTTAATGCATGAAAACTTGAGTGATTTGACTGTGAAAACTTTATTGGATAACTTTAATTGCCTTCGAGTATAATGACATTTTGATTTAATTTTGCAAAGAATTAACAAAAGAAAATTATAATGCTCATAACAATATACGATTTTGAGTAGGAATTATTAATTAAATAATTGAGTTTATTGGCTAGGAATCCGAAAATAGTAGTTGTTCTGATTAAATAAACCATTAAATGGAATGACAAATTTTGAAAAGAAACTTGTTATTCATTAAGTTTTTGACGTTAAGTGCTGAAATTTTGAATTAGGGTTTTAATCATTTAGAAATTATTGTAAGGTTTTTTATAAAAATAATATTATACTTAATCCAGTGAGTCGGATTATGACTTAAATAATTATTTTGCATAAGCAGTGAGTAAAGGACTTAAGAATTTAACATTGAGACCAATGCCCTCACAACCATGGCCGTTGACTTTATGGAAGATAAGACCATTACAACTTCCTCGGTAGTTGCCAGTCTAAATACAAAGTTCTCAGCATTGTGCTTTCTAGTGTTAAGGTAGAAGTTCAGATGTTCTGTACTCAAATGGCCAGGCTGAACGGCACCTGGAAAAAAATTGTTGATATCGCCAGCATTGAATATTTGTTTCAAGATATGCCCTTTTTGCCTCTCTGAATAGCTATATCAATTGTATTTCTTAGATGTCTGTAAGTCTCCCAGGCAATAGCACTTTTATTTCTTCTATATTTTGTTAAAGCCCTGTCATTTGGGATCCCTTAAACTATTCATTAAATTATTAAATTACAACGATTTTTAATGGTTTACTCAAATCGATTTCTGTGTCCTGAGGACAATCGTTTTCAGATTAATTTCCACACAAAATGAAATCCAACATAACAAATTACCGTGTATATATCTGAGCAAAAGTTATTTCTAGCCATCAATCATTTGCAACATCTTGCCGAGTTTGCCCTCTCTGTGCAATACACAATGGCTTTTTCCGCAATATGAGAATCGGTTTGTTGTGTGTATATCTTTTTTCAATTTATAACTCGTAATAAATTTTTACGAGCGGGCATTAAAATTTGAAAAATATTCATTAAAATTCTCACGCAAATTGCTTCATTTTAACCCTGGGCGAGTGTAATCAAAATACTAAACGTTCAGTTTTATGGGCGTCCCTTAAATTATAAAAAGCGGACACGTCCGCGTAAATTAGCGAAATTTATTCGGGTAAACTTGAGGGGGTTGTCATCGGGCACAATATGACGACGATAAAATTTGCATCACACACTTTTAATATACAAAGTAACTTTGTGCAAATTTGGTTATTTTCAGATGCTATCCAGCTTAATTTTATTATTTGAAACTGTGAAGCTGGATATTGATGACCACTGTTAAAGGTAATTGTTTTTCTAAGAAATAAAATCACTGAACAAAGATCATTCATATCAATTTTACTTAGATTATGATTTATTTTCTTGAACTCGAGACAATAGAAAAGAGGGATATAAATAGAGAGACATGTCACAAATGTTTCAGTTTTATTTCCTTAGACAGAAAAATGCACTTTATAAAAAGCACTAATAATAAAATAATAGTAGAAAGTGTACAAACAATAATGGTAATTAGGTCTAAAAGATAATATTGATACCATGCAAGTTGTTTAGCAAAACTTTGCAATTTTGGAGCACCTTTATGCCGCAAAACGTATTCAATCCAATAAATAGCTGTTTCTTTAGCTGACATTGGGCGATCTTTGAAAAGTTTAGAAACTTCTTTTGCACTCTTTGAATATCTAAAAATAAAATTGAAAAACATATTCTCAATATAGATATTTCTTATACTTTGAATCGTGCAAAAGCTCCTTAATTGATTTTATCAACTCCCTTTTAGTCAAATCTTTTATCATTAGTCCATTTCCTGAATTTTGAACTTGTTTTATGTTCAAAAATTGATCAGCAAATATGGGAACTCCTAAAATTGGTACTGCACAATATATTGCTTCCTGGGTACTCATCATACCGCCATGGGAAATAAAAAGTTTGACTCTCGAATCACCTACATATTATAAAGAATCAATAGTGTTTTAATCTGAATCAAATAATAAAACACTTACACAAAAGGTCCAGCTGTGGCACCCAATTTTCAAAATAGACATTTTTTGAAACATTTAAATTTCTTGGTAGAGCCTCCTGCTTTGCTCTCCATATAACTTTATAGGGTAACGGAGCAAAAACATCCAATATATCTTGTAGTAAATCTATAGAAAAAGACTCGATGGCCAATAGTGAACCCATAGAAAAATATATAACTCCTTTTGTATCGTTACCCAGCAAATTATCATAATACTACAATGATTTGAAATTTATTGGATAATTAAGATTTTTAATTTTTTTACCTGGTTTAAGGGTTGTGGTTCTTCAATATGTAACCCCGCCACTTCAACAACATTTGGTACCAATGGCCTGGCAAAATGGATACTGAAATGTGTATTCACCAACAGTAAACTACTGTTGTAAGCCAAATCACTAAGAGAAGGCATTTCTAGTCCAAAAAAGTCTCTAGTTATTTCATCGATTATTTGATTATAACTATTGATACTACGAGAAAAATTAATTATTGTATAGGGACTAATTATTAAATTACTCACAAATATTTGGTTTGAATATATTTCCAAGTATTCACAAACCTCTCAAACAATGACATTTCTGTGCTAAATCCTCGAGCAAAATACGTAGTAATGTACCCGGTACTTTCCGGAAGTCCAAAACGATCAACTCTTGACGGTAAAGGATAACTGCTAGACACCAAAATTGTTGGTACATCAAAGTACCATCCCCAGCCCAACATACAATCGCTCATAAAAAGCTCTACAATCAATAAATCGTACTTTTTTTTAGTCTTTTTTAGTTGTTGTAATTTTGGGTTTTCAAAGGCTGATTTACACGCTGGCAAACTGACTTTTTCTATTACAGTCATTATCGTGCTTTTTATGGTCAATGATTTCATATCGTTTAGAAAGAATTGGTTTGTTAGGATAGTGGATTTATTACCAATATTTATGTCCGTATATCTATAAAACAATTTAGTAAAAACCTATTTTAAGAAAATAAGTTTTACCTTTCTAAAGGCTTTTCCAAAGGAAATTGTGACACCATATCGATATTGTGGCCTTTTTCAGCTAGACCTTTGGCAATGTTTTTTAAGATACTCATATGACTAACACCGCCAATTTCTAAAACTACTAAAATGTTTGCACAATAAATTGTGGCAACAAAATAATTTGACAAAAATAATAACAACTTCATTGTTTGAAAGTGCAGATACAATTATTGGAAAAATATAAGGTTTAAATACGCAATCCATGTATGCCATTAATATAAAAAAGTTATCGGCAAACATTATGAACGTTTTAAGGTGCAAAATAATCTAAACTACCTGTTTCATATTTATTTATGATTATGGATTTTTTTTTTGAGACGCTAATAACTAAAAACTTTAATCCAGAATAGAAACTCCCTAAGGATGGTCTAAGAAAAAAAAAATAAGGATGATCCCCAGTTCATAGAACGACTAGGCAAACCAAAAGAAAAAAATCTCAAATAAATCTTTGAGGGGTAAAAGTTCCCTTCACCAACAGAAAGCAGACGATAAAGTTTCCTCGACGAAATAAAGATAACCTAGAACGCAAATGCAAATCATCTTCTATCTGATTTTAAATTCTGAATACAACAATAATATTTAAACCATTTTCAGGTTGGACGTTGAACATTTTATATTTTCAAATCAACCAATTTGCAGCGATTTCATTTATAATATGGAAACGTTCCCGTTAGTTTACATAGTCCAGAGCACGTATCCAAAATCAATTTTCCTGTAACTATACGAAGGGAATTGGTCACTAGGGACGGTTCTGTGTTTGTGGCTTTAGGGGGGGAATTTTTGGAAAATAACAATTTAAAATGTAAAATCATACTTACATATACAGGGTGTATCATGTTTGACTACAAAAATTTTAACATGTGAAAATATGGCCCATTTTGAACAAAAAAAGTTTATACAACATGGGGTCCAAACTCAACCATTTTTAAGAAAAAGGACTTTGAAGTTTTGAAATTTTTTGACGAACATTTGAAAGCTAAAGAATAATGTAATATTTATGAGATGTAAAAACATTTAGTTTATTCAATTATTAAGTAATTATACATTTTTAGTTAACAACAATAATGAAAAATTGAAAAAACAACATGAAAATTTCACTAGAATTCGGTATCTAAACATCTGGCAACATAGCACAAAGGTAGTTGAACTGATTCTTGATTTGTCTTGTCATGTTGTCAGACGAGTTGAAGTATGGAAACGCGCGTAATTCATTCTTTTTTGAAAATAATAGTTATTTATGGTACTAGTGTGTTATGTTGAAAATAAGTCACGCGAGAAAAACTTATACCACGAGGCCGTCAGGCCGAGTGGTATAATTTCTCAAGTGACTTAGAAACATAACACACGAGTAGCATACAATGTTTTATTCAACAACTAAGAAATCATAAGATACGAGCAGCATATAAGAATTGAAAAAACTTGCAGGTATTTTTTGGGAATGAGTCTTCTTTAAAGCATGATTTATGAAATTTTTATTTCTTGACGTTTTGCGTTGACGTTATAAGAGAGTGAGTTATAAACCATAACTCACTAGTGGGTTATGGTTTATAACACACTAGTGTGTTATTTGCTAGTTTACCTGTCTAAATTGGCCCAAATAATGACTCTTATAACTAGCAGGTGTTGGATAAAATGTTTAAAAACGTCGAATATGCAGATACTTGATACTTGTTCAGGCAGAATCATCGCAAAATACTCATTTAGCCGCCAGAATTTAGAGGGAAAGATGTTTTAAGAGAAGGGCACCCACCAAGAACATTGTGCCCGTTTTACAAAGATTACGTGATACGGGAATAGTGTGAGTGTGCAAAATCAAAATCTGCGCGTTGAGTGTTTTGAGAACCTTTTTTCAAAAATTAATATTTTCATAATAAGAATTTGGCAAGTAGTTGAGTATTATTTATTTTTCTCTTTAACCATTTTATTTACATTTATATCCTGGCAAAGATAATATCTGTACAATGTTGTCACGTTGTTGACATTTTTCTAAATTTAGATTCTCCGATAACTCCGAAAATTGGAAAATACTAACAATTGACCCATGGTTAATAGGACAGTTTTGGCTTGAAATGGGCCATATTATCTCATGTTAAAATATTTGTACTCATACCTGATACACCCTGTATTTAAATGCGATAGAAATCATTTTTGGATTATTATATATATATTTTTTTTTTAATCCTGTGAATAAAATTTTATAGGACTATTTCATTGTGACTCTATAGTAAATGGCGGTGTTGTCAAATGTACATTCAATGTACATACAATTTTGCGCAGCAAGTAAAATCAAATATTTTTGTAGATTGGATTTGGATTTATTCTTCAGAGAAAAATATTCCAATCGGTTATTCTGATCTTTTTCAGAAATACAAGAAAAAATCAGTTCTAAAAAGGAATACTTGCAAATAAGGTTTAAGGGGGTAAAACGAATAATTGCGATTCATCGAAAAAAGGGTTTTCGTGAGAATATAGACATTTCCACCCTAGTCTCGGGTACAAATAGTACCCCAACTTAGACAGTTCCAAGATACACAGTTTAGGGTACCTAAAGAGACTTGCAAATAACTTTGAGGGTAGTTTAAGATGGTAAAACGAATAATAATTGCGATTTAGATTTTTGTTAACTTTAAAAAATCATTACTTTTTGTCTACACTACAATCACAGGGATAAAATCGCGTTAAGCAATGTGGAGAGAATTTTTTAATTTTTCACTTTTTCTGATATCCCCAACAATAACGTCCTTTTTAGGGTGCATTTTAGAAGTCTAAATCTGAAAACGATTGTCGACCACAGTATACATATAAGAAAAAGCCGAGGGGTGTGACACTTCCAAGTATTTTGTACACCTGATGGAAATCAAAAATTAGATTTGATAAAGTTTCAAGATTTCACTTGATTTTAAGGATTTCCTGAGATAAATAATTGATTTTACTCGATTTTGCTGATTTCACTTGATTTTGTTAATTTCATTGATTTCTCAGATTTACATTGATTTTGCAAGAGTAAATGTGATTTTGCTAGATTCAGATGGATTTCATGATTTCAGTACCATTTACTATACATCGAGATCGAAAATATTGGTAATAACTCATGCCATTAGCAACGCTATATCAAGTTAGTGGCATCATAATGAAGTCGAGAAGTTTTACTGTCCCAATACTACCTTCTTCACAGAAATTACACCATGCTGTGCTGTGAGTAATTTCAATCTTGGGTACAGTGTTGCCAGATTTTGATTTTGAAATTATGGTACATGGAGGTCAAAATTATGTTATTTGAAAAAAAATTATGGTACAGGTTAGGTTTGGTTAAGTATGTGTAGTGACATTAATGAAATGACAAACAGACAAACTGTGACAGTGAAAGTAGTGACAGTTCTTTTATTGTGACATGCTGTCCGCTGACGTGAGTGAGAGTGAGATAGAAAAGCATGTCAATGCCACTGCGGTTCGGCAACCGATCAACCGTCCACGCAACCGGATTTTTGACGTCACGCATAATTCTCAAACCTCTAAACAGCAAAAACATGAGAAAATAGAAGAAGGAGTATTATAAAATTATGGTAAATTATGTATTATTGCATTAGCGATTTTACTATGTATTTTTCTGCAAAACTATGGTACAAATACATAATTTTGGTACGCCTGGCAACACTGCTTGGGTATAACAGTGATGGTAACGCGTAGAGAATTTCCCTACATGTAAGAAAAAATTGATGTTTTTTTTTTCTGGTGTATAGGGAAGAGAAATTCGAGAATTGGAAAAATGTAGGAAAATTCGGAGATTAGTCTTATATAGTCAAATAAAGTACGAAGAAATGATATTTTGTCAAATACAAATCTTTTTTTAATGTTTTAACTTGAAACAGGAAAACGAATAACTAGTAAAAATGAGCCAACCCAATACATATAAAATAAAGCGTGGGGAAATTGTAGGGATTTTTTCTTTTGGTTGGTTGGGAAAAATAGGGAATTTTGTTTGTCTGAAAATGTTGAGGCGAGAAATGAATATCTGACCCAAAATGTGTACACCGAGGTCATCGAATGCCAAATTCCACAATATTTAAGGGGGCAACAGCACCCCATGTACAGGGTGAGTCAACATATTTTGACACCCAATTACAGGTGATAGCTAAAAGGTGAAAAGATAAAAGTTGTATAGCATTTTATCTCAACCGCCAAAATTTTTAATTAGATTGAACAAACGAGCAATGCAAAGTAAAAAAAAATATGTCGATGTTCACTTTTTTTAAATGGAATGCCCTTTATTTTCTTTCGAATTCTTGAAGTTCTCGTTTTTCTTATTCAAATTATATGATATGTAAATGTTACTTTCAATAGTTTTGGAAATATGGAGTTTAGTTCTTCAAAGACAGTATTTTTTTTTAACATTTTACCTTGATTTACCTGTCACCTGTTAACTAAACATTCTGATACGTGAATAGGTTTTTGAATAGGTAACGAAACTCCAGGTATTTCCAAAACTATTGAAAGAAACATTAATATATTATACAGTGTCAGTGTGTCCACTTAAGTTCGCAGCATATGAGAAACTTTTTTATTATCAATTTAACGAAAAAAAGTTATTCTTTATAAAAGTTTCTGCTTCTTAAAAAAATAGTATTAAACTATTGAAACTTGAAATAGCATGTACAGGGTGATCCAGTATAAAGTGAACACCCCCTACCTTTTCGCAACAAATTTTTTTTTTTGAAAAAAATCAAGATAGCCATTTAATGTATTTTTTTTCTTGGAATTTGAAAACGTTTTCCGAAATTTAATTAGATTTTTCGTTGAAGCGCTGTGATCAAAAAAGTAATTTTTTTAAATGGAATAACCTATATTTAAATCCATTTTCTAAACGCCCCTATTTTTCTACTTTCGAATATATATAGTTTGTTTATCTTTATTTCAGTAATTTGCGATATATTTTGAAAATTTGGCAACCGGAGTAAACAGCCATACACTTTAAAAATATGTTTGTTTATGCGGTGTTGCCGCTTCTACTCTAAACCAGTGGCAACAACGCTATTTTAAATGGAATACCCTGTATGTGATTACATATTTTGATTCTACGTAAAATTCTGAGCAGATTTCATGTGATATACCCTATACCTAAGTTCAACTGTTTTGGAATTATTGACAGTTAAAAATTGACTTTTTGCAACTTTGACAGGCTGTAAAACCTGATATAGTGACTCACCCTGTATGTACACTGTGTTCCAAATTGCTTGTAATCACAGGGTTTCTCGGTAACCAGCAGAGATAGAACTTTGCGGTTTTTGCGACCCTGTATCAATTTTTCGTGAAACTTTGAATGCCGCAAACAGAATGGTGCCACCTTGTTTCGTTCCCAAAATCCAAGGTAAAATAGAAATTTTGTGCTTTTTGGGGTGGTATCATATTTCGGACACCTTGTAAGATAGAAAAAAGGTGAAAACTGCAATAGATAGATATTTTTACGTAGAATCCAGTGTTCGTAGTCAATAGGTAATATTGCGTCATCAAGATTATTAAGTTTATCAAGTTCAGAGTAAAAAATGTTTATGTAAAAATCAATAATTTTGTTCAATTTTGCTTGTAGACACTTTAATACCTATAATTCCATGGCCAACTTATGTACAGGGTGTCCCATTGAAGATGGGAATTGGGGCTATCTGCTAAACTCATAGAGGTAGATTTTTATTTAAACTATCTCGGAAAGAAAATGCCAGTACGCCAATGAAATCTACGTGAAAAACTGCGTCAGATACAATTTTTACCTTTTTGATATCTTTTTTCATACGCTAGATAATGACTACCCTCGAATAGTAAACATTCAAAGTTTCACCCTGTATCTACAAAACGAAACAAGATAGAGACCTGCGGTTTACGGCATTCGATTTGTCATGTGCAATCAAAAAAAAATATATCTCTGCGAGTTTAGCAGATAACCCCAATTCCCATCTTCAATGGGACACCCTGTACGTTTTTATTTTATTATTGAGTTTTCAAGGGTTAGTTTAAGTCACAAGTACATAGTGCATAGTTTTAAAAAAACAAAACGACGAATTTTTTGGGACCAAAAAACACAGGGTGTCCCATTTAAAAAATACTAAGTTTGGGCTATATCGCGAAAACGGTTCGTTTAAAAAAGTTTTTGAATACAACACTGGGTTTTACACATAAAAATATCTATCTACAGAAATTTTCAATCTTACAGGGTTTCTATTTCACCCTGTATCTCTGGAACGAAACAAGGTGGCATAATTCTATTTATGGCATTCAAACATGAAAAAAATTGGGTTAAAATAAAATAACAAAACAAAAAAGGCGCGAATTTTGAATATTTTATTGGTAGAGGCGCTGCCTTAGAAAAGAAAACAACTAGTTCAGGATTTCAACAAATTGTATGTGATTTGTGATGATTTTAAGTGATTTACAAAGTTATTCTTAATTTTAATTGATTTTTCGGATATACTTGATTTGCATTAATTTCAAATGATTTTAGATTGCTCAAGATTTTAATGATTTTAAGGGATTTAATGTGATTTTGCTTGATTTTACAGATCTCAATGATTTCTATTGATTTATGTGAGTTTGTACTATAGAGTGTACACCTGATTTCAGAAGTGTCACACCCCTCGGAAAAAGCAATATTATAAGCAAATTTCAAACAAATTCTCTGCATGTTTCGCATCGAAAAAATTAGTAAAAAGACCAAATCCGAGTAGGGCTACGCCGGCCGCACATCCCGTGCATATTTCACGGCCTAACGATTTCGCCATGGACATTTTGATGGCCCCATAAAATGCACGGTATTTAGATTAAATGCACAGAGGGACCGCAAGTGGCGCCCATCGGCGTAATTACTATATAGGGTGGTAGGCCCTTTCGCCCTGTTCCAGCCTCAGGCCCAAATGGCAGAGACACAAATTGGGTGATATGTGGCCGAATGTAATTTTCATAGATACACTATATTACAGTAATTATACTGTGAGTAATTTACCTGGACGTACAAGCTGGATGCATCCATTTTGTCCTGTAAATAAAAAGTGAATTATTAGTTATGTATGACAAAACCCTAAACATATATATTGTCATCCCCTATATATAAAATAAACGACTGGAAATATAATCCCGGGAATAAAAGACAAAAAAGGGAGCTTAAAAGCGTCGAGTATCCTGATATGGCGAAAAATCCTCTAGGGGAGGGTGCAAATTACGGTCGTTCTATCACACTGTTGTGTTGCATCATTTTATATGGAAAATAAAATAATTGACATCCCAAATCAATTATCCTATACATATATTTTCAAAAAAAAATATTACAGAAGAAAAGAAACGATACAAATCTAATGTGGAAGAAGCCTTGGTATTACGCTACGTTGAACAACTATAATAGAGAAAACGTGTCACCTTTGAAGACCAATTTTTGCAGAACAATAAACGTTATTATCAAAATACATTTGCACATCCAGGCCATATATATACACAGTCATATCGTTATGAGATCTATTATTATTTATAGTTTGGCAGCGAGAATGTGCAAGTTTTGGTGCGTTTTAACCATAGGATTTTTACTAATCAATGTTTCTAATGGGAATCAAAATAAAAACGTAAGTAATTTATTATTTAAGTAAACTAAATAATATTTGTTGGATTTTTATTTTATCATAGTTTTTATCTGAAGAAGATAAAAGGGGTGCAATAAATGAAATCGACTCGAAATCGAAACGAGATTTGCCTATTGCTTCTGGTAGCAGCAAACGATATTATGGAGGTAAATACAATCTATGAATTTAAATAAAATTTCATACAAAATATTCCAGATTATGATTCCAACAGATACGGTGGAAGTGGGTATCCTCACACGTCAGGGCTAGGAAATTATGGAGATGGTAGGTAAAGTCTATCCAACGATATAAAAACTATTGTAAATAAGTATGAATGAAGCATACCAATGAAAATAATTTTCAGATAGAAGACCGTCAACTTACTACGAAGACGACTATCATCATTCTGGTGGTGGTGGTTATAGTAGGCCTAGCTACGGTTCTGGTTATGGACCACCTCCGGTATACCATCATGGAGGAGGTTACGAAGACGACCATTATTATAACGAACACCAAGGTGGAGAGCAAGGAGGAATATTGGGAAATTACAAGGTAGAATTTTGGTTACCAAGGCCTGGTTTATTCAACTGCAATCCATAATCTTATTGGTCGGTCAATTATCCGCCGACTAATAGGATTATAGATTCGTAAATTTATTTTGTAAACAGTAACTTTATCTGAAGATGAATACACCGGGGCTAAATCACTTAAATGCGATAATTGTTTATCTTTTCAGTCTTTAACTCTAAAGAAAATTCTGCTTCCTTTGGCTGGATTGGCTATTTTGGGGGTGGCAGCGGCCGCCTCTCACAATCCGATTTTGCTGCCTCTTGGAACACTTAATGGAAGAAGAAGAAGGTCTGTAAGGGCACCAGATATATATCCGGTTAACCCTCACGTTAGGCCATATATGTAGAAGTTTGTGTTTTTGTAGATAGATTTTTCTTTAATTTATTAAATTAGTTATTAAAATTTGGTGTTATTTTTCTTTATCGTCCAGGGCCACCGTTAAGGTGTTAGCCGCCTGTGTGCCCAGACAAATTTCGCCTCCTCAAAACGTGGCGTAAAAACAGATCACTCTCCATTCTCTCCATTCATTCCTTCGGGCTCGTGTATAACTCCGGCCCTTCGGGCTCGCGTATAACTCCGGCCCTTCGGGCTCGCGTATAACTCCGGCCCTTCGGGCTCGCGTATAACTCCGGCCCTTCGGGCTCGCGTATAACTCCGGCCCTTCGGGCTCGCGTATAACTCATAGAAATTATGTGGAATTCCATAAAAGTTATGCATAATTCCATAAAAATTATGCGAAATCCCGTAGAAACTAGGAGGAATTCCATTGAAATTATGCGGAATTCCAGTGAAATTAAATAAAAAACGACATAGAATTCTAAAAAAGCATTGAGTTTCAAAAAAATCAAAATCCCATAAAAATTATGTGAATTTGAGTCGTATAGAATTCCATAAAAAATATGCGAAATTTCATAGAAACTATGCAAAAGTCCAAAGAATTTCTGCGAAATTCTATAGAAAATATTCTATAAAAACTATGCAAACTTCTACTAAAATTATGCGGAATTACGATGAAATTATGCGGAATTACGTGGAAATTATGCGGAATTTCATGAAAATTGTGTGCAATTAAATAAATTTAAAAAATTTATTAAAATTCCAGAGATACTCCAAACAAGAATATGTGGAATTCCGGTAATGATGAATTTCCGATGAAATACCAATAATTTTCCTGGAGTTCCAAGTAGTAATTTCTCCGAAATCTTAAATTATTCTCGTGAAATTCCAAAAAAAAATATGATTTTATTTAAAATTCCTGTGCATTTCCGAGGAATTCCTGTGAAATTTCTCGCAATTACAGAAAATTTCCTTGAAATTTCATGGATTTTTTGTAAAATTCCAGAGAATTTATATGGAATTCTGGTGTACAATTTGTTTTTTAAATTTACTAAAAAAAAAAAAGAATTTTTTCAGTACATTTCAGAGACCTTAACACTGTCGTTACGGTTGCGCTGAAATTATTTGGGATTTCAGTAGAATTACGTGGAATTCTGATGAAATTCCATTAATTTTCCCGGAATTCTAGGAAATTCCTGTAAAAACTACATGAAATTCTCGTGAAATTTTAAATAATTCTTGTGAAATTATTTGTTCCATCTATTTTCTGGAAATTCCACCTAATTCTCCCGGAATTCCAAGTTATTCTCGTAAAATTCCAAAAAATTCCCATAAAAATTACATTAAATTTTCATGCAACTTTAAAAAATTCTTGTGAAATTATTTAGAATTATAGTGGAATTACGTAGGATTCCGATAAAATTATGTCATACTGCGAAAGAATTACGACGAAATTTTCCGGGTATTCGACTCAATGCCTCCGAGATTTGAAGTTATTCTCATGAAATTTCAGAAAATTCTTATGAAATTCCAAAATATTTCCGTAAAATTTTTGCTAAATTTCCAAAAAAAAAAAATTATGTAGAATTACATGGAATCCTTGTGAAATTCCAAAAAAAAAAAAAAAACCTTAAAATTCAGTGGAATTTTGAAGAATTTCTATGGTATCGCTTGGAATTCTCGTGAAATTGAAAGGAAAATTTCCGTAAGCTACAAAAATTCTTGTCGCTTACGGAATTCTTGAATTCCCACGGAATAACTCAAAATTCAAGTGAAATTCTGAAATAATATGAAATTCTCGTGAAATTCCGAAAAGTTCTTGTGAAATTACTTAATATTTTAGCCATATTCCTGTGGAGTAAATCGGAACTTTAGTGGAAAAATTGAAATTTCAGAAAATTTCTTCAAAGTTACTTGGAATTTTCGTGAAATTGAAAAAAAAAATTCTTTCTACGGCATAACTAGAAATTCCAAAAAATTCTTCTGAAATTTCTTAGGTAATTTTACTGAAATAAAATTACTTGAACTTCTGAAATTATTTGGAACTGTTGGAAGCAAGAAAAACAATGTTAAAAACCTACAAAATATGAAATTTGCAGCAAACTTATTCAATTTATTCTTATTGACATAATAGATATTATTTGTAGCAGGTTTGCGCCCTGAACAGTTGAATGAAGTAGGAAGTGCCACTTGTGTTTCGTAACGTATAGATCAAATGTTGAGGAAAACAAGATTTTCAAGTAATTCAAAACTTGAAATTACATATTAGGTTTGTTCCAACCGGCAGTAATTTCCAGTAATATTACTGGCACACTGTTCCAACCAGTTAAAATTACTAATTTAGAATTGGCGATAATTGACAGTTCGTCGTTCCAACCGGAGTTACGGATAGTAAAATTACGGTTCAAACGATTCTTGCTTGAAAGGAAGAACTGTTGGTTCTAAAATTAGACGCATGCGTAGTGAGGTCGAAAACGGGTCAGTGGTTGAAAAGCAACGAACATAAATAATAATACATAACCCAGAACCTCAGTTTTTTGTTTATTTAAATTATTTATTTGAAAATGACTGCTATAGAAGTTAAGTAATTTTATTTTATTTGTTCTCAGAGTTAATAAATCTAATTTTTGTCTTATATTAATTATTAGGATTAGAAAAATTCCTTATTGTGGTGGAAGATGATTCACCTGCAAGTATGCAAGTTATGTTGATTTTGTTATTTTCTTCTTGTGTTGTTAGTACTACTAGTTCAAAAAACGTTCCAACAAGTTATTAAGTATAATATTACTGCTTTTGATTGCGCAGTTGCATTAGCGCAGTTACGGAGGATAAGATTACAGTAATATTATTGCAGGTTGGAACAAACCTATTATGTCTCAGATACATACAGAACATAAAAATAAAACACTTGTATTATCAAACCCGTGTCTGTAATCACGCTTTTTAAGCACTTGTAACGTAAATTATCAACTATTATTGGTGTATTTTTGAGAATAAAAATCTCAATTGGTTTGACATCATTATATAAATTGTTATAATTTTTTTTTATACAATCAGTAATCCAACGACCAGCAACCATGAATAATAATTTACTAGTAATTTGTTCATTATTGCTTTTTTTGTGTACGGTTCAAGCACGAAATCAATGTTTTGTCACCAAATTTGAAGATGTGGCAAATGCGACAAAGAATTGCCAAAATATTTTAGTAGGCAATTTGACAGTACCTGCTGGAAAAACTTTGGTTTTGGACCTTTTGCCTGGAGCCACAGTGAATTTCATTGGAAACGTTACTTTTGGTTTTGAAAATTGGGTCGGCCCTTTGATGAGAGTTTATGGAAATAACGTTACAGTTCAAGGAGAAGATGGTAAATAATTGAATTTTTAATATTATCAATAAATGAAGATAATATGGCAACGAATCAATTGAACATTTGCCACTTTTCACTAGTTTAATTTTTGGTGAGATCAAAGGGTGATATTGAGGAATAATAATTGAAATTTTGAGGATTTATTATTGAAAGTTTGAGGTAAAACATACTAAAAATTCAAGATGATCGAATTGTTAATAATACCTAAAGTAAGAATTTTCTAAATTAGGCAATTGATATAAGCCTCTATTGTGTAGTTTTCTCAATCAACATATGCATATTATTTTCAGGTCACATCATCAATGGCCAAGGCGAACTCTACTGGGACGATTTAGGAAGCTGGGGAACCCTTAAACCGAAATTCATGATAGTCCAAGCAAATGCATCTGTATTCAAAAACCTCCATTTGTACCACGCCCCGATGCACGGAGTGGCCATCAACAATTCCCACAATGTAGTTTTCACAAATTTCCTTATCGACAATGCAGCTGGAGCTGAAAATGTGGCTCCGCTAGGTCATGCCGGCCACAACACTGACGGTTTTGGTGTGAACATGAGCACAAATGTTGTCATAAAAGATTCTAGAGTGTATAATCAAGACGATTGTGTTGTTTTGAATTCAGGCTCGAACATTCATGTAACAAATATGCTCTGCTATGGGAGCCACGGATTGAGCTTATCAGTTGGTTTCAGTAATGATAGTGTGGCACGTAACTCATTGACCAATGCACTTATTGAAAACTCTACAATTATCGACGCGATGGATGGGATTCACGTAAAAACCCACATCGATGCCGGAGTTGGAGAAGTCACTAACGTTACTTATAGAAATATTGTAATGCTAGGTAGTTATAAGTTTGGCATTTCCGTAGAACAAAACTACACTAATACAAAGTCAGCTGGTAAAGGAGCTATTCCTTTAAACAATATTCCCATAACAGGATTGAATATGTATAATATTAAAGGCACAGTGCAAAATAAAGCACAACCCTATTACATTGTTTGTGCCCAAGATGGTTGTTTGGATTGGGATTGGGATGATATTAGTGTTTATGGTGAAAAAGAGAGTAGTTGTGTGAATTTACATCCAGATGCTATTTCTTGCACTGATTATGTTTTGTAGATAACATTCTTGCATCGAAATTAAACAGCTGTATGTATTTATAAATAAATCCTCAATACACTCTAGCTGTTTCTGTTTGCATTTACAATAAATAGGTGAAAAGAAATGTGTTTTTGTTGAAATTATTACAAAATTGTTTCCCATAAATCGTCACCGATGATTTTTTTAAAAATAAGTACGTAATAATATATTCGTTGTTGTAACAAATGGTGAAAAATTAGTAGGTATTTGAAAACATTTGAATTATGATTTATGTAGGTACGTACCCACCTCATCTATTACAGCAAAAATAGATATCACAAACTAAAAATGTAAATTCTGAATTTTTTTATATAAGTAGGTACTAATCATGTAACAAATAACGTGCTAGTAAAAACGCGGTACTATTCAAACTAAAATATTTTGGTTCATCAAGAAAGTACAGTTGCAGCAAAGGCGCTTGAATAAATATACAAAAAAATGCGTTTTCTATTTTTAAAAAATAAATACATGTATCCTGAATATGGATTCAATGAGGCATTTCTCTATCTCATTGTACAGTTTTTTCCCAGTTCCAGTTAGAAAAAATTGCTGATATTTTGAGTGAGTGATTTCTATATATTTTTTTTTTAAAAAAGTTGTCATTTGATGTTCCTGACTGAATTCAATAATTGAAAGTTGAACCAAAAATATCAAAAATTGAGAAATAAAGGACTTGGATCAACACTGACTTGGCTCTTGATTTCCTTCAGAGAAATTTTCTAATGTGCAATTTAATACTAATTTTGACAAATTTCTCTTCAAGATACCTGTTTCAAAAGAAAAGCTGAATTGAAGCAGTTTTAGGATTAAGGTTGGTCAAACAAGATCAAAATCTATTATAATCATCATGATCACAGGATACCTTTAAGGTGTAAGAGAGAGTGCAAGCGAGTTTAAATGCTTGGAACAAAGACAAAACTCGGTTTGGTGTTGCCAATTATTTTTACTGAATTAGGATAATTGGCACTAATGTGAAGCTTGGCAGAGAAAAGTTAGCAGCTAAAGTTTAGCTGCTAAACTGCCGAACATTGCCGATTGATCAGAGGGGACATTCACCATATTTGAATTTCATTGCTTTA
This sequence comes from Ceutorhynchus assimilis, assembly GCA_917834065.1. Classification (NCBI taxonomy): domain Eukaryota; kingdom Metazoa; phylum Arthropoda; class Insecta; order Coleoptera; family Curculionidae; genus Ceutorhynchus; species Ceutorhynchus assimilis. The sequence continues at coordinate 57,163,013 of OU892279.1, forward strand.
TTATTTTTAATCAATTGTATTAACCAAAATAAAAATACCCTTGCTTCCAGTTGGGCTTAAAATGTCCTAATTTTGTTTAAAATAATTTTCAAAAATGCTGTTTTCATCCCACATATTTAAACGTGCTGGAATGGCGCCATTGTATGACGTATATACACTTTCCGACCAATAAGAATCGTTCACAATAACGCTGGCGCACATCTTATATGCTTTCCTTGTCTAAGCTCTGAAGAGTGACAATGATGAAATTCCTCATTCGTTATTTGCATCTTGTTCGTTTAACGCTGGTCAACATAACCTCTTGACAGTTAGACGGTGCAACGTTGCCAAACTGAGTGTCGTGATTCCTTAATACTAACATGACGTGGCATAAATCCTTTTTCAACACTAGAAAAACTGTTGTTCAACAACTAAACCCACTAACAATTAAAAAACTGGATTAATTTTATAACTGTAGTCCAAAATATACAACAAAAAACTATGTTATGCAAGGATAAAAACGAGGTTTCTAGAGGCAATCTTGGAAATCAACAATGGCAACGACAATCTGACAACGTACTTATTCGCAGTATATTTTTGCTAGTTGTAGGGACTGACGTCATATTCGGCGGGTTTTCTGCGGCGTTTGAAATGCTGCTGAATTTATATTTTTTATTAAAAATTAACGACAACTCAAATGTTCCCCAAAATAATGCTATTAGACTTAGTTTGTGTTCTAGAATTAGAAAATAAAATAAAAAAGAAACACTAAATATCCCCATTATGATAAATGGGGGGGGGGGGAGGTAAATGAATTATTGCGAATAATAAACATGTTTTGGCAAAATTCGGTCCACCATGCATAAATAGTACCTACTGGAAAGTATAAGCAGTACCAATATACACTGTTTAGGGTACCTAAATAAACCTTGCAAATTACTTTGAGGATTGTTATAGGAGGTAAAACTAATAATTATTGCGATTCATCGAAAAAAGGGTTTTTGTGAAAATATGGACATTTCCACCCTAGTTTTGGGCACAAATGGTACTGGAAATTATAGGCAGTACCGAGAGGTCAATCACTCTGTAAAAATGTGTACACGTATTGCCAAAATGTCCGTATTTCGCTAGTACTTCGTGAAATTCAAAGTTTTTCGGTAAGCATTTCAGTGGTAATTTGTACCTAGTTTTTTGTTGTATTGCATAGTACTTCGAAGTATTTTGTGGGATTTCGAGGATATTTATGGTATTTCGGGGTAATTCGAAATATTTCGCGGTGACCCGAGGTATTTCGAGCTATTTAGAAATATTTTTTTTTTATGTACCTACCGAGAACAGTTAATTTCTTATCACCTAAAATTGCAATACAATTATAAAATGAAAATTATAGTCCATTTTTGAACAGGCTGAACAGAATTTGGATTTACTGTAGATTAATTGAAACAAGTGGAAAGATATTCCTGATATGTTTAAGTAATCAATGTCAGTGAGTTTAATAAGTATGTAGTAGGTATCTAACAGCCTTGTAGAACATTCAACTGCATCACATCACTAGTTATTGATTTAATCGAGGATTTAATTGTCTGAATTCTGTGTCCTCCGAATAAAATCTATCATATCAAAAGATACAAAAATCCGAGCTACAATTCTCTACCGCGATCCACAATAAGACTCATTATTAACGAGAATTGTCTAGTATTTCTGGACTTCGCGCGGTTATTCAAGGGTATTTCCATGGGATTTCGCGTACTTCGACGGGAATTCCTGGTATTTCGATGTACTTCGAAATTAAAAATTAAATGCTCCTTTAGTTTCTGAGAAAATCCAAAAAAAAAACTAAGGGACTGCTAGGTTTATAAAAGCTAGCAGTCCCCTATAGTGAAAAATGTTTTTTCAATTTTTTTCTTTGTATCAGAATTAGGTGCTTCTCAGGTGCTCCTAAATAGTCCAAGAAAAAATAGAATTGATTAATTGTTAACTGAGTTACAGATTTTTTTTTAATTATTAGGGGACTGCTGGCTTTACGTTTACATGTTGGTGTGTCAGAATGGAAAAAAAACTTCGGGATCTATATAATAATTAGGTGCTTTTTAGGTGCTAATTAGGGCCTCTAATTAAAAATTAGGTGCTCCTCTTGTTTTTGAAAAAATCAAAAAAAACTAAGGGATTGCTAGGTTTATGAAAGCTAGTAGTCCCCTATAGTGAAAAATATTTTTCCAAAATTTTCTTTTGTATCAGAATTAGGTGCTTTTTAGGTGCTCCTAAATAGTCGAAGAAAAAATAGAATTGATTAATTATTAACTGAGTTACAGATTTTTTTTAATTACTAGGAGACTGCTGGCTCTACGTTTACATGTTGGTGAGTCAGAATGGGAAAAAAATATAATTTTTCTACGACTGCTCTAGAAAGCTATTAAAAACGCATTACTAACTTACCTAGAAAATCAAATATTCCGCACAACGTGCGAAAAGTAACTTTTCACACGATTTTGCGTGTGAAAAATTACTTTTCACACGCTAAAATAAAAATGACACTTCTACTGAATTTTTGTTTTGCAAGTAACTCTGAGTGCATTCAACGTAAGTACCAAAATAGTTCGTTGATTATAACCTTAAATAATAATTTTTAACAAAAAAAAATCAAATCTCAATGTGAATATAGTTATTTCGCAGTCGTAGAAAAAGTATAGTGTGTAACGCGTGTGAAAAGCACTTTTCACACTCTTGCGGTTTGTGCCAGTCGCCTGCGGCTCGTGTCACCAGACTTCCTCGCGCGTGTGAAAAGTGCTATTTTCAACACTTGTTGCACAATATACTATTTTATGTACGAGCCACACTGTAAGAGCTTATTACGTAACTCATTTTAGCCTATTTTCAGTTACGTAATAAGTTGTATTATCGTACTTAGTTATGTAATGAGCTCATCACATCACATCAATAATGATTTAATATAAATCACTAGTGATGTAATGAGCACATTACGAAACTCATTTTTATTGAAAACGACACTTTTTAAAATTCATTTAATCAAAAAAATTATAAATAATAAAATAATAGGTTTGTTTCTGCAATTATCACAAACCAGTCAGAGCGAATATCATTGGTTGAAAACAGTCAGAAAACTAGTTTCAACCAATGAAATTTACTCTGACTAGTTTATGATTACTGCAGATACAAACCTATTATCTATTGTGAAAAATTAAAACTATTTCGGATTCGGATGAACAAAAAAAATCTGGGTCGTACATAAAATGTTGTAATCAGTAATCACACGTATGGTAACGCTCATTACTAGGGTTGCCAACCGTCCTGCATTTCGGTGGACGTCCACCATTTGGGGTTCATTGTCCAGTATCCTGTAACAACTTATTGCAGGACGCCTATTGTACTTAATTTTCAACTTAATGAAGAATTCTGTCAAATTATGCCGGCTATAAACCTGGCTCTGGTTTATAAAGAAAATCAGATACATTACTTGAAAATGGAATTTATTATTATTGACTATACTGTCGATTGTATGCATTGAACACATCAAGGCAGAACTGCAAATGAAGATTAATTATTCTTATATGTACTTGCAAAGAATTCCATGATTTAGTGAGAGGTAACAAGAAGTTGAAGGTAGCTGCAAGAAGTGAAAAAAAAATATGATTTTAAACACTACTGTCAGGGCCGGCTCCAGACATTTCAGCGCCCCGTGCAAATGGTATTTTTGCCGCCCCTCTTACTGTTACTTTCCTACTTTGTACTTTCAGTACTACCCTCGGTACTCGGTACTACCTATTCGCTAAACTTACTCTTGATTTTAATATTGTCCAGTGTCCTTATATGATATATACTATATTTTTATTATTTTCAAGTTTTTTATGGAATAACTTTATCACTATACTATTTTAATGCAACCTACAATTGGCGGCAACTCTCAAATAACACCAAAACATAACTTGTAAATCGCTTGCGGACGCGTGTAACTACAATCGAATTTTCGCGTGAAACTCAGGACGTCATATATTGAACGGAACGTAGTTCGCCGGAAGCATGGAAGCAGCTTCTAGCCAGCGTTCAAAATTATGACGTCAGAAGGCGAACTATTGATGAACTACTTTCGTCGCCAAAATTCGGTTTAGGTTAGCGATAGGTGTTTTCGGGTTCTCGGGTCTTCGATCTGTTCGCGAACCATCCTGGAACTGCGCAGAACTAGTTGCGTACTTATTCAGTCCTTAGAACTGTGCTCAGATCGTTTGGAATTGATTAGATTTTGAAAAACCCAGAACATGTTTTATTTAATTTTTTACAGAGCAGGCGAACGCGATAATTGATGAAATAAATCATGAAGCTATTGTAATTTGTCGTGTGGTTTTTTTTACCCAACAATTCTCCCCGAGATTTTTGCCGCCCTTCGATTTTGCCGCCCCGTGTAGGGGCACAGGCTGCACGGGTCCTGGAGCCGGCCCTGACTACTGTATCTATAAGTAGGTACTAAAGTTTGTGTTTTATTTAAAGATAATTTCCCAAGTCAAAAATTTAGTAACTATGTTGGCAACACAAGCCTTTTCTACATAAAAAATTTGAAAGCATTGACAATTTTATATTGTATTGCCAACATAATGTCATTTTGACTTTTATCTTTTAAAAAAAAACAGACTTTATGTAGGTACTTAACTTTTTATATTCTTCAAATAATTTGTTAATTTGCGTACTACTTTTGAAATAAAATTTTAAATTATTGGTTCCTATTTACCCGAAGAATTCTTGTGGGATAGTTTTATGGTTTGTTATTTGAGTTTGTAAATGGCATTTTTCTCTGCAATAATAGAAATGTCCAGAATTTATACTGTATGTCCTGAATTTTTATTACCCTCGTCCAGAAAAATTAAAAAATAAAGTTGGCAACCCTACTCATTACACCACTCGTGTGATTACCACGACTCGGTCTACGACAACAATATTCCCCACTCGTTACTGTAATGAAACTCATACCAACATACCGTACTAAACTGCTGGAACTTCTATACGCATAAAGAAATTTTTTGCCTATTTTTGAAGTCAAATATCTCAGAAAGTATAAGAGATATTTGATTGCGGTTTGAAGCATATTGGGGCGCATTGTCTGGTGTCCAAGGTATATGGTATCGTACTGATAAACAGAAACGTTATCTTCAACATACAAGGTGGACAATAAAACAGTGCAAAGCCTGACAAATTTCAGGGTGTCGCCATTTCTTTTCAAACATACTCCTGCTTTTTTTCTGGGTTCAAGAAGAATCAGTAAGTAGTTCAATGGTAAAAAACAACTTGAAAAATTTTTGAATAAATCTCGTAATTTCGCAGAAATTTCAGTTTAACTGAAAAACGACTTTTATCACCCTGATTCTTCGTTTCAATTACTCAAAACAATTTTTTTCATTATTGTTGGTTCAACGTTTTCGTCTTTTTTGGTTTTGAGAAGATTTTATACAGGGTGAAAAAAAAATTAAGTTTTTATAACTCATTATTGGGAGGTCCGTAAAGATAATTGTATGTGGATAATTGGGTCTCAAAGTAACTAAAGATAGCACACGTCGTAACACGTAACATGAATTGCGATTTATAGGGGGCACAGTTCTATTTGTTAATTGATATGGCACCAATTTTTTTCCGCTTTATTGTATAACCATTCTGAGAACAAAATATGATTATATGTATTATGTTTCCTAGGTAGAAAAGCTATTCTGTTCTCGCGACGTCGAGATATTTGGTGAATTATTAGCACGTACCATGTCATAAGGGGGCTACTTATATACAGGGGTGGTAAAAAGTACCGGAACCGTTGAATCTCTTTAAGCCCACTTATGCTGCTTTCCCAGATTTCATTATCTGGAGGTTTCTGGGCAAACAAAATTGAACAATGATGTAGGGTAAAGCTGGTAGATCTGACAGCAGCGCCGATATCATTGAATCATTTAATTTTGTATCTCCGGAAACCCCCAGATAAATAAATTTGAGAATGCAGGTTTTTTAAGCGGGTTTGGAAGAGATTCAACTTTTGCCGGTACTTTTTACCACCCCTGTATAAATAGTCTCCCTGATGACATGCTACGTGCTAATAATTCACCAAATATCTCGGCGTTTCGAGAACAGAATAGCTTTTTCACCTAGGAAACATAATATATTCATATTTTGCTCTTAGAATGGTTATACAATTAATAGGCAATTTTTCGCGAGGATAATCGAACATAATCTGATTAGTCTGAGCTATTTGATGCGTCAATTGTGTCATACTTCCCTTAAGCCTAGTTCTCATGGTGCGGGATTCCGCATTGCGGGTCCGGAAATCGCAGTTTTTTGAAAATCGTAATTTTTGATGGTTCACATGAAACGGAATTCCGGATGCGGTTTTATGTCAAATACATGTGATCTTAACCTAACATATTTTTTGTTTTTGTTTTCCTGTGTGCCAGGATGGATAAATATTGCACAATTAAATTATTATCAATGGAAAAGACAGAGGGAGGTATGAAAAAAAACAAAGTATCTGCTACTACGACAAGTAGTAGTATATTCTTCGTAGTGTTTACTTTAAAATGAAGTAGATTCTACATTTCGAAACTACCGGAAATTAGTAAATCCTTTGTTGTGAAGTAAATACTTCGTAGAATATACTACTACCTGTAGTAGTAGCAAGTACTTCGTTTTTATTCAGACTACCACCCAATATACGTTAGTATTGGGTTTGCTATTAATCCATAATATGCATGAAACTTTATCAAAGAAGCAGAATAGCAGAGGAATATTAAAAAAAAGGAAGATGTTGTTCAGAAATATTCTTCTGAAAAGGCATGAACAAGGGGTTTGCCGTAATAATAATGTATTTGAAAATAAAACAAACACACAAACAAGCAGATCAATTTATTTTTGTTAGGTATTAATTGTTTTATTGTTTTTTGTTTGAGGTTAGTTTATTTGTTTATGTAGAAATCAAACAAAGAAGAGAAATATTTAGACAAAGACAGAAAAAAAATCGCAAGAAAGTTGAAAATGGTTCAACTTTATTGCGGATCCGCAAAAAAGTTGACGTTTTCCCGCCAACGGAATTATTTCAAAAATTCCGCACCCGCAATCCGGAATTCCGCATCATGAGAACTAGGCTTTAGTCTCTCTCCATCCAACTCTGTACTGCGAGTGACATCACTATCAGCAGCTTATAGTAATGACGTCACCCTCTATGGAATGCTTGCGATTTAGACTGTGCTAGTGAGCTAATTTTTTCGTCGATTTCAAGGTACGGTTTGTTAGGGCATTGCGCGCCGCACAACTCACATTCTGTCGAACGCGACGCACGTCTGCTAAAATCAACCGAGTCTAAGTTATATAGACCGGTTTGTTGGCTTTGCGCAGGTGAGCGCGACATACACTGGTCAACATCGTGCTAAATAGATTCTGCTGACGTTTACGTTGTGAGTTGTGCGTCGCGCACTGTCCTAAGAAACTGTACCTTCAAATGTAGAAAATGTGATTTCCGGTCTATTCTCACGGAAGAAATTAAGTGTTCTTGATCCTCGAGTATTCCAGCATTTGATGGTGGGAGAGTTAGGGAGCATGACACAATTGACACATCACATAATACAGCATAGCATAATCGATTATACTCGATTATCCTCGTGAAAAATAGCCTAATAAAGCAGAGAAAGGTTGGTAAGTACCATATCAATTGACAAAGAGGACTGTGCTCCCTATAAATCGCAGTAGGTACATGTTACGTGTTTGGACGCATACTATCTCTAGTTACTCAGAGGCGCAATTATCTTCACGGACCATCCAATAATTATTATTGAAAACTTACTTTTTTTCCACCCTGTATGAAATCTTTTTGAAACAAGAAAAGATGAAAACGTCGAACCATCAACAATAATGAAGAACATTGTTTCGAATAACTGAGACAAAGAATGAGGATGATGAAAGTCATTTTTCAGTTTATTTGAAATTTCTGCAAAACTACGAGATTTATTCAAAAACCCTTCAAGTTGTTTTTTACCATTGAACTACTGATTCTTCTTGAACCCAGAAAAAAATCAGGAGTATGTTTGAAAAGAAATGGCGACGCCCTAAAATTTATCAAACTTTGCACTGTTTTATTGTACACCCTGTATGTTGAAGATAACGTTTCTGTTTATCAGCACGATACCATATACCTTAAACACCAAACAATGCGCCCCAATATGCTTCAAACCGCAATCAAATATCTCTTATACTTTCTGAGATATTTGACTTCAAAAATAGGCAAAAAATTTCATTATGCGTATCGAAGTTCCAGCAGTTTATTTGTAATATAAATAACTATTTTACCTGTATGGGAAGGCTCAGTCACAGGGCTCAGTGGACTCTGGACGCAGTATAAAAATGCGCGGAAACGAGTTCTGTTAGCTGCATCATTTTTGCTCATTTTATGTGTTAAAAGTTTTCAAAAATTGCCGTGTTTTCTGTCTTTTTATTGTAAATTTTTTAAGTATGCTGATAACCAAAAAAATAAGTTTAAATGATTTACGTAGTGTCTTGTAAATTAAAAACTTAATACTCAGTTTAGTTAGTGCTAAAATAAACAAACATTCCAAAGGAAAAAAATTACCTTATCGACAATCGCGCTTATCGGTGTTTTATTGAATCGTCCTGAAAATACTGGTGCGCTTCAAAAACTTTAAAATAAATTTTCGTTTCACATAATAATGGCTGAGAATGCTAAATTTAAATGTTGCAAGAACAAAGATTTGAAATTTTTTGTCTGCATTGTATGCACAGAAATTTATCATCAGAGCTGTGTGGATCGCCGAAATTCGGTTAAAGTAATAGGAGGCCATCGCATTTTATGTTCGAAAAAGTGTGAGCAAGAGCAAGATTACCAAAAGGCTTCTGAACTGGCTCTGCAACAGAAGTTTCAGGAATCACAAATGGAACTTCAGCGCGCTAAAGAAGCCCTGGAAAGTTTTCACGACAGCTATGTAGAAAAAGATCAGACATTGAAAAAACAAAACCTAGAGCTAGTTCAACAGCTCGATGCCAAAGAAAGTTTCCTGCGTAGAGAGATGCGAAAATCACAGAGCTTTCATGACGATGCTTTGGAATCAGAGAAGGAATATCAGGCAAAGATCAGCCACCAGCGGGAGGTTATTCATAAACTTAATCAGGAGCTGCTCTCACTGAATGAAGTTTCTAGGATACACCAAGAAAGCTTCAAACTCTCAAGGAAGCTGAGATTGTTTTTAAGGCCGAGGTTCTTGAAAACCCCAAACTAAACCGACAAATGGTGGATTCCATGAGAGCACTGGAGGCTCAGAGTGATTTTTATGTTGCGGAGATTGGGAGGCTGAGAGATGAGCTTAAGCAGCATGCAATAGGACAACAGCCATCCTGCCACTCTGAAAGTTTGGTTTCCCTTGAGGCTCATCCAGTATTAGAGGCAGCAGGAAAAAAAGGGGCGAAATATCAGGAGCGCCCAAATTATGACACAGCTGACGGAGGTTGTAGGAAGAAGAAGCAGCCAAGGATACTCATATTAAGTGATGATAATGGTCGGGACTTGGAAAAATTTCTAGGTCGAAGTCCTAATAATTGTGAGTACGATGTTTTAAATATATTCAAACCGGGTACCCCTGCACAAAGTGTTATTGAAGACATAAATATGCTGACTGTTGAATTTACCTTCAGAGATTATGTAATTTTGATTTTGGGTTCAAATGATTTGGCTATGAATAGGAAACCATCTTTTGGGCTTATTCTATCAGCATTAAAGAGTTGTACCCATACCAATGTTGGAGTCCTATCAGTGCCTCACATAAATGGTTATGCATCTAGGAATAATAAAATTTTTGAGGTCAATAAAAGGTTATACGGACTTATTTGTAAATTGTCAGGTTATAGTGAGGGAAAATTATGCTTTATTGATTACAACTCGAGAAAGGGCATTAAAAACAGTCGAAAAGACGTATGCAAAGACATTTCACAGTTTATCAACTCGGAATTGTCTTATAATCGTAACCTTATTTTTATTGACACAGGTAATAGGAATGAATATGAAAATATCTTGGAGGAATCGGAAATATTGAATGTGAGATTGAATGGTTGTAATTTTGATTATTATGGTCCAGTTGTTATGGATTATAGTCAAAATGTATTGAATGATTCTTTTTTATCCCAAAGAATAGAATCCAGAACTCAAATGACCTAGGAAAAGCGACTAATCTAAAAGATAAAAATAATGAATATAATAATAGTAGTAGTTCACGTAGTAATAATAAGTTTATTGGTAGTAAGTGTGTTAGTGATAAGGCGAATGTAAATGTTTTTAAACGTAATGAAATGACTGTTTTTTTATTGAATGTTCAATCTATTAGAAATAAGATGGATGAGCTGTATATAACATTGGAATTACATAATAGATCTGGTTTTGTTCTGCTGACTGAGCACTGGCTCAAAATGAATGAACCATTGTATGTTCCGGATTATTATGTGGTATCAATTTATTGTAGGAAAAACTCAGTGCATGGAGGAACACTAATACTCGCTCATAAAAGTATTTATGAAAATTTCTTAATCAGCGACTTGCATATATATGACGATTTTACTGTGGAGAATGAGTTCGAGTTCTCTATTGTGTATGAAGAATCATATAATTTATATATTGTTTGTATCTATAGACCTCCAAGCTGTAATGTTTATGTTTTTTTGGAGCGACTTGAAATGCTTCTGTCTCAACTCCAGGTCCGTTCAAAGGTAATATTGGCTGGCGATTTTAATATAAATTTTGCAGATTTGGAGCTGGCAACCACACAGTCACTTCGTGATCTTCTAATCTCATTAAATTTTAAAATGCATGTTTGTGAATCAACCCGCATTACAAATGTCTCGGCCACAACTATAACCTTGTTCCTAAACATAAAAAGACCCGTCAGGGCAGAATTTTTGGCAGGCAAAATTATAAAAAATTTAATGAAAGCTGTGATTCTGAAATATGGGACAGTGTATTGAGTTCTAGAGAACCATTTGTATGTTTTTATAATATTCTAAATAATATTTTTAATAAAACCTTTCCCCTGAAAAATATAAAAATTAAAGAAAAAAAACCCTGGCTTACATCTGGTATCAAGGACTTCAGCAGTAAACCTAAGATCTTTACATACAATCCGAAAGTTCTACAGTGATAATGAATATTTTGTAGATTATTTTCTTAATTATAGGAAAATTTACAGAAGGCTCATAAAGTCGGCCAAAGATATTTATTATAAGGGTGAAATCAGAAAGGCAGGCAATAAAACTAAAAAAAAAACTGGGAAATAATAAATAGGCTAAGGGGAAAGGCAGACATGGTAAAAAATAATGATAGAATAGATCCTAACATTCTCAATAACTTCTACTGCACAATCGCGGAAACATTGACATTAAATTTGGACTCTAAAAAAGATCCTCTTGAATATCTGGCAAATATTCAGGTTAATGATAGGTTTTTTATTGACTTTACAAATATGCATGAAGTTAGACAGGTATTTGAAGAAATAAAAAATAAATCTTCTTCAGGATATGATGGGATTTCTGTCAGAATACTGGAAAACTTGCCAGATTGTGCCTTACAAATGCTAGTATATTGTATTGATTGTTCGTTTGCCACTGGAGCGTTTCCAACATGTTTAAAGCAGGGAGTGGTGATTCCACTCTTTAAGGGAGGCAACTCCGATGATCCCTCTAATTTTAGACCTATTTCTCTTTTGCCAACACTCTCAACAGTAATTGAAAAAATTGTTAAGCGGAGAGTGATGGAGTTTCTGGATAGTAACAGACTACTTAGTTCTGTTCAATTTGGCTTCATCCCGGGCAAAAGTACTGATGATGCTATTTTTTCGTTGCTCCACGATATTTATCTGAATATAAATGGCGGGGAGATGGTCGCGGCAACATTCTGTGATTTTTCGAAAGCTTTCGATTGCGTGGATCATGGAGTGTTGCTGCGAAAGCTTCTTCGTTATGGCTTTGGTGACATTGCAGTGGAATGGTTTTCATCCTATCTTTCTGAAAGAAGACAAATCGTGAAGGTAGACGAGGTATATTCTAGCAACTCCCTTGTTGCAAGAGGTGTTCCACAGGGCTCAGTGCTGGGACCAATTTTGTTTTTGATATACCTAAACGATTTGGCTTTCTTAGATATTCAAGGTTCATTCACTCTATTTGCGGATGACACCAGTCTTGTGTGGCATGACAAGAGTAAAGAAAACTTAGGAGTAATGATTGATAACGATTTGCAAAAGCTAAAGGTTTGGTGTGATACAAACCTACTTTGTTTTAATATGTCCAAAACAAACATTATGACCTTTGGTTTTGACTTTGCAAATCTGAACCTTATGAATCGGTCTATTGCAAGTAAATCCACTGTAAAATTCTTGGGGCTTATGTTGGACGATAGGCTGAAGTTTCATGAACATATTAATCAATTGAGTAGCAGGTTGGCAGCTGGTTGCTTTGCGATAAGGGTTGTATGTAATGAGCTTAGTACCTCGACTGCTAAAATGGTGTATTTCTCCTTGTTCGAGTCTCATGTACGGTATGGTATTGCTTTTTGGGGATTCACAAACGGGCAGTTGCTGAATTCTATATTCGTTCTGCAAAAAAAGGCAGTGCGGTATTTGTGTAGAGCCAAAAACCGTGCACACTGTCAGCCTTTGTTTAAAAAAGAAAAAATATTAACTGTGCCTTCTTTGTTTATTTTAGAAACTATTTGTCTCATACATAAAAAATATTGTGGTCTAGAACCTGAGGAGGTAAGGTACAATACCAGAACACACACTAATAATAACTTACGTTTACCAATTCCAAAATCTACTCTGACTAAACATTCTATATTCTTTGAAAGCAAAAAAATTTTCAATCACCTCAGTAATGATTTGAAATCAGTATCGGACTATACCCAATTTTGAACGAATGCTAAGAGTATGTTATTGGAGAAAGCATTCTACAGCTTGGAGTCTTGGAGGAATATTATGGTGATGTTTTATGATTGTCTTGTTTTTTATTTTTTATAGACCTATACACATATTTACAATTTTTTATGTTTTGTGTTTTGATTTGTTTCTTTTATATTATTTCAATTTATTTATTACATTTTAATTAGTCATTCTTTGGCCTTATGTTAATTTTAGGAATTTTAAGATTTTTATGTGATTTTGTGTAATTCGTATAACTATTAATGTAGATTAATATATAAATTAGTATATTATATTATCCGCTTTGTCAGTAAAGATTTATATTTTTTGGACAATAAAGCATATTGAGTATGAGTATGAGTATGAGTATTTACCTTGCCATTCACTTTTTCACTAACCTCACTAAACAAACAACAAAAACAAAATAACATAAACAAAAATTTTTTTGCGTATTAGTGGCGCCGTCTATGCTATACTTCCATCCTACTAATTTATCAGCATAAAGAAAACGGTAATGGCAATTGCAGATGCCTGTTTCACTAACAGCGCCCTCTACGCAAGTAAAAAGCGCCAACTATCGACGACGATTATTTCAACAAGGCCTCATACACATTTTAAACCTGTTTAAAACAAATTTTTGCTTTACCATAAAACTCTAATTAATTTATTTCATTGTTTTAGTTGTTTGTTTATTTCGAATAAACAATTTTGCTATTTTTAATTTGTAAATAAAACGAAAATATTTGAATTTTTATTAGTCCGTTCAGGTGTGGGTAGATGGCGCTAGAGTAAATCCTACTCCTCGAGGACAATCCAAAATAGGTTCCCCCGTTCGAACTTGCCCGAGTCCGTCTTGTCAAATGTTTGTGTATTTTTAATTTAACTTATCGGCCAGTTATAGTGATTTTTAATGGTAGTTTTATGGTGCAGTGATATATCGCTTCTATGAGGTAATCGATTTTGGCTTTTTCGATTGTCCGAATTGATGAATAATAGAGAAAATTGAAAGAAAGTGTGTGTTGGGTGATTCGTTTGTGCTCGTTCATAACGGAGACCGGCAGCCATGTTGTAAAGAAAAACGGGGCATCATGGGTTAACGAGCGACAATTTTCACAGATATTTTGGAAATTGCTGAATTTTAATAGAGAAATCCGGAGTATTTTTTGCATCTAGAGAGTGTAGTGTGAGTGCAGCTGCCTGCCGCTCGCGATGTATCTATCGTCTGCGCACCGAGTGAGTGCAACGTCGTCTCGATAGTTAGCGCAGGGAGTCGACTGGACTGGACTGACTGCCTGGTTTAACGAACGACTGTAATAAGAAAAAATGCGAGCCCGAGCATCCCCAAATTGTGGGAGGTGAACCGACCTGAACCTGAGGAGAAGATTCCGGGGTGTCCTACACTATCAACAAAATAATAACAGAGTCGCGCCGGATATGTAATTGTTGCCCCGTTTGCCAGTGAGTGATCCGCGATGGCCGAAATCCTCGGAAAAGACGAGGCCACGTACTCGAAAGAAAAAGAGTGCTTCCTGAAGGAATTGCGGCATTTCCACGAGACCAGAGGGTAAGTACGGTTGATCCAAACAGCAAGCCCATATAAACAATTTGGCTTCTTTTTTTATAGGACGCCGTTCAAAAGGTGCCCTACCCTGGGTGGTAGAGAAATCGACCTCTACCTTCTCTATACTTTGGTCACAACTGAGGGAGGATGGATAAAAGTAAGTCGCTTTCTAATAATTACACTAATTTACTAATGGCCTTCAATTGATAAAATTAGCTCAGGCACTTCTACACATTTTACTGGTAAAATGCTATTTCATATAATAAAAATTAATGCTGTATAAAAATTGATTTGATGTGAATTCTTTTGTATAGTGTCTGATTCCTTTGTATTAAGCATGGCATTGTATTTTTCTACAGGTTTTATTCAACTGTAATAGCTTTCTGTTTTTTTGATTCAAACTTGTTTTATAAATACCACATTTTCATTATTTGCTTTGTTTCTGTAGTTCTTTTAATTAACTATAGTTGAAAAGTTGAAACGCATAAAATAAAATGAGGCAAAACTGTTACCATGTTGTCATGTATAGTGATATGATAATCCGGATACTTAATTATAGATCTAAACATGAGGTCTTAATAATCCATATACAAATTTATATATATCGTCAAGAAACGAAACCATTTCAAGTTTTCAGATTTATCAACCAGGAGTTTAATTTATTTTTCAATCAGCTTTTCTTTTCTTGAATTTAACAACAAATCTTTTTTTTTCATTGTCATTGTATTGGGTCTTCAAAAAAAAAAAAACAATCAAAGATTTATATAGTATTTTTGTTTAATTTTGACAATGTCAGTCAATAAAATTTAATGTCAAAATGTCATGTCAAAAATCCTGACCAATAAACAAACAGCATCTTTGATTGTTTTTTTTTTTGAAGACCCGATATATTTTCCGAGGGGCAAACCACCTAGGAATTCTTTGCCAAAAATGTGAGGAATTTATGAAGAATTTAAAGGAAATTGTCAAATTTAAAAAATTCAAAAGAATAATGAAAACAGCTTTTGTAGGCTGATTTCCAAGATTTTTCATGTTGTTATTTTCTGCTGAAAAAAATTGAAATTTTGGGAAAATGAGCTTCTCACCTTCCTCTCTACATGCAAAAACTTTCAAAATTTTCCCTTCACTAGTCTCCCAAAAAAACTTTGAAATGTGTGAGACTGTATTTTCAATTAATTCAGTTTTGTAGGTTGATTTCCAAGATTCCTCATGTTGTAATTTTCTACTGGAAAAATTTGAAATTTTAGCAAAATGAGCTTTGCACCTTCCTCTTTACATGCAAAAAGTTTCAAATTTTTCCCTTCACTAGTTTTCCAGAAAAACTTTGAAATGTGTGAGACTGTATTTTCAATTAATTCAGTTATTGTACGTTGATTTCCAAGATTCCTCATGTTGTAATTTTCTACTCGAAAAATTTGAAATTTTGAGAAAATGAGCTTCTAACCTTCCTTTTTACATGCAAAAAAACTTTGAAATGTGTGAGACTGTATTTTCAATAAATTCAGTTTTTGTAAGTTGATTTCCAAGATTTTTCATGTTGCTGTTTTCCACTGGAAAAATTTGAAATTTTAGGAAAATGATCATCGCACCTTCCTCTTTACATGAAAAAAGTTTCAAAATTTTCCCTTCACTAGTTTTCTAGGAAAACTTTGAAATATGTGAGACTGTATTTTCAATTAATTCAGTTATTGTAGGTTGATTTCCAAGATTCCCCATGTTGTAATTTTTCACTGGAGAAATTTGAAATTCTGGGAAAATGAGCTTCTAACTTTTATTTACGACTAATGTATAATGTGCGTATTATATTTGTGATTTTGGCAGTATAATGACATATGTTATTCCTCCAGGGATTAATGACGAGTAGCGGGATTAATGGTCATTATTCCACAAAAGTGTCAGTGTCAAACGTGTAGTGCTTGTGGATTTGTATTGAAAATTATGAGACGGATGAAATTTGTTCATTGAAAATTTCAAATAAATTAATTTGTCGTAAATAAAGTAGAGTATACTACTCGCAATAATGACTATTATTCCCTCGGAATGTTACTCCATCGCCGCTAATGCGGCTCAGTTCGTAATAATCCTCGGGAATAATAGCTATCATTATTGACTCGTGGTATAATCTACTATTCTCTTTACAGGCAAAAACTTTCAAATTTCTCCCTTCACTAGTTTTCCAGGAAAACTTTGAAATGTGTGAGACTGTATTTTCAATTAATTCAGTTATTGTAGGTTGATTTCCAAGATTCCTCATGTTGTAATTTTTCACTGAAGAAATTTGAAATTCTGGGAAAATGAGCTTCTAACCTTTCTCTTTACAGGCTAAAAGTTTCAAATTTCTCCCTTCACTAATTTTCCAGGAAAACTTTGAAATGTGTGAGACTGTATTTTCAACTAATTCAGTTATTGTAGGTTGATTTCCAAGATTCCTCATGTTGTAATTTTCTACTCGAAAAATTTGAAATTTTTTAGAAAATGAGCTTCTGACCTTCCTTTTTACATGCAAAAAATTTCAAATCTCTCCCTTCAGTACTTTTCCAAGAAAACTTTGAAATGTGTGAGACTGTATTTTCAATAAATTCAGTTTTTGTAAGTTGATTTCCAAGATTTTTCATGTTGCTGTTTTCTACTGGAAAAATTGGAAATTTTGGGAAAATGAGCTTCTCACCTTCCTCTTTAGATGCAAAAAGTTTCAAAATTTTCCCTCTACTAGTTTTCTAGGAAAACTTTGAAATGTGTGAAACTGTATTTTCAACTAATCCAGTTTTTGTAGCTGGTTTCTAAGATTTTTCATGTTGCTGTTTTCACTGAAAAAAATGTGAAATCTTGGGTTAGTTTGGGCTTCTCACCTTTCTTTATACATGCAAAAAGTTGCAAAATTTTCCCTTCTCTAGTTTTCCAGGAAAACTTTGAAATATGTGAGACTGTATTATCAACTAATTCCGTTTTTGTAAGTTGATTTCCAAGATTTTTCATGTTGTTATTTTCCACTGGAAAAATTTGAAACTTGGGGAAAATGAGTTTCTCACCTTTCTCTTTACATGCAAAAAGTTTCAAAATTTTCCCTTTTCTTAGAGGAATTTGTGGGATATTTGGAAAAGTTCGTGTTGAGGTAATTGGAGGAATTTGTGATAAGGTATCTGGAGGAATTTGCAGGAATTTTGAGGAATTATGCGTAAAAGAATCCCCTTTGAAAAATTGTTTGCACCAATTCTGGGATTGTGATTTACCCCTTGATATTTTCACTTGCTTCAATGGGATTATTTACATTCTCATCCTTAACATTATAACAGGGTGGGCCAATTTGGACACTTCCTTATGAAAACACCCTTTATTTTTAGTGATAGAAAAAAATTAACCTGATTTTAATGATATAAAGTTCGATAGGGGTATCTCTAACCGTTTTCGAGAAAAAAAAATAATTTCGGTTTTTCTCATAAGAAGCAATGTGTTAGAAAAGGACTTTATATCTGTAAGGAAAATGAAAAAGGTCTCTTTCTAATACATTGTTTCTTATGACAAAAACCAAAATAATTTTTTTTCTCGAAAACGGTTAGAGATAAACCTATGGAACTTTATATCATTAAAATCAGAAAAATCATAGCTCTACAATGAGCTATTAATATAAAGGGTGTCCCATTGAAAAAAATCATACTTTAGTCAATATCTCAAAATCGGCGCCAAATAGAAAAAAACTGAGAACGTCCCTGAATTCTGTTTTAAAAAGTGCTTCCAGAAAGTTTTTACGGAAATCAATTATTTTCATACACAAAAAAATTATGAAGGGTTCACAATATTGCTCAAAATCGAGAATCGCCCTCTAGCGGCTAAACGGTTGAAGATATCAAAAAGCGGTTTGCACCAATCAAAATTTCATGAAATTTGAGCCTCAGAGTGGGGGGTTCATTTTTTTCTATCTCTTAAAATAAAGGGTGTTTCCATAAGGAAGTGTCCAAGTTGGCCCACCCTGTACATACATATTTTAACAGTGGAGTGGGTACTGAGGCTAGTACTTACAGGAAAAATTTGCAAATAAAAAAATCTAATTATGAATCTTTGTTTCCACAATACAATTAGGTAAGTAGAGATATTACTTAACTTGGTACTCAGAACTTCAGGTATTGGTACTTTCAAAGTTTTATACATTTTGGATAAATTGTATGAGGTGTCATTTTTTATAGGTTTTTGCTAATTGAACATCTTTCAGATCTCAAGAAAATAATATTTAAATGAATTGTACTTTTTGATAATACAAAGTATTGTCAAAAAACGCAATTTAGGCCCATAATTAATTCCTCTACAAATTTTTGATGGATAGTGTCAATGCAGCTGTTATAATTTTCCACCTACAAAGCTTCAAAATTTTTTGAACTAGAGCAAGCAGAAGGAAATTTCAATTTTTTATTCCTATATTTCAACCGAGATTTCAACATTTTCTCCCTGCATCTGCAAAATTTCAAACTAATCCCTCCACCATTTCCCTAAAAGAAGAAATAAAACATTCTCACTCAATGTCTTTATTTGGAAATTTGATTTTTTTCCAAAATGACTAATGGCCATTTCCACTAAGTAATTAAATACTTCAGGGAAGCCTTAGCAATAAGTGTTCCTTACTACACTGACATTTCTTTATGGAGGACTGTCATTTTAGGGAATACTTATCATTGAGTAATGCTTCTCTAAAATAGTTGGTAGAAAGGACCATAATTAAGTTCCTACAGTCTGACTTTTATAATCTGATACTCCAAAGAAATGTGAGTTGGTGGCTCCCTACATTAGCATGCCAATGGTCATCTTGACCTGACCTCACACTTGTTTTTGCTGTATTCTTCCTTCCTTCGCTCCTCATATGAAAAGTGTGAAAATTAAAAAAGCTAAACAACATTACCATACATTTTGCCTCACAACTTTAATAGTTTCAATTGGATCTTCAACTTATTAGGTTCAAATGGAGGCCATAATCCTCTGTAAATTTCTAGAATTTTTTTTTCCAGTTCCATACAGTTTCAATAGTTTCCCAATTACATGAACTACAAAGCTTCAAAGTCTTTTGAGTTTAATTTTTATCAAGAAAAGCAAACAAAAAGTCTTTCTTCGCAAGCAGATTGTCAGGTTCTCCAAAACGATTTATCCATTGTCAGTGCCTGGTTTGCCAACAACAATTTTTTTTTCAATGTCAGTAAATGCTTCTGTATTTACACAAGGCGCCGTCAATATCTAGAATACAGTTATAATTTGGATACTGAAATGCTCAAAAAAAAGGGACCACTGTGAGGACCTGGAAGTCCAATCCAACATTTGCACTATCAGAAAATTGTTAACAGGGCGTTTAAAGCCTTGGGCTTCATCACTAGAAATACCAAACATTTTCATAGAGTTAATATCTTGATAAAGCTCTATAATGCCTTTGTCAGGCCCCACTTGGAGTATACATGTATTATCTGGTCACCTACAGCTGACTACAATAGAGATGAGAGATTGAGATTCCAGAAGAAATTTTTGAGATATTTGTATTTCAAACAATATCATGTATATCCTATATTTCCTCTGCTAGTGTCATTTGAAAGTATGTTGGAGACTTCCAAGCTTCAGTATCTTAGTAGGAGACGAGCAGTTTAATCCTTTTTTTATTTTCCATAATATAGTCAATAATACTAAATATACAGTTTGAGAATTTATTAATCTAATCAAATTTCATGTTCATAAAATTGATCTTAGACTAAGGAACTACAACATTTCTGTGATAAACCGGTCAAGTGGATGCTCACCGCTAAACCATATCCTGATAGAGTGTAGCGATATTTTCGAGAAGTATGACATAGATTTTTTCAACACAACTGTTGCCTCAATCAAAAAATTGACTATAGGATGATACACACCATTATGTTTGAACCCAATTGCTGTGATTTATGTGTGGCATCTAGCCTATTTGTTTATTTTTGTATTATTTATTCATCTGTTTTGTTTCATCTATTTTTTGTTATCGTTTTAGTTTTAGCAGCCCCCTTACTTATCTATTGATCTATAAGTGTTTGTAAGGTGTATTTAAAAATAGAAAAAGGAAATTTTGATCTTTTGTTTCTACATTACAAGATTTTTCCCCTCATAAGCAAAATTTGAATCAAATCCCTGTAACATATCCTTTCAAAAAATAAAATAAAACGTCCCTCAATGTAATTTTTTGTGAATTTAATTTTTTCCAAAATATCTGACACTAACATTCATTTTTGCCTTACAACTTTGGTAGGTACTTGGGTAATTTCAATAAGATCTTAACATAATAATAATCAGACCCAAATTAGAGCCATTTAAATGCTCTACACATTTCTAATGGATATAGTTTCAATCCAAGTTTTCCAGCAAGAAAGCTTCAAAGATTTTTGACTTGAATTTTTTATCAAGAGAAAGCAGAAAGAAGTTTTAATTTTATTTTTCCCAAGATTTTTTCCATATTTCAGGATTTTCTGCTCTCATCTGTGAGATTTCTCAATGTAATTTTTTGAAAATTTGATTTTTTCCAAAATGACCAACATGCATTTTGCCTTAGAACTTTGGTAATTTCCGAGGTAATTTCAATCAAATCCTAACTTAACTAACCCAAATTCAGGCCAAACGAATCATCTACAAATTTCTAATGGATAGTTTCAATACAGTTTCAAAAACTTCCCAACAACAAAGCTTTTTGACATGGATTATTATCAAGAAGAGCAAGCAAAAGGAAGAAGGGACTGAAGGGACCATTAAGACACAAAATCTCAACAATAGAAAAGTGAATGTCCATAGTTTTAGTACTGAGATAGCTACCTTATAATTTAGACAGAAAGCTGAAATTTTCTGCGAATCTTATCCCAAGAGAGGACTACAATTCCTGAAAATTTCAGCTCATTTGGACTTATAGTTCCAGAAATAAAATCGTGTTAAGCAATTTGGGGTGATTCATCAATTTTTCAATTTTTCTGAGTGCGTTTTTTCATAGAATCTAGCTCAAAATCTCAGAATAATTTAGTGTATGGAGTTTGGGGGATCCCAAAGAACCATTAGGATACAAAATCTCAACAAAAAAAAATTGAAATTTCATCCTTTTAGTAAGAAGGAACCCCCTCATGATTTTTTTGAAAAACTTTAAAAGGTCATAACTTTTTTTCTATTATAGATAGAAAGCTGAAACTTTCACTGAATTTTATCCCTTTCAAAGGACTACAATCCCTGAAAATTTCAGCTCATTCGCACTTATAGTTCTTGAGATAAAATCGTGTTAGGCAATTTGGGGTGATTTATCAATTTTTCAATTTTTCTGAGTGCCTTTTTTCATAGTTTAGTGGAAAACCGACATTAGATACAAAATCTCAACATAAAAAAAATTGCTTTAAATTTAGTTTTTATTTTTTTTCTGATGATATTTGAAGAGTTCCACATTCATCTTTTGACGGGTGATTAATACTTTTTCTATCAACGTATCAACATTGTGTCCATTTTTTTTAAACAACTCAAATAGTCATTCTCTTTCAATCATAATCCCAGTGATTTAAATCTTGCATGCTGGTCTGATATAGCTCAGTCCCCTCATAACCTATGTAATAATGCCCAAAAGTTTTTGCAATTCCTGAATTATTTCTCAACAATTCCTTAATCCTTAGTAATTTCAACAATTCCTTGGCAATTACCATAATTCCTCAATAATTCAAACAATTCCTACATATTTCCCAATAATTCCTAGTAATTCCCTGTTTTTGTACACTATAATTCCCAGCGATTTACTCCTTGAATTTTCTCTCTCCATTTGCAAAATTTCAAACAAGCCAAGCCCTTCAGAATTTTTTTATAAGAATAAATGGAACCTTTTTCAATGTTGATTTTTAGAAATTTGATTTTTTTCAAAATGACTATCATACATTCTGCCTCACAACCTTGGTAATTTCAATCAGATCTTAACGTAATTGGGCCCAAATTGATGCCTGGTAAATCCTCTACAAATTTCTAGTAGACAGTTTTTTCAAAGTCTTTCGAATCTGATTTTTATCAGATCAGTGTCAGTCAGTGAGCAGAAGGAGAGCTTTCCCGAGAGCTTTCCTTTATTTTTTCCCGAATTTCAATTTTTCCTGTCTCCATTCGCAATTTAAGTTAGTTGAGTAAAATCATGATTATTTTATATTTAAAAAAAAAAGGGAGCTAAAATTTGAGTGCCTAAAAGAGACTAAGGACCAGTAGTTTATCAGTGGACGGTTATTTAGTTTAGCTATTGATTAACTAATAGTTATTATTGGTTAACCAACAGCTAAACCGTCGACTGATAAATTGTTCCTAAGTGTAGTCAAAATTCGAAAAAAAATCATGATTTTTAGATCCCAAGTAAAGGAGGTATGGATCTTGAAGGTTATATTGAAATATCGGCATATTTAGAGGAAATATTTTAATAAATATTTTTTAATGTAATGTTTTATCCAAGGCTTTATCCCATATTGCTGTTTGTTATTGGATGTTGACTGATAAAATTGTGTATTGTTTATGTATACAAACTTGGTGTGATTGTCTATTTTTATACTTGCAGTCTTTTTCTTAACATACCTATGTGACTTTTTTTTATTAAGAACTTTGCTGGGTACTTTGTGTATTTACTATTCCGTTTTTTTACAGCTTTGTTCGTTTTGAAAATACAGTTTTTTGTGACAATTGCTTTGAAACCTATGTTACAGCCTATTTCAAAAACTTTTGTTTCAGATTGAGAGACCTGCTAGTCATATTGTGTTAATGAGTATGTTTTATTATTTTTGCTAAATATTACTTAAGTTCGGTTGAATGTTTTAGTTTTACAAAAGAGCACACGTCTTGCTTACTGTTAGATTATTTAAAAAACCAAAATTCCTTCTGTGAAAAGAAGTTGATCCAAAACAAGTCTAGTCTAATAGTGAATAAAATCTTATTTATACACAAGAAAGCTCAACTTGGGTTTCAAGCTCCAAATTAAGTAGATAATACTTGGTCAAATGTGTGACTGATATAAAGACGAGGATCATTAACTGATATAATCAATACAATTTGTATTTTTAGAAATTTAGTTAACGTATAAACAAAATAATAATTAAAAGGCTAGAGTTAACTCAAATCATTTACTTGAGTATTTTTAATTATTTTAGTTAGGAATTTTATTTTTGTACATATACAGGTACGCTGCAAAGTGTTCAAATTTCGTGTAAGCATCAGCCCCGCGGCCGTTCTCGAACAAACTGAAAAAGTCTGGATTTAACAGCAGTAGTAGATATGGCGCCGTGCGACGACCCATGCTCTGCTGGGTAAAAGGAAAAGGTGGCCCCCCCTCAGTCGTCCTGCACTGCATCATAGTCATCACAAAAGTGGCGCGTGCCGCGACTTGGTCTAGGTCAGGGACTCACTGTTTTGTTGTCCTTTCCCTTTGCCCCTCTACTGTGCCGCTGTGGCGACTCTCCATCGAATATCCGCGAGTTTCCCATTGACAATGGTCCCCACTAGAGCATTTTTTAAGTAAAAATTAGGTATACACTGGCTTGATTGCTTAAGGAAATTACGGCAACACTGTCTTGTCTGCCACAATAAGCAGCAGCAGCCTTTTCAGTTCGTCGACCGTTTAAGTTTAAAAACTCGTTGTGTAAACTGTTGTTTCTATTCTGTGCCTGCTGCACGTTTCAGGCTTGCAGATGGGACACACTTATAAGCCTGAACAGTAAAAGAGATTACAATGGAACGAGTTTATTTTTTATGATAGGACAATGTCACTGAATATTTTATCTTACTTTATTGTCGTGTCGTGTCGTGACTTCACATAAGCTATCTACTTTATATGGCAAAATATATTTCAAATTATATCATTTCACTCTACTGCCATGAATCATCTAGCTGATTCAAGCCCATTTTTTGGAACTTCAAAAAATGATAGTACATTCATGTGACAGGTATTTAGCAAAGAGTTGCAAATTAACAAACTTGTATGGCCCAGGGTAGTATTGGGGTTTTATTGCAGTCAAAAAATTCAGGAATTAATTCTAGTATTTTTTTATATTTTACTATATCATAACATTATTTTTTTTTTGCAGGTCAACTCCAAGAATTGTTGGGACAGTTTCCTGCAATACCTCAAGTTGCCATCTCTTTGCGTGAATGGTTCTGTAGCTCTGAAACAAATTTATTTGAGGTAAGAATTTTTGAATAATTTGATTTTGCGTTTCTTAAATTGAACATAATGTGTTTGGCTTATTTAATATTCAATTAAAGTGTTGGAAAGTCCATCTACTGAATAGGCTTTTTGGAAAGACAGGTTTTTTTAGGAAAATTCCATTAATACTTGATACAAAATTGCTCTAGTTTCAACATTTTACAGTGAACTTTGTTTTATCAATTTTTATTAATTGCAGTACAAAAATTCCATGGATTTCATGGTCATTTTGATTGTGTTTTTCAGAGCTAGATTAGGTACTGATTGATTAAAAATCAACAGCACTGGCAACACTGTTGTTCAAATACGCAATAGACCAATTTTATATTTTTCGAAAACATATTGAAATTATTGTGTTAGTCATTTTTCTTATAACAACCGAAGTTAAAAGCAAAAATATAAATTCTTAGTTTTTATTTTGAAAATTGGACATATTAGAGAAATATTTTGCTAAATTTAGTTTTTTGACTACCCCCGTTGAAATTGAAAGATTTTTTTCTAGAATAAAAGTCAACTCTTTTTTTGTCTCTATTCAATACCTAGAGAATAGAGACCATGAAAAAAATCAAGTTTTGTTCAAATTTGGTACCTACTTACATGGATAGAAAAACTGTTAATCTCATATGATGAGGATTTTAATGGTGGCATTATACTAAAATGCAATTTAAATAAGGTAATAATTCAATATGCAAGTAGGACTTTATATTACCACAGGTAGCTACTGAGTCTTAAAAGGGATCTAATGAATATTTAATAAGCTAATAATTGGTAGGAAGTAATTTGCTTCTGGTAGGTTTTAGGTTTTATTGAAGCTAATAATAATAAAGCCTAACCATAAATAAAATAAGTTGATTGATTATTAATGCAATTGCATCACCTTCAGCATTCAAAATAAAGTGAGAATGGCAACAATTGCAACCATTCTAGCTTAAAACTGTGTGATGTTATGTATTGGTTGGGAATCACTGTTCGCACGAGACAAGCCAAGCCAAGCAGTCTGCCGGAGAGGTAGACTAGACTGAATGTCGCTGACTGTGTAGGACCAAAAATTAGATAAAAGAACGCATGGTTCGGTTAGTGAACTGAACGCACGCTGCCGACTAAAGCGAAACTAAAATTCATCAGACCAGCTGGGCACCCTGACCGACACTGTGGAGGAGAGCGCTGCTAAAGTGAAAGAACACCCTCCTCTGCCTGCGACTACTATATACATATTGCATAATCACGTGGTCGCACGGCGCCTATTTGCTCCCCCCTCTCTCTCCTCTCCAATTTCTGGCTTTCTCACGTCGACTTGGACTAGGTCAGTGTCAGAGAGCGATAAGTTGCATCGCTATGTGTACTGTCGCCATGCTTAAACCAACCATGTCTCACTTTAGTCTAGGTGGGTATTTATTTACGTACGTTCGATGCCATTCGATTCATTAAAAACCGTTGTTTGTCCGCCGTTCGAGTAGGAACTAAAATTTCTACCTACCAAGTTGAACAAAGCTTGAGTCATCTTATGACTAAGTTTTCTATATTGGAAACTCCAACGTAAAAGTGAACAGAGGTGGCGCTATCAAAATGGATTGCTGAATCGCATTTAAAATTAATACTATATTTATTTATTTCTTTATTGTATGTACTGAATATTAATGAGGCAATTAAAATGTGCATAAATAAAAAAAATACTGATAATAGTTTGTTCAAGTATTTTTGGCAAACTAGAAATCAAAATTATTCGAGGTTCAATCAATCAATTCAATCAATACCTATCATTAAGCAGATCATTCCAAAGTTTTGGCTCCAGAAGGGCCAATAATAGCATTTCTAATTCAAATTTCAGCTTCAGGAGAGCAAATTTTAAGACTTTTAGGCATGAATTTGAGCTTTAGGAGATTTAAAAATGTAAATTTTAACTCTAGAATAATCTGAAATCAAATTTCAATATTTCTCTAGTTTAATTTTGGCTCCAACAGGACTGGGAATGGGATTTTCATGTATTTCTGATTCAAATTTCAGCTCCAGTAAAGTTGATTTAAGATTTCTCTAGTTGAATTTCCTCTTTAAAAGCTTCAAAAATATTATCTGGCTCAATTTCAACTGGACTCAATCGCATTTCTATATTTTTCTAGTTCAATTTTGACTTCATCAAGGCCAGGAATACGATTTCAAATTTCACTTTTAGGAGAGTAGATTTTAGGATTTAGAAGCTTCTTCTGGTGAATTTCAGCTTTCAAGGTTCAATGATGTTTCTACATTCAATTTTTACCTTAGAAATCGATTTTTAATTGATTTCTGGCTCAATGGAAAATGGGATTTTTTGGCATTTCTAAGAATTCAAATTTTATCTCTATAATGGAGTATATTTTAATGCTGCTTATGTTAAATTCCAGTTCTATAAGCCCTCTGGCTCAATGTTAATTCTAAAATGATCAGTAATGGAAGTTTTTTCAATTTTGGCTCCTCAAGGAGCTGATAATAGGATATTTATACAGCTTCAAAACCAAATTCTAAGATTTTTAGGCCTTCCTTATTGAGTTTCAGTTGTACAAGGTTCAAAAACGACCTCTGGCTTAATTTTAACTTTAGAATGATCCAATAACGGAATTTTATAATTCTCTACTTCAATTTTGGCTTTAGCAGGGCCAAAACTAGTATTGTCGGAGCATTTCACAGGCCTGTTATTACCATCACAATGAAATTTTGCTTGATTGAAGGTCGTCATTATGGAGGGATCGATGAAGGTATTTTAACAGGGTAAGGACAGAAAAATTTATAAAAATTCCCTCTGCAATTTGATGCTTTTTCAAAAATTAAGGGAGGAGAAATTATGAAATTTTTGAAGTAGAAAAAGGAAGATTCTATATTTATTTTGTGATAGGAGCAGGAGTTTATATTCCAAAATAAATTCCAGTAATTTTGAAAATCGTGAAAATCTAAAATATAATAATAATGATAATAATGAATCGTTCATTGTGCAAATACAGGGTTTACAAACCAAATGGGGTTTTTACAATTTTTAAGAAATTGGTTGACCACAATGTCAATTAGAAAGTACTTAAGCATACAAAAATCAAAAATATACATCACTAAAAACTTGGAAGCAAATATGGTAGTAATGAGAGACACAAGAAAAAAAAAAGAAAGAAAGAAAAGAAAAGAAAAATCTCAAAGTACAGCAAAATCACCACCATTAAGAGTTTTGGTTACTATATGGTTTCTAAAAACTGGTAAAATTAAAGCCTTGATATCCGCTAGTAGAAAAAACCGTTTTTGGAAAGTTCGGAATTATGGAAGGAAATTGTTAAAGAAGCTGGTGCATGTCTAAGTTCCCTTGCATGGGCCATATTTCGGAATTCCAAGTTTTCATACAAATATCTGGATTGTTCAGCCAAAATCACCTTGTGTGTGAAATTGCAGAGATGCACCCATATTCTTTCATTCATGCTCAGCCACTGAATGTCTTTCAAGTATGGAGAAATATGTTTTTTTCGAGGGATTTGTAATGCGGAATGAGCGCAAGAATTCTGAATTTTTTGTAGCCTTCTTGCATCTTTAGCACGTAAACACGGACCATAAACAGTGTCACAGTACTTAGTCTAATTTAGAGAGTACTAAAGAATCGCACAGTCTTAACTTTGCACTTTGAGGAAGATAGTTTTTAAATTTTAAAGTTCTTCTAATGTTGAAAAGAAGATTTACTTACCTAGGGACGCCACTTGTTTTGCATAGTTCAGTTTTTTGTCGATGATGATAAGACCCAAGTTTATAACATATTCACTAAATCTTAATGCTTCAGTGTTCAAGGTAAGCTGACCAGCCAAGATTTCTTTCACATTCCTTCTACCTTCAAACACAATGGCATCAGTTTTAGACACATTAACTTTGAGAACGTTCATATTTTTTGTCCGTGGGATTAAACTTCGCAAATCTTCGTTGATTTTTGCTCCTTAGTTCGACAGTTTGGTGTCTGTTAAACAAGTAATTCTTAAACCATTCCACCTGAACACCATAACATGAAAGCTTTGAGAGCAGAAGGTCCTGAATGATACTATCAAATGCTTTGGACATGTCTAGAAGGATAAGGATGGTTATTCGATTCCTGTCCAAAGAGGTCAGTATGTCGTCATTTGTCTTAAACAATGCTGTGCTGGTACTGTACGGTTTTCTAAATCCTGATTGTTCATTAAGCAATATTATGTTGTTTTCTTCAACAAATGACGAAAGTTGCTGAAGGAGAAGTTTTCAAGTATCTTTGAAGCAGGCGGCAAAATGCTAATGGGCCGAAGGTTTGATGGATCTGTGATATTTTCTTTTTTCTGGAGGGGTATTATCTTCGAGTTTTTCCATGCGCCTGGGAATTAGAGACGAGTTGACAATGTTCAGAAGGGAAGTCTATAAACCTAGCAGTCCCAAGGTGGAAAAAACTTCGGGAACTATATAATAATAGGGTGCTTTTTAGGCGCTAATTAGGGCCTCTAATTAAAAATTAGGTGCTCCTTTAGTTTTTGAGCAAATCAAAAAAACCTAAGGGACTGTTAGGTTTATAAAAGCTTAGCAGTCCCCTATAGTAAAAAATATTTTTTCAAATTTTTTCATTGTATCAGAATTAGGTGCTTTTTAGGTGCTCCTAAATAGTCCAAGAAAAAATAGAATTGATTGATTATTAACTGAGTTACAGATTTTTTTTTAATTATTAGGGGACTGCTGGCTTTACGTTTACTTGTTTGTGTGTCAGAATGGCAAAAAAACTTCGGGATCTATATAATAATTAGGTGCTTTTTAGGTGCTAGTTAGGGACTCTAATAGTTTTTGAGAAAATCAAAAAAAAAAAACTAAGCGATTGCTAGGTTTATGAAAGCTAGTAGTCCCCTATAGTGTAAAATATTTCCAACAAAATTTCGAGATCTATATAATAATTAGGTGCTTTTTAGGTGCTAATTAGGGCCTCTAATTAAAAATTAGGTGCTCCTCTAGTTTTTGAGAAAATCAAAAAAAAAACTAAGGGATTGCTAAGTTTATGAAAGCTAGAAGTCCTCTATAGTGAAAAATATTTTTCCAAAAAAACTTCGGGATCTATATAATAATTAGGTGCTTTTTAGGTGCTAATTAGGGCCTCTAATTAAAAATTAGGTGCTCCTCTAGTTTTTGAGAAAATCAAAAAAAAAACTAAGGGATTGCTAAGTTTATGAAAGCTAGTAGTCCTCTATAGTGAAAAATATTTTTCCAAAATTTTCTTTTGTATCAGAATTAGGTGCTTTTTAGGTGCTCCTAAATAGTAGAAGAAAAAATAGAATTGATTGATTATTAACTGAGTTACAGATTTTTTTGTGATTGTTCTAGAACGGTTCTCTCAGTTCTTGCTCTGAAGGAGGAACTGTTTTAGAATTTTGTGATTTGCGGCGTGTTTTGGTTTTTTTGGTTCCGAATCGGTTCAGAACTAGTATTAGAACAGTCCTCTATTATTTTTTGTGCGCAAGCAGTTCTGCGCAATCCCAGAACTGGTCCAAATTTCGAACCAAAACAAAGCTATTGTCACCTAATTCAGCAATTTCACCAATTCGACATTTGTTTCCTTGATACTCTCAGCCACCCTATGCATTTTATTAGAAAGGCTTTCATTGATTTCATTAATTGACTCTTTCAAGATAGCTCCAATCTTGTTTTTGTTAAGCTGCTGGTCTGATTTACTTGCCAGTTTTTCTTCAACTTCCTCAAACTTCAAATTTTATTTCCTTGATTCTTTTCTGACCTGTTCAATGATTTTTTGTGCTGCCTCATTTTCCTCTTTCAAGTTTTTGTTTTCTTCCCTTAGGCTGTTGGCCTCAGAGGTTAGTTTCTTTAACTTCTCTAAGAGCTTATATTGTTTTTTTTTTGTCTGGGTTGATACTTTTCTGACAGGCTACAGAGCAGTAAATTTTCTGATCCTCTACTTTTGTAAAACCACTTTTCCAGCCAAGACAGCTTGGATGATACTTATACGGCTGTACATGCAACAAAAACTGGAAAAGTCTTTGCCACAACACTTGAATTTCCTTGACATGGTTTAGACAATGTGAACACACGGTGTGGTTTTTTTTTATCAGTACAGCATCTGCTGTGATGTTGATGTAGTGCACTTATCGGCGGTAACAGGGACCCTGACTAATCGCTGAAGGCTAATAAGCTGATTCGGAAATTAATTATAAACAATGGATGTGGTACCTTGTTGGATGGTTGTTTCCAAGGTTTTCCGGGCTAGTTAACGTTACTCTGAACGTTAAAAAATATTCACTTTCCCACATACATCAGTTTTTGACAAATTTCACACGCTTTTACCAATATAAAAGCATCAAAACATACAAACAATACATATCAGACAAAGACAAGACAAATACATGTATGTACTTGAGGAGGGTTTGTCATTGTATAAACAAGAAACAAATTAGAAATGATGAATTTATTATTGATTTTGTGAATTTTTGTGAGGCATCAAAATGTATTTACAAAAATGTTAATTTTTTCCTGAAAAACTGCTGAATTATTAAATCCCACATACTTAATTAATGAAAAATAAATTCAACATTAAAACAGTACTCCCCAGCAGATTTCTTTTGATAAGAACAATCCAAACTTGAAGAGAAACTATGTAATACATACTGTAGTGAAAGTTCATAAACAATTATAACACATAATCGTTGATATTAAAGAATTTTTTCAGGAGAATTTCCAGTGATTCTTGGGTCACTGCTTGGTTGTTTTCCGGTTTTATTGTTTAATTTTTGCTTTTATTTTAATCTGTATTATAAGTGTGCGTTATTTTTATTTTTTTTTACTGCCAGTTTTAAGGCTTTTCATCTGTAATTTAGCTTTGTCAATAAGATTATATCTTCAATAATGAAGCAATTTTGATATGCATCGAATGTATGTTTCTTTCAGGTATTTGGACCGTTGGGAAAAAGTGCACTTTCTCGGCGAGGATGGAGACCGAGGCAGCGACGACGACGAGGAAAGCAGGCATAAGCGCTGGTCCGCACGGGCGCTGCACTCTGTGCCTCACGCTTACATTTACTCGCAGCATAATGTTTCAGGTAACCTTTTTCAATCATTATTCCTCACAATGTAAAATATAATTATGGATTTTGATAATTGTGTGTTTATCAGTGACCTAGAAATCAATCTATTTTTATGCCTAAAATGTAAGACCAACATGTTTACAAGGTGTTACAAATTCGTAAGATGGGGATATGGTAATTATTATCTCAGGCCTTGGTGCCAGTATATTCTGTACTATAAATGATAAGGTCTTGAGCTTAATCACGGATTTCAAGATATTGAAGATTGAAGATTTTGAAATAAGAATCCAAATGGACACCCTATGAAAAAAATTAAAATTTAAACTGTTTATATTTTTCGCATTTTAACCTTTCCACAATCGATAGAGCATATTTGATTTAGTCAAAAAAAACCCTAAGCCCATTTCCAAGTAACCAATTTGAAGAGGAAAAAAATTAAAAAGGAACTTTTCAATTTTTCTAAAAATCCTGACAAGGCGAAGGGTAAACCATTAGTGGAAATCATTGTACATTTTTTTGGGAATCACATAGTAATCAATCAGGAATACATGGAAATCACTTTGGAGTCCTTGAGAATCGCTAGGAATCTCCTAGGACTCCATGGGAATTACATAAGAACTCATTGGTAATCGCTAAGAATCATGTGGTAATCGCTGGGAATATCATCTCATTCTAACCCAGAAATCGCATATCATACATTTTAAACCATACAGCGTACTGGTCAGTGTTGTATTAAGACTAAGTTTTAGGCAACATTGAGTGGTAGACAGTTCGAAATGAATTTGATATCCTAATGAGTTTCCCAATAACTGAACCTGAGACTGTGAAGAGTTTAGAACTTGAAGAAGATGAAGATTAGATCTGTTCTCACAGAAATTACAAACCACTCGGAGTGTTTTTGATTGGTGCAAATCGCCAACAACCAGTTTTCTAACTATTTTCAACTAATGAAATTCGCTCTGACTGGTTTGTGATTTCTGTGAGATCAGACCTAAAGTATGACAATGTTGTAGAGCATAAAAATGAAAAACTGAATCTTGAATCGGTTCCGACTTGTCAAAAGAAGACACAGAATTTTTTCACACATACTTGGCAGTGCGAGAAGCAGAGACGATAGCACATCTGAATCAGAAATAAGTTTGTAGAGTGAAACCCTAACTGAATATGTCTCGGATTCAGATGAGCATCCTAGTGAAATCCAAGAGATATCCATCATTTTAGATCCATATTATGCAGTGTATACACACAATGGTATCTCAATAATTATTTATACCTACAACAAAATCAGTGTGGGTGTGGACAACCATAAAAATAAAAGTTGCTATCTTTTGGAAGAGTTGCAAATACAGAAGTTGCCAATTTTCCAGTGGAAATGTAGTTTTATAAGAGAAAATTTATTTTAGTCATATCAATGTGAAGCCTAACAATTAGACATCATTTTTGTAATAAAATCACTTGGAAATTGGATGATTGTAGGAAATAATCGAGGAAATCAGGTAATCAATTGGCAATGATATGGTAATCATATGAAAATATCTAAAAATCATTGGCAATCAGACGCAATTCTTGGGATGGGAATACATGAGATCCATTGATCTGATGATTGCCAAATATGGAAATTATTGTACATTTGTAAGCATAGTGGTTGATCCCTCTTGACAAGGTTAAGAAAAATTGCCAATATTTTCATTAAAATTCAAGCAAATCAAAATAAATTATATACCATTAAGAAGAGCATTAAATTCTCTACAAATTCGTAGTTACCAAGATTCCCATGCTTACTCACGAATTTTTAACGCCCCATTGTATATTTAGAATTTTAGTTGAAAATTACATAGCATATTTATATGGAGCGGTAAATGAAATTCGATTCAGTTGTTAAAATGTAAAATTTTAATATGCTTTTCGAGTTTTATAGGTGCATTTGGCTTTTGAAAACCTAAGTGTAATTTTCCAGCAATAAAATTCAAAAATAGCAAAATAAGTCATCTTAAATAATAATAGAAAAGTATTATTTCTCAATAACTCTCTAGGCAAATTTTTATTCCACATATTGATTATCTTGTTGCAAAAGAGAGACAATATAAATATCTCTCTACATATAAACATCCATCCCCCTCTAATGTCCAACTCGTTATCCAGCGCATTTTTCCCACACCGTGACGAAAATTATTGCATCGAGAAGCTCAAAATCGATAAATAAAACATTTTCTCCTTTCGGTCGTGCCTGTGCGGTTAGCGGCGGCAACGTGGCGAATCGGAGGTGCAAACAGCATATTGATTTACCCTTTCTCTGCTTGTTGTTTGGTGGTGGGGTCGGGAATTGAGCCCTCTGAGCATTTAATGAACTCACTTTTCAGCTTATTTTGACTCCCATGTGCTGTGAAATCTACACCCAATCTTCACCCCTTAGTTAACACCCTCTTTACATTCTGATTGGAAAGGGAATAATTTTGTTTGATGAAGGTTTTATTTCAGGGGATCACCCTGTATTTATTAATAAAATTGTATGTTTAATTATAGCTTCAAAAGGCCAATAACCTTTCTCGATTACAAATGGCAAGTTTATTGAATTGTCTGAGACTGGGAATTTATGCAACAAAGAAAAAGTACCAAAAACTAATTAAATTATTTCCATTCTAGACGACAAACGTGAAGTACACCGTTTGGACCAAAATCTGTACAAAGCGTCCGATTACGATAGACTGGCTCTCTCGTTGATATCGTCGTTGCCCAACGAACAAGATTTCGCGATTAACGTGTGCACTTTACTCTCGAACGATAACAGACACACTATAAAGTTGGATAAACATCCGAGAGTGATCAATTTTTTGTTGGCGCACGCGGGAATTTTTAATCATAGTGAGTATGAGCATTTAAGCATTGTAACAAATAAAAAAAAAATATTTTGATCGATTTTTTAGGCTCTCTTAGACAACTTTTTGTATATACTTATAACGAAGTGAGGAAAAAGCCGATACATAATTTTTGGAATGACGTGCTCGAATCAGATGAATTTTTGGATCTCACAAACGAAGCTAACTTTTCTGGGAAAATTAATGAAGAAAAAGCCTGTGATACGTTGATAAAAGATGATTTTTTAAAATATGCCGGTCTTGACTCTACAACAGAAAGCACGTCAAAGAATAACGCAAGTGAAAACGATTGTGAATGTGAAATAATAGAAGATAGTTTAAAGCCGCCAAAGTATTTTAGTTTTAAATCTGACACAGCCGATAAAGAATTGTTTTGTTTAAGACGAACTTTGGGCACCCAAGATTATATGGGCCAACGAGTATTACAAATAGCCACCATTTTACGAAATATGTGTTTCATGGAAGACAATTTGTCTGTTTTATCAAACAATACGTCTTTTATTAGGTTTTTATTATTATGTTCGTGTTCGCAGTGGAGTGCATTGAAAAATTTAGGCCTGGATATGTTAGGGAACATAGCTACTGAATACGAATTGAAAGACACTAGCACTGATTTAATTGCCGCCTCATTTTTAAAACTAATTAGTAAGAATTTGCAAAGTGATGATCGTGCATCTTGTCTCTCATCTGTTGAAGTATTAAACAAATTAAGCCAAAATGACAAAAACGAAGACGTGCTTATTCGTTCTTTGGAATCCAGTGTATATAAAAGAGTCTGCTCGTTCCTTACAATTCACGATGTCATGTTGTTAATTTACACATTAGAATGTCTATATTCGTTGTCATCTTTAGGCGAAAGGTCGTGTAACTTTATTGCTAGCAATCATGGCGTTATTGATACTTTAGTATCACTGGTAACTGTAGAAGGAAAAAGTTATGGACCAAAAGCTTGTATCGGTATGAAATTAGTTGAAACAATTCCTGCTGGAACGCAGACACAGCAAGCTACTCCTCAGCATACTTCACCAACCCCAGCAGCAACTACTAATACCCCTACCACTGTAGATAGTACTCCAGTACTCACTTCAATGACTAATTCACCACCTGCACCCAGTGTCACTCCAGTGAAAGTAATGAACAATAACCAAAACACTCCTGCTAGAAATGTATCAATTGCTCCACAAAGGATTTTGAATACTACTTTAGCTCCAGCTAAAGTTGGTGAGTTATTTGTTTGTAGAAATTTAGTCTTGATTTTTATAATAATTTTGTTTCAGAACCAATTATAGCAAAACCAGCAGTGACCAAAATCGCTCCAGCAGTGACTCCGCCTGCAGCATCGTCATCGTTGACTCCGCAGCAGCTGATTCAGCAGCAACACGCCCACCAGCAGACCGTCCAGGAAAACGAACAGTTTGCTTTGGCTTGGCTGAGAGCCACTTACGAACCCATTACTGCTGCGAATAATAAGTCTAGGATTGATCATCAGGAATTGTACAAGCATTACATCAGTTCTTGTCAGAAAATTGGACGAAGGGGTGTGATTTCTCCTTTACATTTTCCAAGATGTGTCAGGTGAGAATTTTGTTGCAGTGTGATTTTAAAGCATTACTTAATTCTTCAAAGTTTTGGTAAACCCAATGACAAAAGTTTATGGTAGGCAATCCAAACCACGTGACATTGAAGATGGCGTGGCAGCCATACATGGGTCAAAAAAACTACTAGTTTCTGTCAGACTTAAGCAATTTAGGTGATTTATCAATTTTTGGAAAACTTTGAAAGATCATAACTTTTTTTCTATTATAGATAGAAAGCTGAAATTTTCAGCGATTCTTATTCCAGTAGATGACTCCAATCCCTGAAAATTTCAACTCATTTGGACTTATGGTTTCTGAGATAAAATCGTGTTAAGCAATTTGGGGTGATTTATTAATTTTTCAGTTTTTCTGAGTGCCTTTTTTCATAGATTTCGGCTTCAAATCTGACAATAATTCAGTATATGGAGTTTGGGGTATGTTGATTGACCATTAGGATACAAAATCTCGACAAAAAAAAAATTGAAATTTCATCGTTTTAGTAAGGTACCTACTTTATGTTGTTTTCGAACGTCTTTTTGCGTTATCTGACACTTAATTTCCATCTTCTTTTATCGACATAAATTTGTGATGAAAGTTTTCTTTCAATCATGTAATTTTGTATGGTCTTCTGGCATTCCAGTTTTGGACTTCCTCTGTTGGTTGCCAATGCAGCATTTTTCTGAGCCACTTGGTATTTAGCAAAGGTCTTTGTAATCAAGATTTCCGTAATCGACTGATTCAACCTTTTTTTTTATCGTTGTCAGGGCCGGTTTCTCGATAGCAAGTTACCCCCGGCTTAAGCCTAACTCCAAGGTAAACATTGCAACTGGACATGTTTAATCTGAAGTTAAAACCTTAGACTATATACCTACAATACTGTAGAGACGAGACAACTCATTCATAAATCACCAAATTGTTTGTCCTAACATCAACAAGCGCTTAAAATTACTTATCAATGACTGATGAGCGCAGCTAAAAATTTGTTGTGGCTGCAGCCAACAGGGGTGCGTTCCTTGACGTCTAGCGGTATCTTTGTCTTGTATAAGAAGTTGGAAAAGGACATTGCATAAATACGATGGATCTATTTTACTACGCAAAGTAATGTGGTGTTTATAATATGCATCAATGTTGGAGAAAAACAAACAGGCACCTTGTACTGTCTACAGTATTGTAGGTATATAATCTAAGGTTAAAACCAACCTGGCTATTGGGAAACCGACTCTCAGTTGTTTACATTGAACGTTCGTCTTTATTGGCATAATAGAAAAGATGTGGATGCGAAATCTGTGAGTAAAAAATGTATTAACCACATCAAGTTGCCACATTGATTGTTTCCTCTAGTCTCGTGAAGTCAATTTAATTTTCTCACATAAACACATTGTTACAGGTCAGTATTCGGTGGAACAGTAGGCCCGAACCCGATGAAACCGGCCAATCCGAGCGATCCGCAGTACTACGATGGTATCAAGGTGCGCTCCCAACCACTTAAACTCAATATCCCGCCTCCTCTATCACCCAAGCCCGTTCCTAGCGTCACCGCTGCCCCTCCTCCTCAGACCAAACCAACGTCTTTGGCAACGGTAAGGCGAAAACCTAAAGTAGCGCCAGTGGTGCAAACCAGTACTACTGCGCCTTTGGTTGTCGAACCGGAACCCGAGACTGATGTTTTATCTCCCATCTCTCCTATTTTGAAGGCTCAGCTGAGCGCTCCGCCAAAACCACGAGAGACCACCAATGACCCTAAAAGTCAGGTAATAATTATTACTTTAAAAGAAAAAATCGCTTTCTTTATATGGTGGAGGCGGAAATTCTCTGACTGAAAAAAAAAGTATAATATTGTTATCATGCTTAAAAATATTCAGTTGCTAGTAATAGAAAAGTGGACAACACTCTTTCTCTGTCTTTTCATCATCATTTTAATTAAAAGCGCTTTTATATGGGGTACCTGAACTTATAGAATAACAGTTAACAGTGGAGCCTTTTTCTATCCTAACCTTATACAATCCTCTTGTGTAGTTTGTTTTTTTCTTTTTTTTTTGTGTAGATGTTTTTGTTTGCCTTCATTTTTTTTAAATTTTGTATCCATACATTTAGCAGTTTTTTTAGATTGATTTGAGTACTAACTATTTTTAATGGAATTCCTCATTATTAACTAATTTTGTCCCCCCCAAAAAAGGCGATAGCCCACCCTCACTTGAGCAACGCGCTACTAGGTAGCAGCGCCTCGACTACTGGGACTACGTCATCGGTTAAAGTGGTCGAAATCAAGCAAGAGCATCACCTCGGACAGAGTAATAGCAGTTCCCTTATTAAAAGCCTATTGGCAACAAAGGTAAACGATGCATGCTTGCCAGCAGTGAGCATGAAGAGTACTACTACTACTACTACTACCACAGACTGCCAAAATGTAGCCCAGGTAACACCACTAACTACTGCCAGTTTTTTTTTTTTTTGTGTAGCTTTTTGTTGTTGTATTTTGTATTTTGAATGTCAGAAATATCGTTTTGATGTGTTCGATAAAATGCATGGGATTTTTTTTAACAAGAAAAACTAAAAATAGATGTGTTATTTTGTGTATAAACAATTTATAAGGTTTTCGAAATTGCCTAGAGAGGAGAGGCAATTTATATACAGGGTGAACGAATATTCGACCAACAACTCTTGATAGGTACTAGACCTCGCATTTCTATAAAAAGTAGCTTAATGTGATGAATACAAGTTAGAAAGTAATAAAACATGACATGCGTAGGCAACTAATGGGTTCTAGTGTAGCCAGATTGCATTGTTCTAAGAGCTAGTGTCTGTTGACATCGCTTGCACTTCTATTTTGATAAATGCTCCATCTGGCAACATTGTACATACAATGAAAGTGCAAAGCAATATGTCAAGTATAAGGAAAGTTTATGTAGTGACATAACATAACATCAATGAACTGAAACGTATACGTACTGAATGGCACCCATCGTTGTCAGATATAGCATTTGTCTTTCTCTTAGTGTGTCCAAAGATAGCTATATAGTTTGGGATACCTTTCTCTCTCTAGTTCATTGCTGTTAGGTTTGGTATATTTCTAACTTCCAGTATAATATTTTTTAGACAAGGAATGATTTCCATAATTCGCTAATAAGATAAATAGATATAGGTATCCCCCACATTCTCCATCTCAATTTGACAAACACCCTTATATGTGTGTCGTTCTATGGAGGAATAATTGACAAAAATCAAAAATACAAGCTAATTTTGACAGCCTGTATTTTGAAAATTAAGCACTCTAGGGCCGCTAGATCAATCGTTTGGTAACTGCTCGTTAGTAAACAATAACCTTGGGCCCACTTTCATAATTTGTGTTAACCTGCACTGGTTATGGAACTATAATTTCGGGTTAATGTTTTTGGCTCAACCAGACACTATGAAATAAATATATATGTAGTATGTTTTGTGGTTACCACTGTCTGTGAAACTGGCCTTTAGAATGTTCTACACAATAAAAATGTTATATTGACATCAATCGTTCTAAGGTCTTGGTTAACTAACAATGGCTTAACAAGTGATTGATCTAGCCGCACAAAGCTGCAATTTTTATTAAATTTCGAGGTCTGTCGCCTGTCAAGCGTCGTTGGTCGATTATATGGACACCCTGTATGTAATAATAATAATATGGATATTACAATGTTTTGAAAAAATACTGGGTGTTTGGGAGGCGATTTTTGAGTCAATTTTAAGAAGAAGAAAATTTCATATGCACATATGTCCCGAGGGGTAAATTACCTTGGAATTATAGTGTACGTACAAGGTGGTCCGTTTATTTTGTCCTATCTCGGTATATAGGAATCTAGATAATTTATGACAAAAAGTTCAATACAAGAGTTGTAGGGTTTAATAAATCATCAATTTGTTTTTTTTTTTTGTATTTGCGCATATACAGGGGGTGTCAAAGAAGTGTAACACATCAGATTTAATTTTGTTTAAAGGAACATTATTATTATATTTTATGATAACGCTTTTGAATACAAATATAAATACAGGATGTCCACTTAGTGCGATATCGGACGATATCTCCTTACAGGGTGATGCAAGAAAAAAATATTAAATTACAAAGTTGTTTGATACTCTAATATACATTAGTTAAAAATATTTTCGAATATACAGGGTGCTCCGTTTATGGGCTACAGAACTTTGTTATTTTAAATGGAACACCCTATATATGATTGCATATTTGGATTCTACGTAAAATTCTGAGCAGATTTCATGTAATATACCCTATATCTAAGTTCAACAGTTTTCAAAATATTGACAGTTGAACATTGACTTTTTGCAACTTTGACAGACTGTAAAACCTTAACGGTTAATTTTAGAGGAAAACTGATAGATTTTCATGAACTATCATTTGACACCATTTTTGAATTTAACCGGAGATTAAATTTTACTGGAATTTTTAATCATGGATTAAATTCAAAGTTGGTGTCAAATGATAGTTTGTGAAATTCTAAGATAGGAATGTGAGATCGGTTTTTTGTCTAAAATTAACCGTTTAGGTTTTACAGCCTGTCAAAGTTGCAAAAAGTAAATTTTCAACTGTCAACATTTCCGAAACAGTTGAATTTAGGTATAGGGTATAGGGTATATTACATGAAATCTGCTCAGAATTTTACATAAAATCCAATTATGCAATCACATACAGGATATTCAATTTAAAAAAACAAAGTTCTGTTGCACACTCCATAAACGGAGCACCCTGTATATTCGAAAATATTGTTAACTAATACACATTAGAGTATCAAACAACTCTGTAATTTAATTTTTTTTTCTTGCATCACCCTGTAAGGAGATATCGTCCGATATCGTACTAAGTGGACACCCTGTATATACAGGGTGAGTTACTAAGCGCGCTATACTACACTAACGGAGATCGGAGAAAAAACTAAATACAAAACTTGTAGATAAACATGAATACTACATTCCTAAATTATTTTCCAGTATACAGGGTGACCTAATAAGTAGTGGTGACACAAAGTTATGTTTTTTTAAAATAACTCCCCCTGTATATCATGACATGTCTGGAGTCTGTGGAAAAGTCTAGATATATTTCATGTATAATGTCATATACCTATCTTCAACTGTTTTGGAAATATTGACAGTTGAAAATTGACTTTTTTGCATCTTTGACAGACTGTGAAACCTAAACGGTTAATTTTAGAGGAATACGGATTTTACATTCCTATCTCAGATTTTCATAAGCTATCATTTGACACCAACTTTGAATTTAACCGAAGATTAATAATTTAGGCGGAATTTTTAATCATGGATTAAATTTAAGATTGGTGCCAAATGAGAATTTATTAAAAACTGAGATAGGAATGTAAAATCCGTTTTCTTGTAAAATTAACGGTTCAGGTTTTACAGTCTGTCAAAGATGCAAAGAAGTCAGTTTTCAATTGTCAATACTTCCGAAACAGTTGAAGATAGGTATATGACATTGTACAGGGTGTCCGAATTTGGATGGTTTTAATAGGAAACGTCAATTTCTGAGCGAGATACAAAAAAATGAACCCCCCACTCCGAGGCTCAAATTTCTTGAAATTTTGATTGGTGCAAACCGCATTTCAATATCTTCAACCGTTTAGCCGCTAGAGGGCGATTTTCGATTTTGAGCAATACTGTGAAATCTTCATAACTTTTTTGTTTATGAAAATAACTGATTTCCGTAAAAACTTCCTAGAAGCACTTTTTCAAGCAGAATTCAGTGACGTTTTCAGTTTTTTTCTATTGGGCCTCCATTTCAAGATATTGACCAAAATACGATTTTTTTCAATGGAACACCCTATAGATTAATAGCTCATTAGAAAGCTCTGCTTTTGCTGATTTTAATGATATAAAGTCCGATATGTTTATCTTCAACAGTTTTCGAGATTTTTTTTTTTTTCGATTTTTGTCATAAGAAGCAATGTGTTAGAAAAGAGGACTTTATATCTGTAAGGAAAATGAGAAAGCTCTCTTTCTAACACATTGTTTCCTTACAGATATAAAGTCCTTTTCTAACACATTGCTTCTTATGACAAAAACCGAAATAATTTTTTTTCTCGAAAACTATTAGAGATAAACCTATCGAACTTTTATCATTGAAATCAGAAAAAGCCGAGCTTTCTAATGAGCTATTAATATATAGAGTGTCCTATTGAAAAAAACCAGACTTTGGTCAATATCTCGGAGTTGGGACCAACTAGAAAAAAACTGAGAACGTCATTGAATTCTGCTTGAAAAAGTGCTTCT
This sequence comes from Ceutorhynchus assimilis, assembly GCA_917834065.1. Taxonomy (NCBI): domain Eukaryota; kingdom Metazoa; phylum Arthropoda; class Insecta; order Coleoptera; family Curculionidae; genus Ceutorhynchus; species Ceutorhynchus assimilis. The sequence goes on from OU892279.1 coordinate 57,205,446, forward strand.
AGAAAGTTTTTATGGAAATCAATAATTTTTATAAACAAAAAAGTTATGATGGTTTCACATTATTGCTCAAAATCGAGAATCGCCCTCTAGCGGCTAAACAGTTGAAGATATCAAAATGCGGTTTGCACCAATCAAAATTTCAAGAAATTTGAGCCTCGGAGTGGGGGGTTCATTTTTTAGTATCTTGCTCAGAAATTGATGTTTCCTATTAAAACCATCCAAATTCGGACACCCTGTACATGAAATAAACCGTGCTTTTTTTTTAAAGATAAAAGTCAAACTGACATTATGTAAATTGTCAATGCTTTCAAATTTTTTATGTAGAAAAGGCTTGCGTTGCCAACATAGTTACTAAATTTTTGACTTGGGGAATTATCTTTAAAAAAAAAACATACTTTATGTCTAGAATTTTCCGCAGAATCCAGAAATGTCATAATATACAGGAGGAGTCATTTAAAAAAAAACATAACCTTGTGTCACTACTAGTTATTGGGCCACCCTGTATACTGGGAAATAATTTAGGAATGTAGTATTCATGTTTATCTACAAGTTTTGTATTTAGTTTTTTCTCCGATCTCCGTTAGTATAGGAGATATGGACCACCGCGCACCGCGCGCTTAGTAACTCACCCTGTATAGTTTTCAGTGGAATTACAGTAGGGTTGTTACACACGGTTTCGAATTTATTTACGGTTATCTTCAGAGAACGGCCAATTTTTAGATTATTGTAGAAACGTTAAAAATAAATATTTTAAAGTTGGATTTTGACCAAAGGGAAACATATATCGTCTACTTTGTCAACTAATTGTCAAAAATAAGTTCATTCAGTTTGTGTTGTGGTGTTGTTGACCTTGAAAATTGTCTTTGTTCTTCATTCTTTGAAATTGCACATCCTGTATATTTAATGTAGGATGAGAAGGCTTTTGTATTTAAATTTTTATCATAAAACATCTAGATTTCCATATTCCGAGATAGAACAAAATAAACGGGCCACCCTGTACATAAAGCATGTGGAATTCCAATGGAATTTCGTGGGATTTCAGTGGGATTTCAATGGGATTCTTTAGTTTGCTTAATGTTGATGTTTTCAGTTTGTACCTACATGTAGAGATGGCTGAACTGAAAATAATTCTGAAAAATCACAAGAAATTCCATTGAATTGCATTAAGATTCCTTGGGATTCCATATTCCAGATTGCATGGGATTTCAGTAGGATTAAAGATATTAATAATAATTTATTTTTGAAAATTTTATCACCCTGTATTTCAATAGTTGAGAGATTTATGCCATACATTCATATGAAGTTTTCGTCTTGAAATGGACTCAAAAATCGCCCCCTCAAATATTGACATTCAATTAGAAACACCCTGTATATAACTAGAATTAACTGCCATAATCAAATTTTCTACTATAGCAATTTTGAGACACCCTGTATAAGGTTATTAGAAAAAGGATCCACAAATTACGCCTAGAGTAAAAATATTACTTTTAAAGTAGATTTTCAAACAGTAAACAGTAGTAAATTTTTCTAATTAATCTAATAATAATTTGCTTCAATTAAAATTCAATCACAAACACAAATTCTAGGTTGCTGCACGTCAACAAAGACTACTAAATCAACAAACCCCTTCAGATCCTCCCCCAAAAGACCAAAACCGACTCAACGTCTTAAAAATGCACAGAATCAACGGAGTGCGGCAACTATTTAACGACACAGAAACTGGAGATCCTTCAGTATCATCAACAACTCATTTCAGTACAATAAAAGGCAAAAAGGAGCCGCCCCAGCCTCCACCTCCGCCACTGGCCCCACTAAGCAACAACGTAAAACCCAACACAATAATAAATGAGGACAGTGACTCTTTAGGACATCATTCTTTAAGTGTTGGGGCTATGGGCATAGTTTCATCGACTGAAGACAATGAAAACTCCTTGACTAGTTTCGAAGGATTACTGAACGGCATGCCTATAGTAGAAGAAACCTTAAATGACAGCAGCAATTCCAAAGATTCTATAAAAAATCCAGGCAGCGAAATCAGCATGGATAAACCTCTAAGACTAGCTGATTTGTTGGAGAAAAAATTCGAAAAAACCCCAAACCTATTAAATGGAACATTAATCAAGGATCTGAAACTAGAAAAATCAGATTTATTAATTGAAAATCATATTGAAAAAGCTTTAAAAAGAGACCACAGTACTTTTATAATTAAAACAGAAGAAATTGAAATAGAAGAACCAAAATTACAAGCACCCATTGTGGATAATAAACAAGGCCTCAAACGGCCATCTATGGACATAATAAGCAATGTTGACGCAAAAAAACCGCATTTATTGACAATGAATGGCAATGAAGTCATCGACTCGTCCAGTTCAAACGAAGAGGAACGGCCTAGTACGGTGTCTACAGCGGCAGCTAAACTGTTTGCCGATTTTGCAGCTGATATTTTGGAAGACGAAGACGAGGAGGAGTTGATGCAAGAGGCTCCGCCTGCTCAGCCTGCAGTGGTTGAAACTCCAATCGCTCCTCAGCAGTTGATTGTTGACAATAATCAGCCAGTTATGTTGTCGCAATCGAGGCAAATTATCGTTTCGCAACCGCAAATGCACACGTCCACTCAATCCGTTGTCATTTCTTCAGGTAAGGATTTAAGTCTAGAAAAATTGCTCAGCTAAATTACTGATTTATTTTGGAACAACAGCATTGACATGTATGGGCGATGCCATTGAGTAAACAAATTGATTTTTTTTTTTTTCAGGAACCCCAATTAAAACAGCATCTGGTCAAACGGTTATAGTACAAAATGCCGGAGTGCAACAAAGGCAGTCGGTACTTATTCAACCTAATGCTGCTGGACAAATTGTATTGTCGCAAGGGCTTCAGGGGCAAATGCAACTGGTTCAGAGTGGACAGGGTGGACAGTATGTCATTGCTAATTCATCTCAAGGTAAGTTGATTTAGATTTCTTGAAACCATAATATAGTGTGTATTTTCGTTGATTTTTCTAGAATTTCTTATGTCGTTGTTTTGCGCTGGATCAATTTGAAATTTAAGTATAATGAATTCTTAGCCTTTCAAGATTAGAATTAGAATACAAAATCTGAACAAAAAAAATTTGAAATTTCATCGTTTTAGTAAGAAGGTAATTTTTGAAAGGTCATAACTTTTTTTCTATTATAAATAGAAAGCTGAAACTTTCACTGAATTTCATCCCAAGCAAGTGACTACAATTAAGGGACTACAAGCTCTATGGGGATGCAAAATTAGCTCATTCTCGAACCGCTCTATTTCAACTGTAGCTCTAATCGATATTTTTCCAGCTCAATTTCTACTCTAGGAGAGCCAGGAATTGAAATTTTACTGTTCTTCTATTTCATATTCAGCTCCAAGAGGATCAAAAATCCGTCATTTTCTCTTTTGATGGTCCGAAATCATGAGAGTTGGATATTCTAGGAGAGCCTGGAATAGAATTATTATTCTTCTCAATTGAATTTTAGCTCTAAGACAAAAGTTTTAGAATATTTCTAACCTGAATATGTATTGAGTCATTACTTTGAAAATATTCTTATTTTTCCTGTGAAAAGACTCTTTTTTTTGCTTATTGACTAATAGAACTGCATTTATGGGTCTCAATTTTTTTGGTAATTTCTACATCCTTCCTTCATTATTCCAGGTTATATGGTGGCCCAACCTCAAACGGCAGTCGTTCACGGCCAACCCCAAACCGTCCTGGTGACCCAGCAAGGACAATCGGTCGGCTCGAAAACAATCATAATACTGCAGCAACAATCGGCCGGTTCAGCGGCGCACCACCAAAAAATGGTCGTCACGCCTCAGGGCCAGCAAATGGTCGTCACCCAAGTTCCTAGGCCTGCGGCTCAATCCTCAAGCGTTTCGAATAATGTACAACAAATGAAAAGCATTAGACCGAGTCCTACACCGTCGCCCGCTCTTAGTACAGCTTCATCTTCTTCGTCACTAAGTAATGGGATTAAAGTTGAAAAACATGATGAAGTTGTGCCTAAAGTTAAAATTATAAGAGACCTTACTACTTCGTTTGTTTGCGAATGGGGCGATTGTTTAGTGTAAGTATAATACCTACATTATTAGTTTTTAGAATGATAATTAACAAATTTTTTATTTTTATAGTGAAACAAAATTCAAATCTGCCAATCAAGTGTACATGCACGCCTGCGAAGTTCATTGTCCCAAAGATGATGAGGCAGTCATTTGCCAATGGGACAGATGTGATGCTTTGAAGCGCAAACGGTTTTCTCTAATGACACATTTGCATGATAAACATTGTAATGTAGAGGTAAGAATTATTTTTATTTTGAACCATATACAGGGTGTATATTTTAAGTAATACCACTATTGCTATATCCTAAACGGTAAGAGCTACAAAGCCGGTTAAATTAGAAAAAAGTTGCCTTTTTTGATGTCCATTCAAGACTTGTTTATAGCGTTGCCAAATTCTTTTTAGTTTACGAAATACAGGGTGATTTCTGAAAAGCGTCTGAAATTATTCCATTAATTATTTCGAAAACTATTGATATTCGAGACATAATTTGAATCTGAAAGTTTTATAATTTTTTTTGCTCTACAACATGGCATCTTCAAATTTCGAATCCCACATTTCGTGCTCGAGCAACCATCATCAACTTTATTTTTATAAATACGGACCTGGATTTTTTATGTTATTTTTAGAAAGGGAAAGAGGGGCGCTTTTTGAAAATGACATAAAAAATCCAGATCCGTATTTAAAAAAATTAAGTTGATGATGGTAGCTCGATCACGAAACGTCGGATTTAAAATTTGAAGATGCCATGCCATGTTGTAGAACGAAAAAAAATATAAAACTTTCAAATTTAAATTGTGTCTCGAAAATCAACAGTTTTCGAAATAATTGATGAAATATTTTTGGGTGTTTTTTAGGAATCACCCTGTATTTCATAAACTAAAAGGAATTTGGCAACACTGTAAACGAGTCGTAAATAGGCATCAAAAAGGGCAACTTTTTTCTAATTTAACCGCCCTTATAGCTTTTACCGTTTCGGATATAGCAATAGTCGTATCACTTAAAATATACACTCTGTATATAATTTTATTTTTAACCATATATGTAATGTTGACATTACCGACTTTTTGAAAATGTCACTTTACTGACTTTTCATTCACCTGCTCCACTTCCCGTCCTCATTTCCTGTCCTCACTTCCCGTCCTCATTTCAATATGTTTTTATGGCAAGTATTGTTGAGCTTTTTTCAAAGTTGATGACAATGACATGAAATTAAGGTAAATAGCATGAAGCTACGTTCACATTCAATTTCATTTCTAATTTAAATTAGCAAAAATTATGGTTAAAAATAAAATAGTATACTATGCTCGACAGGAAATTTAATTACTCGACAGTAATAGCTAATTTCCCATCTCGAATTGTAATATACTATTCACATTCCTTATTGGTTTGAAGGTTCGAAAATGTCACTTTACTTTTGGTTACTTTAACGCAGGCTGAAAGTGACCGTTCTCCTGTCCTTATATTTGGCCGAGTTCGTTTTTGTCATCTTTTTCGTCGATTTCCTCCGAAATTTTGACAGGCGCGTGATTTTTAACTTGAAACTGTCTCATCCAATCACATGCCTGTCAAAATTTCACGAAAAAGATGACAAAAACGAACTCGGCCAAATATAAGGAAATTTCATAAGATGTCAATGTCGGTGTCAGACTGTCCTCTTTTCACTACAAAAATTTGAAAATTTTCGTTTTAGTAGTTTTCCAGAAAAGTATGAAAATGTTAGGAAGATGTATTTGCTTTATTCTGCTTTTTGGAGGCTGATTTTCAAGAATTTCCCAGATCGTAGTTTTCCACAGGGAAAATGTAAAAGTGTGGCATAATGAGCTCTCAACCTTCCACTTTTCACTATAAAAATTTGAAAATTTTCGCTTAAGTAGATTTTCAGAAAAGTATGAAAATGTTAGGGAGATGTATTCTTAATCCTCTGCTTTTCACTTGAAAAATTTGGAAAATGTCGCTTCGTAGTTTTCCACAGGAAATATGTAAAAGAATGGCATAATGAGCTCTTAACCTTCTACTTTTCACTTAAAAAAATTGGAAATTTTCGCTTCAGTGGTTTTTCAGAAAAATATGAAAATGTAGGGCGATGTATTTGCTTTTTGGAGGTTGATTTTCAGGAATTCTCCAGATTGTAGTTTTCCACAAGAAAAATGTAAAAGAGTGGCATAATGAGCTCTTAACCTCCTACTTTTTACTACAAAAATTTGACATTTTTCGCTTTAGTGGTTTTCCAGAAAAGTATCAAAATGTAGAGAGATACATTTGCTTTTTGGAGATTGATTTTCAAGAATTATCCAGATCATAATTTTCCACAGGAAAAATATAAAAGTGTGGTATAAAAAACTTTTAACCTTCCACTTTCCACTACAAAAATTTGAAAATTTTCGCTTCAGTAGTTTTCCAGAAAAGTATGAAAATGTTAAGGAGATGTATTTGCTTTTTGGAGGTTGATTTTCAGGAATTCTCCAGATCGTAGTTTTCCACAGGAAAAATGGAAAAGAATGACATAATGGAGCTCTCAACTTTCCACTTTTCACTACAAAAATTTGAAAATTTTCGCTTCAGTAGTTTTCCAGAAAAGTATGAAAGTGTTAGGGAGATGTATTTGCTTCATTTTGCTTTTTGGAAGTTGATTTTCGAGAATATCCCAGTACGTAGTTTTCCACAGGGAAAATGTAAAAGTTTGGCATAATGAGCTCTTAATCCTCTGCTTTTCACTTAAAAAATTTGGAAGTTTTCGCTTCAGTAGTTTTCAAAAAAAGTATGAAAATGTAGACAAATACATTTGCTTTTTGGAGGTTGAGTTTCAAGAATTTCCCAGATCGTAGTTTTCCACAAGAAAAATGTTAAAGTGTGACATAATAAGTTCTTAACCTTTCACTTTACACTACAAAAATTTGAAAATTTTCACTTTAGTAGTTTTTTAGAAAAGTATGAAAATGTTAGGGAGATGTATTTGCTCCATTTTGCTTTTTGGAAGTTGATTTTCGAGAATTTCCCAGATCGTAGTTATCCACAGGGAAAATGTAGAAGTTTGGCATAATGAGCTCTTAATCCTCTGCTTTTCACTTGAAAAATTTGGGAAATTTTGCTTCGTAGTTTTCAAAAAAAAGTATGAAAATGTAAAGAGATACATTTGCTTTTTTGAGGTTGATTTTCAAGAATTTCCCAGATCGTAGTTTTTTACAGGAAAAATGTAAGAGAGTGGCATAATGAGCTCTTAACCTTCCACTTTTCAGTACAAAAATTTGAAAATTTCCGCTTCAGTGAATTTCCAAAAAAATATGAAAATGTAGAGAGATACATTTGCTTTTTAGAGGTTGATATTCAAGAATTTTCCAGGTCGTTGTTTTCCACAGGAAAAATGTAAAAGTGTGATATCATGAGCTTTTTGTCATATTTTTACCTTATTTTTTCAAAAATTAATGGTTCAAAATAAAATAGTATACATAATTCGGTGGAAAGTTTTCACATTATTGTCTTGAGAATTGGTTGACCTCGGCGCTTCGCACCTTGGTCAACCATAGTATCTCTCGACAATAATTAAACACTTTCCACCTCCGCATGTAATACTATTGCTGGTGTGGCTGATTCTCAACTTGAACGGTCTTGAAATTAATTAAAACATCACATCCATTCATTTCCAAATTTAATTATCTTCTTTTTCAAATCGAGGATATTTTCCATGTCATTCAAAAAACATCAGAATTTAATAATAAACTCTACCCTACAACCATTTTCTAGCAACCCTGATACTGCAACCTATTACATTGTTGTCAACAACCCTTTAATAATTCCCCCAATTCCCTGCTAGGGTTTATCTGACAACGTCAATTGCATATCACAAGTTGGGAAATAAAGATCTACTACACTGGAAATTTTCAAATTTGTTTTTTTTTACTATTTTTATAGGCAATGAAAGCTAGTTTGGTACGACGCAAGAAAATATCCCAAGGAATTAATGTGGAACCTCCTCCGCCATCTCCTACGACCCACCCTGGGTACGCCCCTGACGCTGCCCTACACGCCATCAAAAGACACGCATTGGATTTTGTTAATCCTAAAGAATTGCAGGTAGGATTTTTGTTTTATGTAATTTCTGATCTTGGGTGCATTTTGGGATAATAATTATTAAGAGTACCTATACTTAAACTTTTTCTGTGGTAGCCTTAAATCAATTTTAATTTGTACATAGATCAAAACATCAAAGCAAGGCGCCATTGCAACTATAAAAGTACCACTTCCACCTTCAGATCAGGTGAGACACCCTCTCTAACCCCTTTAAATAGTGGATGGAATTTTTTTTTTTTTCTTCTAATTTTGCTTTTTGCACTGATGTCTGAGGTGTTTTTTTTTTATTTTTTTTTTTTGCTCTTTATAACGCAGCTTGTTTTTTAACCAGAAAAATGTTGGTGATTGACTTGATAGAAAAAACAAAGACATTGTTTTTGATTTTTGAAAAATTTATTTCAGGACGACAATGAAGGGCCCGTAACAAAAAGTATCAGATTGACGGCGTCGTTGATTCTACGGAATTTGGCTATTTACAGTAGCAATTCGAAAAGGTAAGTCAAAATTGGAATATACAATGTGTACATAAAGTATGATACAGGGTGGATGTCAATATTTGAGGGAAGAATTTTTGAGTTCATTTTACCTTTAAACGTATGTCCTAAACGTCTTAGCTTTTAAAATAAAAGGTGATAAAGTTTTCAGAATTATTATTAATATTTGTAATATTCAGATATTTTAATGAATCCTGGCCTACATGAAGTATGTGAAAAAGAGACATTTTTTAATGTAACATATTTCAGTAAATTTCCACCAGTGGCGGTCGTATGGATTTTGACTTGCCTATTTTGGCAGACATTGATGGTAATACATCACTGATTTTCCTTAAAATGACAAATATTCTTGAAATTCCCAAGATGATCGCGACTTAAATATAAATAGCATGAAAAAAGAGGATCCAAAATACAAGATATTGCAAGATATGTTCGACTCACATCAACTCACCAACCACTGTCTAGGTCCAACACGAATATTTCCTGCACAGAACGGATTATCTATATCATCAATCGACTACATGGCAACGAACTTTCTAATGAATATTCTAGCTTGCAAGTCATCTCAAGCCCACATATCAGACCATCTTCTACAGCGACTTGAAGTTAATCTATCAGCAAAGGTTGCAAACGAAATAACTCCAATATTTAAAAATATCAGAATAAAATCCCATGACAATTTGAACAGGTTCAAAAACAACCTGAAACTGGAAACCTGGGAAAATATTCATATGCCAGAACTGGAAACCGCATTTGATAATTTTCTACAAACACTCCAATGGCATTACGATACCACATGCCCCGTAAAAAGAATTAATATAAATAATAAAAAAGACAAAAAAAAACACTGGATCACTGAAGAACTAAAGAATCAAAAGCAAGAGTTAAAGCAACTTTATAATCTAACAAGGGAAACGAACTCTAGGGCAGGTCAGGAAGACTACAATAAAGAGAGAAAAAAGTATAGGCAAAATATTAGACAGGCGAAAATAAATTTTAATGAGCAAAAGATTATAGAGTCATCTAAACAAAACAAAAGAAATATGGAACATTGTAAATGATGAGTTGGGCAGAGTTAAGCATTCCAAAATAATCGACCTCAAAATCGATGGTACCCTAATCAAAAATGATAAAGAAATCTCAAACCACTTTGGTAGATTTTTTTCGAATGTTGCGGAAATAAAAATATCAAGCCATTTCGGTGCCACTGTTTCGAATCGTCCAACCACCTCGCATCTGGTCGAAAACACCATCTTCCTCCATCCAGTGACTCCAACAGAAATTGCCGACATCATCATAGGTCTCAAAAACAAAACAAGTTGTGGCCCTGATGGAATAAATACCAGTGTGGTAAAGAGGGTCTGTCCTGAGTTGTCTTACCCCTTAGAAGTACTAGTGAATAAATCAATCTCTGAGGGAGTATTTCCATCCAGCTTAAAACTAGCTACCGTAGTTCCTGTTTTCAAAAAAGGCCTGTCAACGGATATCGAAAACTATCGACCGATATCCATATTATCCGTATTTTCAAAAATATTTGAAAAGGTACTACACAGTAGAATAACCCACTTCTTAGAAAGATTTGAAATCTCGGATGCCTAATAATGTCCTTCTTATCAGAGCGAAAAATACAGGTGAGACTGGGAGAAGATCTGTCTGACACTCACTCTGTTAATATTGGAGCACCCCAGGCCTCAGTGCTGGCGCCGCTGATTTTTCTGCTCTTCATCAATGACCTAAAACTACCTGGCCTTACAATTAAGTTTGCGGATGATACAACTGCAGCTATATCGGCTGATAACGAAAAAGAAGCGATGAAGAAGTTGGATGAAATTTGTTTCCATATGAGTTCCTGGTGTTTTAGTAATAAGCTTATTCTCAACAACTCAAAAACAGTAACCATACATACATTTTTATAATTCCAAACCGAAAATTGAGCTCAAGGAAACCGAAGAAGCTGTAAAATTTCTAGGAACTTATCTTGACAAACAACTTCAATGGCACACCCAAGTGGATCATGTATGCTCCAAACTCAATTCCGCCCATTTTGCCCTACTCAAGCTTAGACAAGTCGTCGAAAGACACGCGCTATTGTCAGCTTACTATGCCCTAGCCTACCATCACATGTCTTATAATATCATTCTATGGGGACAAGCTGTTGGCGTGGGTAGAGTATTCATCATCCAAAAGCGGATAGTAAGGTTAATATATGGCCTTAAACCACAGGAAAGCTGCAGTCCAACCTTCAAGGACCAAAAACTACTTACTCTTCCGTCCATCTATATATATAAGTGTGCGATATATGTATATAAAAACAAAGATAGATTTCTAAAAAATGGAGAAAATCATCTATATTCTACCAGGAAAAGCAACGAACTTAGCCTTCCACGACATAGCACTGCTTTATTTGAGAAGTCTCCTCAATATGCATGTATAAAGGTCTACAATAGACTACCAGGAGAAATAAAGACTGAACAGACTGAAAAAAGATTCAAAGTTAAATTAAAGCAATTTCTCTGCGAAAATTGTTTCTATTCCTTTAGTGACTTTATAATAAAAATGTAAATGGGAATGTTTAATACTATGTCTCTCTACGTCAACGCGATTTAGTTGCTCTATGTTATATAATAATTGTTGTGACTGTTTATATACTAAGTTTATTGAAATACTTGATGTTATTATTGTGAATTTTTTATTATTAAGTGCCTTCTATTATTTTTTTATTATTACTATATTTTTTACTATTATCATGATTCAATATTGTGACAAAGCCACATTTACATTGTAAATCTAAGGTGAATAAAATGAAATAAAAAAATAAATAAATAAAATAAATAAAAAATAATTTTCACTCAAAATAATTTTGCATGATCATAACAATATTGTTAATATGACTCACCATGCCACCAAAATAGTTGAAACTTTTTGATTTTCATTGGCTCTTGATTGTTCGGAGAAAAATTATCAATCCCAAGATTAAAAACCTGTAAAAATCAAAATTTGAATTATTACTGGCTCTTGATTGGCTAGATATTTCTACTAGTAGCCAGAATCGTCTTAACTGATTTTCATTGGGTCTTGATTACTTCAAGAAAAATAATCCCAAAAACAAAAGCCTGTAAAAATCAAAATCGTGTTAAGCATTTTGGGGTGATTTATCAATTTTTCAATTTTTCTGAGTGCCTTTTTTTATAGATTTCGGGTCCAAATCTGAGAATAATTTAGTGTATGGAGTTTGAGGGATGTTGATTGACCATTAGGATACAAAATCTCGACAAAAAAAAATTTGAAATTTCATCGTTTTAGTAAGAAGGTACCTACCTTATGATTTAGATTTTGGAAAATTTTGAAAGGTCATAATTTTTTTTCTATTATAGATAGAAAGCTGAAACTTTCACTGAATTTTATCCCTTTCAAAGGACTACAATCCCTGAAAATTTCAGCTTATTTGCACTTATGGTTCCTGAGATAAAATCGTGTTAAGCAATTTGGAGTGATTTATCAATTTTTCAATTTTTCTGAGTGCCTTTTTTCATAGATTTCGGCTCCAAATCTGAGAATAATTTAGTGTATGGAGTTTGGGGGATGTTGATTGACCATTAGGATACAAAATCTCGACAAAAAAAAATTTGAAATTTCATCGTTTTAGTAAGAAGGTACCTACCTTATGATTTAGATTTTGGAAAATTTTGAAAGGTCATAATTTTTTTTTCTATTATAGATAGAAAGCTGAAACTTTCACTGAATTTTATCCCTTTCAAAGGACTACAATCCCTGAAAATTTCAGCTCATTTGCACTTATGGTTCCTGAGATAAAATCGTGTTAAGCAATTTGGGGTGATTTATCAATTTTTCAATTTTTCTGAGTGCCTTTTTTTTATAGATTTCGGGTCCAAATCTGAGAATAATTTAGTGTATGGAGTTTGGGGGATGTTGATTGACCATTAGGATACAAAATCTCGACAAAAAAAAATTTGAAATTTCATCGTTTTAGTAAGAAAGGTACCTACCTTATGATTTAGATTTTGGAAAATTTTGAAAGGTCATAATTTTTTTTCTATTATAGATAGAAAGCTGAAACTTTCACTGAATTTTATCCCTTTCAAAGGACTACAATCCCTGAAAATTTCAGCTCATTTGCACTTATGGTTCCTGAGATAAAATCGTGTTAAGCAATTTGGGGTGATTTATCAATTTTTCAATTTTTCTGAGTGCCTTTTTTTTATAGATTTCGGGTCCAAATCTGAGAATAATTTAGTGTATGGAGTTTGGGGGATGTTGATTGACCATTAGGATACAAAATCTCGACAAAAAAAAATTTGAAATTTCATCGTTTTAGTAAGAAAGGTACCTACCTTATGATTTAGATTTTGGAAAATTTTGAAAGGTCATAATTTTTTTTCTATTATAGATAGAAAGCTGAAACTTTCACTGAATTTTATCCCTTTCAAAGGACTACAATCCCTGAAAATTTCAGCTCATTTGCACTTATGGTTCCTGAGATAAAATCGTGTTAAGCAATTTGGGGTGATTTATCAATTTTTCAATTTTTCTGAGTGCCTTTTTTTATAGATTTCGGGTTCAAATCTGAGAATAATTTAGTGTATGGAGTTTGGGGGATGTTGATTGACCATTAGGATACAAAATCTCGACAAAAAAAAATTTGAAATTTCATCGTTTTAGTAAGAAGGTACCTACCTTATGATTTAGATTTTGGAAAATTTTGAAAGGTCATAACTTTTTTTCTATTATAGATAGAAAGCTGAAACTTTCACTGAATTTTATCCCTTTCAAAGGACTACAATCCCTGAAAATTTCAGCTCATTTGCACTTATAGTTCCTGAGATAAAATCGTGTTAAGCAATTTGGGGTGATTTATCAATTTTTCAATTTTTCTGAGTGCCTTTTTTTATAGATTTCGGCTGCGAGTGCTACTTCATAAGCAGTAGCAGTCATTGCTAAAATTTGTAATTAGGAAGTAGAACATTGTAATTGTACCGTTGTTTTATGAATGAGCATGTTTGGTATTAAACTTTAAGTCAAATAATATTCAAAAGGTAAGACGTTTAGGACATACATTCATAATATGAAGTTTTCTTCTCAAAATGAACTCAAAAATCGCTTCCCTAAATATTGACATCAAATTAAAAAAACACCCTATATACAGGGTATCTGGAGTAACTTGAAGTATATGGGGATTTTGGAAACCATTTAAGATACCATACAGGGTAAACCAAATGAGGAAAAAGTTGCGCATTCAAGTGCCTATGAATATTCTGTCATCAACTTCTTTGAACTCTAAATAGTAACGGATGTTCAGGGCAAAAAATAAAAAAGTGCGTGTTTTAAAATCCTTTATATCTTTAATCTTGTATATCTGATGTTTAATGAAATTGATGACAGATTATTATTGATTGAGCAACTTTTTCCCCATTTGGTCCACCGTGTATCTTCAACGATTGCCCAATTTCCCATGTACTTCAACTTATTTTGGACACCCTGTATAGTTTATTGGTGACATTGCAGTAGAAATGTATTAAGATGGAATAGAACTTATTCAATAAATGCTCAAAAATTAAGGCTTAAGGTGGGTTTTAGCAAATTGTAACTCATTTGTTATATTCCTTTACTTGTTGAATTAAATCAGTACATTTTAAATTGAATTTTACAAGTTTTGATAATGAATCATGTGATTTTATTATTTTACTTTGTCATTTTCCTCATTTTTCCTTGGCAATACTTCAATTCTCTAACTGCCAAATTCCTTGCTCCAAACATCAATTCTAATATCCAAAACACTTTCTCCAATAATTCAATTTTACACTAAAAAGTTCTATTCCAACTTGAATGAATATTTGAGTCTAAAAATTCCATTTTTCTTTAGGTACTTAAAGTCGTACGAGTCCCACTTAGCAAATATCGCCTTAAGTAACGTAGAATCTTCAAGAACAATAGCACAAATACTGTACGACATCAACGACGGAACTACCCACCATAGGTGACCTGTTTGTCCAAGTGAAAAGAGTGTGAATGTGAACAACTGTGTATAGTAGTTAAGTTGTAAATTATTTAATTGAATTGTACAAAAATGTTAATTGTAGTAAGGTTAAGAGCCTGTTGTTATTTTTATATATAATTTACTAGGGTGACGATTGAAACAAAAAAAAAAGGCTTCTAAATTGTTAGGACCCTTTTTAGTCTTAAATAAACACTAAAACTGTTTTTTTTTTTTTTAGTTCTGTGCAATTTATTTTTGAACGTGTAAATAATTTTGTATTTTTTAATGTGATAGGAACACATTATTCATTTTATCAGTATTATTGTTCATTTGAACTACTTCTTGGAGGTAGTGGATAATTCAACAGGTCACAAAACTGAATCTCGACTGATGAAAGTTATAACGAGGCACACTTGAGGTGTGCCAGCATATCTTCCTTCTTAACCAAGCCTGTACAATTGTCAATGAAAATAAACTGCATTTAATGTGTGTCTATTTTTTAAATTTTGAGTATTTGTTTGTTTTATTAAATTAATGCAATCTTTATGATTTGTGAAAAGAAAATTTATCCTTCCTTTATTCCTTTGTTGGAACATTAATATTAATGTTTCAAATGATGTATTGATTTGTCTAGCAGTTTCTTTACAATGCTATCATAACGGTGAAAAGGGTAAATTCGATATTGATTGAAGGGGTGTCATTGTCTGGCACTACGGGCAGAGGGGTAGACTCGAGACTCACACTTTCGCACAAACAGGATATTCAGCTAGAATAGAAAGTTATTTTTGTCACAAGTACCTACCTAAAATGAAGTTTTCCAGGACGAACCATTGCTGTTTCCAGACGAGGCGTCAGCCGAGTCCAGAATAGCAGATGAGTCCTGAAAAACTTTGTTAGGTACGTGTGACAAACACTATTTTATTTTTGTCATATGCTCCCAAAAACAGCTATTTTACGGACTCATTCAAGTCCGTAAAATGCTTCTTTTTAGGATTTTTTTTTCTTTCTGGATGCACCTTTATGATTTCAAAAATTAAGGAAATTGTGCAAATTTCAGCGTTCTGAAGAATTCTAAAAAGCGTATGAAAAAAAATAGTGTTTGTCACACGTACCTAACGAAGTTTTTCAGGACTTATCTGCTATTCCGGAATCAGCTGAGGGCTCGTCTTGAAATAGCAATGATTCGTCCTGAAAAACTTCATTTTAGGTACTTGTGACAAAAATAACTATTATGGCTTTTTCCAAATTATAACTTTTTTTATATAAAATAAAATAAATGTTGATGTGAAATTCTCAAAACTCTTCACCTACTTCCACAAAACATCCTTTAACAAGCCAAAAATCAAACTGCTAACAAATATTTGTATTTTTAATAGAACAAATCAACAGACAATAAAAGATAAGGAAATGCGACATATTGGTCCCCAAAACAATTAATTTTCTACTAACAACATCTATTTCGATCTTTTGGAAATCTACATAACAAAATTAACAAATAATTTACAGCAGAAAATAGCTATTGTTATTTTAAGATAATCCTTTCATCAACTGCGGCCCAATATTCAATTTAGCGGCAATTTTAAGTTGCGAACTTGCTGCGTCTCTAAGCGAAAACAAGTGGACCATTTCCATTTCTGATCGGGCTAGAGCGATAGCTTTGTTGAATAAGTCAATGGCTATCACCAAATTGCCTCTAAAATTTTATTATTTCAAAAACAGTGTTTGTATTATAAATTAGTCACTTACCGTTGTACTTCTACAGTTCCCAAAGTCTCAAAAGCAAATTCGCACTTTTCGTCTATACTAATGGCTTGTCGCATTAGTTGAACTGCGTTTTCAATTTCGCCTTTCCATTGTAACAATAGTAGGCCTCTGTGTACGTAAACTGAGGCGTTGGTAGGATCTACTTTCATAGCTTTTTGGTATAATTCTTCAGCGTGTTGGAATTCTTGTCTTTCAGTTTGGACCTGAAATTATGTATTTAATTTGTTTTCAATAGATCACAATTTTGTAATTTTCCTATTAGTCTGGGAGACGACCACATTTTTCCTACCCCGATCGAGTTATGTGTCGACACTATTATCAATATACAGGGTGGAAAATTAAAAAGGATCCACCTGGATTTTCTCGAAAATTATCAGGAAATTAAAAAAACGCCGAAACACGTCGATTTTGTTTGCAAGGGGGACACTTTTTGGCTATTTCAAAATTTTCCTAGATTGCACCCCCTTACCGGGTGAATTGCACCCTCAAAAGTTGAATAGGGAAACTGGGTCGAGTGATACCTTGTTTGAGAGGTATTTGAGATGACTTTACAGATCTGTAATTTATTTCGAAATCTGACTACCAATTTTCAAGATATTCGCCTTGGAAGTTGCCATGTGGCAAAAAGAGAAAATGTTTTTTGTACATTTCTACAAGAAAAAATTGAAATTCCTGAAACACGTCAATTTTGTTTATTTTGAACCTTTGTTTCTTTGTTAGTTTGAACCTCTTGAAACAACCTTTCAAACATGACCCACTTTTCATATTTTCACGAAACACACATTCTCTTTTCGCCCCATGGCAACTTCCGAGGCAACATCTTGAAAACTAGAAGTCAGATTTCGAAAAAAATGACCAGATCTGTAAAGTCATCGCAAATACCTCTCAAACAAGGTACCACTCGACCCAGTTTCCCTATTCAACTTTTGAGGGTGCAACTCACCCCGCTCAGGAGGTGCAATCTAGGAAAATTTTGAAATAGCCAAAAAGTGTCCCCCTTGCAAACAAAATCGACGTGTTTCAGCGTTTTTTTAATTTCCTGATAATTTTTCCTGATAATTTTCGAGAAAATCCAGGTGGATCCCTTTTAATTTTCCACCTTGTATAGTATTATGTGCATCTATTAACATGTTCGCTGCCAGAGAGATTTCGGTTGATCGGGTCCAAAATGCCAATGTGAAAACTTATATTTTATAATCGGAATAGGTCTAAATAACATAAAATATTCATCCAAAGTAGTACCTGACCCATATTTTTGCAAGAAAATACCCTCCGAGTTATCTCGTAGTTGGCACCTGTATATGAAAATTTGTATACATGTGCCAACTTCAAGTTAACTCGTGAGATCAGGCGAAAATATGAAAATACGATCAGATCAGATCAGGCGAAAATAAGAAAATACGACGTGAAAGCCGCTATTTCTGCGCAATTTGTAAGGAAAAACCTGCATTAGGTGTTGAGTGAATTTCATTGGTTGGAAACAGTCAGGAAACTAGTTTCAACCAATGAAATTCACTCCTTCTGGTTTGAGATTTCTGTGCGAAGAGACCTTAAATCAACTTATTGACACCTTTAATTTGACACATCATCAGGAATACCGGTTAAAACATGCACATAATACTATACAGGGTTAGTAAAAAGTACTGCAACACTTAAATATCTTCAAAACTGCTTAAGCCGCGTTCACACAATTTGGAATCTAACAGTTTTCAGGCATGCGGAATTCAACAGTGGTATTGACAATGTTGCCAGATTTCCCAGTTTTGCGCTACACATAGTCTTTTTGTTATCTTAAATAGAATGCCCCATTTATTTTTATTGCAATGAATTGGGCATGCCAAATTTGATAAGACTTCAAATTTTCAGAATTCTATCTCTACTAGTTGTTGAAATATGACAACACCGTATTTTCGGTGAAAAGTATCGCAACGCTTGAATATCTTCAAAGGCACGTTCACGAAATTTGGCATCTGGGGGTTTTTGAGCAAGTGAGATTTAACCGTGATATCGGCATTGTTGCCAGATTTCCGAGTTTTGCCCTACAAGTAGCCTTTTTACTATCGCGAATAGAATGCCCCATTTATTTTTATTGCAATAAATTGGACGTGTCAAATTTGATAAGATTCCAAATTTTCAGAATTCTATCTCCACTAGTTGCTGAAATATGCCAACACCGCATTTTCAGTGAACGGTATCGCAACGCTTGAATATCTTTAAAAATCCGCTTGCTCGTCCACTAAATTCGGTATCTGGGGATTTATAGGCAAGCGAAATTCAACTGTGATATCGGCATTGTTGCCAAGTTTCCCAGTTTCGAGCTACACATAGTCTTACTCGTGGCTTATGGTTTTTTTTTCCTTCAATAATACGAGTTACTTGTTCATGAGGTATTCATATTTCCGGGAGTTTCCGATAAGTTTGCGGCTCCTCCTGAAATAGGTAGGTAACTATCCCAGAATGATTATCACTATAGTAGTATTTAACAGTACAAGCAGCATATTGGAAATTTAGAATCTCATCAAAATTTGAACTAATTCATTGCAATAAAAATAAATTTATTCAAGATAACAAAAAGACTACGTGTAGCGCGAAACTGAGAAACTTGGCAACAATGCCGATATCACAGTTGAATTTCGCTTGCCTATAAATTCCCAGATAGGTATCGAATTAAGTGGACGAGCTCAAGCGGGTTTTAAAGATATTCAAGCGTTGCGATACCGTTCACTGAAAATGCGGTGTTGGCATATTTCAGCAACTAGTGGAGATAGAATTATGAAAATTTGGAATCTTATTAATTTTGGCACGTCCAATTTATTGCAATAAAAATAAATGGGGCATTCTATTCAAGATAACAAAAAGACTACGTGTAGCGCAAAACTGGGAAATCTGGCAACATTGAAAATAGCACTGTTGAATTCCGCATGCCTGAAAACGGTCAGATTCCGAATTGTGTGAACGCAGCTTAAGCAGTTTTGAAGATATTTAAGTGTTGCAATACTTTTTACTAACCCTGTATATTGATAATAGTGTCGACACATAACTCGATCGGGGTAGGAAAAATGCGGTCGTATCCCTAACTATAATATAGGCAATTTGAGAAATACAGGGTGTCCCATGGTGGATAGCATATTAAACGTTTATGGAGAAAGAAAAAGCGGATCATTTTGAAAATTTGGCAACTGGGATAAACAACCATAATCTACACTTTAAAATTATTTTTGACCATGCGGTATTGCCGTTTCTACTCTAAACCAGTGGCAAGATCGCTATTTTAAATGGAACACCCTGTATGTGATTGCATATTTGGTTTCTATGTAAAATTCTGAGCAGATTTCATATGACATACCCTATACCTAAGTTCAAATGTTTTGGAAATATTGTCAGTTGAAAATTGACTTTTTGCAACTTTGACAGGCTGTAAAACCTAAACGGTTAATTTTAGAGGAAAACCTACCAACTTTGAATTTAATCCATGCTTAAAAATTCCAATAAAATTTAATCTCAGATTAAATTCAAAGTTGGTGTTAAATGATAGTTCATGAAAATCTAAGATAGGAATGTAAAATCGGTTTTCCTCTAGAATTAATCGTTTAGGTTTTACAGCCTGTCAAAGTTGCAAAAAGCCAATTTTCAACTGTCAATATTTCCAAAACAGTTAAACTTAGGTATAGGATATATCACATGAAATCTGCTCAGAATTTTATGTAGAATCCAAATATGCAATCACATACAGGGTGTTCCATTTAAAATAGCGATGTTGCCACTAGTTTAGAGTAGAAGCGGCAACACCGCATAAACAAAAATATTTTTAAAATGTAGATTATGGTCGTTTATACTGGTTGCCAAATTTTCAAAATGATCCGCTTCTTAGTTTTCCATTAACGCCTAATACGCCATCCACCGTGGGACGTTAGTAATATATAATTTGAAAAATTCTTACTTGAGCAAACATAATATAAGTCTCTGAACAGGAAGGGAATTTCGTAATGGCGCTCCTAAAATCTTCAATACTCTTCATCAGCGTGCTAACATCATGAACTTGAGATGCAAATCTATAATCCGTGAAACATTTTTGGATAACTGCTATAGGGAAATTTGGATTCAATTTGACTGCCATTTCGAAATCTTTCCTTGCTGCCTCGTTTTGTTCTTCTGTCAAAAGCATCACTTGGCCTCTATGATGGTACACATCTTTAAAAAAAAACATTAATATGTGCTCTAGTGTTAATAATTATCAAAATTACCTGATATATCTGGTCCCAATGCGATAGCTTTATTAAAATCATTCAAACATTCGCTCAATTTTTCAGTTTGCATATAAATTGAAGCCCTCTTAATTAACGCATTCACTTTAATATTTACATCTGCTTGTTCTGAGTCAATAATAGAAGTCAAATCTTCTAGAGCCTCTTTAAATTGGCCAGTCAAAAAATAAAATGAGCCCCTCAAAGACAATGCTTCGATTTTAAAGTTTGACTCTGATTCGCTAAGATTAAGTTCTTCAGTGCAGGCTGGAATGACTTCTTCGTATTTTTCTGTAGCAAAAGCGAGTTTTGCTTTTAAAAATCCTTTTAGTTCGCCTTGGCCTAAAGGATCAGTGGTTTCTAAAAGTTTTGTATGGACAGGATCTTGTGAAAATGAGGCGAAATATGTTCTGACGAAATTTTTGGATGGGATTAAAGGAACTCTTGTTTTCATTGCCTCTGAGGCGTTTTTCTTTCCGAGTTCTTTGAGGACTCTGTCGGCCATCAAAAGGGAGTTTTGGCTGCCGAAATTTTGCAATAGGCAAACTGCTGTGATGTCGTCTAGGGCACTTTCATAGTCTTTGACCATTTCGTGGGCTTTGGCTCTCCTAGAAAAAAAAAAAAATAAATAAATAAGCAAAAATAAAAAGTTCAGGATTGGCATACACAAAAACCAAAGAGGTTTTTGACACTGTTGAAACCAAATTTATATCTTAATTAAATCGTTTTGTTGAAAATTTAATTGGCTTTAATTAGAGCTTAATTACATTGAAATCGGATGAAAATTAACGTAGCTGTGTAATTTCAAATTTGAAGCTTCTCAAGTGCAAAACTGTTAGCACAAAACTGACTGTTAGAACCAAATTGAAATCTTAATTATGAGGTTTGTAAAGAATTTAATTAGCTTTAATTAGAGCCTAATTACATACATACAGAGGCAAAGACTGTCTCAGTTTCATTTTTGGAAAATTTTCAATGAATAATTCAATTGTGAAGCTTCTCAGCTGCAACCAAGGCTGCAACATTGTTGAGAATAAATTGAAATATTAATTAATAGATTTGTAGATAATTTGATTGGCTTTAATTAAAGATAAACTACACTGAAATCAGATGAAAATTAACAAAGTTGTGAGGCAAAAACTGTCTCAGTGTCATTTTTAGGAAATTTTCAGTGTTTGATAATTTTAATTTTGAAGCTTCTCAGCTGCAAAACTGTTGAGAGGATATTGAAATCTTAATTATTAGATTTGTAGAGAATTTAATTGGCTTTAATTAGAGCCTAATTACATTAAAATCGGATGAAAATTAACGGAGCTGCAAGGCAAATACTGTCTCAATGTCATTTTTGGAAAATTTTCAATGTTTGATAATTTCAATTTTAAAGCATCTCAGATATAAAATTGGAGAACCAAATTTTAAATCTTAATTAGCAGGTCTGTAGAGAATTTAATTGGCTTTAATTAGAGCCTAATTACATTAAAATCGGATGAAAATTAATGGAGATGCAAGGCAAAAACTGTCTCAATGTCATTTTTGGAAAATTTTCAATGTTTGATAATTTCAATTTTGAACCTTTTCAGGTGTGAAAGTGATGAACCAAATTGGAAGAATCTTAACATTTTTGACCTAAAAACAAGAAATGATATCCAGATACCAACAAATTTCACCAAATAGTAGAATCTGAAGCTTATTTATTTGTTTTTGGAAACTGAATTCTTATCATCTGAGAACAAGTTCTGAATCTTCAAATTCAGGATTGAAAAAAAAATTAAAGAATCTGAAGTTCGGGACCTGAGAATAAGAACAACACTCTGTGTCTAAATTTAAAAATTGAAGAATCTAAAATTTCTTTTTAAAGAATGAATTTTTATTCGAGCTACAAAATCTTCAAATTCAAGATTCACAATGAAAGGATCTTTCTTTATGAATCTTATGAGAACAAAATTAAAATTCTGTCAAGAAAGCTTAGAGAACTGCATTTCTATAATCTGAATTGTGTTAAAATTGAAAATTCAAAATAATGAAAGGTGAAAATGAGAATAGATTCCAGACTCTAGAAAATTTGTGCAAATTACAGAATTCAGTGCTTCTTCGAAATTTGAGACAAGCCTCAGAAATTCTAAATTTAAGTTTCTCAGAGAAAGAATCTGCACTCTGCACCTAAGAACAAGAACAGACTTATGCCTGTAGGATATATTATGATTAGATAGTAGAATCTGAAGCACCTTTTAAAGATCAGAACTGCACTTTAAAATTTTCAAATGTGAGATCTACAATGATAAAAGTTTGACGTTACTCTAGATCTAAAACAAATAAATAGGTCAAATAAATATATAGGGTGACTGGTAAGTAGAAGTATTCTTTTGAGGAGGTGAAAGTAGAGCCCATTTACTACCGATTAAACATCATTTACCTCTATACCATCCTCAACAGTTTTTGAGACATTTATTATTTTTTAATTTCCAAGAAATTCGTTTCTTTGCGCGGTAAATAATTAAAATTAAGGAAAATAATAAAAGCCATTTTAAAGGCCGCTTTTAAAATTATAAACTGACACACTCACACAAATATTTCCATTGAAAATTATTGAAACAATAACATTAACTATCAAATTATTTCGGTTTAAATTTAACTTTTCTTGTCAAGTTACAAACTAGTCGTTACATTCATGCTTAAAAATTTCGAAAAATTTATAGTAAATCAAGCGTACAAATTATTAATAAAAGTTCTCGATATTATTGTCTTCAGAATAAGGCACATTATTTTAGCATTAGTCTTTTGTTTTATTATTAAATAAATAGGTCTTATTCGTAAGAGTAACCAATATTAGGAAAAAATTACTCGATTTGTTTTTCATACCAAGTGTTACAATAGAAATGTTGTCAAATATTGGTGTTAACATTTACCTAAATAAGGTATGTTCCTTATTATTTTGTTAATTTTAAATATTTACCTCCCAAAAAAGTGAATTTCTTAAAAATAAAAAATATCTCCAAAACTGTTGAGAATGGTATAGAGGTAAATGATGTTTAATCGGTAATAAATGGGCTCTACGTCCACTTACCAGTCACCCTGTATAGTACAATCTTGAGTTTTCTTCCTAAAGATTCAATCTTTATCATTTGAGCAGACGAGCTTCAGAAATTCCAAATTCAAAACTCACAATGGAAGAATCTCACGTTCTGGGCCAGAAAAATTCTGCTTCTGAGAAATCTGAAGCTTAAACACGTTATTTTGGATCTCAGAAATGAATCTTGAAAATTTCCTCAAATCAGAGAATTCAAAAGTTTTCCTTGAAGACTGAATTATCAGAGATTAACTTCAGAATCTCCAATTCAAGAATAAAATTCTACTTCTGAAAAAATATGTGTAAATCATAGAATCTGAAGCTTACTTTTTGATTTGGATTTTTAACAAATTATAACTGAAATGCTATAATAGATAGAAAGCTGATATTTTTATTGGAGCTTATTCTACAATCCCTGAAAATTTTTAACTCATTTGGACTTATAGTTCCAAAGATAAAATCAATTCTATTTATCAATTCAGTTATTCAAATCAGTTCAAACAAGAGCCAAAAATATTCAAAAGTTGAATTCATATAGGTACATAGTTAATTTAGTTATAATTCAAATTTTGAATATTCTTGTCTATAGTTCAAAAATTGAGTTTGGATCAGGGTTGGCATGCACAAAAATCCACCATCCATCAATATTGACAAAAACCCAGTGGGCTTTGGGTCTTTTGTGTCAAAACCCCATTCATTCAGAACTCATTTTTACCATAATGCCAAATATCAATCCAAAATTTAAGATTATTCACATTTTTCTTGTCTATATTGACTATAGGTATTAAACAAAATATAAATCCTAAAGAAAAATGGTCAACTTATAGGTATGATTGAATCAATTTTTAGATACAAAAGTGAAAATCAAAACTTACTATTCTCAAGATAATTACTAGTGGTAAAGTAACTAAAAAAAGAATTTGTACTAATCAACTATGTAATAAAATGAAACGAGGGGTAAACTACTAATGGAAAATATTGTAAATTTTTCTGGGAATCAATCAGGAATACATGGAAATCACTTGGAAATCCTTGGGAATTGCTAGAAATTTCCTAGGACTCCATGGGAATCCATTGGCAATTGCTGAGAATCACGTGGTAATTGCTGAGAATATCATCTCATTCTAACCCAGAAATGGTGTATCATGAAATGTCATTACATATCATACATTTTAAACAATATAGTGTACTGGTCAGTTGTGTAAGAGTTTAGAACTTGAAGAAGAAGAAGAACTAGATAAAGATTAGGCCTGTTCTTACAGAAATTACAAATTATTCAGAGCGTTTTTGATTGGTGCAAATCGCTAACAAGTTTTCTGACTATTTCCAAGCAATTAAATTCGCTCTGACTGGTTTGTGATTTCTGTGATAACATATCTACAGTATGAAAATGTTGTAGATCATAAAAATGAAAACATGAATTTTGAAACCTCTC
The DNA here is from genome assembly GCA_917834065.1 of Ceutorhynchus assimilis. Classification (NCBI taxonomy): domain Eukaryota; kingdom Metazoa; phylum Arthropoda; class Insecta; order Coleoptera; family Curculionidae; genus Ceutorhynchus; species Ceutorhynchus assimilis. Next base: position 57,230,591 of record OU892279.1, read on the forward strand.
TCGAATCTGACTTGCCAAAAGAAGACACAGAACTTCTTCACACATCACGGTTTAGCGATTCGCTACAATTAAGAGATTATCCAGGGCTAAACTTTAATTTGGTTCTTTCCAGAGAAGCAGAGACGTTTGTCGATCGAGTATTAAAAGCTGAGAAAGATACAAGAGAAAAAGTGTCGGGAGTACAAGGCGATAAGAACTTGAAAAGGGAAAGTCTCACGAAAGTAGAATAAATACTAGGCAGTGCGAGAAGCAGAGACAATAGCACATCTGAATCAGAATCAGGAATAAGTTTGTTGAGTGAAACCCTAACTGAAGGTATTTCTGATTCAGATCAACGTCCTAGTGAAATCAAAGAAATATCCATTGGGTATTTTAGATCCATATTATGCAATGTCGACACCTCGGTCGACATGCAATGGTATCTAGGGCTCAACACCTATTTATACCTACAATAAAATCGGTGTAGGTGTAGACAACCATGAAAATAAATCTTTTGGGAAGAGTTGCAAATACAGAAGTTGCCAATTTTTCAGTGGAAACGTGTTTTTATAAGAAAAAAGACTGTTTATTTTGGGCATATCAATGCAAAACTTAACAATTAGACATTATTTTCATAATAAAATCAGCTAGAAATCGGATGATTGTAGGAAATCATCAAGGAATAATCAATTGGGAATGATATAAGAATCCCCAGAAAAAAATGGAAATCACCTGGTAATCATACAAAAATATCCAAAAATCATCATGTTCGATAATTTTAATTTTGAAGATTCTTAGGTGTGAAACTAGTAAACCAAATTGAAATCCTAATAGATTTGAAGAAAATTCAATTCGCTTCAATTAGAGCTTAATTACATTGAAATAAGATGAAAATTAAAGGAGCTGTGAAGCACAAACTGTCTCAATGTCATTTTTGGAAAATTTTCAATGATCAATAAATTAAATTTTGAAGCTGCTCATCAGGCGCAAAACTGTTGAAACTAAATTGAAATATTAATTAACAGATTTGTAGAGAATTTAATTGGCTTCAATTAGAGCCAAATTACATTGAAATCAGTTGAAAATTAACAGAGCTGTGAGGTAAAAACTGTCATAGTGCAATTTTTGAAAAATTTGCAATGTTCTATAAATTCCGAGATAAATTCAATAAATAGTAAAACTTCTCAGCTGCACAACTGTTGAAACAAAATCAAAATCTCAATAAACAGATTTATAGAGAATTTGATTGGCTTCAATTAGAGCCTAATTACATTGAAATCTGATTAAAATTGACAGAGTTATGAGAATAACCCACAAAAACCCAATAGAAATTTTCAAAAACTTCTTGCAAAGAAAATTGTATTTCTATTTATTTCCCTCACTCACTGCACATTTAATCTATTAATCAGAAATGCCATCAGATTAGACCAAGGATTAGACTGATGGATAAGGATTAAACCTATCTATGACAGTTCAGACCAATGATTCAGAAGTGCGGTGAATAGTTCAAAATGATTGCTTTATTCTACAATAATACAGATCAATAGAAAGTGACCAATTTCAAATACTTTAACTTATACATATAATACCTACTTGATATCGGGTCTTCAAAACAAAAACCAATCAAAGATTGCTTTGATCGGCCTTCGATCTGGTGCGTACCTAATTCATTCGCTCCATATAAATTTTAAATTTTTGTGGGTCTACATTGGTCAAATTTATCGTGTGTGGAGTCATTTTGTTTGTGAAATTGTGATGCTTTTAACTGTGTAAAAAGTGTGCTGGACTTCCTTCTTGGTGAGCCAACAAATTGTTTAAAACAAAATAAGTTCCTATCATTGAAACTCAAATAAAGGAAAAAAAAAAAAATATTTAAATTAAATAAACAACTGTATTTCTTATCAGCACCAAATTTTGTATATGCTTGGTTGTTTATTCTATTGATACGAATTATCTTTTTTGCTTCTTGCTTGCAAATAAAAATAAACCAAATAAATATCCAAATTAAGTTCTATTCTGCTTTACCAAATAACGATCCAAATATGGATTTATAGTGTTCCACTTGTGATAAGGCCTGCTTTCAAAAGGAAGACAAAAATGAGCTTTTTGGCTTACCATGTGACATTTGTCGCAAAATTTTATGCAGAAATTGCTCTGGAATCAGGAGCTCTGAGATCCGAGTTCTCATAATGAAAGAACGCTGCCTGAGATATTTTTGTCCTAGCTGCACGGACAGTTTCCAAGCACTGCCAGGGTTAAGCATAAGACTTCACGAATTGGAAGCAGAAGTGGAAAAGCTTAAAGCCGACCGAAGGGTAGTGCTTTCCAATCAAAATTGTGTTCTTGAGGATGATGTAGCAGAATTAAATAATGATTTGGAAGTAACTTCACCTATTCCTGCCAATGGCCAACTTACTTTAGAGGGCATTGGAAATGTAATGGCCCCACTGATCACTGGAATACTTGAGAGGATTCTTGATGGTCGGGCTGAACTTATTTCAAATAGACTGGAAGGCACCTGCAAAGCCATTCTGGATTCGAATAAGGAACTTATCGGATTCATGTCCAAATCCTATATACCACTGCTATCTTCAATAAAAAGGCATGAACATTCTACTAATGTCCCTGCATGCTTGGAGGAAATGGAGCATAATGCGTCAAGCAAACTGGTAGATCCTGCACAGCCCCGCGCCTCGATGGCAAAACCTGTTCAGACAAAAAATGGCAATGAGCCTACAATATTTACATCATCACAAGTAGGCCGGGCCATTGATGCTGGTCTCACTCACATGCGTTCAGCGGCTGATAAAAGTAGTTTAAAGGCTGCCAGGAATGTCGTATCTGGGAAAAACACAAACAACTTGAATATAACTGCCGCAAAGCCGTGTAAATGGTTTTATGTTGGTAACCTCAGTCCTGATTGCACTGTTGACTCCCTGAAGTCTCATTTGGTTGATGTAGGTCTATCACCCATGGGCTGTGAGAAACTTAAATCTCAGCAAGACCATATTAGTTGTTTTAAAATTGCTATTCCTACTGAGCAAGAATCAATGATTTTGAGTAGCGATAAATGGCCGTTGGATGTCACAGTTAAACCATTTGTTTTCAGGCCAAGGAGACAAAAAGGCTTGCCAGGCTCAAGAAATTTTCACCGGGGCTATCAGGGCAGAATATTTCACAGATAGAAAAACAACCTGGTGGTTCGATGCAGTTTTATTACCAAAATGTTAGAGGTCTAAGAACAAAATTAACTCGTTTTTCCCAAGCAGTAATGTGTGAAAATATAGATGTCATTGTATTAACTGAAACTTTCTTGTGTGAGGACATAAATAGCAGTGAACTGGATCTTTTTGGCTATAACGTTTATCGCTGTGACAGATCTACAAAAACTAGTGCCTGCACCAGAGGTGGCGGAGTCTTGGTAGCCTCAAAGGAGCATATAGCGACCACTCAATTGAGAAGCCCTATTGAACATGTGGAGCATTTGTTCATGAAAATTACTTTTAAGAACAAACATATCATTTTATGTGTAGCCTATATTCCACCTTCATCATCCATCGATGTCTATGATGATTTTTCCTTTGCTGTGACTTCAGTTCTTCAGGTTCATGTAAGTGAAAATTGTGATGTTCTTATTTGTGGGGATTTCAACCTACCAAAGGTATCATGGAACAATGATGAGTTTGGTTCGATGCCAATGGGCAATATAACCCCTCAAGTACAGTCTGTGTCCGAATGTATGGCATTTTTCAATTTGAAACAAATGAATAATGTATCAAATGTGTATGGAGGTTTCCTAGATTTAATTTTTACTAATGTCAATATTAATGTGTCTGCAAATGATATACCGTTAACTGTCTGTGATACTTACCATCCAGCTCTTTCAGTTGTGGTGGACTGTGATACTAAATGTGATTATTTTAACTATGACTATTTTTATTACAATTTTAGAGGGGCTAATTATGTGGATATTAATAGGTATTTATCTTATATGAATTGGAATGAAATCCTGAATGTTTCTAATGTTAATGAAGCTTTAACCAAATTTTATGATGTTGTATATTATGATATTGATATTTATGTTCCCAAATGTAGATGTAAAACTCCTAAATTTCAATTTTGAATACTGTAATATTACCAGTTTAGATGTTCTTAATTCCATAGGAGAGCTAGGCAACAACTTAGGTTGTGGACCTGATGGCATACCTGTTGAATTTTTGAAGGGCACAAAATTTGTATTATCCAATATATTGCCCATGTTGTTCAATCTTTCTTTGTCGAGTGGAGTTTTTCCAGATGTATGGAAGCGAAGTTATGTAACACCCATCTTCAAAAATGGTGACAGATCTGATGTAAAAAACTACAGAGCAATTTCAAAAAACTCAATTCTGTCCAAAATGTTGGAATCTTTTGTAAACAAATGCCTATACCCACTGCTTTCATCTCAGATAATCCCAGAACAGCATGGATTTTTAAGAGGAAAATCCACTATAAGTAACTTGCTATAGAATATCAGCAGTTTGTAGTTGAAGCTATGGAAGAACGTTCCCAAGTGGATTCTGTGTACACAGACTTTACAAAAGCTTTTGATAGAATAAATCATTTAGTTTTAATTAAAAAAATTGAGGCAATGGGTGTTCACGGAACTCTGCTGACTTGGTTGAGCAGTTATTTATCTGGTCGAACACAGGTTGTGAAAGTGAAAAATTTTGTGTCGTCAATAATCAATGTATCTTCCGGTGTGCCTCAGGGAAGCCATCTATCGCCTATGTTATTCAACTGCTTTATAAATGATCTGCAGGACTGTATTCGTTTCAGCAAAATTTTATTGTATGCAGATGACTTGAAGATTTTTAAGGTTGTTTGTTGTGAAAGTGATTGTCTAAAACTTCAAGAAGACCTACAAAGCTTTGCTATGTGGTGTCAGTCTAATAAGTTGGAACTTAATGTAAGTAAATGTTGTACAATCAGTTTCTACAGATTGAAGGTACCCATTGTATACTCCTATGTATTCAATAATCAGGAACTGATTAGAGAGGAGATCATAAAGGACCTTGGGGTGATGATTAATAAAGAATTCACATTTGGACCTCACATAGAATACCTAAAAAATAGGTCGATTAAATTGCTTGGATTTGTCATTCGTTCACTGAAAGATTTCAATAACATATATGCATTGAAAAATGTTTACTGTGCATTAGTCAGATCTGTCACTGAATATGCTTGTCCTGTATGGTCTCCCTATTATAAAAAATGGATCGATGAAATTGAGAGAGTCCAAAAAAAGTTTCTGCGTCATGTAGGATATCGACTAAATATTCCAAGAGATGAACTTCAATATAGTGACATATTGGCTCTCTTGGAAATATCGTCACTGGAAAAAAGAAGATTGTATTTTGATCTATGCACATTGTTCAGGGTTTTGAACGGTTTAATTGTTTCACTGGCATTATTGCAACTAATTAATTTTAAGGTACCAACAAGACAAACTCGACAAAATATAACCTTTGGTGTATCCTCCCATGTAACAAATTATGGTTTTTATTCACCCATATCTAGAATATGCAGAGAAGCAAATAGGCTTCCACCTACTGTTGATTTTTTTAACTCCTCTTTCAATAAGTTTAAGATAGACATTAAGAATTACTTAAGTTTAATGTAAATGAATGTTATTGTAAATGGTCTTTGATTGTTAATAAATTATTATTATTATTATTATTATTATTTGGTTACGAAAACATACGGTCGCATTATTGTTTCTTTATTGGTCAGGATTTTTGACATGACATTTTGACATTAAATTTCATTAACTGACATTGTCAAAATTAAAGAAAAATGTTGCTAAGACATATGTTTAAAAAACCATAGCAATCTTTGATTGTTTTTTTTTTTTGAAGACCCGATATAATAGGCATTTGAAATTGGTTAGAATCGTTTCTACTGGGACTATTGGGACACCCTGTATACTTAAATGCTTTTTCCTTATTTTTTATATTATTTCTATTTCCTGTAATCAAGCTAATGACCCTATCTCTAAAATACTGATAAAAAAGCAATAAAATGATTAAATTTGAATTATTTAGTAAAAAATGTAATTTTACCTGGACAATGCTTTCTCATACTTATTATTCAACTGAATAGCTCTATCACAATCAGTAATAACTGTAGTCCATTTTTGCAACTGCTCATAAGCCGCAGCCCTGTTCTGATAAAACGTAGCCAAATCAAACTTGTACTCCTCCGGTATAATTTCTATAGCCTGATTATACGAAGCTATAGCCTGATCGTACTTGCCTCTCCGAAACGACGCATTGCCTTCCGTTTTATACCTTTGTGCCTTTTGGAAGGGAGTTTCTTCTGTAAGTTTAGCATTTTCTTCGACTGGTACCAGAGTTTGCTTTTTGCTGGATTTCATGTACCAGTACGTGAGGCCGATAGCGCCGACAGCCCCTAAGCCTAGGGCTATTTGCCATCTTAGGGAGGACAAACCGAAGCCGCTACCGCCTCTAGGCATTTTATTTCAGTAATTTCGTTTAAATGCGGAAAGGAAAAAATCAATTCTGTAAAAAGACACAACTTTTCTTGTTCTGTCTGTCACAAGAGGAGGCAGGATGAGATGGGAAAAGTGTGGTTATGATGGTTAAAATAGAGGAGAGCTTATCGATATATACATTAATATCGATAATGGTGCATATCGATACAAATTTGTCTACGACTGCTCAAGATTCAAGAAAGATTACCTCACCTAAAAAATTAATTATTTTGAACAGTGTGCGAAAAGTGCTTATCACACACTCTGGAGCGTGCGAAATAGTTATTTTTTCACTGCTAACTTGAGAAATAGTCATTATTCAATCTATTTTTCTCAGGGATGTGCGTCTACACGTAGACTTTCATTGTCTACTTTACGTGTAGACAACGCGTCAAATAATATAAATGACGTTTAATTCTAACCTCACACTTTCCTTTTCGAAAATTATTTTTATTTTATTATCGGTTTTCCTCATATTTATAATCAGTGAATGCTAATATCAAAGTGATAGGTATAAGCTACTTAGGTAGTAGTAATTTTGGAACTTTTTTTTAAATTTTCTAATAGTATATTATATACCTAGGTAGAGAAGTTGGTCATTATATACCAAAAGCTTTTATAAACCGAGGCGCGCAGCGCCGAAGTTTATAATGCTTGAGGTATATAATGACTTTCTCTACCGAGGAATATATAGAATTTTTTTTACTACTGCTAGTAGAAAATAAAAAAATTTGTTTAAAATCTGTGTTCTAATTATTTTTTGTGAACGCCCTCTTGAAAGTGGCGCCCTCTATCAACAGCTTATATAACTTCCTATGTACCTACAGAAACCTGTATTTTTTTTCAAATTGACGCATGAAATTGAAATTGAACCAATAGAAACATGACAAGATCCTTGAGTCATGACGTCATTTTCATTATTGACCTAGGTATTTTTTCATTAATAACCTAGGGAGAGAAATTCAACTTTTTCTTAGAAAAATAGATTGAATAATGTCTATTTCTCAGGTTAGTAGTAAAAAAAATAAGTTTATTGTTTACGTCACATGTAGACAATGTGTAGACAAATACCCACGTAAACAATTCGAATTGTCTACACGTAGACAATCAATTGTTTACGTTGACATTGTCTACAGGCACATCACTGATTTTTCTAGGAAAAAATTGAATTTCTCTCCCTAGGTTAATAATGAGAATGACGTCATGACGCAAAAAACAAGTTTCTGTAGGTACATAGGAAGTTATCATAAGCTATTGATAGAGGGCACAACTTTCAAGAGGGCGTTCAAAAAAAAATAATTAGAGCACAGATTACACATTATTATTCATTTTCCACTAGCAGTAGTAAAAAAAATCTGTATATTCCTCGGTAGAGAAAGTCATTACATACCTCACGCATTATAAACCTCAACTATTTTAGGGGAGCCCTCTAACGATAAGTATTCCCTAAAATGACATTTTTACATGGAGAAATGTCAGTTTAAGGCATACCCACTGATCTAAAAAATAAATGGATAATCATACGGCTTTATTGGCAAAATTTGTGCGAAAATTTGGGGTCAATATTCTACGAACAGTTGTGCAACGGAACAACCTAACGCCTGCGCAGTGTCTTATCTTTCGAACAACTGTTCTAAATTTTGAAATTCCTTCATTTTAATTGGCCAGATTTTGTGCATACACAGTACATGTATCTACTGCGCATGCTCATAGCTGTCCCAGTCAGTTGTTTTTGTTTAGATTATGACCTCGTAAATTAGCAGCATTAGAAGCGTTCTTTGTTTATCCATTTATTTTTGAGATCAGTGGGCATACCTTGTTAGAACTTCCCTAATGGCCGTTTCCATCAACTAATTTAGGGAAGCCCTAACGATAGATATGTATTAAACTGACATTTCTCCATGTAAAAATGTCATTTCAGGGAATACTTATCGTTAGGGCTCCCCTAAAATGGTTGGTGGAAACGGCCCTTATAAAATGGTTGGTGGAATGGAAATGGCCATTAGAAAAATTAAGAAGAAAACGAAATTTAAGATCCGGGAATAGACAAAATATGAGATAGAAAAATTGAGAAATTATAAAGAAAAATAATTTTTTTTGTACTTAAATAATAATAATATTAATAATATTACCTGAGTAAACATCAAAAAATTTGCAAAAATATGACGGCAGGGGCGTGGCTTATTACTTCTATATTCATATTCAAAATTTGCAAGAATATGGCGGCGGTACCGAATTTCTATTTGAAAAGGTTAAGTCACTGTAGGTGGGCCGGGGCCATTGGAAAGGGTTGAAAAGGAAACAACCAATCAAATACCTTGACGATACATAAACCCTGAAAAGGGGCGGGGCTCAACTAACCAATTGAATGCCCTGCTGATATCACTCGCATCTGATTGGAAAGGGGCGGGGCTTATATCCAACCTATCAAATGCTTTGTTGATATCCTTGCGTTTGATAACGAGTCAGCCACAGTGTTGCCAGCTTGTCGGAATTATCCCCATTGCCAGTGTCAATTTCTGATGTTGATGATTTGTTTTCTAACAAAAACTACATATGTCGTTGTTTTATCTTGCAGTTGTAGGAAAAGCATTATAAAAAACTCGTTTGAAAACCTTTTTTCACACTCGCTCGACTTGTGGAACTCGCCTACGACGTTTTCAAAACTTGTTGTCAACTATTTCATTGCTCTACTAGCAGTAGTAAAAAAGTTCTATATACTCCGCGGTAAGGAAAGTCATTATAGGCTTGCACATTATAAACCTCGCCCCTCGGCAAATTCGCACCTCGGTTTATAAATGCGCTACTCGGTATATAATGACCAACTTCATCTCTACCTAGATAAAGACTTACGGGTAGAAACTAGAGATGTTTCCTAACCAGTACGCAAACTAGTACTAGGTACTTTCCCGCACACCAAAGCAGCTTCAAGTACTAATAAGTGATTTTGCGCACGTGTTGCAAACTTTTCCCACGAGCTTCATATCACATATCACATTAAAAAAAATTACAAAATATGCTTGCTGTTGTTTGTATGGATGTTTGCTGAAAAGTGTAACTTTGCGCACAGAAAAGAGGGGTGTAGTTGCATTATCCACTTTTGAACAAAAATGAGTTATTTTGTTTTGTCAGTAGATTACCAGTCAAAAATATCCGTAGAGAGTTAAGTTGCCTTGTTAAAGGGGTAAACCATTAGGGTATACTCAATTATTTTAACTTTGTTTTTTTAAATCATTGAATCATTAGACTGTGTATTAGACTATGAAAACTTGCATTAGAAAATCAAACACCAAATAGTTTATTAAGATTAACACACATGAGATATTCCTATTAAATAATATGCACTACCTATGGGATGCCCTATATTTGGTTCTATATTCTTGCAAAGTACATTTTCCCGATTCCAAAACTACTTATATGGTTTGTCTATATTTGATTGAGCCAGCTCCAACATATTTGGATCTAAAAATTTTAAAAATACTATCTATCATGGCCATTTGCACGGCTATCACTCAATATCACTTAAGGGATATTTATTCTAAGTCGAGCTTTGAATGTGACTTTTGTTTCTTTAAGGGTCACATTCAAAGCTCTACTTGGAATAAATATCCCTTACGGCCATTTGCATCGCTATAACTTAAGGGATATTTAATCCAAGTGGAGCTTTGAATGTGACTCTCGTAGAAACAAAAGTCACATTCAAAAGCTCCACTTGAATTAAATATCCCTTAATTTCCCTTAAGTGATAGCGGTGCAAATGGCCATTATTAAGTTATAGCGGTGCAAATGGCCGTCTCAGAGAAACCAAGTACCTACCTCAAATTTTACCTGCAGCTTTCACCTGTACAGGTTGAATGGATCACAAAATCAGGATAGTATTAGTATTTTTACAATTTTTGGAGCCGAATATATGGGAAACTGTTCAATCAAATATAGACAAACTATATATTTTTGGAATCGGAGCATTGTGCTCTTCAAGAATATAGAATGAGATATAGGGTATCCCATTTGAAAAAAGCTGGAGGCATGCAAAATTTCACATTTCTTACATTCAAAATTCAAATTTTGTATCTGACCATGGTTTCTAAAAGTCTAAAAGCCAATAATGTTCAACTTTTATATTTACACCTTTTTTCTACCTGTAAAGGTGAAGGAGGTAGGTATGGAGTGTCAATATATAAAAAAACACCCTGTACAAATAAATGGATTATTGCGGAACTTATGGGTGAATCTCTGCGGGACGAGCGCAGCGAGTTTCGCAGCCATCTATTCCTCAATATGTTATTTAATTACGATACTAACCTGACTCACTCAAATGTGAATTATTCTCATTAGTTCAAAAACTACATGTTTCAGGTGAATGTCTTACTTGAACAGTTCAACAGTATATTGGTGAGTAAGATGGCTGCGGAGGTCCATCCATAAGTTCCGCAATAATCCACTTATTTGTACTTGAACAATAACATTATTATATAAAGTCGAAATTTGTAAGATAATGATTATTCACTTTTTGTCAATTCGCCATTTCAACAGGAATTAGTAATGTTACTTTACCAAACTAGTAACATAATGTGACAAGTTATTCAAGTACAAATGAGTGAATTATTGCGGAATAGTTATGGGAGGACTTCTGCGAGAAGAGCGCAGCGAGTTCCGCAGCCATCTACTTACCAATATACTGTTGAACTGTTCAAGTAAGACATTCACCTGAAACATGTAGTTTTTAAGCTAATGAGAATAACTCACATTTGAGGGAGTCAGGTTAGTATCGTAATTAAACAACATATTGATGAATAGATGGCTGCGGAACTCGCTGCGCTCGTCCCTCAGAGGTCCACCCATAAGTTTCGCAACAATTCACTCATTTGTATTTGTATAACTTGTCACATTATGTTACTAGTTTGGTAAAGTAACATTACTATAATTCCTGTTGAAAGGCCAATTGACAAAAGGTGGATAATCTTACAAAGTCTGACTTTATATAATAAAGTTATTATTCAAGTACAGAATGGTTTTTTATATATTGACACGATTGACACCCCACCTACAGCCTTCACCTTTACAAATACATGGAAGATGGAGAAGAGAATACAAAAGTTGTACAGTATTGGCTAAATTTTTAGAATCCATGGTCACAAAAAAAAATTGAATGTCAGAAATGTGAAATGTTGCATGTTTCATGTTTCCAGCTTTTTTCAAATGGGTACCTATATGCAGTAGTTAAGTCTTATAAAAACAGGTTGCAGTTAGTTGTACAGCATAATGCTATGTGACCAATTGATGACCCGAATCTGTCCGAAAGTGTAAATAGAAACTATAATTCCTGTATTCAGCAGACTCCCTTAAGAACCAAAATTTAGAGAAATCTATAAGAAAATGAAAACTCAAGAGATGGGAATAGAAGAAATTTAAGAAAAAATTGGTAGATAAATGGTTATGTGAATAGTTAATGTATTTTCTATTTATGCTCTTAAATTTTCTTTATTTCAAGAGTTGGGAATAGATAAAAATTGAGAAAAAGAGAGGAGAAAATCGAGAAAAAAGTTCTAAATAGACAAAATTGTACTTTAGGTATACGATTACTTGACAACACCGTCATGTAATGACGTTACATCGTTTTGGCGCGCGTTTGAATCACAGGAATTTTTAAGAATTAATTTGCAAATAAGTAGGTATAGTATTTCCAAACTCAATTGGAATAAAGTATCAACTGGTGGCTGACTGGTCACTGAAAATTTCCATAAGAAATGCACTGCCACCAGTTATGATTTATGTTCACCTTGTTCCAATTGACTTTGGAAAAACTATATATCAAAATCTAAATCGTTTTTAGAGCAAAAAATTAAAAAACTGTTATAATTTAAAAAGTTAGAAAACAAAACAAATCAAACAAGTTTATTCAAGATTGAAACACTTTTTAATCTTCAAATAGAGATTTCACGTCTTACTAACAATAATAAAAATAAATAAAGCATCTTCCAATTGTCTAACATGGCAATAACACCTGTTTAAAACCACAAATAAAATAAAAAAAAAACAAACGGTATCTCGATACCTACATCAATACAGTTATTGACAAAGATACATATAGAAGTAAAAAACATTTCAAAAAACATCGTCACACAAAACTTAAAAATAAATTAGGGCCCCAAAGCGTGCTCCATCATTTGTATACATAAAGATTCAAGACTATTTTCAATATCACAATTATTTTTTGTAGTAGTCACTTCCCGCTCTTTTCTCTTGCTAACCGGCTGTGCAATATGTACAAGTTGATTTTGCAACGTTACACTATCAACAGAATGTCTGTGCATGGATAAACTTGTGTTCACTTGCATGTTTGGATACGACGAACTCTTATGGGCATTATTTTCTTGCATAGAGATTTCAAAGACATGATTTTTTATTTGATTTCGGCTTTTACGTCCTGATATTTTTTGAGGACACGAAATAAACACATTTCTTGCATCTAATTGTTCTTTCCACATGTTTAGCTTCCTTTTTTGTTCTGCAGTAAAAGATTCTAGTGAGTTTGCTTTGTCACATAAGGAGTTGAATAAAAGGAAAATGTCGTCGTTTGGTTGTCTGAGCATTAGTAGTTGGCTACAAGCTTTGCCCATTACTTTTACAAATAAGGAACATAAATCGTCGCTTGAGGAGATTTGCATGGGGCTTTGTAGAACACTTTTTAGTTCTTTTAGGGCTTCATATACATCCATGTTGTTTGTGAGGCCGTATTCCAAATCTAATAATAGTTTTCGTCTGTTTTTTAGTTTTTGTAGACTTATTAGTAGTTTTTGTCTGGCTCCTTTGGTTACTCCGGCACTTGTTAAGTAGTCTTCGTTTATATTAAGCATTTGGTTTGGTGTTAGATCGTGAAAAATGTAACTGTATTTGTGTAATCTTAAAGATTTGAGCCAAGATGTTATGCTTTTCATTAAATGGTAGTTGTTTCGTAAAATTTCTTCCAACTTACTTTCAGATCTGCTCAATTGGATATTTGTAGGGGGGATAATGTTTTTTTCACAAGACAAGGAAAAACTTCTTGGTTTTTGAAAAGATTGCACTAAATTTTCTTGTGAAGACCAACTTTCTGTATCAGTTAGATATGGTTGACTATTTGATCGTTTTTTGCCATTTTCACAAAAATCTTCAACTGGTTCATTTACAGGTGAATGAATGAAGTTTTCTGGGGTTACTTTGTTTAAGACTTGTTTCAATAGATGCTTGAAAGTTGTCTTGTCTTCTTTATCAAATGCTGGATGAATATAAACGTAGGACATGATTTCAACACATTCATTATAAATTTTTTTGAATGGTGGGGTTATAAATTCTGTTAAAATCCTTTGAATGGTGTCCAAATAGCATCGAGCTGCTTTCTTATTGCCAGGCCTTAGCAAAGGTAAGTGATTTAATAAGGAACAAAGAGCAGATTGAGGATTTTCCGATAAAAAGTTTCTAATCACCTCTGGATCATTGGCGTGCAGCTCCATAAGTTGCGTTTCCGAAGTGGTGATGGTACTCACCAGTTGGTTCAAGGAGTTTTGTAGAAACTTTGCGTTGGCAAAAGGCAATCCGACCATCATGTAGTACAGGGCGACAGTTTTTTCGCAGCTATCCCAGTTGCGAAATTTCGCCCTCAGTTCGTTTAGTTGGTCGTAGAATTCGGAAAAGTCCCTTTGCCGGCCGAAATCCATAGCGAATGGAGTTCGACTTTACACGTGCAGACGAAAACTATACGGACTTTTTTTTTTAGAATTTTAAATATTTGGAAAATTGAAAAAAATTATTGTTTTTTTTTGTTGCCATTGTTGAAATGTCAAGCTTATAGGTTATGTACGTCAATTTTGTGTCAGTTTACAGCTGAGCGTACACAGAAAAGGCGCATTCTTTTATTCAATGATTGATCAATGATAATCAGTCTATCTTTGTCTAGTTAATAAAAAAACGGAATCGTTGTCTCATAATGCTGGTAGCAGGTTGATCCATTGCTGAATAAAAGAGTTCGCCCATAATGAAACTTTGGCAACATTGCTGGAGGCCTATTTTTGACTGCTTGGACTAGGGATGGCAACTTTTTGAACAAATCGATAGGTTTGTTTTTTAATCAAATTTTCTGTTACAATTTTTACTAAAAATATATAAAATAAATTGATTCTAAAACACTTTATGAGATGTTGAAATAATTATTTATATGAGAAATTTTCCACTGTTCCAAGTGCTCGATTTATCAACCAATTTTTTCTCAATTTCTCTTACATTATTTCTCATCCATCTTCTCAGTTTTTAATTATCACAATCAAAAATGAGATTTTTCTCCTTTTCTCATTTGTTTTGCCAGAATTTTCGTATTTTTTCATTCAATGAAATTTTATTTTTTACCTCACTTTTTTCTTGTTTTAGGTATAATTTCTTTGGGTTTTCTTCAAATTGTTTTGATTTTCAATGTAAAACTGATATCTCATTCATATTGTATCTTCGTAATCTTTGTGCTTGTTTTAATTTTTTAATAATTCCTTTCTTGATTTAATTCTTCCTCGGTTTCTTCGTTTATTATAGGTATTTTGACTATTTTGTGTTTTTCATATATTTGGATAACCTTTTTTTTATTATACCTATAGGGCAATCCAACGACTTGTCAAAATGGAATTCAAAATGGAGGCCAATGCCTTTTTCCTACTAATAATTTCTTAAACTAAAAACTTTCCATCTTAGAATACGAAAATTATCCTCCCAAACACTAGAAAATCATCTAAAAGCACCACAAAAAACAGTTTTTAGATGAAAAATGTCACGATTGCTTGAATTAAATTTATGGCGCCAATTTTTTGGCATTGGCCATGCATTGACCACCATTTTGTTTGGATTGCCCTATTTATTCTTTCTGAATTGTTTCCTTCTTGTAAAATTTTTATTATTTATAGTCATTCTTTTCTGATGTGATAGTAGCCAGTCGCGGCGCTTGGATGCATTGGGTACCTAAGCAAATATCACAATTAGGCCCCCCTACCCTTGTAATAATGAAACAAGAGCTGCTAATGATCATTCGAAATTTTGATTATTATTGGCTCTTGAGCTTCGGATTCCCTAAGGAAAATTTTCTGGCGAAACCAGAGTTGATAAAAGTTCAAATTTTGACTATAACCGGCTGTTGATTGGCTCTACGAAAGTTTTTCAGAATCAAGAGCCGGTAATGGTTCAAATTTTGATTATCTGTGGCTCTTGATCCATTGAATAATGTTTCGTGAGCCAATTAGAAGTTGCGGAAGAAAAAAATTTAATTAATATTAACATAAAAGCTCCTAATGATCATTCGAAATTTTGATTTTTATTGACTCTTGAGCTTTGAAATGCTCTTAGAAAAATTCTCTAGCAAAACCAGAGTTGATAAAAATTCAAATTTTGACTATTACCGGCTCTTGATTGACTCCAAGAAGGTTTTCTAAAGATTCAAAAGCTGGTAATAGTTCAAGTTTTTATTATCTGTGGCTCTTGATCCATTGGATAATTTTTCTTGAGCCAATTAGAAGCTACGCAAGTAAAAATTTTGATTATTATCAACTTTAGGAGCTGCTAATGATCATTCGAAATTTTGATTATTATATGCTCTTGAGCTTTGAGTGCCATTAGATTAGAAAAATTCTCCAGCGAATCAAGAGTTGATAAAAGTTTGACTTTCACCGGCTCTAGGAAAGTTTCCCAGGGAATCAAGAGCCGGTAATAGTTCAAATTTTGATTATCTATGACTCCTGTGAAACCCCAAATTCAGATACTTGGCAAGATGTTAAATTGACGAGCGGTGACTTTATGGCGATTTCCATTTGTCAATCAGTGCGCACTGAGTGTATCCGCCATCTTTTTCTAAAAGCATGTAACATGTAAGGATAAGGATACATTTTTTTTGCACTGGTTCGACAAATAGATAACGCTATTAGTTTCTGAGTGGAGACACAAGTTGAAGTGGGTCCTATTTGCGGGTGGAGAGAGTAAAACACAGAAATATTGTGGTCAATTAAAATAAAGTTTATTTTATTAAAATAAATAAAGCTTGTTATTAAATAACATAGGTGATAAATAATATTACATTACAATAAAATTGTTAGATTTCTAATAAGTATATCAATTAACTGTTGAGGAAAATTTATATGATTCCAAGTAAAAATTTTTATTTACAGTTTGACTGGATTTACACTCTTACCTTCACAATTTCTGGCTGAACATAAAAAAACTCTACTTACATTTAACAATAATATATTTACTGCTGGCCACACCTAATTACATGGAAATCTTATTGGTCGAAGGAATTTTACTTTAATTATGAACACTTAATAAAAAACTCGAATATTTTTGCGCTGTTATTTCACGTCGTGCTTCTTCTCTCGGTTAATTCGACAACTCTTTCACGCCGTAGTTCTGACTTTTTGGACACAGGTATCTCGATTATTACTTGTTTCTTAATTACTCAACCGACATACTGATCTATCACGCCGTAGTTCTGCCCGTTTATTTGCTCTTTTTCGAACACTCTTTTCTCGAACACTGATTTTCTCCTGCGAAAGTTGCCTTTTTATATCGTCATTTGTCCCTCCATTGTCTTAAATTTCTTTATTGTTTCTGACCTCGATTTTTCGTGGTTGAATCATCCGATCATTTAGTGTATTTGGTCCCCTTTTAATTAATTATCAAGGGCGTCGCTAAGTGGTTTGTTAAGTGGGTATCAGCATATAGGCTCGTGCATGATTTATTGATCCTTTTAGAAATTTTTCAGCTCCTTTGGAATGTTAATTGTGAATGAACTTTTGCTTTATTCACATTCAAATGTATTAGTCAATATCGGCTTTCAATAATTTCTGGATATCGATGATCAGATAATTTTTAATTGAAGTTTCTGGTTGTGCTGTCTAAGTGATGATCTCTCCTGGGATGGTTGTTTGGTAAGTCCTTGTTATTCTTGATTAATTTTCGGTAGTTGGATCCTTTAGAATAATCAGAATCTTTAATTATTTTCTTGGTGGTTTATTTCCACGTCACTACACTCCTTATTCATTGAATAATTTTTTGGAGCAACTAAATACCGAATATCCATTATTGGATGCTGTGCTATATGTCTGGATAGACAAAAGCGGTGGTAACTGGAAGGAATGTACCAGTTGGTAAGTAGGTATATCGATTGATATTGAGAGAAAAACAACAATATCCTCTCTTATAGGTATCAATTTTTTCTCAATATCTCTCGAATTTCGTTTATTTCTCTAAATAGAGAAACTTCAAGAGCCTGGAATAGAAAAAAATATGAATTTCCTATTTTGAAAACATTAACATTGAAAAAAGTAAAGTCTAGTTAATTATAGTGCATTTAAGTTTATATTGTAGTAAAACTTCTATCCATGGGAATCATTTTAGTGAGAGATGATGCTGCAGAGGACTTTCCCTTGGCCAATGTGACACAACATGAGCACCTGATAAAGGAAGGTGTATTCGAGTTCTCCTTGGTTTTTAATTGTATAAATGATTTATACATAGTTCACGTCTACCGATCCCCCAAGAGTGATATTGTTGACTTTTTGGAGAGATTGGAATCTTTGCTCACACGTTTTCCACTAAACTCAAGAGTGATATTGGCGGGTGATCTGAATATCAATTATAATGAAGTGGGTTCAGCATGTGTTCAGAACCTGGTAAATTTATTTGGTTCTTTTAATATCAGTATGCTGGTTAATGAACCAACTCGTATCACAAGTACTTCCCAGAGTCTTATAGATTATTTCTGTGTTAATTTTATGGATTGACTTTGATGTAGCTGTAATACTCTCTGGTCTCTCAGATCATGAAGCCATTTTGGCTAGCATTTCACTCAAGCACAAAAAATCAAAAACTGTTAAATGTGGCCGAATTTACAGCACAAGAAATTTTAAAGCGTTTATTTCAGCAGCTGCTGTTTTCAAATGAAATCTTATCCTGGATGCTTCTGATCCGCTAAATAAATTCTATTAGAGCCTAAAATAACTATTTGAGGTAGCTTTCCCTCCAAGAAAGATAAAGTTTAAAAATAAAAAACCTTGGATTACAAGAGGAATTAAAACATCATCCAAAAACTTAAGATTTCTTCATATATTAAGAAAGTTTGTTCTATTCAATGCCTTTGTGAGCAGTTATTTTAACAGATACAGAACGATTTACAGACAAAAGTAGGTTGAATGAAGCATCAAATAGACCTAGAGAAGTGTGGAAAATTATTCATGAGCTCACAGGAACTTTCTCTTCGCGTTCAAATCATGTGGATATTGAGCCAAATATATTAAATAAATATAACTGCAATGTGGCACAAGGCCTAATGGATGAATTACGTTCTGATGTAAGTCCTTATCATGATCGCATTTTTAAAGAAACATAAAATACTTAATAATTGCCAATTTGGGTTCCGAGCTAAAATGAATAAATGTGATGCGATTTTTAATTTTCTGGAGTCACTCTTTCTGGGTCTGAATAATGGTGATGTTGCTGCAGCAGTCTTTTGCGATTTCTCGAAAGCATTCGACTGTGCTAATCGCGAACTATTGCTGGGGAAGTTTTACAATTACGGTTTTAGAAGGGTGGCGCTTGGTTGGATTGAATTAGAGCTGCGATCGTTACTTGAAAAAAGTAATGCGTTACTTTTGCTTAAAAATAACTCGTTACTTAAAATTTAGAGTTACTTTAACTTCTTTACTTTGAAAGTAACTTCTTTACTTTAGAAGTAGTTCGATCCGTTAATGAAAGTAACTCGTTATTTGAAAGTAACCCGTTACCTCAACGCGTTAGCTTGAAATAAAGCGCTACTTTTAAATAAAGCGTTACTTTTAAAGTAACGCGTTACTTCAAATATAACTATTTACGTCGAAAATTGCGTTATTTCTTAATTTGACTCACCAACACAGCAGTCTAAACAATCAAATAAGACCTTTACGAAATGCTAATATGTTTTTAGTTTGTGAGTCCGAATATGTGGAAGAGTTTTGTTGCAAAATTCAAACGGATTAAGGATTAGGCGACTAAATATAGAACTTGGTTTTGAACAAACCTGCTTCTTGGAGCGTCCCAGTGTCTGCATAGTGTCTTTAGAGCAGGACGGCGCCTGCCACGCCCAAAAACGATTTTGAGCTTTCGAAACAAATTTTCTGTACTACCAACATTTTATTTGACATACAAAGTTTTTGGATTACTTATTTCCCTTTTCCTCAATCGTCAATTATTTATAAAGAAGATAAACAAATTGACAGAACCCGTTATACTTTCATAGTAACTAGTAATGCGTTACTTCCATATAAACGCGTTATTTTCATAGTAACGTGCTACTTTCATAGTAACTCGTTACTTTAACAAAATAACGATCTGCAGTTACTTCAGGAAAGTAACGTCGTTACAGTTACTTATCAATCAATCTGAAAAGTAACGAAGTTACCAAGTAACACGTTACTTTTAGTAACTCGTCAAAGTAAAGTACCTACCTATTTTTTGTCGTGACTCCCAGCTCTGGATTGAATCATTCCTTACCAACAGGGAGCAGATTCTTCAGGTGTCAGAATAAAAACTCAGTGGCTCTTATTAATCCTCACGGAGTGCCCCAAGGTTCCAGTTTTAGGATCTTCCTTCTGTATATAAATGATCTGACTAACGTGGATATTGATGGAAAGTTGACCTTGTTTCTTGTTTGCCAATGACACCACTATATATTATGGATTGCACGTGAGCCACAGATCTTGCAGAACGATATCATAAAGGTGAAAGAGTGGTACGATACAAATTGTTTGACATTTAATATAAAAAAAAACAAATATATAATGTTGCTCAGGTGTAGTTTTGATGATGTAGCAATGGAGAGTGACACAATTGTTAATAAATCATGTACGAGACTCAATGATCACATATAACTGCACTTAATAAAAAGCTTTCTGCAGATTGTTATGCAAAAAGGGTGATGATAAGCAAACAGATAAATCATTCCATGGCAAGATCATTGAAGTTTTCCGTAACTGAGTCAAATTTAAGATACGGAATTCCATTCTGGGAATTTGCTAACAAACAACTTGTGCAGTCAGCTTTTGTACTTCAGAAGAGAGCACTCAGGTATCTTTGTGGTTTAAATTTTAGGGAACATTTCAGAAGGAAAGGGATACTGACTTTAGTATGTCTTTTTATATTGGAAACGGTTACTCTAATACATAGGAAGTATGCTGATGTTTCAAATGAAAATGTTCACAATACCTGGCGTGGCAATGAATCAATGAATTGCGCAGTTAATAGTGTATGGGGGTTTGAAGTTGTATAATCACCTGCCTATGAATTTAAAGAACTTATAAACTCTTTAAAAAAATTCAGGGTGGCAGTGAAAAAGCTTTTCCAATCGAAAGCATATTATATTCAGTGGACGAATTTTACCACAAGACATTTTAATCTGTTGTTTTTGTTTGTACAATTCAGCAAAACTTGTTTTTGTAACTTTTAATTTGTTTGTTGTTCCTCTATGTTGCTCCATATATTGCTCCGTTTGTTCTGTTTTTTTTTTTTGTTAGTCTAAGCTTTGTGTAAGAGTGCTCTTATAACCTCTTTTATTTTTATATGTTAACCAATGATTTTAACAATAATTTTTATTAATTTTCTTTTCAGTGTTTCTAGTATTGAGACATTTTATAGTTGTGAATTATGTTGTGATTATCTTATAATTTGTAGTCGTATGCATCATTTATTTTATTTTACTCATTTAGTTTATAGTTTTTGTATGTCTATGTCTTTTTTCCTTATTTTTTATTTTATTGTATTAGAGCTTTGTTAACAACATTCCATGTTTCATAACAATAAAGAATAATTTGATTTGATTTGATTTAAAACATTTTACAAATAGGTACATAGGTACTTTAGTTTAAAAACAAACAAATAAAAATATAAATATTGGTTCTCCATAACTGTATTCAATTTAAGTGTTGATTATTAAGGTAAAAACGGTAAAAACTGTACTTTTTCTATCTTGTATCGATATTTCACATCAAGAACGATACCCTCTTGCCTTAGTTGCCTTCATGTATCGTTAACACCATCTCTATTGAAGAAATATAACAAACAAAGCAGATAAATTGATAAATATACAAAAAAAAAACCTTTCTATTTTAATTCCTGCCAATGACCTGTTGTTAATTTGTTATATTGTTTTATTGTTTATTTTAGGCATAATAGTATTTTTAATATTTAATTTTTTCAAAATGGAACATACATGCAGATTATGTTTAGAAGAATCAATTCCGTATCATATTGACCTATTACATGAGAAAAACTATACAGAAATGATACAAAGTTTAACTGGAATTGAGGTGAAACAAAACATAATTAAAATATTACATAAAAACAATTAAAACATAATAATTATTTTAGGTCAAGCCTAAAGAAGGCCTACCCACAGTTGCCTGTACAAAATGCTGCCAACAAGTTAAGGCTGCAATAAATATTAAACAGCAAATAATTAACTCAAATAATATTTTATTAGAACAATTAAAAACTAATGCTGATTTTCAAGATACAATAGTAATTAAAAATGAACTAAAACAAGAATCAATTAAAAAAACTAAAAATGAAATTAAATTTACAAGCAAAAAACTAAAAGTTCAGCAAGAAATTAAACCAGAATATCAACAACTTTTAAAAACCATCAATAAAAAAGACCGAATTCCTTGTCCAGAATGCAAAAGGGAAATTTTTGGTATCAATCTAAAGAATCATTTAATCACCCACAACTATGCTCCAGTTTATTGCGATATATGCGGGAAAATGTCAAAAAACGCTCAAGCCCTACAAGATCATATTAATTATTATCACAAAACTACTCCTGACCGGTTCATTTGTGATAAATGTGGAAAAGGTTACCGAGTACGATTCATGTTGGAAAGACACGAAAAAAAGGAGCACGGAAGCGGCGAAAAAGACTTTGAGTGTAGAATTTGTGGCAAGAAATTTTTTGAGAAAAGTAATAATGTTTTTTAATTAGGTAAATTATTTACAATATTTTTTTCCAGTGCGTCTTAACACTCACATAAAAATAACCCACAACAAAATCAAGCCATACAAATGCGAATTTTGCGGCAAAGACTTTGGTAGACGCACCCAGTTTGTCACCCACCAACTGGTGCACACCAAAGAAAACCGTTTTCATTGCCAAGTTTGCGGCAAAGGGTTCAAAATCAAACAATCCATGCAAACCCATTTGAAAGGGATTCATGGCATCGAAGAGGAGAAAACAATTTTTTGTAAAATATGCCAAAAGGGATTTTCCACGCAACAAGGTCTCAGAGCTCACATCAACTCAAGGGTACACGGTTTGGAAAAATGTGCACATTGTTCAGAATTTGTTACACTGGAGTTTAGAAGTGTACATTTGAAGGAGATTCATGGAATTGATTGTGAATAGATCTGTTAATCACAGAAATCATTGTTTTATTTAATATTTTTATTACTGAAACATGGTTGAACACACACATACCAAGACTCTTTGATTGGTTTACATAGACATTATTCAGAAAGGATTGCGCAACCATAATTGACCATGGGCGAATGAAGAAAGATGGAGGGGTGGGTATCTATATTTCAGAAATTGTATCCAGGGCCATCAACTATCAAGTCTCCTGTGTGAGTCAAGAATAATTTAATGTTGGGCTAACTGTGGTGGATAGTGTTTTTGTCGACCTGAGGTTTGGTATTGCATGTCCGGCTGCTGGTGGAGTGTATTTACCAACCTCTTGGATGTTTGTCTGAGGATAAAAACTTGATTATGGATATGCTAAACAGGCCAAACAATTTTTTTACCACAATAATTTAT
This sequence comes from Ceutorhynchus assimilis, assembly GCA_917834065.1. Classification (NCBI taxonomy): domain Eukaryota; kingdom Metazoa; phylum Arthropoda; class Insecta; order Coleoptera; family Curculionidae; genus Ceutorhynchus; species Ceutorhynchus assimilis. The sequence continues at coordinate 57,253,945 of OU892279.1, forward strand.
GGTGATTTTAATTATCCTGAAATAGATTGGTCCATCGGTAAAGTGACTAAACGTAGTGTTCCTACTGAAGAATTTTTACTGGCCTCCCAGGAATCAAGACTGCATCAGTTAATCGACTTCAATACTCATTTTCAGGAAGTCTGCGAAGCACCCACTGTTTACGTTTCCGTGGGTGCTCAACCCTACTTCCAGTTGTCAAAACTGTAAAAAGACAAAAAGACCACTGGAAGGGCGACTACGACGCCATACATTATTTTCTTGAGCAATGGGCACAACAACAGCACAACCTATTATGATAACTTTATCGAAATAGTGGACTACATATCAGAAGTTTATGTGCTTCTTCAGCGTCAAGTGGAGACCTTTAAAAAACAGTAGATTACTAGATAGAGCTCATGTAAAATTGATAAACCAAAAAAGAAAAACATGACATTTGTATAAATTTTTTCGTGAGAATTGTGGTCTACAGGCATACAATGTGCTAAAAAAGCGAATCACCTAAACATTAAGAAATGCTCGGTCGACTTTTGAGAGCAGTCTCCTAGAGCAAGGACCAAGAAGGTTCTACCAGTATATCAACCGTTCACTTCAATCTAGGCTCCAAAACTTTGTCTCAAGAGATTCAGACAACCATCTTGAGTCTGAACCACAAAGAGTTCAGCAATCAATTTGATAGAGTATTTATACACGAAGATACAACAACTATACCACAACTTCCCGCAGCCAGACGGTCAGGACCCACACTTGAAAATATTATTTTTACCCCATAGAAGGTGGAAAAGGTGCTGCTTGATCTGAAGCTCTCTGCCAGTCCAGGACCTGATGATGTATCCATAATATTGCTACAAAACTGCAGTGTAACCATGAGTGGAATCCTTGCGAGAAAATTGTCAGAATCATTTACAGATGGCACAGTCCCAGAGGCGTGGAAAAATGCAATTGTCATTTCGATCTCGTTTATTTCGTTTATTTAGCAATAGCTAATCGTGCAACTTACATATATAAATTCACAAAAGTTATAATTAGTGTATAGTATAGAAAGACAAAATGTAATTTAAATTCAAAATACAAATGACAATCATTCTGAAAGACATAATAAAACTTGAAATTTTGTAAAAAGCAAGTCCATGAAACTCGTACAAATATGGCATTCGTTTTTCACTTCACAAAATACAAGATCAAGATACCGCAAAACAAAAGAAATTCAAATCAACAAAACTCAGATCAACAAGAATAAGCTACTCATTTGTGCTTTAATCTGGAACATATATATCACATTGAGTCCAGATGAATTTTTAATTTTCTTTTGAAATTGCTAATAGTAACACATGACTTTATTTCATCCGGTAGCTGATTAAACTCATTCATACCCTTAAAGAATACCGATCTTGTTGCTGATGCCCCACATCTATGTGGTATATAGAAGTTGTTCTGTTGTCTAGTGTTGTGATCATGCATCTGGCCACTGTAAACTATTTTTCTTGTAAGATACAATGGAGCAAGTCCAATTTTAATTTTAAAAATAAACACCTGTACATTATATTTTGCATATTCCACAACTGGAAGCCACTGAAGTAATCTAAGCATACTTTTTATAGGAGTATATTTGTTACATGAGAGTATGATTCTCATACATCTATTTTGCAACTCTTGCAGTCTTTGGATATCATTTTGGTTAAGTAAATAAAATATTGTTGTGCAATAATTGAAGTATGGCAAAACTATAGTGTTGAAAACAACAATTCTAGACCAAGTTGAGAGAGATGCTGAACAGCGCCTAAGATAATTTGTCTTAAAACTAATTTTACAAACCAGAATGTTGCAGTGATCTTTAAATTTTAATTTGTTATCAAGAATTACCCCAAGATACTTAATCTTTTGAACTTCTTCCAACTTATTGTTACCCATTTTAATTGAATAGTTGTTCATATTAAAAAGACTTCTGTTATTATGTGTACCAATAAACATAAATTTAGTTTTACTAACATTAATCTTCAAAAGATTCGTTGATGCATAATTGTCCATTTTATTTAGGGCATTATTAACAGTTTCCACCAACAAATCCAAATCTTTTGAAAAGGCGTAGAATAGACTATCATCGGCGAAGTTATGCAATTCAATGTCATGTATTACATCTGGCAGATCGTTTATATAAATAATGAACAATAGTGGACCCAAAACACTACCCTGCGGTACACCATACTCGTTAACTATCTCTATTGAACTAATTCCATTCAGTCTAGTTAATTGTCATCTTGATGTTAGATAGTCTCCAAACCATCTCAACACCACATCCCCAATTCCAATTTTTTCTAGTTTCTTAAGTAATCTGTGCCGATCGACCGTCTCAAAGGCTCTCTGTAAGTCCAGAAAAACCGCTAGTACATTGAAACCCTGGTCATATTTTATTTTAAATTCATCCAGAATGTACTGTATTGCAGTTTCACAGCTGTGACCATTTCTGAAGCCTGACTGCTTCTCTGTTATAGACAGGAAGTGTATTAATGGGTCGAAAATTAGATGCTTCTATTGAGTTAAGTTTTTTTTGAACTGGTATTATTGTAGCGAGCCTTAGAGGATCTGGAAACTTTCCTTGTTCCAGTGAACTATTTATTAAATTAATCAGGGGTGCTTCAAGAGACGGATATGTATTCCTTATTAATGTTACATTCAAGTCATCGGGACTATTTTTGTTTTTCAATGACATAACAATTTTAAATAGGCAATCAGAATCTATTAATTTGAACGAGCTAAAGTCTGCATTAATTTTTGTGAAGTCACTTAAGGTATCCGTATTCCCTGAATCAGGTTTAATTTGTTCAATTATGGAATCTATGCTGTCTACATAAAATCTGTTTATTAGTCTTTCGGGCAGACTGTTTTTATCCATTATTATTACTCCTTCCATCTCTATTTTATCAATGTTTGCATGATTTTTCTTTGGTAAAATCTCTCCCAATACATTCCACATTGCCCTAGGATCCCGTTTACATCCATCCACTTTTTGCTCATAGTACTTTATTTTCTCTTCTTTGATAGTTTTAACTACTTGATTTCGCTTATCTTTATACGATCTATGTGCATCTTCACTCTTGAGCAATTTGTAAATCTTATAACTTTTATCCCTTAGTTCTGCTGCTTTTTTGACATTTTCATTCCACCATGGTTTATATCGTGGTAAAATTTTAACCTGCTTTAATGGTGCTATAGTATTCAAGGCCCGATAAACTGTTGACACAAAGAACTTACACTTGTCATCTATATTATTTATATTAAAGTGCCAATCAACCAATTTTAGGTTCTCCCTAATTAAATCATAATTTATATTTTCCCTCTAGTCGAAATAAAATGTGGAATCTTATTTTGTGATTGGAATATTGCAGCATTGACACATATATAATAATGATCACTCACTCTAGGGGCATGTTTTACTTTAGGAATCAGATCCCAGATAATTTGTAAACAACAAATCAATACATGTACCACCGTCTCTATTTGGCCTTGTTATTTCCTTAATTTGTTGTTGGAATCCTATATCATGTGAGATATTAGTAAGACGCTGCGTATATGTATTATCTGGCTTCAACATGTCAATATTAAAATCTCCCAGTATTACAGTTGGTATGTTATTATCACATACAGAATCATGACTCCATTCTTCAAAAAAATTCAAAAAATCCTTCTCACTACAGCTCGGGGATCGATATAGACAAACTACATACAAGTTTTTGTTACTAACTTCTATCTTAACTCCTAATACCCAATACTTCTTTTCAAACTTAACTCTGCTTATTGATAATATTTTAATAAAGTTCTTTAAATAAATTTGTACACCACCTGTCGATCGGCTTGAACTGTCTAGTCTAACCAATCTAATAGTTACTTCAAGTTCTTTATTATTAAACTCTATAAATTTCAAATTTGTATTCCTATGAAGACCAAAATTATCTATTCCTTCTTTAATTCTACTTGAAAATCTATCAAATCAAATCAAAATTAAAAAAGCTTTATTGTCCAAAAAATTATGCAAATTCCATTGACAAAGCCAAAAAAAAAAAGTCTAAAATTAATTTCCTATATCCTAAAAATGTATACTAAGTTAAAATTTAGATGTCAGTGTTGAGAGTAAAAATAAGACAAAAAACTAGAAAGACAAGCAATAAAATAACAGTGAGAATTCTATATACAATCAACAACACCTGAACAGTTTACAATACATAAAAGAACATTAAAATAGGCTAGATTTGATAGCGTCCAGATACCTCAGCAAATCCAACACAGAACCGACGAGTCAGCGCGGGATGGTAGCAAAATTTTAAAAAAACAATCATCACTATAAATAAAGTCAAACACTACATGAATCAGTTAAAGCCTATTAAGAATAAATAATTTATTAATTGAAAAATTGAAAATATCACAGTTTAAGAATCACAGTTTAAAGATCACAGTAAAAGATTAAATGATTAGTCTGAGTAGAATTCCCCAAGATTGTAATAGGCTTTGTTTTCCAGAAATCTCTTTAAAGTTTTTCTAAATTGTCCATAGTCCTCCACAAAAGACCATATCTACTCAGATATATTCCCTGCTCAGTGAAATCGCCAACGAGATAATCACTGGAGTGATCTACTAATATGTCTATATTGGCAGAATATTGTTTCAATCGTTCCGCTACGTACTGGATTTTTTTGTTTATATGAGACAAAATATATATTTACTTTACTTGATAAATCGCTTTTTAACGGAATAGAGCATAAAAGTAAATTGGTTTGAAAGCATTTATTTGCAAGCAAGACGTAATAATAATACAACTTTGATCAATCCAGCATCTCCCTAATCAGAAGTCTGGACGACGCCAAGTGGTGCAGGTTGCTGGGGTGAAGTCAGATGAAAGGGATGTACAAATCGGAGTGCCCCAGGGTTCTGTCCTGGGTCCTCTTTTATTTTTATTATACATAAATGATCTTCCACAAATAGATTTAGATGCTCATTACACCCTTTTTGCTGATGACACCACAATTGCCTGCTATGAAAACGAGCTGGATCAAGCTATGGAGCGCACTCGTGCTGCACTTTCTAGAGCTGAAGGATGGTTTTCCACCAACCGCTTATTTCTCAATGCCTCTAAGACCCAAGCACTCGTCTTTTCCACCCGTGCACTGCCTAATGTGAATGAAGCTTCCAGTGTTAAGTTCTTGGGTGTCCATTTGGACCCCGGGCTGCGCTGGGACGCCCATACTGATGCCCTGTGCTCTAGACTCGCTTCAAATGTATTTTTGCTGCGTGGTCTAACTGGCTCCGTGTCGCATTCCGTGCTTAAGCAAGGATATTATTCATTGGTGCATAGCCATATTTCTTATGCTATCATTGCATGGGGTCACAGTGCAGGAGCCACAAGAGTTTTTAGGCTTCAGAGGAGAGCGGTTCGGATATTGGCAGGGTTGTCTTATAGAGAAGATTGTAGGCAGGCTTTTATAGATAACAATATTCTTACTGTTCCGTGTCTATTCATATATGAGTGCCTTGTGTACTTGAGTAGTAACCTGAATGGTTATCGGTCTCATGTTGACATCCATAATTATGACACTCGTAACAGACATTGTTTGGTACCAAATTACCATCGGCTTGAGAGGTGCAGGAGTGGTCCTAGCTGTTTCTCAATCCATTTTTTCAACAAGTTGCCTGGTTCTTTCAAGAGCCTACCAGAGGAACAGTTCAAGCAAAAAATTAAAGGCTTCCTGTGTAGTCAAGGATTTTATAGTTATACAGAGTTTTTAAGTCATGAATTTTAATTTTAATGTGTAATAGGTTTGTTGTTATATGTATAGGTTTTGTCTTTTTAAATGCAGTTTTGTCTTTTTTAATGGAGTTTTACCTGTAATAGTTGTTTTCATTTTATTTTATTTTAATTTATATAATTGACTTTTTTGTCTATTTTAACTTTGTATTAGTCACTGTAGTTTTAGCATTTATCGGTCTGTTTTTCTTCTAAATAATATGTATAGTGCTCAGCATAATTTTTGTAATTTTTGTAATTTTTATGATAAATGTAAGATTTATTTATATGACTTGTGTAAGGTACAATTGTATTTATAACACCAATAAACTATTTTGATTTTGATTTTAATCTCTGCATCTAATATCCAGATTGTTCACACCCGCTACCAGAATTACATAATCAGCACTTGTCAAATCTTTAATATAGCATTCGGCACCAGCAACAACATCCGTCAATCTTGCAAATGGCTTAGAAACTATCTGAATTACAAACCTATTCCCCAAAACTCTGTTCAAGTATTCCCACAAATATTTACCAAAATCATCTGTCAAAACAACTAACTTATTTTTCTTTATACTAGGCAAACTACGATTCTTATTTTCTACAACTATCTTATTTTTCTTATTACTAGGACCACTATCATTCTCATTTTCCACTATAACTATCTCATCTTTCCTACTACTAGAATCGCTATTATTCCTATTTTTGACACCTACAGAGTTCCGCAATTCTTTTTTCATTTCATTTATCTGTTGGCGCATATCATATAACTCTTTTTCATAAATTGCATTGTCAGTTTCAAATATCCGGATTGTGTTTACTAACTCTCTATTGATTGTATTCTGATCTTCCTCTTTATTTCAATATCTTCTTCATAGTTCCTTAACTTTATCTCATGTCCATTAGAATTTAATTCTAATATATGCATTTGTTTTTTTATACTCTCAATGGTCTCACTTTTATTCACAATTTCTCTGCTTAGACGTTCAGCCTCTTCCACTCTAATCACATTTGACACATTATCGTTAAGTTGATCTTTTTCCACATGAGTCTCCTTATTCTTCATTTTTTCTTCCCTGTCCCTGGCGTCCCTTTGCATGTTTATCTTACTACTCTGATTTTTATTCTTTAAAACATCTAACTTCCTCTCACATTCTTTAAATTTTATTTTCAAATCCTGATATTTCTTTACAAGTTCTTCATATCTTGGCTGTTCCTTCTTCTGACTAGCCAGTTCCCTTTCCATCCTCTGGATTGTTTTAGTGAGTTCGTCGGACTTTTCTTGTTCAGCTTTAAAATCTTGTCTTATTTGCTGTAGCTTCACCTCCAGGTCGTTAATAATATTATTTTGTTGTTTTATTCTTTCCTCCGCGGACTCTTCTGCTGCAAATACGTCATCCTGGAAATTAATAGTCTTCCTCCTTAGCCTCTTGATCATCTCTTCTTTGCCTTCAATGACTTGTACCTATAAGAAAGGCGAAACACTTAGCTGAAAACTATAGGCTTATCAGTTTAACATCAATACCCTGCAAATGTATGGGAAAGATTATGGCTACTGAAATGACAGAATTCCGTATGACCCATCATGGTGATCGACTATCCAATCAGCACAGTTACATCCAATTTCCTGTCCAGCCTGGAACACTGGACCAAGTCATCTGTGGAGCATTATCCAATTAATGTTGTGTACCTCGACTTTGAAAAGGCGTTTGACACTATTCCTCCAGAGAGACTGATTCACAAGCTTAAGCATTGTGGTATACGGGGTCGGCTGCTTCGATGGATTCGAGGCTACTTGTGTAGTCTGACATACCAAGTCTGAATAAATAGCACTTTATCTAGCAAGCTCAATGTAGTCAGTGGGGTTCCACAAGGCTTTGTGCTGGGCCCACTTCTATTTATAATTTATGTCTCAGATATTGCCCAAAACATGTCCTGTAGGACCAGTATGTATGCCGACGACACCAAGATATTCTGTGTCCCTACATTTCAATATGGTGCCATGGTTGAGGATTTTGCTGAACTGGAGAGGTGGACGAAGGACTGGTTATTGAAACTTAATGTCAGCAAATGTTGTGTGTTGCACATTGGATACAGCAATCCTATGTTGGACTAGCATATGGGCAATAACAACTTGGGAAGGGTGACTGAGCAGGCCCACTTAGGAGTAAATATTTCAAATAAAAAATGGGAACCGCACATACATGCAACTGTGAAGCAAGCCAACTCAACAGTCTATCTGATACAACGCTGTTTTAGGGAAATGTCCCCTGAAATGTTTCTCCAAGCCTACAAAACCTACATCAGACCACTGCTGGAGCATGCTGTTGTGGTTTGGTGTCCCTATTTCAGAAAGGAAATAGATCTGATTGAGCATATCCAGAGGAAGCCAGAAGAATCAATTGTCTTATGAAGAACGACTGAAAGCTCTTAATCTGACAACTCTGGAGGAACGCAGAAATAGAGGATACTTAATCGAAACATACAGAATTTTACATAATCATTACACATGCGACATTGATTTCTTTTACAGAAATATCTACTCTTATCTGCGTGGACGTTCCCTAAAGCTCTCCACCGAACTCTGTCTCAGACTTTCCAGAAATTATTTTTTCACAAATCGAGTGATGCAACAGTGGAATTAGCTCCCTGACGAGGCTGTAACCTCCCCTACTGTGAATGTCTTTAAGAACAGACTTGATAAATATTTTAGTGAGCCGTAAAATAGTATACTGGCAAGTAACATTCCCAGCACAAGGACTAATGACCATGACAATCTACTGGTTTTTCCGCCTATTGTTCAAAAACCCCTAAAAATTGAAACCAGTTCTAAAACTATAACAACCATTGTTGCATTCGTCAGACTTCTAGTGAGGCCTTTCAACAGAAGCAATTTGCACCAATCAAAAACGGTCTGACTGGTTTGTGATTACTGTGCGAACAGACCTGGACCAGTATTCAACTACCATTTTAAACGCCATAAAATTGTCAAATAATTTTTTCACTATGCATTACCTGATTCTTATTTTGTTCATTGCAAATTCAATAACAGCACAAGAGCCCAAAGAGTTTCCTGAAATAATCAATGGCAATTGTAGCAAAGCAAAAGACCATGACATGGCTCATTACGAAGTGGTTCACAAAGATTCCATTCCTCTAATTTCTCGCAATACGACGGTGACGTGGTATGGAGACGAAAAAATCTACTGCATTAAAGTACTCAATGAGTATTTGAAGAGGTACGGAAACGGAGGCGGTACAGCGTTTATAAAAAATGGTGGATTGGGACATCATTATATAACCATCGAAATGCATTCGGACAAGGGGGGCGGAATGGAATTTATTATTTTTTTGTATGGTAGAAAGGATTATAATTAATAAAACTATAATACAAATAATCGTTTTTATTTAGTTTCGTGCTCCTCATTTTTTTGTTAAAGTATAACCAATGGGAAAAATGTATAAAGAAAAATATTCATCAATACAAAAAAAAAAAAGGTATAATTTAATATAGATATATCACGTTTTTGGAGCACAAAATAAATTAGGTTTTACCAACCTCGCTTATTTAAAAAATCATATTTTCAATATTATATGCGCATACTGGTTCCTATTTTTTTTTACCTAAAATTACAGCTCTTTTATCATAATATATAAATTCTCGTTCAAAATATATACAATATTTTTTGATTTAAAAATTGTTTCAAATAAAAAGAAAATCACTGTACACATTTTGCTTTAAAACTGTGTTCTATGCAATCGATTTCAGACCAGAAAGTACGGACTTCTAAAAATAGCTAAAAAAAATAATAATTATCTTTATTTCAAAGCCATTACAAATTTGAAAAATACTAACCTGATTCAACCAATGTTCATCAGCTAAAAGCTCATTCAATATACAAGTGGTATCTTTTGTAGAGTCTGAGGTTCTTTTTTCACTTACACGCTTTGCACACTCTATATACATTAAATATTTCTGATGAATCACTTTACTCGCAAGCTCCACTCGACTCACACATATTCTACACATAAAAAAATCCTAAAACAAAAAAATTAAGACTGTAATACATCAAAAAAAAAAAAAAAAACCTAGAAATTACTTTCTCGTTTATGGCATTCGGATCTGGTTGGCAACCTTCCAAAGTAGTTTTGTTATAAGGTTGTCCATACATAATCACCCTAACAGCTACGTTATTGCGCCCGCAAGCTGCACACATGCGTGTCTGCACATCTGCTTGCTGGACTTCACGTAAAACATTGAAACATGGCCACGTACATACTGCAGCTTGCAAATTTGCCGGCCAGCGGACTAGTTGAAGCAATTTTTGCTTTTTATTATCAGTTATTTCGTCAATTGTTCGAACATTTGTAAGGAAATATTCATCTGGAAAATAATTTTGTCTAGAAGACAATTTAAAAAATCTATATTCGTATTACCTTTCTCTTGAAAAATTTCCATAAGAAAATTGCTATCTAAAGCTTGCGAGATCAAAGTTTGAATGTACACTTCGAAATTATCCTGATAACTTTCGCACTGTTTCATACACTGTTCTTGCAATTTCGGATCTGTTATAGTCATTTCGTTTTTTAGAAACTCTACTATAGTTTCTGATTGACTTTGAGACTTATATTTTACTGGCACGGACACATATTGCTTTTTACTGTCTGAAGTCCATGATGTATACTAAAAAAAAAAAATCAGTTAATTATAAAATTTATAAATATAGTTTTTTCGGCTCAACGTTTAGCTGAAATCAGGTATATAAGAGATGTTATTACAGTTGTTTTCAGAAAGTCTTCTTTTTATCAGACACACATAAATTTTTCTGAGGAAATGCGTCATTTCCATTTTCCGGACTTTAGAATAGCTGAAATCAGTTACATTGAAAAAATTGTTTGCTTTGCATTTTTAACATTTTTCTGAATATATAAACACAAAAATATTCCCGCGGAAATAAGCTGTTTCCATTTTTCGGAGAAATTCATCAGACTTTAGAACAGTTGAAATCAATTGCGTGAAAAATTGATGTTCCTTTGCATTTTGAAAAATTTCCTGAATATGAAAACGTGAAAATTTTATTGCGGAAATACGTTATAATTATTCATTTGTTTGGTTGTAATAGGGCAATCGAATCACTATGGCGGCTTAGATCAAACAGTGAAATTGGCGCCACAAGGATTCTATTCACCTTCGACGAACCTTACCCCTTTACTAAACTGTTATATTTTAGCATATTTCTCTCTGGAAGTTAGGGAGAAATATGCACTAACATTTAAATTGTAATGGACATGAGATAAAGTTAAGGAACTATGAGGAAGATATTGAAATAAAGAGGAAGGAAGTGGAAGATCAGAATACAATCAATAGAGAGTTAGTAAACACAATCCGGATATTTGAAACTGACAATGCAATTTATGAAAAAGAGTTATATGATATGCGCCAACAGATAAATGAAATGAAAGAAGAATTGCGGAAATCTGTAGGTGTCAAAAATAGGAATAATAGCGGTTCTAGTAGTAGGAAAGATGAGATAGTTATAGTGGAAAATGAGAATGATAGTGGTCCTAGTAATAAGAAAAATAAGATAGTTGTAGAAAATAAGAATTGTAGTTTGCCTAGTATAAAGAAAAATAAGTTAGTTGTGTTGACAGATGATTTTGGTAAACATTTGTGGGAATACTTGAACAGAGTTTTGGGAAATAGGTTTGTAATTCAGATAGTTTCTAAGCCATTTGCAAGATTAAAGGATGTTGTTGCGGGTGTGAACAATCTGGATGTTAGATGCAGAGATTACGTCTTGCTTGCAAATAAATGCTTTCAAACCAATTTACTTTTATGCTCTATTCCGTTAAAAAACGATTTATCAAGTAAAGTAAATATTTTGTCTCATATAAACAAAAAAAACCAGTACGTAGCGGAACGATTGAAATAATATTCTGCCAATATAGACATATTAGTGGATCACTCCAGTGATTATCTCGTTGGCGATTTCACTGAGCAGGGAATATATCTGAGTAGATATGGTCTTGATAGATTTTCAAGTAGAATTAAAGAAGGAATAGATAATTTTGGTCTTCATAGGAATACAAATTTGAAATTTATAGAGTTTAATAATAAAGAACTTGAAGTAACTATAAATTTGACTACTTATGAGGCCGATCAGCAGTCTAAGCGGGCTTTTTTATAGATAGGTTTAATAAACGATGCAGCAATGAAAGGCTGTCGCGAAGTAAGGATAAGAATATTAAGAGTAAGGATACAGAATGTGATCTTCTGTATCTTAATTCAAGTAGTACAATTGCTAATTTTGATCAGATCCATGCCCTAGTTCTGGATTTGGATCCTAAAATTATTTTTTTATCTGAAACACATTTGACTGAAGAAATTGAAGACGATGAAGTCAGTATAGATGGATATAGATTGGTTAGACTAGACAGTTCAAGCCGATCTACAGGTGGTGTACAAATTTATTTAAAGAACTTTATTAAAATATTATCAATAAGCAGAGTTAAGTTTGAAAAGAAGTATTGGGTATTAGGAGTTAAGATAGAAGTTAGTAACAAAAACTTGTATGTAGTTTGTCTATATCGATCCCCGAGCTGTAGTGGGAAGGATTTTTTAAATTTTTTTGAAGAATGGAGTCATGATTCTGTATGTGATAATAACATACCAACTGTAATACTGGGAGATTTTAATATTGACATGTTGAAGCCAGATAATACATATACGCAGCGTCTTACTAATATCTCACATGATATAGGATTCCAACAACAAATTAAGGAAATAACAAGGCCAAATAGAGACGGTGGTACATGTATTGATTTGTTGTTTACAAATTATCTGGGATCTGATTCCTAAAGTAAAACATGCCCCCAGAGTGAGTGATCATTATTATATATGTGTCAATGCTGCAATATTGCAATCACAAAATAAGATTCCACATTTTATTTCGACTAGAGGGAAAAATATAAATTATGATTTAATTAGGGAGAACCTAAAATTGGTTGATTGGCACTTTAATATAAATAATATAGATGACAAGTGTAAGTTCTTTGTGTCAACAGTTTATCGGGCCTTGAATACTATAGCACCATTAAAGCAGGTTAAAATTTTACCACGATATAAACCATGGTGGAATAAAAATGTCAAAAAAGTAGCAGCACTAAGGGATAAAAGCTATAAGATTTACAAATTGCTTAAGAGTGAAGATGCACATAGATCGTATAGAGATAAGCGAAATCAAGTAGTTAAAACTATCAAAGAAGAGAAAATAAAGTACTATGAGCAAAAAGTGGATGGATGTAAACGGGATCCTAGGGCAATGTGGAATGTATTGGGAGAGATTTTACCAAAGAAAAATCATGCAAACATTGATAAAATAGAGATGGAAGGAGTAATAATAATGGATAAAAACAGTCTGCCCGAAAGACTGAACAGATTTTATGTAGACAGCATAGATTCCATAATTGAACAAATTAAACCTGATTCAGGGAATACGGATACCTTAAGTGACTTCACAAAAAATAATGCAGACTTTAGCTCGTTCAGATTAATAGATTCTGATTGCCTATTTAAAATTGTTATGTCATTGAAAAACAAAAATAGTCCCGATGACTTGAATGTAACATTAATAAGGAATACATATCCGTCTCTTGAAGCACCCCTGATTACTTTAATAAATAGTTCACTGGAACAAGGAAAGTTTCCAGATCCTCTAAAGCTCGCTACAATAATACCAGTTCAAAAAAAACTTAACTCAATAGAAGCATCTAATTTTCGACCCATTAATACACTTCCTGTCATCGAGAAAATAATTGAAAAAGTTGTATATGATCAGCTTCTCGAATTTTTAAATACACATAATACTATAACAGAGAAACAGTCAGGCTTCAGAAATGGTCACAGCTGTAAAACTACAATACAGTACATTCTGGATGAATTTAAAATAAAATATGACCAAGGTTTCAATGTACTAGCGGTTTTTCTGGACTTACAGAGAGCCTTTGAGACGGTCGATCGGCACAGATTACTTAAGAAACTAGAAAAAATTGGAATTGGGGATGTGGTGTTGAGATGGTTTGGAGACTATCTAACATCAAGAAGACAATTAACTAGACTGAATGGAATTAGTTCAATAGAGATAGTTAACGAGCATGGTGTACCGCAGGGTAGTGTTTTGGGTCCACTATTGTTCATTATTTATATAAACGATCTGCCAGATGTAATACATGACATTGAATTGCATAACTTCGCCGATGATAGTCTATTCTACGCCTTTTCAAAAGATTTGGATTTGTTGGTGGAAACTGTTAATAATGCCCTAAATAAAATGGACAATTATGCATCAACGAATCTTTTGAAGATTAATGTTAGTAAAACTAAATTTATGTTTATTGGTACACATAATAACAGAAGTCTTTTTAATATGAACAACTATTCAATTAAAATGGGTAACAATAAGTTGGAAGAAGTTCAAAAGATTAAGTATCTTGGGGTAATTCTTGATAACAAATTAAAATTTAAAGATCACTGCAACATTCTGGTTTCTAAAATTAATTTTAAGACAAATTATCTTAGGCGCTGTTCAGCATCTCTCTCAACTTGGTCTAGAATTGTTGTTTTTAACACTATAGTTTTGCCACACTTCAATTATTGCGCAACAATACTTTATTTACTTAACCAGAATGATATCCAAAGACTGCAAAAGTTGCAAAATAGATGTATGAGAATCATACTCTCATGTAACAAATATACTCCTATAAAAAGTATGCTTAGATTGCTTCAGTGGCTTCCAGTTGTGGAATATGCAAAATATATTGTACTGGTGTTTATTTTTAAAATTAAAATTGGACTTGCTCCATTGTATCTCACAAGAAAAATAGTTTACAGTGGCCAGATGCATGATCACAACACTAGACAACAGAACAACTTCTATATACCACATAGATGTGGGGCATCAGCAACAAGATCGGTATTCTTTAAGGGTATGAATAAGTTTAATCAGCTACCGGATGAAATAAAGTCATGTGTTACTATTAGCAATTTCAAAAGAAAATTAAAAATTCATCTGGACTCAATGTGATATATATGTTCCAGATTAAAGCACAAATGAGTAGCTTATTCTTGTTGATCTGAGTTTTGTTGATTTGAATTTCTTTTGTTTTGCGGTATCTTGATCTTGTATTTTGTGAAGTGAAAAACGAATGCCATATTTTGTATGAGTTTCATGGACTTGCTTTTTACGAAATTTCAAGTTTTATTATGTCTTTCGGAATGATTGTCATTTGTATTTTGAATTTAAATTACATTTTGTCTTTCATGTTGTTTCGGTTTGTCTCCTTTAATGTTTCTTTTCGTAGTTCTGAATTGTTCGTTGTTTTTTTTTTTAATTGTTTACTTTAATTGACACTATACTCTAATTATAACTTTTGTGAATTTATATATGTAAGTTGCACGATTAGCTATTGCTAAATAAACGAAATAAATAAATAAATAAAACATTTCCTCAAGATAGGGACTCTCCATCCTAAAATACGAATTTTCTAGAAAATAAATACTTTACATCAATTCAAAACCGCTATTCAGAGAAAAAAAAAAAACAAAAAAAAAACAGAAATAATCAATAAAACGATGTTTATAAACAAAAACATGTCAAAAATTACAGAATATAAATGGATTGTCAAATAGACGTGAATCTTTAGTGATCTTTAGTCGGTTTCGGCAATTTTACATTTCACTATATTATTACTACACCATGTCTAGAATTCATATATCTACCTACATAATGCTCATTATTTTTTCACCAATTCGTCAGCAGTAATTTGCATATTTTTGGTACAGTTCATTTAATACTGATTTAATGTACTAGACTACTGATTAATAACAAAGCGCGCTGTTGTTTTTCCAAATTCAATAGTCAGACGCTACGCTAATACGGTACCGCTAATAATACAGTAGAGAGTTATTGGAACTATCAAATACTGCCTCGCAGTATTAAAGGATCTACGTTATTTTATTAGTGCATCAGCACTATTTCTCCAAGAAAATAACAGTTATTGGAAGACCGTAGTAGGTGCTAAGTATTACCTTATTTTGTATTCATAATTTTGACAGCTGATAGCTACGTTTATAAATTTCAACCTCAAAAAGTGTTTATTTTTGTTTGTGAGTTTTCTCTGATACCCATTTTTTGATGTTACCTACAGTATAAAATGAAAAACTATTGTGAAAAACCAATCCTCTAAGTAAAATTACGTCATCGTCGAAAAGCGAAACGTCAAAGTCATCAAAAATGTCAGAAATATTGGATAAGGGAAGTTTACTGCCTCGCACTAACCATACACAAATAAAGACAAGCAGTAACCTTATTAAGGGAATCCTTATTTTCAGACCCAAACGCGCATGCGCAGATGTCAAAATAAGGCTAATTTAAATACTGCTTGTCCTTATTGCACGTCCAATAACTCTCTAATATTTCACAAGGTAATTTATAGTTCTCGGGCACGAAGACACATAAATCCTCTAATCCCTTATTTTGTTTACATTTTGACAGCTGAGTTGAGTAATCTAACCCTTTTTTTTTTGCTTGTTTTCTCACTTGTGTTGATTCTAAAGATTCCTGAGGTTGATTAATTTTCCCTTGGTGTTTTCTATGGAGAAATTATTAGAAGTTTCTGTTTTTGCAGACACAAATGGAGGGTAAACCAGTTTTGACATAGCATAGCGTTACGGTAAGGCATCAGGTAAGTTCCGTTAGACAGCGGGCTTCGCTAACGCTAATACCGTAAGAACTGTCATACTTGTCAAATAGCGTTGCGGTATTTGAAATTTGGACGACACGAGAACTCTCTAATATTTACATGCAAGGACTAGCACGCATTGCGACCGATAGAAGATAAAATTTTCGTAGTTGATTTTCGAAGGGTGAGCCAAATCGTCAATTTTAAATATAATTTTCTGATGGAAAATGTGCATTTTCCGCATTTATTTTCATCAAAGGTCGGGAAGAGGCATTTTTTGAATGGCTTCGAAAAGAGAAACTGTGTATTTCCGCGAGAAAATTTTTGCCTTTGGAGTAGTTGTTTCTAACTGGTCAACGAAGTTCAATTGTCCCGTCAAGGATTGGCACAGAAAGCCTGAGTCCACTGCTCAGTGGGTCGATTCCCAAACAGGGACCATTGTGTCCGTTTACAATGCAAAGGAATATCAATTTTTCACGTAATTGATTTCAACTATCAACTTATAAATTTTTCCGGAAAATGAAAACAGCTTATTTCCGTAGCGAAACTTTTGTGTTTGTAGGTTCAGAAAAATGTTGAAAATGAAAACAAACAAAAATTTTTCACATAACTGATTTCAGCTATTCTAAAGTCCGGAAAATGGAAATGAAGCATTTCTGCAAAAAAAATTGTGAGTTTTCGTTTTTATGGAGGCATTTTTCTATATTTTTTTTCTAATAGCTGATTTCTGCTAAACGAAAGTTGACCCGTTTTTTCTTACCGTAGATATATTCCTATATAACATTAAACCATTTTGTTCAAATGGTTCATACTTCTGTAACAAAGTTTTACCATCAACCCTCCAAATGGCAGGCCAGTCTTGAAACAGTTCAGATTTAATTGCAACAAATTCGCCTGTTTTAAACGGATTGTCATCATTAACGCTGGAAAGATTATTTTGCATGGACGCGGCAATATTGTCTTCCAAGGTAGGGACTGTTGGCTTCAACTTATGGCTGGATTTCAATTTTTTCTCCGGGCTGGAATAAACACCCAAACCGTCAGAATCGTTAATGCCCGCCCCTTGGGCGGCTGCAGCTATCAGATTTCTTGGTTTCTTGTGTTTTGGACCTAATGATTAAACAACTATAATAAAAATATTATTTAAAAAATTGAAAGTTTTATTACCACTTCGTCCTCGTCCCTTTTTTTTCATTGGAAGCATGTCTTCGTCATCCACAATAGCTGCAGGAGTCCAAGCTGGATCGGAGTCTTCAGAATCTTGATATTCGGGAGGTTCATCAGGCTCTTCTCCATCTTTGATGATGTCTGTAAGACTATTTTTGCCTTTCACTGCCCTCTTTGTTAGTTCTCGCTTAGGCACATCTTCTAATTTTACTAGAAAAATAAATTAAAATGGTTAAATTAAAAATGTTTGAATTTTATTATTACCTTTAATTTTATCTTTCATTTTTTTTTCTTTTTTCTCTTGCATCTTCAACCTTTTCCTTTCGGTTGCTCCGCCAGGTTTACATGGTCTACCTCCTCTATGCGATTTTCTTTCTCTAGGGTAATCTCTAAAATTCACTATTAATAATTTCCTTGTTTGGTAAAGACAATAATTCACTTACTCTCTTTTAATAGAATCCAAAGATCTCATATGAAGATGCTTCCTGGAGCCAAAAAAGTCATCTTCTGAACTAAATCCATCATCTGAACTATCAAAACCTTTTTTCCGTTCTTTGGGCAAAGGAAAATATCTTGGATCGTCCTGCGGATCTCCACTGGTAGTCAACCTGGTAACTCCTGGAGGAGGTCCGGTTAAATTAGGCAACACTGTGCCCCCCGCTACCGCCCCATTAGTATCAGGTGGCCCCCCTGAATGCAACTGAGATTTTACAGCTGCATCTTCCGTTTGCCTTCTTGTCCACGTATTTGCTGCTTGCTTTCGACTACCTGGACCTCCTATACAATATAGGAATATAATTTTATTTATAGAATATATTGTTATTACCTCTCATGACAGGCGGTGGTGACGTGTCACGTTCCCCCTGAAGGAACTTGAGGTAGCTGCTCATAAAACCAACTCCAGGACCACCTACCTTGTCCATTGGCTTTTGGGGTAGAGGAGGTGGGGGTTTGTTTTGGTGATTTGTGTGGTTCATTGGCGGTTGCAACCTTGGCGTTGTATCTGAAATTTTAGTTGTTTCAAGTAAGAAAAATTGATCAGTGTATGTGATGTTAAATAAAATTTATCCCCGAAAATATGGACTTAGCATACAAAAGAAAATTTCCTAAAACTTATGTTTTACTAACAATTCCTGAAAATATCAGCTTATGATTTAGATTTTGGAAAACTTTGCAAGGTTATAACTTTTTTTTTTATTATAGATAGAAAGCTGAAATTTTCAGCGATTCTTATTCCAGTAGAGGACTACAATCCCTGAAAATTTTAAGTCATTTGAACTTATAGTTCCTGAGATGAAATCGTGTTAAGGAATTTGGGGTGATTTATCAATTTTTCCATTTTTCTGAGTGCCTTTTCTCATAGATTTCGGCTTCAAATTTGGGAATAACTTGGTGTATGAAGTTCGGGGGATATCAAATAACCTTTAGAATACAAAATCTCAACAAAAAAAAAAAATTGAAATTTCATTGTTTTAGTAAGAAGGTAGCTACCTTATGATTTTGATTTTGGAAAACTTTGAAAGGTCATAACTTTTTTTCTATTATAGATAGAAAGCTGAAACTTTCACTGAATTTTATCCCAATCAAGGAACTACAAACTTTTTCAGACTTATATGTGAGAAGAAAAAATTAAGTGAATTTGGAAAAAGAGAGTAAATAGTTCAAAAAAATTTCCAAATAAAGTCTGAGGTGTTGTTATATTTATGTCAGCACCATTAACTTATCTAAATTGTGTAGTGGTATGCGTTTTTCAAAATTAATTACTTAGATATTATTTAAGAAATTCTTCCAACAAAAAATTCCCAATCACTTTACCTCCAGACAAAAAATTCAATTCCTCCTCAATATTTGGTACCACCACTTTAGGCTGATCATCGGGCTGTTGATATTGTGGCTGTTGCGGTTGCGGCGGTTGCTGATGATGCTGTTGCTGCTGTTGTTGCTGTTGTTGTTGCTGGTGCTGCTGCTGCTGATGGGCTGCGTGCTGTTGTTCATTATAATTAGTCAGAGGTGTCAATTCTACGCTGGAAGGAAACTCTCCCGGATGATTGGCTATGTGAAAGGGAGCAAAATAAGGCAGCGGCGGTGGTGGATGGTGGCCGTGTGGATGAGGAACTTGAGAAATCTGCGTAAAACAATGTATTACTTTAATTCAACAAATATCATTTGGTTACCATTAGTCCTTGATGTTGCTGATGCAAAGCTTGGCTACTGAAAATTTTTGATGTTGGAGGAGGGATGTTCCACCTGTCGAATTCGAAATAGACACCGTTCTGCTGTTGTTGATTGGCACCTGTACTGTGGGCTGGTGGAGGGATTCGATCTAAATTAATTTTGTCTTAACTTTAACATAAAAACTAACCCAAAAAGCGTTTCTTACTGGGTGGGTGAATTTCAGCAGGCGGAGGAGGAGCGACAGGTTTTTCGGCACTCTTTCTTCGTTTTATGGGCGGCTTGGGCACTTCTTGCTTGATTTCTACTTGGGGCACTTGACATGTTTGCTGTTGTTGCTGCAAGTTTTTTACTATAGTCATTGGGTCTCCTCGACAGCTTGATAAATCTTGTAAGGTAACCTAAAGCAACTTTGTGAATAATATATGTAATTATAAAATAAAAACAAAAATTTCTCACTTGATGACCAGTAGTTGAATCAAAGTATTGCTGCCTTTGTCCCTCTCCTGGCCTGTTGTTAAGCTCATTATTAGTACTAGAATTATTATAAGTAGGTTGAGTATTTGCTTGAAATTTCCTTTGCTGTTGTTGGCCTTGTCTGTCATCCCAACAAGCCTTAAATTGCACATGTTACATTAATTTCCCCTAAATTCCAAGAATTAGTTTTCCTTACCTGGTTAGTTTGATTTGTTTGATTGTGATCATACCTTTCAGGAAAAGATTTATTATCAGTATTTAAAGCTCTTGTAATTACAGAAGGATAAGCCACATTTCCAGTTTGGCTATTTGGTCTTGGTACAGAAACATCTAAAGGGGATGGTGGAGCAACCTATAAAAGATTATTAATTAAAAAAAAAATATATATAAGGCAAATTATTACCTGTTGACTACTCGATTGTTGAGGTGATGACATGGAATTCATGGGACTGTTATACATTGGATAAGCGGGGCTTTGGGCGTGGCCTATTGGAGATGCTTGGGAATGTGCTTGCAGAGGGCTTGGTCTTCTGGGTACTGCTACATTGCATTCAGAACCGTTAGTACTAAAAATATACATATAATTTTTTGCTAAGATCAATAGTTTGTCATTCCAACCTGTTTTGATAATCTGGACCACTTTTAGGCCGCTGAAAGTCTTCAGAATTAGCATTTTGCGGCTGTTGGTAGTGTCTGTAATTGTGTTGAAAGTGAGGCGGTCGTTTTCCGGAAGCGTTGCTTCCAGCGTAATTCATACGACCTGGAGCGTCCATAATTGAAAAACTGATTGGGGATGACTGGCTTTGAGGTTCTTCATTTGCTCTATAATCCTTGGAAATTATTCACTGAAATAATGCCTAAATAAATTACCTTTGTTGTTGCTGTTCTCTCTGATTAGCAAGTTCAGAATAAATTTTTGTTTGAGCTTTAGTTTGGATTTGTGGAGCACTTTGTTGTTTGTTGGTAGGTGGTGATGTGAAAGATTTTTCAATGTTACGACTTGGTGGGTTTGCAGAACTAAAATACAAAATTTGATTAATTTTTAAGTTTTATTATTGCAAAAATATACCTTAAAAATGCTCTATTGGGTGCTTGAGGCACCCCACGGTATTCTTTTGTAGTTGAAGCTGAAGATACAATGCAAGATTGTTGAAGATTGGAAGAGTTTGCGGAAGCTAGTTTGCTGGTATCTGATAGACTTACTGGAACCTGAAATTGATAATTAAATATTGTCACAAATAGAAATAGAAATTATTATGTACTTGAAAAAATGCACTTGGATTGGGTCCAGTTTTCACTGAAGCTGTAGTCACTTGTGGGCTTTGAGGAGACCTATTGCTGGCAGCTAGTTTTGAATTTGCTATAGAACTGATATGGTTGCTAATAGATTGCTGGGCTGCAGCAAAGTGAGCATTAAAATTTTCATAGGAAACCTACAAAAAATAATTATGTAATATAATAAAATAATATAATAATTGTATCTTACCGTTTTTCCACTAGATGTGGCAACAACACTTTCATGTGGTAATATACCAAAAGGACTATTTTGTTGCCAGGCTGAAGCACCTTGTTCAAAAAAAGCTTGGGCTTGTGGATGGAATTCCCCAGATTCACTTGCTTGTTTAGATGCTGCCGCTTGAGCCAATGCCCTATGCTGCTGTGTCACCTAAGCACAAAATATTTGTGTTTATTCAAATTATTTTCCAATGAAATTACTTACCTGTGCAACATAATGAGGCTTGGCACCACTAGCAGCTACTGCACCATGAAATAGTGGACTAAAAACAGTCTCATAGCCGACAGCGGGAGGTGACAGGAACCCTCCGGGCAGTACACCTGCAGGAGGGGCAGAAGCTGAGGTGGTGGTAGTGGCCGAGGCTACTGCAGCAGCTGCGGCTGCGGCGGCTGCTAAGGGATGGTGTTCCCCAGCAGCGGCCTGTGCAGCTAGTCTGTTATAGGAGGCATACCAGGGACCCACTGGGTCCATTATGAGTCAAAGTGGAAGGCTTTGTGGTGGTTAGAAGGTGCTGGCCCATCCCATCTAGAACAATTTTGTGAAATAATAATTTATTTTATTTTATTTTTCAACGGGCAGCTGCCCAATATAAAGAAAGTTAACAACACTAATACTTTTAAACAAGACCTAACCTGAGTATAACAATTTATCCTTCAGCTAAACAACCAACAGTAAACACCCATGAACAGCAATGTAAACTCTTTCCAACCAAAGTTGAACGTTGACGGTCACTTACTCATCCTTGTAACCATAGGATTCATACGTTCGGACTTATTTTGGTTTGATAAACGCAGTGCGCGTGCAATAAAGACAGCAGCAAAAAGCAACGTCTGTGATATATTCGAGTAAGTGGCCTTCAACGTTCAACTTTGGTTAGACAGAGTTTAACAATTCTAAAAACTAGGTATTCAACTAGAGGCAATAGGAGTAGTACCAGAAAGGAAAGATAATACTGTTTCAATGATTTTAGTTACATATAGGAGCTCACAGACAGGCCCTCAGTTCCTCTTAAATATTTTTTGAGTTTGAAAACAGTCTAAATCGTCTAAAAATGTATTTCCTAGTCTAGCTGATCTAGTCAGGAACGAGTTATAGCCATAGTTGGTGGTACAATGGGAATCAATTTGAAAGGAATGGTTTAGTCTTGCTTGGCGAGAGGGAACATGAAGTTCAATTTTATAAGGCCATGAGAATTTGAGTGAAGTAAATTATAAAATATAGAGAGATCTCTGTGCATACGACGAACCTAAAGGGATGTAATTCAAAGGGATCTCTCCCATCCAGGGTAATTTATTTTATCGACTCTATGATGTTCCTTGAATGCCATGTACTTCAAAAACTTATGCTGGACCCTCTCGATAGCCAGTATATGGACATTATAAGAAGGAGACCACACACAAAAACAATAATCCAAATGTGGTCACACCAGGAAACAGAAAATCAGTTTGAGGGAAGGGATATTTAAAAAGTCCTTAGCACGGCGTTTGATAAAGCCCAATACTTGCAGTGATTTAGAAACAACTGATGCGCGACACTCCCAAATCTTTTATTTAAGAAGCCAGCAATAAGGGCGAGCCTTTTATATTATTATCTTGATGGATGGGATTTCTTCCACGGCTGAAGATCATTAATTGGTATTTAGTAATATTTAGTTCCATTCCATTAAGATGGCACAGTCATTCTGATTCTGGATTTTTATGTAGAATTTTAGATCATCAGCAACTAGTAAGAAAAGTGCGAACATGAAACAAGATGCAATATCATTTACGTAGAACTTAACAGAGGATTTAAATTTGAAAATTTCGAAACTCAAGACGGAAATTAACTCAAAGGATTTATTTTTTCAACAAACAGAGACTGCTTAGGATGACATAATCGAGAGCTTGAAAATCGAGTTGAGGGCGGCCCGTGCTAACATCACACAGGATTTCACGAATGAGGTTCAGATTGCTATGTTGCGGAAATTAAACAGCTTGAAGTTACAAACAGAGAACTAAAATATACAGCCTAAATTTGGTATGGTTTCATTTGCAACGCAAACTGAGTGATTTCTCAGTCCGAATTGAAATATCGGCCATCTGAAGCTCAAGTCATGCAGAATGATTTGGAGCTTAATCCAACTTTTCTGCGTCCAACAACAAGTCAATATACTCAGTCAGAAGATGTTTTGGGAGTTGCTCATTTAAATCTGACACTGCGGAAAATTGATGACCTGTATAGAGATACTCACAGCAGAAAATGAATTTTATGCTGAACAGGTTGTGGAACTAGAAGATGAATTTTCAAGGAGTTTAAAGAGTTCACAAACAGTGGTGGATGATGCTGATAATGTTTGTGTTGGGAGAACGGCTCCAGAGGTGAAGCCTGTCTCTTCAAATAAAGATTTTCACCATAAAGTTTTAATTCTGGGTGACGAGAATGGGAAAAATTGTAGTACGGTTTTGTACAACCAGCTCATTTTTGAAGCAGTTTTTTTTTTTTAATTGGTCAATACATTAATTTAATAATGCGTTTTAGATAGAATGATTGTGTTTTCAATAACCCCATGTACAGAAGAATATATTCTCATCTTGGTGATTTTACCACTAGAAATAATGTCTCAATTAGGGTGATAGATAACTTTAGGATAGGGCGTGATCAGACACAATGGCTCTACTTTTGGCAAACTATTGGTTAACTACATAACTAAGTCCAAAATTGATGAATTTTGGGTGTTTTCAGGGAGCTGTAATTTTCCGAATTTTGTAGTATTAACGGAGCACTGACTTTAAGATGTGGAACCTATATCTATACCAGATTATAGTTTAGTATCAGTGTATTATAGAAAGAACTCTATCCATGGCCCATTGGGGTAATTTAATTTTAAGAAACAAAAACTTTTCTAAGAAATTTGAAGTTGAGAATAGCCTAAGGTTTCAAGATTTGATTGTTGAGAAAGGGTTTGAATTGTCTGTTTGTAAGTGTAAAAAATTGAATATGTTTTTAGTTTCTATATATCGTCTGCCCCAATCTAGTGGGAGCGTATTTCTGGTGAGGTTGAAGTTTCTTTTGTCGAATCTCTGTCCACAATTTATTGATGTCTTGACGGGAGATTTGAACATTGACTTTGACAGTGAAGATTCTTCATGCACTCTGTCATTGAAACATTTGTTAAACCTATTTAATCTTAATATGCATGTTAATTCGCCAACTAGAATCTCAATTGGTTCTGCTTCTGTTTTGGATTATGTTTGTACTGGTTTGGATGATGATGTCTTCTGCAATGTGGTGAGCGCAGGCCTCTCTGATCACGAGGCTGTGCTTTATATCATACCAGTTTGTGGCCGGAGAGCTCCGCGGTCGCAGGAGCCAGGTAGGATCTTTTCAGTGAGAAATTTTCATAAATTTTGAATAACGCTGCCTAACTGTGGACTAGTTGGGTACTTTTCGTACTGAGGATCCCTTGAGCAGGTTCCATGTCTTGTTGACTGGTGCCTTTGAATGTTAATTTCTGGTTGTAAGGATTAGAAATAGGAGGTGGAAACCATGGTCTGGCAAGAATCTTCGTGCTTTACATTATATACCTACGTAAATATTTTATGAACTTTGGGTTTTTTGTGTCATATTTTAATAGATATAGGTCATTTTATCGTAAACTCGATCGTAAAACATTGAAGGTAGCCAAAAGAACTTATTTTGAAAATCGCATAGTCAATTCTCAGAATGGGCAGAGAGAGCGAGAGTTGGAAAATTGTTAATCAACTCAGGGAAAAATACATTGTTACCCACAATTGGTAGGGTTATTGAAACGCTAGTTAAAGTTAAAAACAAAATTGTGGCTTTCCTGCAATAAGAATAAACTGTTGTGTTTGGCTCAGTTTGAGTTTCAGAGTTGTGTGGGCACTGGTGATGCAGTTTTTTCATTTTTCGAGGATCTGTACTTCCAGCTTAACGAGAGAGAGGCGGCTGCGGCAGTGTTTTGTGAAAAACTGCACTTGTGAGGAATTCTTTGTTTTACACTGGTAAAACAATGTATAACCATTTGCCTATTAGCATAAGATCCCTAGAATTCCTAAAAAGATTTAAATTGTCTGTAAAATTAAAGAAAGCCCACTTTAGTGTGACAAAATATTTGAGAAGCACTGTTTACTGGTTTACTTATTTTGTAATTTGTTTTTCAGTCTTTGTTTATTTTTGAATTTTGATACATTTTTCGTCTTATATGTTATTTATTGTTCTCATACATTGATTACATGATATTTTATAGCTGTACATATGTAAGTAGTTAACTTGTCTGTACTGTTCTTCCCCCAGTACTTCCTATGTTACTTATTTCAATGTTTTGTTCAATTTAAGAATTTTTAAATTAAAATTGTGTACTTACTCTTTTGCTAGTTTTACATTGCTTTGGTAATGAGATTGATTTTTTTCTTGTATCAATAAAGCTATTTTTATTTGATTTGATTTGATTTAAACATTGAAGAGTAAGGGTCCTAGATGTGACCCTTACGGAACACCTAATGTAACTTTAATTTCGGTGGACTGAAAGTTGTGGATGCGTACAATTTGTGTTCTATCTGTAAGGTATGATGCTCGGTATAATGTTAACCATTCTAAAAGCTTCCCCTGAATTCCAATGTGTCTCAATTTATTGATAAGGATTTTATGGTTTACTTTGTCGAAGGCTTTTATGAAGTCTGTGTATATGGCATGCACATGAGACCCTTCTTCCAATGAACTCAAGAAAAAATCTTCAAGTTTAACTCAGGGGGAGAAATCCAAATTGCTGGTTGATGAAGCAATCCTTCAGACCAGCAGACAAATAGTCACAGAATAAACCTTCAAAAACTTTTGGAATACAACTCAAAATACTGATAGGCCTGTAATTATTGACATGAGAATTGTCACCTAATTTTAGTATAGGGGTAATGAAGCTTATTTACCAGTAGGTTGGAAAAATTCCAGATTTTAGGGAAAGATTGAAGATAATATGGAGTGGTCTTGAAAAGATGAAACTATAATATTTGATAAGGTTTGGTGGGAGACCATCCGGACCAGGTCTTTTATTTATATCCAAACTTGATAAAATTCCATAAATTGATGATATTGGTATATTAAAATGGGAAAGATTGATGTCACCAAAAGGTAAGGAGTCATTCAGGGTACGCTTGTCACTATACATTTCTGACAAATGTCCCATAAATTTCTCCAAATTCCCTATAAATTTTCCCAAATTCTCATAAATTCCTCCAATTTCCGATAAGTTCCTTCAAATTCCCCACAAACTCTTCATATTTTTGACAAAGAATTCCTAGGTGGTTTGTCTCTTGGTGTCATTTTTGAAAAATTTTCAATGTTCAATAAAATTACAATCTTGAAAGGTCTATAAACCTAGTAGTCCCAAGGTGGAAAAAAACTTCGAGAACTATATAATAATTAGGTGCTTTTTAGGTGCTAATTAGGGCCTCTAATTAAAAATTAGGGAACTGCTAGTTTCCATTAACCTGGCAGTCCCTTTTTTTTTTTTTTTGGATTATCTCGAA
Source organism: Ceutorhynchus assimilis (assembly GCA_917834065.1). Classification (NCBI taxonomy): domain Eukaryota; kingdom Metazoa; phylum Arthropoda; class Insecta; order Coleoptera; family Curculionidae; genus Ceutorhynchus; species Ceutorhynchus assimilis. Next base: position 57,281,315 of record OU892279.1, read on the forward strand.
AGCTAAAGGAGCATCTAATTTTTAATTAGTAGCCCTAATTAGCACCTAAAAAGTACCTAATTATTATTATTATACAGACCCCAATTTTTTTTTTCTATTCTGGCATATCACCAAGTAAAAGTGAAGCCAACAATTTCCTAATAATGAAAAAAATCTGTAATTCAGTTAATATTTAACTGATTCAAGTTTTTCTTCAACTATTTAGGAGCACTTAAATAGCACCTAATTCTGAAACAAACAAAAAATAAATAAATATTTTTTACTATAGGGGACTGCTAGCTTTCATAAACCTAGCAATCACTTAGTTTTTTTTGATTTTCTCAAAAACTAGAGGAGCACCAAGTTTTTAATTAGAGGCCCTAATTAACACCTAAAAAGCACCTAATTATTACATAGATCTCGAAGTTTTTTTGCCATTTGGACACACCTACAAGTAAACGTAAAGCCAGCAGTCCCCTAATAATTAAAAAGAAATATGTAACTCAGTCAATAATTAATCAATTCTATTTTTTCTTCGACTATTTAGGAGCACCTAAAAAGCACCTAATTCTGATACAAAAGAAAATTTTGGAAAAATATTTTTTACTATAGGGGACTACTAGCTTTCATAAACCTAGCAATCCCTTAGTTTTTTTTGATTTTCTCAAAAACTAAAGGAGCATCTAATTTTTAATTAGAGGCCCTAATTAGCACCTAAAAAGCACCTAATTATTATATAGATCCCGAAGTTTTTTTGCCATTTGGACACACCAACAAGTAAACATAAAGCCAGCAGTACCCTAGTAATTAAAAAAAAAATCTGTAACTCAGTTGATAATTAATCAATTTTTTTTTTCTCTGACTATTCAGGAGCACCTGAAAAGCACCTAATTCTGATACAGAAGAAAATTTTGGAAAAATATTTTTCACTATAGGGGACTACTAGCTTTCATAAACGTAGCAATCCCTTAGTTTTTTTTGATTTTCTCAAAAACTAGAGGAGCACCTAATTTTGAATTAGAGGCCCTAATTAGCACCTAAAAAGCACCTAATTATTATATAGATCCCGAAGTTTTTGTGCCATTCTGACACACCAACATGTAAACGTAAAGCCAGCAGTCCTCTAATAATTAAAAAAATATCTGTAACTCAGTTAATAATTAATCAAATCTATTTTTTCTTGGATTATTTAGGAGCACCTTAAAAGCACCAAATTCTGATACCTACAAAGAAAAAAATTTTTTACTATAGGGGACTTCTAGCTTTTATAAACCTAGCAGTCCCTTAGTTTTTTTTGATTTCCTCAAAAACTAAAGGAGCACCTAATTTTTAATTAGAGGCCCTAATTAGCACCTAAAAAGCACCTAATTATTATACCGGGTGCCCACGAGATCACTTTCCGGCTGCCATTTTTTTATTTGTCTATAGATATCAACGAAACTTACTTGGTAGGGATGATATTCTAACCAAACGCCATTTTTATGCATTTATGACAAGTTTTCCCGACTTCCAAATGACCGAAACCTTTTATTTTTAAATGGCACACCCTGTATAATTTTTGTTTTTCGGATTCTACAGATCATTTCATGTCCTAATGCACCGCTTTTAAATCGAGTTTTTTCCAAATTTTGTTTTTTAATTAAATTTAAATTTTTTAACTAGAGTGCCATGATCATCTTAAAATGACTCAACATGCTTTACTTAATTTCAGAAAAATACAAACTCAATTTTATCTTTGTAAACTGTTTTGATAGAGGGCTGTAAACTCCATTATTTTAGTATTTTTGCCAGGGTTGCAGATTTTTTTGATTTAAATCAGATTTTTTCGATTTAAATAAAAAACGCTCTATTTAGACCTATTTTAGGTTTTATTTATCATACAACAACACCCTAAATACAAAATTATATCGTCTTTCTTCCTACCAGACATCCTTACTTTTTATTAATAAATAATTGAAACGAAAAACGAGGATTAGAGGGATTCCCAGGAAGATCAAATCAAATAGCATTTTCATGAGTGCGTTCAAGGACGGCAAAGCTAATGCCAAAACCTACTTTTCCCCCTCCACCGGTAATGCCAAACCACGTAGGTTGGAGCCGAACTGAAACGCAAAATGCCAATTTTGGCTTGGCTGTAGCCATTCCTGAACGCAGCCCATATAATTAATTTGGTGCAGCAAGCGAGTATATCTCCATCCTCTTTAGGGACCAAAGAAAGAGAAAGATAAAGGTATGGTGCGGCCTGTGCTAAGAATGCCACTGGCTGTTAACAGCTGATTACCACACGTTCGCTGCTCACCCAAGGTCTGACGATGTCACGTCAGTGTTAGTTGCGTAGATAAATTTAATTTATCCCATTTGTCGGTAGCGTAGATAAATTCAATTAGTTGAATTTTGATTTAATAAGGATTTTTTAGCGACTAACCGTTTGTAAACGGTAACTGAAATTAGGCCTTTTTGGAAATGCTGATCTTATTAACCGGATCACCAGCTGATTTACTATGTCTTTTTTCAATCGTGTTCATTAAATAAAGACAAAAAACAAACAGCTGGTGATCATAAGCGTTTCCAAAAAGGCCTAATTTTAGTTACCGTTTATAACACGGTTACAAACGGTTACTCGCTAAAAAAACCTTAATATTTACTGATATTTTTTATAAATCACCAAATTACAAAATCGCGATTTAAATCATGCGATTAAAATATAATAATAGTTTGATTAAAATCGCGATTTTAATCACTGATTTAAATCAGGTGATTTAAATCAATGCAACCTTGATTTTTGCCCTAGCTCAAAAACTAGAATAGAAACATATCACTTTCATAGAAAGAAAGAATGAAAGAAAGCTTTATTGTCAGAAAATTTTACAATTTCGTGGACAAAGCTGAAAAAATAACATCACTAAATGCAGTATTTTAAGGTGAATCCAACGATCATAATTTTCGTTTAAACATTTCTGATTTATTATGTAGGTAATTTATTTTTGTTTAAATTTAATTTAAAAACGAAATTTCGACAAAACTCGATTTAAAAGTGGTACACTAGGATGTAAAACGATCTGTAGAATCCAAAAAACAAAAAATATACAGGGTGTGCCATTTGAAAATCAAAAGTTTTGGTAACTTCCGGCTTTAATTGAAGCCTAATTGCATTGAAATTGGATCAAATTTAAAGCAGCTGTGAGTGAGGCAAACTATATTAGTATCATTTTTGGAAAATTTTCAATGTTCGATAAATTCAATTTTGAAGCTTCTTAGGTGCAAAACTATTGAAACTAAATTAAAGCCTCAATTGCTAGGTACTAGTGATGTAAAATGCTCGAGCAAGTATTTTCGGAGAACGTTCTCCGAGCAGGATCGAGAATTAACGAGCATAAACGAGCAGGACCCGAGAATTTATGCTTTTCATCAGAAGCTGAATAAAACAAAACATTTTTCTAAATAAATTCTGATTTTTCTCAAATTTCCCGAAATTCCCAAATTTCTTGTGAAAGTTCTGAATATTCTGAAAATTCTTCATAAATGTGCTGAAAATTCTCAAACTTCTTAGGAAAATATAATACATAAGTATTTAGGACCGATACTTTTGCTCTCGATTAACATATTTGATACGTTGTCAAAGTTTTGCATGGGCCAAGGTCTATAAGTATGATGTGGTTAGAGCACATTCTAACCCCTGATTATTTTTAACTGTCAAATGAGAGCAAAAGTACCAGCATTTAATCTCATAATTTGTGTCATGTTTGACAACAATAATAATTCTAATTTGGGGTTTTCTGTGAAACTTCAACATACAATTTAGGAGACTTTTTTTTTTGATAATAAAATAAAATAGTGATTTTAGTTTGCGTATATTCCAGTACAACGCTACCTTTGCTTACAAAAAAATAGCTATTGCTGCTAAGTTGCTTTCTGGTTCTCGTGCTCAATATTCGATATATCTCCGCCTTCAACAGCTTGTGCTTGAGAACGTGCTGAATATTCTCTATCATGCTCAATGTGCTCCGAAGGTAATATTCAGCACGAACCTTTTTTTCGTGCGTGAACGTTCGCGAATGTTCTCGAAAGCACAATCAGAACGTTCCCTTGTTCACATCACTACTAGGTACGCAGAGAATTTAATTGGCTTTAATTAAAGCTTAATTGCATTGAAATCAGATGAAAATTAAAGGAGCTGTGAGGCAAAAACTGTCACAGTGTTATTTCTGAAAATATTTAAATGTTTGATAAATTCAATTTTGAAGCTTCTCACTTCTCAGGTGCAAAACTGCTGAAACAAAATTAAAATCTCAATTGATAGGTATGTAGAGAACTCAATTGGCTTTGATTAAAGCCTAATTGCGTTAAAATAGGATCAAAATTAAAGCAGCTGTGAGTGAGGCAAACAAGAACTATATTAGTGTCATTTTTGGAAAAATTTTCAATGGTTGATAAATTCAATTTTGAAGCTTTTCTCTGCTCAAACAATAGTATATTGTGTGTTTAGGTGGAAAAGTGACACATTCTCGGCCGACAGTGTAAGTTGACGGGCGAGGCGTAGCCGAGGCCGGCAAACACCGAAGGCCGAGAATGTGCTTTTCCACCGAAATACACATACTATTATAAAAAAATTAAAGATATTTGCAAGGAATTAAATTGGCCAGCAGTTTTGAATTGTCAATCACCACTAAACGAATACCAAAAATTAGTAACTGATGCATTTTTAAAATCTTTTCCATTACAAAAAATTAAGCAAAAGAAAAGTAAACTTTGGATTACTCCCGCTATTAAAGTTTCATCAAAAAACATGCGTTCGTTACAAAATATTCGCAAATTTACTGATTGTCCTCAGTTCATAAGTTATTTCTGCAGATATAGAAAAATTTACAAAAGTGTTTTAAAAGCAGCTAAAGAAAAGTTTTATCAGAATAGAATAAGCTCCTCCAAAAATGCCAGCAAAGAAAACTGGAAAATAATTAATCAGTTAACTGGTAAAAACTCAGTTCTTCAAACAGATGTTAAATTAGATCCCCATATTCTCAACAACTTCTACTGTAGTGTTGCTGATACTTTACAACAAAACTTGAAAAGTAATGTGGATCCTGGTTCTTATTTATTGGATGTTAAAATAAATGACACATTTGTACTGGAAACTACAAACGTATTAGAACTTAATGAAATCTTTAGAGGAAACCACTATATCTCTGAAAGATTTAACTACGCTTGAAGTGCTAGACAACGAAACCACAGCCAAGACCTTTGCAGAACAATTTAACAAAGCCTTTTCACAGGAAACCTTTGCAATGCCACCACTCCCTGTTTGCACTAGAGCCCAAAACTCAATTGATACAATGCACTTTACCGAGGAAAAAGTGAGTGGCGCATTAAAGAGAATGAAAACAGACTCAAGCCCAGGACCAGACAACATACCAACGATCTTCCTAAAAAATTGCAGCAATTCATTAAGCTCACATCTGGCAGAAGTGATGAATGAATGTATGGAAACCGGTGCTATCCCTAAGGAGTGGAAACAATCAATAGTAACACCAATTTTTAAAAAAGGAGATAGGCACAAACCAGAAAATTATCGTCCAGTCAGCTTAACATGTAACCCACTGAAGTGCATGGAAAAAATCATTGTTGAGGAACTAACAGCCTTTTTCCAAACTAATGATCTTATTCCCACATCCCAACATGGTTTTCTTCCAAGGCGCTCCACAACCACAAATTTGCTAGAATGCCTAGACGATTGGACAGCAAACCACGATAAATCGCAGCCTACTGATGTGGTGTATCTTGACTATGAAAAGGCGTTTGACAAAGTCCCACATAACTTACTTATTGGCAAATTAGAGCACTTTGGAGTACGAGGACAGCTGCTAACGTTAATAGCAGATTCACTTAATGAAAGACACTACAAAGTCAGAGCTAATGGAGTATTGTCCAACCGGCATCCAGTGAGCAGCGGAGTTGTCCAGGGCTCGGTCCTGGGACCTTTACTCTTTACTGTTTACCTCTTCGATTTGGTTGACATCATACAGTGTCCAATGAAAAACTTTGCAGACGATGGAAAACTGTACATTAATCCACTTATTGGTGCCCATTTACTTAAAACAGGCCTAGAAAATATTGAAAGCTGGTCCAGAACATGGGGGATGAAGCTAAACGCATCAAAATGTACAGTGCTTCGAATTGGGCCAAACAATCCAAACACACAGTATACTCTTAATAACACGACCCTCACATCAGTGAAAGAACAGAATGATCTAGGAGTCATTATAACATCTGATCTGAAATGGGAGACACATATAAAGAAAATAACGAAAAAAGCAAACTCTTTTGTATATCTCATAAAGCAAGCTTTTAGGGACCATTCAGTGGAAATGATAACGAAGCTGTACAAAAGTTACATAAGGCCAAAAGTTGAATATGCATTTACTGTGTGGAATCCCTATTATATAAAGGACATTGAACTCCTAGAAAGGGTTCAGAGAAGAGTTACAAAAATTCCTCTAGAACTTAGGTCCTTACCATATACAGAAAGGTTAGAAAGGCTCAATCTTACAACCCTTAGAGAGAGGAGACACAGGGGAGATCTAATAGAGACGTTTAAAATAACTAACGGCCACTATCAGTGCAATATTAAAAACCTTTTTCATCCAAGTCAAAATAACCAGCTTAGAGGCCATTCTAAAAAACTAGAGAAAGAAAAGACATCGAAAATGGTAAGAAGAAACTTCTTAGTGAATCGTGTTGTGTACTCCTGGAACGCTCTACAGGAAGAAACAATTTCCGTCGTTTCTATTAATGCATTTAAGAACAAAGTGGACTCTGAATTGAAACAGGACTTTAATAGGATGGTTCATTATGGTGTATAAACAGAAACAAACTCTCATATCAAAAGACACAATAGCTTCATCGGTTTCACCGCCTGCTATTGGTTAATTATAGAATTATTATAGAATTATAGAATAAAAAACAATAAATCCAGTGGGCACGATAATGTTTCATTAAATTTGCTTAGAAACTTGCCTGATAATGCATTATATGTCTTGTCTGAATGTATTAATATTTCATTTTTAACAGGAGTATTTCCAGACTGCCTGAAAAAAGCTATTGTGTTGCCTGTTTATAAGGGTGGCGATTTGGACAACCCATGTAATTATCGACCAATATCACTTCTCTCGACGTTGTCAAAAATAGTTGAAAAGTTAGTTAAAGAAAGAATGTTGAAATATTTTTCAAAACACAACATAATAAGTGACACTCAATTTGGATTCCAACCATTAAAGGGCACCCATGATGCAATGTTTAATCTTTTGGAACAGGTATTCGTCAGTCTTAATGAAAGTGAGCTTGTCTCCGTTGTGTTTTGTGATTTCTCTAAAGCCTTTGATTGCGTAAATCATAAAATAATGCTTAAAAAACTAGAAATTTATGGCTTCGGAGGAATCTCATACTCATGGTTTGAATCTTATTTCTTGGGAAGAGAACAATTTGTTAAGATTGGTGATACTCAGTCATCAAACTTGGCTGTGACCAATGGTGTCCCACAAGGATCTGTGTTGGGACCAATATTGTTTTTACTTTATTTAAATGATATTAATCACCTCCCCATTAGAGCTAAAATAACATCATTCGCTGATGACATTACTCTGTCCTGGAACGGAAAAAATATTGAAGAGTTGAAAAAGATTATTTCTGAAGACCTAAATCTTGTAAAGAGCTGGTGTGACTCTAACTTGCTTTGTTTTAACTCTAAGAAAACCAACATATTGACATTTAAATTTTTTTTTGATGATTTATTATTAGACACACACACAATTGAAAATAAAACTAGCTGTAAATTTCTTGGTGTTCATGTTGATACTCAACTTAAGTTTAATGAGCACGTTACAAATCTAAACAAACGATTGGCAAGTGGTTGCTATGCTGTAAGAATAGCGTCAAATGAACTTGGTTTGAATACTGCTAAGTTGGTTTATTTCTCGTTGGTTGAATCTCATATCAGGTATGGCATTGCATTTTGGGGTAACTGTTCTAATAAATTGTTTGATTCTGTTTTTGTCATTCAAAAGAGAGCAGTGCGCTATTTGTGTAAGGTTGGATATTGGGAGCATTGCAAGCCACTATTTTTAAAACATAAAATACTTATAGTGTGCTGTATATTTATCATGGAAACTGCTTGCCTTATGCACAAAAAATATTATGATGAGTTAGAATATCCAAGAACTTATCCAACTAGGCAACTTCTTAAAATTCAGCTTCCTATACCCAAGACTGCATTGGCGCAAAATTCACTAATTTATAAAAGTAGGCAAATTTTTAATCATCTGCCTGTTAACTTAAGGCAGATAGGTGGTTTTAAAAAGTTTAGACTAGAGCTCAAAACATTTTTACATGGAAAAGCCTACTATCATATTAATGAATTTTTAAATGAAAAATTTTAATTTTGTTTGTTTCATTGTTTTGTTTTGTTCTGACCGCAACCTTTATGTTTTTTCTGTATTGGCTGTACCTTCTATATGACTCTATAGTTTGATGTAGTAAAAATTGTACATGTGTTGCTTAGATTATGCTTTGACATTTATGTTTATGTTTATTTTTTATTTTATTGATTGTACCTCTTTTTGTTTTTTTATAACCCGATAATTTTTAATTACTTGCACATTATTTAAGATCATGCTTTGTCAATGAAATTTATTTTTCCGACAATAAAGTATATTTTGATTGATTGATTGATTGATTGATTTTTTCTGCGATCGATTAAATACCTGTTAAATGTTTGTCTTTTAGTTCCAATTATTAAGCAATACGAGAATCACTTTCCCGGCCTAGGCCGGAAAAGTGTTTCCCGTATTGTTATTCATTGATTCCTTAGCAACTATTGAAATATAATTAAAATACCAGAATATTGAGTTTTGCGACCTGTCAACCAGTCAAAAATGCTGACATTTCTTGTCAATCGCAGAAAAATACAATTTTGTCTATGGTTTATTTTTTTCCAAGATAGATTTTGGCATTGTCAATTTTGAAACATAAACAATGCCACTAATGCCGCTTATTGGTAGCTATTGTGAAACTGATGTCAACCTGCAGAAACACCTCATTTTGCGACCAATTAGGGTCAAGCGTTATTGTTTATGTTTCAAAGTTTTCAATGTCAAAATCTATCTTGGGAAAAAATAAAGTATAGTTAAGTAAACACAAAAACTTTGAAAAAACACAAAAACTATCATAATAACCATAACAGCCTAAAAAATAGACATTTTCAAAAACTCGGGGAAATAAAACACAAAAAAAAATTAATAATAGTAAGTGAAGGCATCCAAGAAAGAGGGCTTTGCTTCATAATAATTAAAAGTTATCAAAAATATTAAAAACATTAGGAAAGAGAGGAAAGCTTTATTTTGATAAATACCCGGGTAGTCACATGATATTAATGATTGTTTTCACTAATAGATAAATGATTTTATTACCGGGTCCAAAAAAAAAAGCAAATAACTTTTGAAGAAATGAGTTTTGTTTATCCTTAATCAAATTTTGTTCTAGAAGAATATTTTTGGATAAGGATAAGAGAGATGATGTGAAAAATGTAATTAGGTAAGTATTTATAAAACAAGACCAAGGACATTTGTAAGATTTGTAAACTGTGTAATTATGTACCTTAAAATTGGAAAAGAGAAAATAGATTTTAGCCTACTGTATCATAATATAGACCTTTCAATAAAAAGCTAGTGAAAAATCAAAACAACCCTTGCAAAATACAACTAAAGATTTTCCTTTCAAAAACATAAATAATTCTGGCTTATGAAATTGACTTAATTATGATGGTTTAAATCTTGATGGAAGATTTATTTTTGAGTAGGTAAGTATATTTTAAAAGAAGAGTCAAAGGTGAAAATCACAAAATTGATAAAAATCCTGGTATTCCTTCCTGCCTGCCTGCATGGTGAGGTGACCTCTGGATAAGGCTAGTATAATATATAAAACCCCAAAAATACTTAATACAATTGAAATTAAAAAAAATACTCCCAAGTATAATTTAAAACATTATACTCACTTCTCATTTATAACAGTTTTTGTATCTGAAAACTTATAAATAATGATGGCTTCATTGAAAAATGTGTTGTCTGTGTGTGGAGAAGGGTCCTACAGAGGCACTTTATCGTCACGAAAACACACGGCGACGGCTTTATTTTGCATCGAATCGATCCTTAAAACCGTAAAGTTCAAATCTACAATGTCGAATCGATAAGGAAATTACATTTTGCGGGCTTACGAGGCGAATAATCCACTAAACTTTTGCTAAGCCCAAACTTGTGACGCCATTTTAGACTTGGGAGAATTTTAACAATACAATAGCGCGCGCCATCTTTTGGGGGATTCCGGTTCGGTGGCGCGATTTTTGAATTAAATCTATTGTTTTTGAGTTTTATTAATTAAATTTATATTTGTTAATAATTAGACTAATTAATAATCGGTTTAATATTTTTTTAAGTAATTTTCAAGCTGATTATGTTTAGAATAAGAATTCATTAATAATTAGTTGACCTAAATTTTTTGAAAAAAAAAGGGTTTAATATTTATATAAAAAAAAAACATTATTAACATTTTTCTAATATTAAATAAAATTACCCTTAAAAATTGTCTACCTCTATTTTGGAGATTGTATAGAAATCGGAATGCATCGGACAGGGACGTATTCAGGAGACGATGTGAAATATTTTGTTTCAGCTTAATGGCATAATCACATTGATAGGGGATTATATACTAGCAATTTGAATTAAAAAAAAAAAGAGCTTTTATATTCATTATACAATATATATTAATATCAATTTCATATCAGAGAATCCATTTCAAATTTTTTGCTCTTCAACTCATTATTAGAGCTAAAATTTCGACAATTTGAAAAGTTCAGAACTCAGAACTCTTAAAATTACTTGTAATGTAGTTTCAACAGCAATACAGAACAGTTTAAAGCTTTGAATACGTTTTAGAACTATTCTGGGAGTAACTTCAGATAACTTAGAATCAACTCTAAAAACTCTCAATTTAGTTTAAAAGAAATTCTTTTAAAATCTGTGCGAATGCCTTTTTGAATTCTTTGAAAGTTGCTTGGACACTTTTTAAATTGCTCTCAACTCATTAGAACTAGAATTATTGTCGTTCTGCACTAAATAACGGCATTTTTCCAAAATATTTGTTGGATGAGCTATTAATTCCTGCAAAAAGCCTTTAACCTCTAACTATTCAAAACTCACTTTCCAAGAAGAAAATGGAGCAAATAACAATAACTTCTGCTCCAATTTGAAGAAGCTCATCTTCTTGATTAGCAGTTTTCCTCAATTTTTTTGGTATCTGGAAGTTAGGAACTACTTTAATTGAAAAGTTGAAAGCATTAATTTTTAATCTTCAGAATTCCAAAAGGCAAAAATCATCCCCTCCCAAAGTCTTTGTACTTGGAAGCCTTTTAAATTCCTATGAAACTCTTTCACGCCCCTCAATTACTCAAAATGCAATTTCTACAGTAAATATTTATTTATTTTTTATTCTAATTAAGCCATCACAAAAATCTTTTTATGTAGAAAATGAATTTATTCGAACGCCCTTTGGATTAAAAATGCCCTCGCAACATTCCATAATGGATGACGTGCCGGATCTCTACTAAAATTCGTAGATTTGCTTCTTATTTTTCATGGAGATTAAGGAAAATTTAATTTTTGATCCAAATTTTAATTATTATTGGCTCTTGAGATGTTGGGTATTGATTTAAGAGGCCCTCAAGAGCCGATAATAGTTCAAAATTTGATTAGTACTCCCTCTTGATTTGTCAGAAATGTTTCCTAGTGTTCTAATGCTGATTTGTTAGAAATTATTTTTCTATTAGCGTTTCCAATTGGCAGATTCAGTGCGCACCGAGTGTATTTGCATCCTTTTCATCGACCTGTAGAAGAAAAAGACAGAAATAGAAAAAATTGCACTATAGTTCCAATAGATCTACCAATCGGAAACGCCATATGACTATTCAATAATATGCGTATTATATATCCACTTTCTATTGATTAATGTGAGTGATTACTACAGTGAGTTTTTTTTTTTCATTACTCAATTATTAAAAAACCAGCGAAAAAATCTAACTTTAACTTTGTCATCCAGCGGTCAAAATAGTCAATTAATTTTGTAACGAAAATGAAATAAAATATTGCATAATTCGTATCTATTATTTATTAATCATAGAAAAAGTATAGTATTCTACTCGCGGGTAATGGCTATTACTCACTCGGATTTTTACACTACTCGCCTGCGGCTCGTAGTGTAAACTTCATCCTCATCATCAGTAATAGCCATCATTACCAGCCAGAGCTAGGATCGTTACTTGAAAAAAGTAACGCGTTACTTTTGCTTAAAAATAACTCGTTACTTAAAATTTAAAGTTACTTTCGAATAATGATAACTTTATTTTCGTTACTTATTGGAAAGTAACGCGTTACTGTAACTTCTTTACTTTGAAAGTAACTTCTTTACTTTAAAAGTAGTTCGTTACTTTTAAAGTAACGCGTTACTTCAAAAATAACTAATTACGTCGAAAATTGCGTTATTCCTTAATTTGACTCACCTACACAGCAGTCCAAACAATCAAATAAGACCTATACGAAATGCCAATATGTTTTTAGTTTGTGAGTCCGACTATGTGGAAGAGTATTCTTGCAAAATTCAAACGGATTAAGGATTAAGCGACTGAATAGAGCACTTGGTTTTGGACAAACCTACTCTTTGAAGCGTCCCAGTGTCTGCATATAATGTCTTTAGAGCAGAGGCGGCACGTGGCACGCCCAAAAACGATTATTTTGAGCTTTCAAAACAAATTTTCTGTACTACCAACATTTTATTTGACATACAAAGTTTTTGAATTACTTATTTTCCTTTTCTTCACTCGTTAATTATTTGTGAAGAAGATAAACAAATTGAGAGAACGTGATACTTTCATAGTACCTAATTAGTAACGCGTTACTTCCAACGTTACTTCAGAAAAGTAACGTCGTTACAGTTACTTATCAATCAATCTGAAAAGTAACGAAGTTACCAAGTAACGCGTTACTTTCAGTAATTCGTTAAAGTAAAGTAACTTTTTTTTGTCGTTACTCCCAGCTCTGTTACCAGCTCGTTAAATAATATACTATTTCAGTCCACATCTGAAGCTTTCTGAGCGCGCGTCAGCTTTTGACAGTCGTCAGTCAATCGTTTTATATAAAGTCAATCTGAAGTCAAATGTGAAAGAAATTTGTCATTTTTCGTGGCAAAGTCTATTAGCGCTTCCGATTGATAGATTTATTGCGCACTGAGTGTATTTCCACCCCTTTCTCTCAGCCTGGTAAAGAAATAAATAGAAATACATTTTCTTTGCATTAGTTTATTTACCAACTGGAAACGCTATATTTATGACATAAGTCAATCTGACACTCATCCGACATGTCATTGCTGATATGTTTTAAGTCTCACAAAATTTCGATAAAATGACGTCTGTGTGATAAAGTCACGTAGTTTGGATTCCCTAATAAAAAGTCTTTCAAATTGACATGTCTCGTAATACCTGGTGTGCGCGCGCAACTCGTGGGTTGCAGGTGAGCGTCCAATGAAAATCGAGTTTGTTACGGGCTTGCGTCATATTCGTATTCAGGGACGAGTTCAGAATTAATCGTTTTTTCTTTCTTTGTAACGTGTAATTTGACAAAGAGCAAACTAATACTTTACGTATTACTTGAACTTATCGCAGTGTCGTTTAAGGTTATGTTAGATTATACTTGACACATTCCTTTGTAATTTCATTGTGTGATGTTGCCGGATGAAACATTTATCAAAATAAAAGTGCCATCGAAGTTAACATACAATTTAAAGCTCTTCTTTTGTCTGATTTAAGGCGTTGTAGAACACTTGACAATATATTACTTCTTTAATGTTATAATGTTCGATTTGTATTGTCTACATTTGTTCTGCAACAATACAATCTGGCTACACTGCAGCCACGCGTTGCGCGCGCATGTCATTTTTCAATACTTTCTAACTTGTATTTTTTACCATAAAGCTCTCTTTTTCTATTTCTGTGAGACACGTCAATTGATTTTATATAAAACACTTCTAACAACTGTCAAAATCTAAAGCTATTTTAACATGTGGGTCACTCATGTGACATAAAACCAATCTCTGAAGCCATGTGTAAAAAAAATTGTCACTTTTCGTGCAAAGTCTATTGGCGCTTCCGAATGATTGATTTATTGCGCACTGAGTATATTTCCATCTCTTTCCCTCAGCCTGGTAGAAAAACATAATAGAAATACATTTTCTTTGTATTAATTTCACCAACCAGAAACGCCATTTATGACAAAAGTCAATCTGACACCCATCCGACATGTCATTGCTGATATAAAGTCGTTAGCATAAAAAGTGGGACCCCGACTGATAGGTCTTGTCATTTTTCGCTATTTTGGGTAAATCAGACAATGGGTTTTTTTGTCAAATATGTCAATCCCTGTCATTGCCGTAGGTATAGCTGATGAGCTCGTTTTACAATAGGAAAAAACGGGTGTCCTACTTTTTATGCTCACGACTGTATGTTTTGAGTCTTACAAAATTTCGATAAAATGACGCCTGTGTGGTAAAGTCACGTAGTTTGGTTCCTAATAAAAGTCCTTCAGATTGATTTTTAATAAAACTCATCTAACAACTGTCAAAATCTGAACTTATTTTGACAGTTGCGCCACTCATGTGTTTTATGTAAAACCAATCTGGGTCCCTATTCTTGAAACAGGGAAGCAGCATTCCCAGGAGAACGTCTCTGTTACCTAAAGTCTGTTTTTTTTTAAAGATAATTCTTCAAGTCCCAAGTCAAAAATTTAGTAACTATGTTGGCAACACAAGCCTTTTCTACATAAAAAATTTGAAAGCATTGACAATTTTACATTGTATTGCCAACATAATGTCATTTTGACTTTTATCTTTCAAAAAAAAAGCAGACTTTATATTTATCATTTGCATATCATTGGGAAAGACGGAACACTCGTTCTCCTGGGAACACTGCTCCCCTGCTTCAAGAATAGGGACCCTAAAGTCACGTGTAAAAAAAACAACTGTCAATTTTGATGCATAGTTGACGTAACAGAAAATGAGCGATAATTAAAAAACTGTTAGTAATAAAATACAGGGTTAGCAGAAAGTACTGCAACACTCAGATATTTTCAAAACCTCTTAAGCCGCGTTCCCACAATTTGGAATCTGATAGTTTATTAGGCATGCGGGATTGATGCCCGATTGCACCGTCTCTCCTAACTGAGGCTTAACGATAACTATCCCTTAAATTGACAGTTTTGTATAGGAAAATGTCACTTTAAGGAATGGTTATCTTTAAGCCTCGGTTAAGAGAGACGGTGCAATCGGGCATTAACAATGCTATCGGTAATGCTGCCAGATTTCCCAGTTTTGCGCTACACGTAGTCTTGTGGTTATCTTAAATAGAATGAAACATTTTTTTTTATTGCAGTGAATTGGGCGTTCCAAATTTGATAAGATTCCATATGTTCAGAATTCCATCTCTACTAGTTGCTGAAATATGACAACACCGCATTTATAGTAAAAAGTATCGCAACGCTTGAATATCTTTGAAAGCCGCTTAAGCACGTTCACGAAATTCGGTATCTGGGAGTTTTTGGGCAAGAGAAATTTAACAGTGATATCGGATGTCAGATTTCCTAGTCTTTTTCTTATCTTAAAAGAAATGCCCCGTTCAACTTAAGCAAGTTTCACTGAAAATACGGTGTCGGCGTATTTCAGAAACTCTAAGAATTCTGAAAATTTTGAATCTTATCAAATTTGGGACGCCCAATTCACTGCTATAAAAACAAATATTGCATTCTATTTAAGATAACAACAAAACTACGTGTAGCGCAAAACTGGGAAATTTAGCAGCACTGTTCAATTCCGCATATCCAAAAACTGTCAGATTTCAAATTGTGTGAACGCAGCTTAAGCGGTTTTGAAGATACTTAAGCGTTGCAGTAGTTTTTACTGAAAATGCGGTGTTGGCATATTTCAGCAACTAGCAAAGATAGAATTCTGGAAATTTCCCGTTTTATCAAATTTGGCACGCCCGATTCATTGCAATAAAAATAAATGGGGCATTCCATTTAACATAATAAAAAGACTACATGTTGCGCAAGAGTGGGAAATCTGGCAACATTGCCAATAGCACTGTTCAATCCCGTATGTCCAAAAACTGTCAGATTCCGAATTGTGTGAACGCGGCTTGAGCGGTTTTGAAGATATTTAAGGGTTGCAGTACTTTCTACTAACTCGGTACCTATATTGACATATAGGTAATTTTCATCAGTTTCATAATAATCCAGAAATATTCTTTCCTTCTGAACAAACTGATCGAAATCACTTGAGGTTTGTTTCAAACAATTGTCATCCAGTTTTACAATGGTTTCATTGGCCCAAACTGTTTTTTTGACGCCTCATCAACAAACCTTATGTGATTACAATCAGTTTGTTCATTGGTTTGTTCAGATCGAAAGAATACCTGGAATATGTAAAAATCTACACAAAAAAAAGTCTCTCATAAACACAACAACAATTTTTAAGCTTTTTTCTCTATTTATCAAAAAATTAATACAAGTAAAAACAAACTTCGTTTCAAGTCCTGCCCTGTACAATCAATACCTGTTAAATCCATGAACGTATCATTTTGCGTAATTTTCCGCAAGAAAAAAGGATAAACTCGTGTTAAGCTTTTGTAATAATTGATAATTCAAGTTATTACTATTAATTATTATAAAATATTTGTTTTCTTTACGGGTAATTTTAATTACAAACCTTGTAATTTAAAAAAAAGTATACTTTCTTCCGGTACACCATTGACTAAAATCTGGACAGTGGCGTGGCCGTTGCAACAATAAAAAAATTGTTTATTTTATTGTATTTTATGAGTTATCAGAGGCGTAGCTAGATAATAATAATTATTTATCCTAGAGAAAAAATTATTTACAAAAAATACTCAATTTTTATTTCTAAACAGGTTCAAGAAGCTAATATTAAGAGACCTGACCCAAGTTACAAGCAGGTATAGAAGAAGCCAAAGAAAAATCGATAATAAATGAACCTTGGCCGTAAATAATCCAACTCTTGCCTTCTATCTACCTACACAAACAGACTACGTGACTGTGCGCTTAAAGATTAAATTGCCACACCCTGACTCGAATAATTGCTTTGTTTATTTGGCATTTAAAATGTTATTCAGATGAAAAAATATGAAGAAATTTTTTTGCCTGAATAGTAAAATACAAATTTTATTATTCGTTTAAATAAATACTTAATATTTCTGTACCTCTCTGCGATTTAACTAAAATATGGATTTTGCTTGAACGCCACTGTATATTTTTATACAAATGCGGGGCCTATGTAATGTTTTCCCTTTTTTAAGCCTGTAAATCCAGTGTCGTTTCCTCTAAATTTTTCGTCTATGTCTTGAATTTATCTACCTACTCATCTGTGCTTTTTTTTTATGTACCTAGCACTGCACTGAACAATAAACTCAATTAAATCTGGCTGCATTCTTTAGCTCATATTTGCTTGCATTCAATCCCTTATCATACAGATTTACCTGAATAATTATGTACGTAATATAAAAATGTAGGAATAGATAATTATGCAAAAATACAAATTAAATTGATGACGCCTCTGGATATGATAATCTAATTAATGAGATTTTTTTTTAATTGAAGGTATAAAAGTCCAATTGCAGGAATAAATAGTAATTGCACAATATATTGAGCTTATAACAATGAAATGTTTTGGTTAAAATTGTTAAATTCAAAAGAATTCATCCAAACTTGACTAGATAGATATTTTTCAAGAAAAAAATTAGGATTATCAGAGGTTTCACAAGCTCCTAGTAAATGATAAGATAATTGTTATTAAGAAGAAGAAACAGCCAAATAATTGTATTTACTATGTAGTTATCCGACCAAATCGAAATAGGACTGTTTGTTTGTACCGGAATACTGAGAATCAAGAGGAAGTTTCAAATATGAACATATGCAGCGTATACGCAAATTTTTATAAAACGTATGTTCTTTTTAATAGTTTTCATCTGGCATTTTTTATCGTCTAAAGGTGTTTTGAAGGAAACAGAATTCTTGACAATAAAATACTCAATTAATCTTTATTTATTCATCCCTAAAATGAGTACAAATATAAATGGAACAGCACAAATTGTATATAAAGTCTTATCAATTAACAAGAATGGAACAAAAGTAGCTAGGAAACAAAACAAAATTAAGGAACTTAAAGTACAACTCATAAAAACATAATTTGTTTTATCAATAGAATAAATGTTTGAAAGCAACAATCAGATATGTATTTTACTTTATTATCATCATCTGATCACAAACTAATTGTTTTTCTACAACTATACCAATATTATTTTCTTCTTATATAATAACTTAACAGTGAGTCAGAACTTAAAACTTATTATTTTTGTACTAGTAAAGCAGTAAAGTGGCAAGTTTTGGCAACTTTTAAATTAAATTTCCATTAGTTTGGGTTAGTCAAAAATTTACCGGAATGTTTTTTTAACAATAATATGCCAAAGCTAAAATAATCAATACATTTCTTTACAAAATATACATAATTCAAGAAAAATATCCATTTTTGTTTTCACTATCACTAAATAATATCAGATTTTTTGTTTTTTTGACAATCAAGACTAGAGAGAATACCTACAAGATGAACTCTACAACATCACAATAAATAAAATATCGAAATTGGACAACTAAACGTGAGACGAGGTTATACCATGGGTAACTGAGTTTTCTAGCACCACATCCAATTCGTCTAAGGGAGCAAGAATTTGAGTTAAAAATGTTAAAAGACCTCTCTTTCTCAAAAAAGAGTTTTCCTCATACATTTCTTGGGTAATGCGGCAAGAGGCCATTGGAGGTAACATTCTATGCAATAAATGTTCCCTAAAAGAATGGTTCAGTTAAAATTTAATTTTTCTTTTGAACATTAGGTACTTACCTTACGCCTAGACAAATAAACATTTGAAATTTGCCATCTTTCCCCAAATTCTTGCTTGTATGTCTAATTTCATCAACAAGATGACAATAACATCTCCAAACAGCTACAGTTTCCTGATGATTTCTCTCCAAACTGGTTGTTTCAGTTCCAGAAAGCTCATCCAGAAGATTTTGCTCAAACTGATCTTTGACACGAACTAGAAAAATTGCAATTAAAAATACATCAATCAAGGAAATTTTTGTTATTACCAAAATAGTCCCACAAATAATGTTTGCCCACAAACATTCTGCTCGATTTAAAGCCCAAAAGAAATACATTTTCTAGGCAATGCACTAGGCCGTCTTCGCTGCAAAGCAGAGCCGTCAGGGTGGTGTGTCTTTCAGAACTTCTTGTGTATCTCCATTTGACAATGTTATTAACACAGTCACCTAAATAATTTAGAAATAGCTATAAGAAGGAAAATGCACAGGCATGTATAAAAAATAAAGTAGCAACGAATCTCAAGAATGTTAGAAATCAATGAGAATTTTGAACATTTCTTATTATTCTCTTACCCAACATATATTGTAATTCAGACGGTTTCATTTCAGGCCTAGGAGAAGGTGCCGGCGATCTAGACCTAGGAGTGCTCCTGCCTAGACTTCCTGTAGGTCTGCCAGTGTCTTCTTCATCTTTTTTAAAAGACATCAGGGTGCCTACCAGTAGTCTCTCAGTGGAACCGTCGTCTATGCCACGCCCTAGCCATCTACCGCATGTGAATCTAGCCAATATCAACAATAATTTAGAAGCTTAAAAACAATAACTCAACTCACCTGTATGTGTGTCCAGTAATTTCGTTTCTAACCAAAATATAGTCAACCATCCACTTAGCGTACAGTCCAGTATTATCGTGTCCAATTCTCAAAGTGGTCAACACTCCCAGATTCCTGTTTCTATACTCAAAATTGTAAGTGTTTTTTGGTACTGAAATTTTGAGACTTTCAGATAAAGTCCCTGACAGTACTACCCAAACATTTGCCGAAGTGTAAGCCCCTTTTTTATTAGGTACCACCACAATTCGATAAGGTATAACAGTCGTAGGATAAGTGCTGGTAAAGCAAAAATAATCCACAGCATTCAAGGACAGCAAATGATATAAAAATTGTTCTTTTTCCTCTTCGCAACGTAAAAAGGCAGATCTTTTGTAGAGGTCTTTCAACAGGTTTTGATCCATTAATAAAGTCCTGAGATGTTTGGACAATTGCTTTTTTTCCAAAACCAACCGGACCCACGCTCTGCCAAAACCGATTCCAGTTTTTACGTCCGGCATCGCTTGGACGTTGCTGATTTCGAAAAATATTGTATTTGGTAAGTCTGGTAGTTCGGTTTTCGTTGCATCATTAGGCCAGCTTTCTAGACTTGTTGTCAGACGAGACGTATCTGAATCAATCAATATATTACAGAATGGTTGTAATTTACATTGTTTTACAAAGTATATTTATTGCTAGTGTGTAATCTTACAATTTGCTACATTTAGGCGATTTGATTTCCTGTATGTGATACATATTTTCAATTTGTTTGAAAATCAATATATTTGAACTTAAACTGAGAAATAGTATCAGCAAGCCAAGGGGTAAACCACTATGCTTACAAATGTACAATGATTTCCATATTTGGCAATTACTGATCAATGAATCTCATGTATTCTCATCCCAAGAATTGCGACTGATTGCAAATGATTTTTAGATATTTTTGTATGATTACCAGGTGATTTCCATTTTTCTGGGGATTTCTATATCATTCCCAATTGATTACCTGATTTTTTACAATCATCTGATTTCCAGCTGATTTTATCACAAAAACGATGTTTATTGTTAAGTTCCGCATTGATATGAGCAAAATAAACAGTATTTTCTCTTATAAAAACAAGTTTCCATTGAAAAATTGGGAAATACTTCTGTATTTGCAATTCTTCCAAAAGTAAGCAACTTTTATTTTCATGGTTGTGTCCACACGCACACCGATTTTGTTGTAGGTATAAATAGTTGTTGAGTCCCAGATACCATTGCGTGTTTACAGTGCATAATATGGATCTAAAATAATGGATATTTTTTTGATTTTACTAGGATGTTCATCTGAGTCAGAGACATCTTCAGTTAGGGTTTCACTTGACAAACCTATTTCTGATTCTGTTTTAGATGTGCTATCGTCTCTGTTTCTCGCACTATTTATTCTATTTTCCTTTTTCAAGTTCTTATTGCCTTAGATTCCTGACTTTTTCTTTTGTGTCTTCCTCAGGGACATTCCCATAGCTCTCAATACTCAATCGAAAAACGTCCCTGCTTCTCTGAGAAGAATCAAATTAAAGTTGAGCCCCGAATAATTTCTTTATTGTAGCGAATCGCAATTGCTAAACCCTGATGTGTGAAGAAATTTTGTGTTTTTTTGGCAAGTCGGATTCAAGAGATATTTCAGGATTAATATTTTCATTTTAATGATCCACAATATTGTCAGACTTTAGGTCTGATTTCACAGAAATCACAAACCAGTCGGAGCGAATTTCATTGGTTGAAAATAATCAGAAAACTGGTTGTTGACGATTTGCACCAATCAAAAACGCTCTGACTGGTTTGTGATTTTTGTGCAAACAGACCTAATCTCGTTCTTCAAGTTCTAAACTCTTCGTAGTCTTGGATTCAGTTATTAGCTCAGTTATTGGCAAACTCGTTGGGATATCAAATTTATTTCTAATTAAAACTTAGTCTTTAAGGCAAATACACAACTGATCGGTACGCTGTATCGTTTGAGAGGCATAATATGCGATTTTTGGGTTAGAATGAGATGATATTCCCAAGATTCCTATGTTATTCCCATGGAGTCCTAGGAGATTACTAGTGATTCCTAGGTTATTCCCAGGGATTCCCAAATGATTTCCATGTATTCATTGATTACTATGTGATTCCCAAAAAAATTTACAGTGATTTCCACTAGTGGTTTACCCCTCCCAGGAAGCTCATTCATAAAGGTTGATTTACATGTATCCAGTAGCTGGCGCCAGGCTGACAAAGCGCTGCACCCAGATTTACACTGCGGTATTCTACTAGCAAAAAAAATAAACACACTCTCTATTCCCTCCAGTACTGGACTGGCACTAGCAGGTGTTCACATGATGCCAGAACTGAAACGCCAGTGAAACTGGCCAAAGTTACTGGATACATATAAGGGCGGGTATTATAAAACTATTTTGACAGAATAATAGACCTATCTATTTTTACCTGGCATGCGCGCGCAACACGAGGCAATGCCTTTCTATTGGCTAACTAGCACAGGTGAGAGGTGTTCGTTTTACACGCTGGACATATGCTTGTCCTTGTTAATTGCCAGTGGTCTGACAAGAATAAAAGTACGGTTAATATTTAACTTGACATAACTTGAAAAGTGACATGTAAAAATTGTTTGACATTTTCATTGACAAATACGTTGCACAACATGCAGTCTTTCTCCTTCCCCTTTTATCCCGTGCAAATAAGAAGAAAGGATTGGTATACGTAAGTCTAACATAATTTGGTACGTTTTGCCTCGTCTTGCGCAATGAGCGTTCTGTGTCTTTTTTTATATAATGAAGTTTTCGTATTATTGCCTCTTTGGTAAAATAGATAGGTCTATTGAAAGTTAACTACTGGATTGACGTTACTTCTCATGTAATTCCAGAAGTTAACTTTGAGGTATCTTTCAAAATAATTTCATAATATACGCTCTAAGTCGGTCTTTATGGATGAACTTCCTGATGCTATTCTTCAGTTTCAAAATCTGCTCCGCCCATTTCTAGGGCTTATCAATGATTACCCCAAGGTACTTAATAGGTCTGTTCTCACAGAAACCACAAATCAGTGTTTTTGATTGGTACAAATCGCTATCAACCAGTTTTCATGGCTATTTTCAACCAATGAAATTTGCTCCGACTGGTTTGCGATTTCTGTAAGAGCAGACCTTATTTTGCTATAGTCAGTAAAAATGCTATATTAGGTCTTTTCAAACAAATTAACAAAAAAAAATTGTTAATAATGTTGTTTCAAATAAATTACCTGCACTCAAATAATTATTGTCCTTTTTGTTCAGATCCTGGTATTTTTCCTGGTAGGCCAACAAATGCGTCCACAAAGCGGATTTCCCTCTTTTCTTTTGCAAACCGTGAGACCAGACGCGCTCTAGAAAATCACACAAAGCTCCTACTAATGTGTTTTCTTCTACAGCTGATCTACTGTCTGACGAAGGGTTGCTAGAGAGTGTTACTCCTTCTGCTCCTAGTTTTGCCAGAAGCATTCTTTTGGTTTTAGTTTTACAATCCTAAAAAAATTATTGTTTTTCACAGCAAGGTAATTTTTATTAGTTAGTATTACCCCTAATAATTTCTCCACAAACGTCCAATTAGCTTGAGCTAATAACGCAGGAGACATATTCTCTTGATTATTTTGCGATTTGGTGCTTTTATCATTATTTGGCAATGGAGGTTTACCGAAAATATAGCCCTTTTTCAACTCTCTTGCCCTTGGAATACTGCCTTTACTCATGACAGGCGTTTTATTTAAAACATCTTTATTCAATAAAGGAAACTGCCTGCTTATTATTTGCTTGGAATTCATTATTTCTCGTGGCATTGGAGATTCAAATTCTGGATTTTGAAATCGCCTTTCTAATAATTTTTGAGTTTCATGGACAATTGTACAAGGTTCATAAGCAATGGATCTAAGTAAATTTTCACCTCCATAACGTTGTTTTAGTAGTTTTATTCTATTATCGAAAATTAAAAGGTTATCGTCTCTCTCACCCCATTGAGATAAAATTTTGTTATCAATCATTGTAGCAAACATTTGAGACTCTAAAAATCTATAAAGAAAAAGCCGGTTGTGCTCTGGTTGGTCTGACAAAAAAGAAGCTTTGTCAAAATTTTGCATTTCATCTCTATTATTAAACCAATCTTCTTTATTGTGATTAGTTGGAAATATAACAAAATTCTCATATGACTGAAATATGTGCACAAATCTATTCAAAAAAATCTCCCTCACAGCGTTATTAAATCTCATATCCTCTACATAAGAGTCAGAGGGCTGTTGTAAATCATTTTTATCCAAAGCCACCCCAGTCCTTCTGACAATATCCGCTATTCTTTGCAAAGCTTCGGATCTGGCCGATCCTGGAGGCGATGGAGGCCTATCACAGTCTAGAGTATTATGAATAGATAATTTTCTTTGGTTTTGAGGCCTGCCTGGCAGAGTGCAGCTTCTGGGCGGGGTATCCCCCCAAATAGTTCTAGTATTTTCAGAATTTGGCACGTGCACACCGTATTTGTCTAAAAGAGACCAAATTTCAACAACAAATGTTTCCAAGTGGGGAAATATTGGTAATTCTTCAGGCAGTTGCACTTTACATTTATCAATGTCTACATAGCATAGAGTAGCTTCAGAGGCTACTTTTATGTTTTCTGATGAGGCGTATAGGCCTGAAAAAGATTTGTTTTTGGTTTGATTATAATGTTGATGCTGATAATTTACCCATCAAAAATGGCACAGGAGCATCTAAAAAATGATGTAATTCGGCAGGTAAAATAGGAACATAAACGTGGGGCCATGTAAAAGGAAATAATAAAGCTGTCATTCCTTCAGCAACAACCATTAATTTTTGAGGATCTAAGACAAAGTATTTGATTACCTCATTTCTTACAAATGAAAATTCTTACCTGTACTCCTCAATAAAATCTGATTTTCCAACAACAAGCAGGTAAATAATTGCACAATAATGTCAACCCCTAACCAACTAAACATCAACCTTAAGGAGTAATCTAAATGGGGCAATTCCACTGGTGGAGCTGGGTTCTGTAAAATCACACTTGTGGGAGGTAACTGAGGATCAGATGGAGGTAAATGAACTAAGATACTTTTTCCTGGAACTGGTAACTCGATCTAAAAGGCATTTTTCTGGTTTTTATACGTATTGAAAAATTGCATTAGGTAAATGAAAATAAATAGTAAAAATGAGAGTAGCATTGCAAGGAAAAGAAACATTTTAATTGAATATTGAGAATTAAATGACCTTGCTGAGGTTAGTGATTATGTAAGTCTTGTTTAGCAGAGATATTAATATTGCAATATAATTAATTACCTCATAAAGAAAATTAAAAACATAACTTTCCAAACTGAGACCATTAATAGAGGTAGATTTTCTTGGTGCACACCTACAAATAATAATGTTTTAGTTTCCAATTATTTTTTTGATACATTTTTACCTATAAAGGTTTTCTAAAAACACCTTAGCTGCCTGCACATAAGCCACCTGACAAATTAAACCAATACTTTTGGCAACAAATAGTTTATCTTTGGTAATATCATAGTAAGTCAATACAGATCCATTTTGAGAATTCAACTTGAAATGTCTGGGCAAAGAGCGTGACTGAGGTCCTTGAGATTGTATTTGCTGAATAGGTCGATTCTTTAAGTTACTAGAGAGTTCTGTAATGTACATGGCCTGCAATGTCTGCATAGCTGTACAAATATCCCTATTTCTCACTTCTTCATAGAATATCAAACTGAAGCCGTAACACCTTTTTCCATCCTCTCTAGTTATTAAGAAAGAATGAAAATTAGGCGACTGTGTTACAGAATGTTTCTGAGTTCTGAATCTTAATCCGCTGGGTAAAGCAAGCTAAAATATAGATAGTTTTTTTTTTAAGAGCTGTGACGTATAATACAGAAATGCTGAAAAGACATCTAATTTTTTTTTCTAATCCTCATTTGGAACTGACACTTGGGTATAATTTTTACTTTGGAACTGACAATTAGGTTCCAACAGTTAGGTATATGTACTTAATTGTCAGTTCTAAAGTAAAAATTATACTCAATGTCCATTCAGCACTTTCATAGTAGGTAGGTATAATAAATTCAGTAATTTCTCTTACCATACAAACAGCACTTTCATCGAAAGGGTTCACCTTGTTATTTTCTGGATAGTGAGCTAAAACTTTGCACTTGTAAGACCGTTCCAAAGGCGAAATATGTAAATTATCTGGAAATTGTTTATATGTTGAACAGCTGTTAAGTTAACAATAATAATGAAGAATTGGATTTAGATTTTATTGGTTTGAGTTTGTGTTTACCTGAATATTTATCTGGTTCTAAGCCTGAATTGAAGTCTAATCCACAAATAACAAAATAATCAGCAAATTTTGCCATTTTTGCAATATTTTGTTGTTTCTCTTCAATCTTGGTACAATATTGTTTCAGATTTCTAACTTTCTACATCCTTCAGTACTTTATATAAGTTCATGAATTAATTTAATAAATTATTTACTCATTTTTGTCTCTTAACTAAAAATAACTTCTATTTTTATTTCCAAATATTTTTTTAAACACTTTTGCCCTTTGCCCTTGCCATTTTTCATTTTTAGCTCTTCTTATTCTGTGAAACTTCTGGACCAAAAGCCATAATCCCAGTTAAAAAAAGAAGAGGTTCATTTTAACAGAAGGGTTTATTATCGATACGATATTCAGTGCAGGTCAATCATGTGGCAAAAAAGAAGTGCGTTTAGAAATGGAGTGTGAAGGTAGAGTAGTTGTTTGTCAGAGTGTTCTGACGTCATCACTTGGAGTCCACTCTGGGTGCGCTATTTCTGCACGTATTGGGACGTTTCGGTAACTTGTCAACGTCAAACCCGGTAAAACCGCGGGGCGTTTTTCAACCCAGTCCCTGAGGCGAGTTCAGGAATGACACACCTGTGAGTGTGACACCGGTGCGACGCCCTAGCTGTTCAAAAATGCTAGACAGTGCTATGGGCCCAATGGCCAATTGTCAATTCAGGCACACTCATAAAATCGCACTCGCACCCTGTGCGTTATTTCTGAACTCGGCCCTGAGTGGGGCAATTTGGGTGCACTCTGGGCACGTCAACTCTCGTTTTCTGAACGATTCCAGCGTAACGCTCCGAATAAGTACCTGTTAATTTATGAACGGTTTAGGGCGGGTATTATAAAACTACTTTGAGAGTTAACTTTTGGAATTACATGTAATTCAAAAAGTTAACTTCTGGAATTACATGTAATTCAAAAAGTTAACTTTAAGTTAACTCTCAAAGTAGTTTTATAATACCTACCCTTAGAGTTACTCTAAAGTCACTCCCACACCCAGAGTGCTATTTCTAAACGCAACCTTGTGTAAAGCCCAGTACTCATAATTGCGAAATTCGCACTTTTTTGACATTGCTTCGACAAATTGACGTTTGATACACGTATAAAACGTCAAATTGTCGACGCAATGTCAAAAAAGTGCGAATTTCGCAGTTATGAGTACTAGGCTTAAGGTCAAATAATCATTGGAGTGGCTTCGAAATCAGTCTGGGAGTCACTCCGAATGCACACCAGCCGTTCGAAAATGAATTGGTATAAACTCCGGTTGACTTTCACGCTAGTTCGAAAATATCCGGGGTGCTACCCAAGCGCACTCTTTCTTAACCAACTCTGCCGCTGGAAAATTTAACTTCTGTCATTCTTGTCAGTTTTTCATTTTTCTAATCTACTACTTTCATCTTTAAGCCTAGTACTCATAACTGCGAAATTCGCTCTTTTTTGACATTGCTTCGACAATTTGACGTTTGATTCACGCATAAAACTTCAAATTGTCGACGCAATGTCAAAAAAGTGCGAATTTCGCAGTAATGAGTACTAGGCTTTAGTCAGATTTATTTGTTCCATTTTCCGTTTCTCGGAAGTTGTTGTTGATATAGTCACAAACAGATAACTGGAATGCATTGAACACTGGGCCTTATTTATGTATAGTTGTATTCCTTTCAAGAGTTTGAAACACTCGAGCTACTCGCTTCGGTGCTCAGTCGCCCCCGATTTGCAGGGAACAGATGCGTGGTGCAACAAACACTTGTCGAAAGGAATAAGTGCGTGAAGCCCCGGAGCTGTTCCGGAGCTCTTCCTAGGTGTGAAAGGAATACAACTTATATATGTTAAGTTATAATAGTTGTATTCCTTTCAAGAGTTTGAAACACTCGAGCTACTCGCTCCGGTGTTCAGTCGCCACCGATTTGCAGGGACAGATGCGTGGTGCAACAAACACTTCCCGAAAGGAATAAGCGCGTAAAGACCCGGAGCTGTTTCGTAGCTCGTCCTAGGTGTGAAAGGAATACAACTAATTATACACCAGTGCGTTCGAAAACACTCCAGAAAAAATTTACTTCACGTGACCATATTCATTGACCCACTCTCACCCTTGGGTAAAATTTAACCCTTTTTCGAACGTACTCTTGGGGTTCTAATGTACACAATTCTGACATTCAATTTTTAGAGTGTTAAGCCTAGTACTCATAACTGCGAAATTCGCATTTTTTTGACATTGCTTCGACAATTTGACGTTTGATACACGCATAAAACGTCAAATTGTCAACGCAAAATGTGAATTTCGCAGTTATGAGTACTAGGCTTTTGGGTGGAATTTCATGCATCCGTTTTTCCGACGAAAGATGTCCGAAAAACATTCTATTCTGACATAATCGTATAAAAATATGTCAAAATAGAAGATTTTTCGGACATATTTCGTCGGAAAAACGGATGCATGAAATTCCGGCCTTAGGGCGAATTCTCATGGGCGTAAGATGAGATTTCTGGCGTAATCACGTGATAAAATGGTTGGGTTTTATTGGAAAAATATTTGACATGTTGCAGACTTTAC
Organism: Ceutorhynchus assimilis; assembly: GCA_917834065.1. Taxonomy (NCBI): domain Eukaryota; kingdom Metazoa; phylum Arthropoda; class Insecta; order Coleoptera; family Curculionidae; genus Ceutorhynchus; species Ceutorhynchus assimilis. The sequence continues at coordinate 57,310,052 of OU892279.1, forward strand.
TAATCAAATTTCACCATATTATCACGTGATTACGCCAGAAATCTCATCTTACGCCCATGAGAATTCGCCCTAAGGCCGGAATTTCATGCATCCGTTTTTCCGACGAAATATGTCCGAAAAATCTTCTATTTTGACATATTTTTATACGATTATGTCAGAATAGAATGTTTTTCGGACATCTTTCGTCGGAAAAAACGGATGCATGAAACTCCACCCAAAAGCCTAGTACTCATAACTGCGAAATTCGCATTTTTTTGACATTGCGTTGACAATTTGACGTTTTATGCGTGTATCAAACGCCAGAAATGTCAACTTACGCTCATGAGAATTCGCCCTTAATTTTAGTGGCATGTAGACGTATTAATTAATAGTTGATGAAAAATTTTCTTGTCTCGACTGGGATTTGAACCCAGGACTCCAACATTTCCAGTGTAACGCTCTACCAACTGAACCACATTTCTACCTTGTCGATCAAGTCTTTAATACGTCTACATGCCACTAAAATTAACACTATAAATTATATAGCAGGCGTTTCCGATTGGTACATCTAGTGCGGAACTAGTGCAATTTTTTCTATCTCTGTCTTTTTCTTCTACAAGTCGATTAAAAGAATGCAAATACACTCAGTGCGCACGGAATCTACCAATCGGAAACGCCATTATTATATAAAGTCAGAATTTGTAAGATTATGTACTTTTTGTCAATTCGCCTTTCAACAGAAATCAGGGTTGCCAGATTTATGAAATGAAAAAGCGGGACTGTTCTTATCCAGAGGGAAAGTTCGCCGCACGCGAATCATTTTTTTCGGGTGCCACGCCCAAAAGCATAAGGGGGGGGGGGCAAGTGCCATATGCTAGCTTGTGCAATAAAAGATTAGGATTTTGTTGGAATTTTTGACATTTTTATACCTACAACATACAATATTTATTATCAATTTTTTTTGTTAAAACCCAAGAATCCTAAACTAACAGGATTGCTCATCCTGAGAAGGCGTACGTTTGCCGGTTCTCGAGTCCAGAAGGTCTGCGAGTGACGGCACCACTTCAGCAGCTAATAGTGGAGACGTCAACCGCAGACCTCGATGAAATGCTTGCGATTCAGGCTAGTTATTTGATTTTTGCATCGATTTTAAATTTAGAAATAGCTATTTATGTAACAAGTTGTAAAATGAGCGTGTTTTTTGCACTAAATGTGAAGATTGGGTGGAACCGATTAAAAAAATGCGGGACTGTCCCTCCTAAGGTGGGACGTCTGGCAACCCTGACAGAAATTAGTAATGTTACTTCACCAAACTAGTAATATATTGTCACATTGTGACAAGTTATTCAAGTACAAATGAGTAAATTATTGCGGAACTTATTATGGGTGCACCTCTGCGGAACGAGCGCAGCGAGTTCCGCAGCCATCTACTCACCAATATACTGTTGAACTGTTCAAATAAGACATTCACCTGAAATATGTATCTGAAAGTGGAATGTAGCACTTTACCGCACTCTATGCAGTGGTACTTTCCACATGCAAATAAGTGCGGTGAAGTGCACTTTCCACACGCTCGTGGGTAATGAATAAAGCATGACGTGTTTTAGTTCATGTTTTATTTCCCAAATTTTAATTTGAAAAGATGATAAAAATAGATAAATTGGTCGCCACTGTATGTAAATGTCTATTTAGTCACTGTACACTAGTGCTGTACACACACTCAGTGCGCACTGAACTTAAGGAAAATCAAAACAAAGAAAAGAAACAAAAAAGTTAAATCTAAATATGTATGTGGATTATTTCGCAGTCGTAGAAAAAGTTTAGTGTGTAATAACCTGTGTGAAAAGCACTTTTCACACTCCCTTGTATGGTGTTTTCCCCACGTGTGTGAAAAGTTCTATTGTCAACACTCGTTGGTACAGTGACTCTATTACCACAGTGGCGACAATTGCTGTCTTATTTTTGATGGGTTCTAAAATCCCATATATTTATATTGAAAAAACCGCCATTTGGTTCCCAACCTCTTGTTACTTTTGAATAGGAATATATGGGATTTAGGTGAACATCCATCATAAATCATGGAAAACAACGTATTTGATGGACCTAATAATGGTCATCAAATACGTCGATATCAATTTTTTATGATAGATGTCCATTTAAATCCTATCTATATATTAATATTTAAAAGTAACAAGAGGTTGGGAACAAGATGGCGGCGGGACCTCCATTGTCGCCACTGTAAGTAAAGGTTTATTTAGCCACTGTACTCGTTGGCACTGCACACTTGATTTGTACCTCAAATACTCTTTGCAATCCGAAAGCAAATATTTCTTGCTCCTTTTACTTTGAAATACTCATTGGAAATACTCAAACATAGTATAAATGCGTGAAGCTAAAGTTGTCAAAAACGATTATTTGAGGTTATGTGCATGTTTTGTTGATTTGCTTGTTGATTACAAATATTACAAAACTGTTTTGGTTTTCGATTTATATTGTACCTACTTTGAGCAAAATTTCACCAATTATACAATAAAAATCGTAAAAATTCAATGTCGACCTCTAGTGAAGATGTGCTGCTACAAGTCGCCAACGTCCGATACAAAAAGGGCGACGGTTCGCTGTTTCTCATGGACCAAAGACTGATTTGGATGGTAGAAAATCGAGACACCGTGGCCGTATCGCACGCCTACGCTGATATCAAATCCCAGAAAATTTCTCCGGAAGGTAAAGCCAAAGTGCAACTGCAAGTCGTCCTACATAGCGGCGCCTCGTCCACTTTTCATTTCACTAATAAAAATGGTTTGCAAGGACAATTGGCCGATAGGGACAGAGTCAAGGACATGTTGCAAACTCTATTGCCGAAATTTAAAAGAAAGGTAGACAAAGAGCTTGAAGAGAAAAATAAATTGCTGTCTACTAATCCAACATTGCTGCAACTGTATAAGGATTTGGTTATGACTGAGGTTGTGTCCTCGGAGGAATTTTGGACTCAGCATGCGCAACAGTATACACAAAAGACCAAACAAGCTCCTCAAGAAATTGGAGTTTCTGGAGCATTTTTAGCTGATATCAAACCACAAACTGATGGCTGTAATGGACTTAAATACAACATCACCCCAGATATAATTGAATGTATTTTCAAGACTTATCCTGCAGTCAAAAAGAAGTTCATTGAAAATGTTCCCACCAAACTTACTGAAGCTCAATTTTGGACTAAATTTTTTCAGTCCCATTATTTTCACAGAGACCGTAAATATGCTGAAAATAAAGATTTGTTCACTGAATGTGGAAAAAGTGACGATCAAGAAATGAAAAGAGATATTCAAGCTGGAGTTGACGATCCTCTTGTAAATCTTACAGAATTTGATGATAAAACTCTAGAAGAGGGTTTTGGAGGAAGCAATGAAAAACCTACCAGCAATATAAGCACAGTGAGCCAAGCAATGATCAAAAGATTCAATCAACATTCAATAATGGTATTGAAAGCAACAAAAAACAAACTAAATGATACAGAAAATCCAACTGAATCCTCAACTAGTAAAGCTCCTGTTGAAGAACCAGTCAATAAAAGGCAAAAAATCAAACACAAAATAACTTATGATGATTTGGAAAGCAACGAGGAAGCAAATGGCAATATTCATCTGAAATTATCAAAAGTAGAAAGATACTTGCATGGTCCAATGCCAGACACAATCCCAGACAGCATAAGCACCAATGAAGCTTCACAAATAATGCGAAACATCCTTCAGGAGGCAAGACAATGGCAAGCCAGGCCACATATGCCCAACTATGGCCTTGTAACACCTTCTGCTGCTATTTTAGCACTTGGAGATCTTTCACCCGGCGGTGCTCTTATGAGAGGATTCCAGGAACAATCACTTGCTCGTAAGAATTCTTTTATGTGATTTTTTAAAAAATTAAAATTTTATTTTCCAGAACTGGTACCTTCTGATATAGAAAAAGATGTAAGGAATTTATATTTGGCCCTCTGCGAGTTGTTGGGGCATTTTTGGAAATGTTTTCCTCCTACTTCGCCAAGTGCCGATCAAAAATTGGTGAAAATGAATGAAGCTCTACTCAGATTTCAAACTGTGAAGCTGAAACCTTTTGAGGTAATTTTTTAATTTTTTAATTGAGAGTAGAATGTAGATTTTTTGTTTTGTTTAAGGATAAACTAATAAGAGAGCTCACTCCGCTGTCTCAACATTTAACGAAACATTTAAATCAACTTTTGAATGTGGCCTATCAGAAGTTTGGTAACTGGCAAAAAATGAAGTCTAGATAGGGATTTATAATTGTTTTATTTTTTGTAGTATTAAATGTTTAAGAAATTAAAATTTTTGGGTAATGGTTGAGACAAGGTAACTTTTCACAAATGATTTCGATTGAATTAATTTGAAATTTCAGTGATGAGCTCCGTTCTTTCCTCTTTCTACTTCGGAAGTTTCAAAATTTTCCCATTAAAAAATATATTCCAGAAATGTGCAAGTATTTCATGGTTTGAGGTTTGAATGAATACCATAATGTGGGATTTCATAGTTGAAAACTTTTAATTTTTATATCAGAATGACGAGAGGTTCAAAAATGAGTAGAACTTTAGATTACTCATCAGTTGAAAATTTAATTGATTTTCAGGTCAGAATTTTTATTATCAATGAGTGAATTGCGAACCTGAAAAATACTTCAGGGTATCAGGTCGATTTCAAACTTTCAGGATTTATTAATCAGGATGTTTTCATTGAACAATGCAAATTTGAAGTAAATCTGAAGCTGAGAAATAAAATTATGAGGTTTTTTCCAAGTTAATACTAGAAAAAGTTGGAAAATTGACGTCAAATCACTTTTGAAAAATCCTGAAAAATACTTTCGAGTATCAGATCGAATTGAAACTTTCAAGATTCATTAACCAGAATGTTTTTATCAAACAAGGTAAATTTGAAGTCAATCTTGAGCTCAGGAATAAAACTATGAGGTTTTTTTCAATTTAATACCAGGAAAAGTTGGAAAATTCATGTTAAATCACCTTTAAAAAATCCTGATAAATACTTCTGAGTATCAGATTGACTTGAAACTTTCAGGATTCATTAACCAGAATGTTTTCATCAAACAAGGCAAATTTGAAGTTGATTTCAGGCTCAGAACTAAAATTATAATTTTTTTTTCCCAACTTGATATCAATTTCCTCGCCAATTTCATGTTATATCATCTTTGAAAAATCCTGGAAAATACTTTGAGGAATCAGATCGACTTGAGATCCTCAGGATTCATTACCTAGGATCTTTTCATTAAACAGAGCAAATCTGAAACCGATCTGAAGCTCAGAAATAAAATAATGAGGTTTTTTCCAACTTATTATCAGAAAAAATTGTAAAATTCATTCTAAATCACCTTTGAAAAAGCCTGAAAAATACTTCAGAGTATTGGATCGGCTTGAAACTTTTAGGATATATTAATTAGAATATTTTCATTAAATAAAGCAAATTTGAAGTTAATTGGAGACTCAGAAACAAAATTATGGGGTTTTTTCCAACTTGATGACCAAAAAAAAAATTGTAAAACTAATATTTAATTCAAAATCTTACTAATTTTCAGGAATTGGAATTCCAGTAGGATTTAGTGGAATTCTGGTGAAAATATTATTTTCCAAGCTAGTTTACCCCTCGTGTGGCATTTTCGAGAAGTTACCTTATTGCAACCTGACCGCAATTTTTTATTCAACTACCTAAGTATCTACACTATAATTTTCCAAGGTATCACGCTTAATACCTTTTTTATCTCTATTAAGTTATTGAAAAAGTCTGAATCAAAATAAATCAAAGATAAAACAACTTTAAGCGCGTTAAAAGTGGTTTATTTTTGAAACAACAATACTAATAATAATAATAGTGTATAATATATACTATAGCTATTATACATAACAATAAAACTCTGTTTCCATATACATATTGCTTAAATCCAGCCAGTACGTTTTTGTCCAGTCAATTTAGACCGCATTGAAGGCTCAGGACGACTCTCATCAATCGTAATTTTGACACTATCAGTTTTTGGCTTTGGAGCCACTCTTGGAGGTTTTTCCACTGATTCTTTTGCCTTCAAAGTTTCTGAGGGTGCTGGAGTTTTGGTATCTGAGGGTTTTTTGGCTGCTGGAGTTGAAGTAGTTTTAGCCTCTGATACAATTTTCGTTTCTGATTTTGAAGGAGTTGATGGTTCTGATAAGGCAGCTTCAACTTTTTTCTTATCTAGCAGTGCCTTTTGCATGGACTCTCGTTTGGCACTATCGATACCCCCTGGGCTCAAGGTTGTCTTCAGTAGTTTTGTTTGAGATTCTTTTGGTATCGGAGGAGCTTGTTTTGATTTCAAAGAATCTTTCTTTGAAGGTTGACTGTGAGAGGCGGCTGGAAAATTATTTATTTGTTTAAATATTTAACATCTTAACAAAAATTTACCTGGAGAAAGTCCTGTTTCTTTTACTGTATTAAGACCTTGAGAACCCTGGAAATAACATTTATATGCACGTGTATCTAATAAAGCTATTTTTATAGAAATCATAATACAAGTTTTTCCAGAAAAATAAACACGAACTTACATCAGTTGTTTCTTGTTTCACCGCATTGCTTCCTTTAGATGCATCATGAGCAGTAGAGCCTGGCCAAAAATAAAAATATTAATAATATCACTAAAAATAGCTCAAGTTTTAGTTTAATGTTAGTGCTCGTATAAGGTAGGTGTATTTTTCTTTACCTCTAAACTTAACACTTTGCTTTTTGGATTCTCGTTGCGGTTTAAGGGGCGAAGCTTCCGATTCGGTTTTTTTATAGTCGTCCTCAATTTTTCTGGACATAAATTTAGCGTATGCCACTCTGGCGCCTCTTGGAACTTCCACAAGCTTAGGATTATACTCTAAAAGTTTTTAGTTGTATAAAATATTGTTTTACATTTTCAATACTTACCTATAAGTTTTTCGTCCTCAATCCTTACCGGTTGATCAACATTTGAAATAATATGTTTTCTCAAGCTTTGCCTTTTAAATCTGGATTCTTCAGCTTCCTGAGCTGAACCAATAGGATTGCTAGGAAGAGTATTTTTTCTTACCAATTCGTTCCAGTCTTTCTTTTTGCTTTTAGTTGTCCTTCTTCCTATAACTTTGGCAATTTGGCCAAATACGTTTTTAGGTTCAATGGGGTTTTGTTGCATTTCATTTACTAGGCCTTCGACTATTCCAATATGGAAATCTTTTAGAAGGCGTCGCTCCATTACTTTGCCTTTTTTACCAGAAACTGTACACAAGAAAATAATGTACTTTATTATCAACTTAAGAATATGTACTAAGAATTACTCTGGGTATCCTCCAAGGAGATGCTCGGTGTTTGCATGCCATTTTTCCGTAAAATATCAATCAGTTCATAACGTAAAGTCGAAATATCTTGTCGTATTTCCATAACATCATCCTCTGTAATGCCAAAATCATCTCTTTTTCTTTGTTCCGAGGTCACATATCTTCGCACTAGTAGTTTCATGATGACTTCATGTTTTTCTCTTGCCATATCTCTGGATTTATTCTAGGAATAGACAGTTTTGGCTTTATTGGGATGAATAATTATTTTATTTTACCTTGAAACTAGCAGTACTTTTAGTAGATTTAACGCAACCCATCATTTTCATAAAACTGTTTGGTTGTGGTATAATATTAAATGGTGGTGGTAAATCGTCTGTGTCTTCAAAGTAGCTTATCCAGAGACGACTTCTAGCAAATTTCCATTCTGTGTCGGATCTTTCCTATGGGGCAAAAAAAAAAACATTTTCAATGAGAATAAAATGTTTTTGAGTTTTTTACCGAAATTATTTGATAAGAATTAGACATCATAGCAATCAGCATGTTTAGCAAAACAATTACGTTAATTACAGAATAAGAACCAAACATAAGTAGTGCCCAAAATCTTGTAAAACCTTTTATACCGGATAATTCAAAAGTCATTAGATCTACCAAACCAAAACTGGCCCAAAATAGTGACTGGGAAGTTTCAAATAAGCTAAAAAAAATTTTGAAAATATATCCGTTTTTTGAATAAGTAAATAAAATACTTAGCATATCTTCTCCATATAGTACAAGCCTTGTCATTATTATCATAATCTGGTAAGCCACTGGGTAAATGATAGCATTTATTTTTTTCCAATTCTGCATAGTACCATAGCAATTGATTTAAACCTAAATCCAAGTATTAAAAATAATAATTAAAATCAAAAATTCTTACCGCATCCAAAAGCAAAAAGCACCAAAGTATAAATAAAAAAGAATTTCACAATGTCAATAATCATTCGTCCCAAGGATATTTGGAGTGGACCGAGATGTGGATTCACACTGAATATGTGAACCAATTTTAAGAAACTGAAAATCATTCCGGCAGCGAAAGCACCTTCTGAAAGGAGCATTGGTTCAAATGAATCCCATTCCTCTCTAGGGTACCATGTTGCCTTTCCAATTTGTTCATCTCTCTACCTCAAATTAGGTATAAAAATCGGTTTCGAATTGAAAATAAATGCTTACCCAACAAACAAAACATGAAGTCAAACGTAGAAACAACCAAATGACGTAAAATACGTTAGTGATGAAATCTACAATGTTCCACAAATCGGAAATGTATTCCATTATTCCGTCAGACCATAAAGAACATAATTCTGCCCATATTAAACCTGGAAAAAAGAGGCATAATTCAAAAACTAAAATCTCAAAGAATTTGAGCACGCACTTATTACATAAATTATAACGCCACATTCTGCTAAACCAAACAGTGCTCCTCGTTCTTTTCTTTTCCATTCTTTTACCAAATCTTGTACCCAATCGTTCCCTATCAATTCCAAAAGTAAAATTTCTATTCTTTGAGAAGCGGCACCGAGTAGCACTAAAATAATATTTATGTGTTATTGAATGAGTCAAATTTTTTTCTTACTCAAAAACAGTCCATATGAAGCTGAATGCACAATAAATTTAACAAAAGGTTTCTTCATAAAAACTCCCATAGTGGAGTTAGGAGCTATCATGTACACAGTACAATAAACAGGAAACATAGCTCCTAGTTTAGCCACCTGGATACCTTGCCCAATCATATTTTTTCTTCTAAAACCTGGAAGGCCTTCGTACCAAATAGCTGCCAAAAGTTGCTGGACGTTTGGATGAGCGATAAACTATAAGTATGTTATTCATATTTAGGTGGAAACTGGAAATACATTTGAATAAATATCTTACATGTTTTTGTTTATATTTTATTGCCAATTTTAATCTTTCCAAAGTTTGTCGTTCGCCAGTAACCCATACTTCACCGTCTGGATCGTAGTTGAGCATTATTTCTAGTTCGTAGGACGTTCTGGCATGGTCCAAAAGGGACGTGGCAAATTGTTGGACTTGGTTTCGCATTTCCTTTAGCATAAAATTCCAATAATCCTCTCGAATATTTAAATCAAATGATTCTTACATTGTAATCGGCTCTAAATTCAGTCTCCATTCGGCTCAATCGTCTCAAATCCCAAGAAAGTTCAAAAGCAGTAAGCAAAGGATCGCTAGAAGATAAACAAATTAATGAGGGAGACGATAAGGCTCTATAAGCATTGATACGGCTTTGGGAATGCCTCAGCGAGTCCGTTTTACTAGAATTTACGCATTCGTCACATCCACATCTAAAATAGTCTGTGTGTAAAAGTGATATATATTTTTTTTAAAATATGTTTCTACCGAACATCATGAGGCATAGGTAAAGTAGCTCCACGATCCAGCAAAAGTTTAATGATTTCGTAATTATTTTTGTGAGCTGCCAAAATGAGTGGAGTAATATCGGAAGTGAATGATGCTCCCGATCTATCAACTTCTTCCCAGCTCTGGAAAAAAAGATTTTATTGTGTACTTATTTGATTTTATAAGCTAATAAATACCCAAGGAACATCAGACTGGTGATGCTCTTCTTCCCAGTTTAGAAGTACTTCAACAGCTTCGACGTACTCTTCTTTGATTGCATGCAACAAACCATCCTAGAATTTATTTTTGGTAAAAACCAAATATAAACAGGTATAGTAGGTAGTTATTCACCTTTACTTTAATTCCTTCATTAAGTAATAACTTGATTAATTCAATGTTTTCATTTTCTATTGCAGCAATAATTGCCGAACGGTTTAAAGGGTCCACACAGTTTATGTCAAACTCTTCCGGCTGCGATTTATATTCATCGATAATTCTGGAATAATGGTAAGTATACAGGGTGTCCACAAATGAACTGACACATTTTGTAGGTAAATATTTCTGAGCCTGAAATCGATTCGCGGTGTTTTTGGTTTCATAAAAAGACCCTGCTCAATGTTTTGAAAGTCCCTCTGAATGCTTGAAGTATTTTTCAGAAGTACCCCATAGGGAAATTAGACCAAAAAAAGGGCCTACTGCGGAATGAGGCCGAACAAGCTGAATTTTTGCGGAGATCAGTGTTGCCAGGTCATATTTTGTTTTGTCAGTAGATTATCAGTCTAAATATCAGTAGAAAGATAAGTTGCCTTGTTAAAGGCCAAATTATGGATCAACTGGTAAGTGTCTGGTTGTTACCTAGCAGGTACTTTCTATTCTCTAGTGCATAAAAAGTACCTGCTAGGTTACAACCAGATGTTTACCAGTCAGTCCATAATTTGGCCCTTGGTAAACCATTTAAGTATACTCAATTAATTATTTTGACTACGTTTTTTCAATATGGTATTAGACTATGAAAACTTGCATTAGAAAATCAAACACTACTACTACTTATGAGAAATAGTTTACTAAGATTGACACATGAGATATTCCTATTAAATATGGAATACCTATGGGATGCCCTATGTTTGGTTAGATATTGTTGAAGAGTATAATTTCCAGACTCCAAAACTATATAGTTTGTCTATATTTGGTTGAGCCGGCTCCAATATATTGGATTCTAAAAATTTTGAAAATACTATCAGAGAAACCAAGTACCTACCTCAAATTTTACCTGCAGCTTTCACCTGTACAGGTAGAATGATTCACAAAATCAGTAGGATAGTATTTTTACAATTTTTGGAGCCGAATATATAAGAAACTGTTCAATCAAATATAGACAAACTATATATTTTTGGAATCAGGGCATTGCGCTCTTCAAGAATATAGAATGAAATATAGGGCATCCCATTTGAAAAAAGCTGGAAGCATGCAAAATTTCACATTTCTGACATTCAAATTTTGTTTCTGACCATAGTTTCTAAAAATTCAGCCAAAACTGTACAACTTTGGTATTTACACTTTTTTTATACCTGTAAAGGTAAAGGAGGTAGGTGGAGTGTCAATATATAAAAAAACACCCTGTACAAATAAGTGGATTATTGCGGAACTTATGGGTGAACCTCTGCGGGACGAGCGCAGCGAGTTCCGCAGCCATCTACTCAGCAATATACTGTTGAACTGTTCAAAAAAAAACACTCACCTAAAACTGAGTTTTTGAACTAAGGAGTTTTCATTACTGAGTGAATCAGGTTAGTATTGTACGTACTTGAACAACATATTGGTGAATAGATGGCTGCGGAACTCGCTGCGCTCGTCCCGCAGAGGTTCACCCATAAATTCCGCAACAATCCACTCGTTTGTACTTGAATAACTTGTCACAATATATTACTAGTTTGGTAAAGTAACATTACTAATTCCTTTTTAAAGGCGAATTGACAAAAAGTGAATAATCATAATCTTACAAATTTTGACTTTATATAATAAGTGATTGTTCAAATACAAATAAGTAGATTATTGCGGAACTTATGGGTGAATCTCTGCGGGACGAGCGCAGGGAGTTCCGCAGCTATCTACTCACCAATATACTGTTGAACTGTTCAAGTAAGACATTCACCTGAAACATGTAGTTTTTAAACTAATGGGAATAACTCACATTTGAGTGAGTCAGGTTAGTATCGTAATTAAACAACATGTTGATGAATAGATGAGGTCCACCCATAAGTTCCGCAACAATTCACTCGTTTGTACTCGAATAACTTGTCACAATATATTACTAGTTTGGTAAAGTAACATTACTAATTCCTTTTTAAAGGCGAATTGACAAAAAGTGAATAATCATAATCTTACAAATGAAAAATGGTACACCAGCACCTGAATTAATATAGGGCCTGTCAAAGTTTTTGAACAAGATTTATACGGAAATTCCAGTGCTTCCCAAACAAAACGAAATTTTGTGTTAAGTTAGATAATAATTATTATGTTTTACTTGTAAACAATATGTAATAATAATAATATTAAAGTATAATAATAATCTATATATACTCAGCATTAGATGAATATATTGCATTTTGAATAAATAATATATTTCTTCACAAAATTTCATGACCACAAAACATTTTGAGACTTTCAGGTAGAGCCCGTCCTCTCTTTATGTTTCGCATGATTTATAGCCATGCCGTGTTTTACAACTTAGGGGTAAACTTTCGGTGCATACACAAATAAGTGGATTGTTGCGGAACTTATGGGTGGACCTCTGCGGGACGAGCGCAGCGAGTTCCGCAGTCATCTATTCACCAATATGTTGTTTAGTTACGATACTAACCTGACTCACTCAAATGTGAGTTATTCTCATAAGTTTTAAAACTACATATTCCAGGTGAATGTCTTACTTAAACAGTTCAACAGTATATTGGTGAGTAGATAGCTGCGGAACTCGCTGCGCTCGTCCCGCAGAGGTCCACCCATAAGTTCCGCAACAATTCATTTATTTGTACTTGAATAACTTGTTGATGACAACGGCTTTTATCCGTAGAATTTACATTGATATCAGTATATCAGTAGACCAGTGGCCAAATCAGTAGATCTACTGATAAATCAGTAGACCTGGCAACACTGGCAGAGTCTTTCGTTTTGATGTTCTCATGAAGCACAAAAAAATCGAATATGCCTACCCTTGTGCGTTTTGAGATATCGTAGGTCAAAGGTCACGAAAATCGGTTATTTACGAAAATCTTGCTTCCAGTGCATCTGACGTCGAAGAACCCAAAACAAAATTTACGTAAAATAGTATTTTCTACAAAATTGTTCCTATAAATTTTTTTGTACGATCAACCGTTTTCGAAATATAGCGTGATAAAGCGGAAGCGCGCATTTAAAATGGGTGATACTATATTATACAGGGTGTCCTTGTTCAACTGGTCAAAAATGCTAGAGTATATAAAAGTCTCAAAAATACCGTTAGTAGATCCAAAAATTTCGCGCCCGCTGCGCTCCACTTCCCGCAGCGCTTGCGGTGGAGCTGCAAGGATTACTTCCTGCAAATTTGTCCCCTTTCCTCAAGACAAAATCCTGGCAACGCCAATGTTGCTGCCGAAGATGCAAGTTATATTATAAAGCCCCATGTTGTTATTATACAAATAATTCCCCTTTTCAATGTTAAACATAAGCCTACGCCACTGTAAAAGCCCACCATATTATAAAGATGCTGAGTAAGGAGTACTGCCTGGAAAAGTACCGTAATATCCAGGTTTCGCCTACACGATTGCAGGTGTCAGCACTATTTTATTATAAATACGGCGCGCAGAGCCTTCTTTCGTCATTCTCTTGTTTTGTAGCTTAGACTATAGCAATTATAATCAAAGATTCTTTTATTTTCGGCTTTTTGTCGCAGCAATTAGAGTCTAGTCTTTTTTGTTGTAACTTCTTAGTTTTCAATGAAATAAATAGTTTTTAAAAACAAGATTTACTGAACGAAAAATATACCTTATTTGCACGAATTTTAATAATATGCAGAGACGATCAATGATCCAGCGTAGCGATCCTGCAGTAAAATGGGTATCTATCAACTGGTCCTATTTAAGCCTATGTGTCTAGTAACCTAGTCCTGTCTGTATAATTAATTCTACTTATGTTAATTTCTGGAGTCTGAGCCATCATAGCAATTGTGTGGGTTCAGTTTATTTTTTTTCTCGTTTTTTTTTCAAAATATATGTTTTTGCCTTGATATATATGATATTATAATAAAAGTAACGTTCTACTATAAATTCTTATCAAAATTTGTGAAAATGGCCGCATCCCCGCTTGCCCCCACTATTAGAAGTCCCAAAAATACTGTAAAAAGGTCAAAATTTCTCCTCAAGACAAAATCCTGGCTACTCCAATGGTGCTGCCGAAAATGCACGAATTTTAATATTATGCAGGGACAATCAATGATCCAGTGTGGCGATCCTCCAGTGAAATTGTTATCTGTCAAATGGTCCCATTTAAGCCTATGTGTCTAGTAGTCTAGTCCTGTCTGTATAAATAATTCCACTTCTGGTAATTTTTGGAGCCCGAGCCCCCATAGTAATTTCGAAATTTCGGCGCTTATGTTTACGATGTGATATCAAGATAATTAATAAAAATTATACATTTTTGTGAAGTAGAAAAATCATGCAAATCTTATTTTTTCAGACATCTCGTTATTTTTTCTCGTTTTCGAGATATTTACTTACAAAATGTATCAGTTTATCTAAGAACACCCTATACTACACACTAACATCTGGAAAATTAAACATTTTTTTGTGCGAATTTTCGTAAACAAACCATGTTTAAAAAAAAATAACTTATACTAACAATCTGTTTACCTTCCTCTTCAGGCACTACTCATATGACAAAAAAAATCGAATTTGTTTGTACTACATAATAAGCAAATATGATATTGGATTAACAGGGTAAATTCTTACCGTTTTACAGTAGCAAGATCTCCTCTTTCGGCGTGCAACAAAAAAGTTTTCTCAATCTGCGATAAAGGTCTCTCGATAGGATCATTGAGCAATGAAGCTGGGTCCAGCTCGTCATCGAGCTTTTCAATCAAATTTTCTTTTGACTCGGTAACTTTCATGCTTAACAATTTAAGTTGCTACATTACAGGACACTAGTAATTGTAGTAAAGTAAACTCAAAGTCAATAGAAGGAAATCCCTCAAGTTCGATCGATTTAATTTTAATTTGATTAAAATGCATGAAAATGATATTTGAGGTAAGGTCACATTATTATTTGTTTTCCCTTGGGAAATTTCAATGGAAAATTGAGTGGATATTGGAATGAGCAACTAGTTTTTGCGTGGTTTTTAGTAACGAAGGGCTTATATAAAACTTTAAGTTGTTCTGTAAATGAAATTAAAAAGATAGGAATAGGCATTTTGGGACAATTGTACAATGTGAGTAGGTACCATTTTCTTGAGAAAACAACCACCAATTAAATATTTTTATTTATTTTTGTCCGCAGAAAAAAGTTCTGACCTTGTTCCATGTTTTGTAGGACATCAGGTTAATCCAATTTGCTCTAATAACTTAAACTGATTAAATCTGAAAAAAAAATGTACAATATTTCAAATTTTTTACACAAAGATATTTCGGCTATGGTGAACATTTAAACCAATATTTTTAGTGCCATGACAAACAAAGATGTAACTTTTAATAATTGGTATTATTTTTATTATATTGTTAAATATTATTTATTATTAGGACGATGTTGAAGCTGATAAAGCTAAACCCACTATAATAGCTCTTTTTAATAATCTCTCAAAAATGTTAACTTTAGAAGAAAAGAAATATTTACTCGCTATTGAAAGGGGCGATCTACCCAACGTACGGAGGTAATGTTATTGCAATTTATAATTTCCAATTATTTACAATACAATTTTGAAGAATGTTACAAGCCAACCAGAAAAAAACCTTGGACATTAACTGCGTAGACAGTTTAGGACGTGGTGCCTTAACAATAGCAATAGATCAAGAAAATTTGGAAATGGTAGAGCTCCTAGTAGTAATGGGAGTAGCCACCCAAGATGCCCTTTTGTATGCAATTAGTGTTGAGTTTGTTGAAGCTGTTGAGTTATTATTGGAACATGAAGAGCTCATACACAAAGAAGGAGAATTATATGTTAGTAATAGAATTAAATTAAAACATTTGTCTTTGTTATGAATGGAATTTTTAGAGTTGGCAAAAAGTTGATATTAACACAGCCCTATTCACTCCTGATATCACTCCTTTAATACTTGCTGCTCACAGGAACAATTATGAAATTTTAAAGATACTGTTGGATAGAGGAGCTACTATACCAATGCCACATGATATAAAGTAAGTATTTTTAAATTAGTTTTGCCTTCTAAATACTATTTTAGGTGTGGTTGCGATGACTGCATCATTCAATCGGAAAAAGACTCGCTAAGGCACTCCTTATCCAGATTAAATGAATACAAAGCATTAGCCAGTCCGTCTTTGATAGCTTTATCTTCTGGCGATCCAATGTTGACAGCTTTTCAACTTTCTTGGGAGCTACGAAATTTGGCTTTTGCAGAACCGGTGAGAATTCAAATAGATTTATTGTATAGGTACTGAGCTACCTTATGATTAGGATTTTGGAAACCTTTGAAAGGTCATAACTTTTTTTCTATTATAGATAGAAAGCTGTATCTTTCACTGAAAATTATCCTCTTCAAAGGGCTACAATCCCTAAAAATTTCAGCTCATTGACACTTATAGTTCCTGAGATAAAATCGTGTTAAGCAATTTGGGGTGATTTATCAGTTTTTCAATTTTTCTGAGTGCCTTTTTTTTATAGATTTCGGCAAATCTAAGAATAATTCTGTGAATGGAGTTTGTGGGATATTGATTGATCATTAGGATACAAAATCTCGACAAAAAAAAATTTGAAATTTCATCGTTTTAGTAAGAAGGTACCTACCTTATGATTTACATTTTGGAAAACTTTGAAAGGTCATAACTTTTTTTCTATTATAGATAGAAAGCTGAAACTTTCACTGAATTTAATCCCAATCAGGGGACTACAATCCCTGGATAGAAAGCTGAAATTTTCAGCGATTCTTATTCCAGTAGAGGACTTCAATCCCTGAAAATTTCAACTCATTTGGACTTATAGTTCCTGAGATAAAATCGTGTTAAGCAATTTGGGGTGATTTATCAGTTTTTCAAGTTTTCTGAGTGCCTTTTTTCATAAAATCCAGCTCCAAATTACAGAATAATTTATTGTATGGAATTTGGGGAATCCTAAAGGACTATTAAGACACAAAATCTGAACAATTTTTTTAAGAAATTTAATCGTTTTAGTAGGTAGGTACTTAGAACATAATAAAATTTCAGGAATCCAAATCAGAATACATGGATTTGAGGCGTCAATGTCAAAAATTTGCAGTCGATTTATTGCATCAATCCAGAAGTTCAACTGAGCTAGCGATAATTTTGAATCACGATCCGGATAATCCTCCATACAAGGAAGGGGAGCATATGAAACTTGCTAGATTAGAACTGGCAATTATGTACAAACAGAAAAAGGTAAAATATCAAACAATTTAATTATGATTATTAATAATAAAATATTATTGTTTTAGTTTGTCTCCCATCCAAATATCCAACAATTACTAGCAGCGCTTTGGTATGAAGGTGTGCCTGGATTTAGACGTAAATCTAATTTTCATAAATTGATGATTATTGTAAAGGTGGCCTTACTTTTCCCATTATATTGCCTTTTATATCTTGTTGCTCCAAATACTAAAACCGGAAAACTTATGAGGAAACCCTTTATGAAATTTTTGATACACGCTTCATCATACCTATTCTTTTTGTGTAAGAATAAACATTTTCAATCAACAACAATAACATTAATTTTTAATTTAAAGTGCTTCTTATTTTGGTATCTCTACGAGCAGAAGATTTGTTTTTTGAATACTTCGGATCGGAATCAATGAAAGCTTACGTCTTGGAAAAATATCAAAAGCAACGAGGAAATAGTCCAACGTTTCTAGAATACGCAGTTTTATTGTACGTGATTGGATTTATTTTAGAAGAAACTCAAGAGATGTTCACAGAAGGCATAAACGAGTATCTCAGGGATTTATGGAATTTTATAGATTTTACTAGAAATCTTTTTTACGCATTGACGTTTGTACTGAGAGTGGTGGCTTATGTACAACAAAATTCTGAAATCCAAAAGGATCCGACCACTGCTTTTCTTCGCAGGGAAGAGTGGAACGCATTCGATCCTCAGCTGATTGCTGAGGGGTTGTTTGCTGCTGCAAATATATTTAGGTATAAAAATGCAAAGAGATGCTTCTCATAGAAGTTTCAAATTTTTCTACGTGTACTTACAATTTTTCCTTAGCTTCACTAAATAAGTATTATTGTATTACTTTTAGTGCCTTAAAATTGGTCCATCTATTCTCGATAAATCCCCATTTGGGACCACTTCAAATCTCACTAGGTCGAATGGTTATCGATATCGTAAAATTCTTCTTTATTTATTCTTTGGTTCTTTTCGCATTTGCATGTGGTAAGTGTTTGAAAACTTTTATTTATTTGTGTAATCTTATCAAAATTTTTTAGGCTTAAACCAGCTTTTGTGGTACTTTTCGGACTTAGAAAAGCAAAAATGTTACCACTTACCAAACGGTGAGCCGGATTTTGACAATGCTGCAGATTCTTGCATGAAATGGAGAAGATTTGCTAAGTAAGAATACATAAATCATGCTTAATCAAAAATCTAACGTTTTTATTTATATCTATAGTGTCTTTGAATCTTCCCAATCATTGTTTTGGGCTTCGTTTGGTATGGTAGACTTGGACAGCTTTGAACTTGCTGGCATAAAAACCTATACCAGATTTTGGGGCTTGCTAATGTTTGGTTCTTATTCCGTTATCAACGTAATCGTTTTACTCAATCTTCTTATTGCTATGATGTCAAATTCCTATGCTGAGATTGAGGAACATTCAGATGTAGAATGGAAATTTGCCAGAACTAAATTGTGGCTGAGTTATTTTGAAGAATCTGGAACTTTACCGCCACCTTTTAATATTTTTCCTAAGCCGAAAGATTTTTTGAAACTTTTTGGCCTAAGGAAAAAAGATAAATGTAGGAGGATGTCGACTAAGGTAATATTTTTCTAGATTTTTAAATTGATTCAGTGGAAAACAACGACAAATAATGAAAAATACATTCTGTCATGTTTTGATATTTTTTGGAAAAACAAGAAAAGAAAAAATCTTGATATTTTTGGAGTGAAAATAGGAAGGTCAGAAGTTCATTATACTAGAATTTCAAATTGATCCAGTGAAGAACAGCGACATCAGAAATTCTAGAAAAATCGATTTCCAATAAGTCAAATAATGAAAATACACTCTATAACTTTTTTTTCATCAGAGATAGAAAGCTGTAATTTTCAGCAATTCTTATTTCAGTAGAGGACTACAATCCCTGAAAATTTCAGCTCATTTGAACTTATAGTTCCTGAGATAAAATCGTGTTAAGCCAGTTGGGGTGATTTATCAATTTTTATTTCTAGAGACGAAACAGAGAAGAAAAAGAACGAGACTACAGATACACTGCAGTAATGAGAGCTTTGATTTGGAGATACGTATCTGCCATGCACAGAAAATGTGACGAAAACGAAGTTACTGAAGACGATATAAACGAATTAAAGAGTGACATTTCGTCGTTCCGTTACGAACTAGTTGAATTATTAAGTAAAAATGGAATGGATGTATCTTCTGCAGAAAAAAAGGAAAAAGCGATTTTGGGTAAAAGAATGAAAATTTGGGAGAGGAGGTTAATGAAAGATTTCAAAGTTGTACCAGTGGCTGTAGAAGAAAACGAAGAATTGTTTTCTCCAGTAGAAGGAGAAACTTCGCTTGCCAGGTAAAATTTTTTACAACTTTCAAATAATAAATAAAAAAAATTGGTTGTAGATTTAGACGTGTTGCAAAAATGGCAGTACTTAACTCTAGCTTGAACAAATGGCAGGAAGTTGTAAAAGGTGCTTGCACTGCGTGAGTATTCAAAAAATTGTTTCATAATTTTGTACTTATGTGAATGATCATTTAGATCTCAAATTGGCCGATGTCATACTAGAGACTCAATAAAAAAGCAGCAAAACTTGCAAAAGGCAATCACTGAAGCTAAAAGATTATCGTCAAAAAGTCCTGTTTCATTGGTATTACCTGATTATACTGGAGCTGAAATATTAAATTTGGTCAAAAATGATCGTAAGTGAGGAAGTTTAATATTTTCAATTATTATGAAATTATTTGTTTTAGCTCATATTACTTCCAAAGTTACCATAATTGAACCAGAACAACATTTTTTGTCACATGAACCACCTGATTTAATTAATTTACAAAGTCCTACGCAAAATTCTCCTGTAGCAATCTTGAAAAATTCAGAAACAAATCAATTGGAGAATAAACAGGAGACAATAATTAATATTAATCCACAACCTATTAAGAATTCTCCAAAACTAAGTCCAATAATGGAAAAATCAACTTTGCTACCTGCAGACGAAGTTGAATCTAACGTGGCTTCATTGAAGCAAAAATTTGAATCAGGAAGTACAAAAGATAACGAAGGATTTTCTTCTGACGATTCTGAGAGCAATAAAGACAGTTGCGATGAGTTGGATAGAATTTTATCAGCAGAAACTGTACCAGAAATTGTGATTGACGGAATTGAAGAAGAGAAGAATATTGAAAAAATACCTCCAAGACCTAAAAGTCCTTGGCCATCTGAGTCACCTCCAAGAGCTGTTACTCCAATGAGTCAAAGAAATATTCAACGGATCTATGCGGCTCCTAAAAGTCCCTCCAAATATGGATGGATTTAAAAAAAAAAATGCATTTATTTATTTTAAACAAAACATTAAGTATATTATTGTCATAAAAGCCTTAGGCCTGCCTTATAAGAGGTAGATAGTTTTTTTCAAATATATATATTCTATTATAATTCAGATATGTCATTCTTCTTGAAGTCCTCACATGAATTTGATCTGTTGACCAACTTGAATACCTTATTGTCATGTTTTTTGAGAATTAGTTTCTGAGATAAAGATGGTATAAAAAGATTTGGGTTGTAGTTTTCATCTTCTACTTTTATTCCATTGAATTGCCTTACAATAATACTAGTCAAGTATCCTATTGAAAATGTTATTACTAGGCCAATTACGCCGTTATACAAATAGGATACTCTATAGAGCCAGGAATAGTCACTAAAAATATTTATTATTATAGAGCGAATAATATAGCTTATGTAGATTTTTTACCTTTCATTAACTTGAATTGTTATTATATTATTTAGCAAATTATTATCATTACAACCATCAATCGAGGTTGGCAATGGGTTTGGTGGAGGTTTTGGGGCAAAAGCCAACCACATAGATACAGCCATTCCAGCTACAAGTCCCGTTAGAGAACCCTTGAAAAATCAAACTTAAAATCCTAATCATAGAACAAATAAATCTTACCGATTCGTTGGCAGTTAGAGTAAACATTCCGAGTGAAAACAGGCCTAAAATGGGTCCACCTACAGCTCCGAAAATCGTCAAGGCAGCTTTAAGTAAGGCTCCCAAATGCTGGACCAAAAACGAAACTCCCAAGCAGAGAATTCCGAAACCCATGGCCATGCATTTTGTTAGGGTTGCAGCTTTTTTCGGAGACAGTTCGGGTTTGTTTAGGTATTTACTAATCGGCTAAAAATAATTTGTTTTCTACAAAAGAAAAAAATCTCAAAAACAACTTTTTCTAAAAATTTAGCCAATACTGTGTACAACTTTTGTTGGGATGTCAATATATAAAAAAAAAACACCCTGTACTTGAACAGTAACTTATTATTTAAAGTCGGAATTTCTAAGATTATCCACTTTTTGTCAATTTGCCTATTAACAGGAATTAGTAATGTTACTTTACCAAACTAGTAATATAATGTGACAAGTTATTCAAGTACAAACGAGTGGATTGTTGCGGAACTTATGGGTGGACATCTATTCACCAATATGTTGTTTAATTACGATACTAACCTGACTCACTCAAATGTGAGTTATTCTCATTAGTTTAAAAACTACACGTTTCAGGTAAATGTCTTACTTGAACAGTTCAACAGTATATTGGTGAGTAGATGGCTGCGGAACTCGCTGCGCTCGTCCCGCAGAGGTCCACCCATAAGTTCTGCAATAATCCACCTATTTGTACTTGAACAATAACTTATTATGGAAAGTCAAAATTTGTAAGATTATCTACTTTTTGTTAATTTGCCTTTCAACAGGAATTACTAATGTTACTTTACCAAATTAGTAATATAATGTGACAAGTTATTCAAGTACAAACGAGAGGATTATTGCGGAACTTATGGGTGGACTCAGCCATTTATTTACCAATATGTTGTTCAAGTACAATACTTACCTGATTCATTCAGTTGTGAATTTTTCTAATTAGTTCAAAAACTATAGGTTTCAGGTGAGTGTCTTATTTGAACAGTTCAATAGTACATTGGTGAGTAGATGGCTGCGGAACTCGCTGCGCTCGTCCCGCAGAGGCGAGCGCAGAGGCCCACCCATAAGTTCTGCAATAATCCACTTATTTGTACCTACTTGAACAATAACTTATATATTTAAGACTATCAATTTTTTGTCAATTTGCCTTTCAACAGGAATTATAGTAATGTTACTTTACCAAACTAGTGATATAATGTGACAAGTTATTCAAGTACAAACAGGTGGATTATTGCGGAACTTATGGGTGGATTCAGCCATCTATTCATTAATATGTTGTTCAAGTACAATACTTACCTGATTCACTCAGTTGTGAATTTTTCTCGTTAGTTTAAAAACTATACGTTTTAGGTGAGTGTCTTATTTGAACAATTCAACAGTATTTTGGTGAGTAGATGCCGTAGATGGCACATTATATTACTAGTTTGGTAAAGTAACATTACTAATTCCTGTTGAAAAGCAAATTGACAAAAAGTGGATAATCTTACAAATTTTGACTTCATATAATAAGTTGTTCAAGTACAAATAAGTGGATTATTGCAGAACTTATAGATGGACCTCTGCGGGACGAGCGCAGCGAGTTCCGCAGCCATCTACTCACCAATATACTGTTGAACTGTTTAAGTAAGACATTCACCTGAAACATGTAGTTTTTGAACTAATGAGAATAACTCACATTTGAGTGAGTCAGGTTAGTATCGTAATTAAACAAAACACTGATGAATGGATGGCTGCGGAACTCGCTGCGCTCGTCCCGCAGAGGTCCACCCATAAGTTCCGCAATAATCCACTTATTTGTAATGCTTCTAGCTTTTTTCAAATGGGATATGCCCTATATTTCATTTTATATTCTTGAAGATATTTGATTGAGCAATTTTTCATATATTCGGTTCCAAAAATTGTAAAAATACTATCCTACTACTGATTTTGTGAATCATTCTACCTATACAGGTGAAAGCTATAGGTAAAATTTGAGGTACTTGACTTGGTTTTTCTGATAGTATTTTTAAAATTTTCAGAAACAAATATGTTGCAGACGGCTCAACCAAACACAGATAAACTATATAGATTTGGAATTGGGAAATTGTGCTCTTCAAGAATATAGAACCAAATATTGCGCATCTTTGAAAAAAGCTGAAAGCATTCAACATTTCACATTTCTGACATTCAATTTTTTATGGATTCTAAAAATTTAGCCAATATACTGTACAACTTTTGTATTTACACCTTTCATCTACCTGTAAAGGTGAAGGCTGTAGGTGGGGTGTCTATAAATAAAAAAAACACCCTGTAAATACATACAGGGTGTACCATTTGAAACGTAACAGGCTAATCTGATGCCACGTTTATTTTTTTTTTAAATCGCTCGTACATGTAATTTGATTTTTAAAGGGGGAAGATTTTTGTAATCCTTTTCAGCATATCAACTTCAACTCTCTAGGCGGGGTAGGACCAACCCTCACTATTTCAAATGGAACAAGGGGTCGAGTGATACCTTTTTCTCTTTTATTTGATGTCATTTGAAAGAAAATTGAACGCCCTTTTGAAACAGGTATTACTCGAACCCCTGTTCCATTTGAAATGGTGAGGATTGGTCCCACCCCCGCTAGAGGGTTAAGTTAGTGCTGAATAGATTTCAAACAATCACACAATCAAATTACGTATACGAACGATTAAAGAAAAATAAAATAAAAGTGACATCTGATATTTAGCCTGTTTCGTTTTAAATGAAATACCCTGTATACATATACTTATGTATTCGTTACCTCGGATAACCGGGCTTCTACTTTATGTATAACATTTCCATAAGAACCTACCTTATAGTAATCTTCCATGGTAACTGCAGCAACACTATTCAATGAAGCCGATATGGTAGACAAAGAAGCGCTAAATATTCCAGCAACGAATAAACCAGCTAAGCCTGGAATATGGCCCATAGTGTCAACCACATAATACGGCATCAACTTCAATTGAAAAAAAATCAATCTATTTATGGTACATATTTTATTCTACTTACTTACTTGATCCATACTAGAAATATACCCTGCCTTAACAGGATCACAGTCTTTATATCTGGAATAAATTGCTAATCCAGAAAACGAGGTGGCTATGCCCAACAGGCAAAAAATCGGCCAATTCAACCACAAAGCTTTTTGGGCTCGTTTTAAGTCTTTCACCGTTAAGTATCTTTGGATTTGAGTCTGATTCACTCCGTACAAAGACAAATATAAAACACCACCTCCAATCACTAGTGAAAACCAGGAATGGCGTATAGTTGGATCTGGATTAAAACTAATATGGGAATTTGTTTGTAAGTAATATTATTGTAAAACTTACTTAAATATATCAGTTCTGTTGCCTAGCTCGGCGATTTTCCAAATATTGGCGAATCCCCCGTGAGCAACTAGAGCTGAAATTATTATGCTAAATACTCCAAGGAACATAAGGAGTGATTGGAGGACGTCGGTAAGTATCACAGCCTTCATTCCACCAATTGTAGAATAAAACATACAAACCAAACCAATGGAAAGTACTGCAGTAAGTCTACTAATCCCTGTAACTGCTTCTAAGGCCAATGCTGGAGCGTAAATTACAACCCCCGTATATAATATCATTTGGAGGGTGTATGATAATGAGGTTGCCAGTCTTGCTGTTTTGCCAAAACGCATTTCTAAGTACTAATGGTGAGTGATTTTTTTTAAAAAATTTATTTAATTGATAACAAATTTATTCTTACCTCGTATGCACTAGTAGTTTGAAGCTTAAAAAATATTGGTAAGTACAAATAGGCAGCTATTGGTGTAAAAATTAAATGTCCTAAATAGATTAATATAAATTGAAAGCCAAATGAGTAGTTTTCGCTAGATACTCCTAGGATTGTTATGGCTGACATAAACGAAGCCATAAGAGATATTGCTACTGTGTATATCGACATATTTTTGTCAGCGTGTAAGTATTCCTAAAAAAATCATTTTTTTTTTTTTGGTTTGAAGGTTGATTCTCCTTGGTTGAGAGAAAGAAATTTATACCTGGGCCGCAAAAAATTTTGCGAGGGCAGGCTGATTTTTCCAGGGCTGATTGGGGAGTGTGGCCTGAGTATTGAGCAAAAAAATCACACTCGAAAGCTTTGTGCGTTCGGCCCTATTGGCCTTTTTCTTATTTTTTTTTTTCGACAAAATTACTTTTACAAAACTTGTAGATAATTACATTCTGATCAACTTTGCCTCATGACTTTTTTTTCTAACTATTTTACTTTAGGCGCTGTGGCCATTTTAGTGCTTCAGAATTCGTAATTAATAGTTATTTATGTATCAAGGGAATTATGAGAGTGTTAATACCCCAGGGCAAAGTTTGTGTCCCGAGGGCCTTCGGCCTCACTACCTTCGGCTCGCAAACCTACTACTTCAGCACAAAAAAGTAAAGCTTCTACTCCCAATACAACAAATATACTATTTGTCAGTTTTCAAACAGGTATGTAACAGGTCCCAGTATAGTCATATAGTATTTGTAATACCCATTTAGAATAACCCCATCCTTATTTATCAATCACGAATCAGATGAAACAAAAAATTACCAACAAAAACGAACTTCGATTGCTAATACGTCAATTTCATGTACGTACAAATAGGAAATTCCTAACCTAATTTTATTTGTGTGTCGAGAAGCGACATACGTTTTGTCACTATAACGACTGGTACTTCTAAATAGGTATTAAAAATTCTATATATAATATCACAAGAGAAAAAAAATTGTTGGCAAAATTTTCGACTGGTATGAAAGTTTGTTGCTTGGCAATTTCGCTAATGATATTTTTGACTATTCCACTAGAGTGTATTACACCGGTTATACAACTCAATGTACATTATTCCCATATGACACGAGAGGCTTAAAAAGTGATAAGCCTTGTGGGATTATCGCGCTTGGTGGCAATTATGGCAAATTCTATTATAGACATTTTTTTAAATTTTAAAGTATTAAATTTTAGTTCGTTGTATAACCTTTTGAATACCACTCGATGTTTCAGGATTACCTAATACTTTTACCTGACACTCAACGCGTTACCAACAACACCAATCCTCCTTCGGAGTCGTGGTGTTGCTGCGTAACGCGTTTCGTGACAGGTAAAAGTATTATCCGGTAATCCTGAAACCTCTTGTGATATTACATTCGACAATAAATTTGGAATTCAGCTGACAATATTGCTACCTGGACAATACCAACAACATGGTATTTCAGCGACCATTTTTTGACATTGTCAAACTGATATTTTTAATCTGAAGTAGAAAAAATTGTGTAGGCAAAATTGTTCTCAAAGTTTTATTCAAGTTTTTTGCTTTTCGGCAATTTCGCGAATGACATTTTTGATAAAATCACTCGCCTGACGGCTCATGATTTTGTCAAAAATGTCATTCGCGAAATTGCCAAGCAACAAACTATCATACCTTCCGAAAATTTTGCCGACAAAAGTTTTTCTCTTATGATATTATACAGTGTGTCCGAAATTCGAGTCTCTACATAAGGATTTCGCTTATTATGAGAGATATACAGAGGGGCTCAAATCAGGGCCGTAGCCAGGGGCGGGGGGCATTGGGGGGCAATGCCCTATCTTTCAAATGATGATACACTGTTTCAACCGACATGAGAACCGTTCTAGAACGGTAATTTTCAGTCGATCAATTGGCCCTACCATAAGACGAACGGAGCGAGCGCTCCAGGCGCCAGACCTCGGGGGGCGCCTTTAACAAGTTTCTTAGGGATAGAAAAAAGAGAAAAAAATATTTTTGCTTTCAGTCCTGTCTTCGTTTTTCGATATTTTGCTATTCTGCTTGCGAGCAATCTTGTGGTTAGTATGTGAATCTCATGTGAATAACCTGTCGTGACTTTTTTTTTTGAGACGCGGACGGATCGCCGGCGTGGCGTCGCCCTTACCCGATCATAATCACGATATTTCGGAATTAGAACATTTAGAGAAATAATGTGTGGATAATGTGTTCGAGAAAGTTCTTGGATAGTGATAATGGTCACCCGAAAGCATCAGTCCTGCAGACCTCAGCATTAAATAGTTGGCAAGATACCTACGTTCCCTAATATCTGGACAGTTTTCTGTATTTTTGTAGCATTCCTATTACATTGTCGAGAGGTGAACGGACCTCAAGTTAGCTCTAGGGCGGGTTTTATAAAACTACTTTGAGAGTTAACTTAAAGTTAACTTCTGGAATTATATGTAATTCAAAAAGCTAACTTCAAGTTGTCAAAGCATTTTAATAATACCCGCCCTAAGTTAATTTAAACGTATCTTAGAACTTAACTCTAGCAGAAGACAAACCTTCTAATCTAGCCCCGCTGTCCATTGGAAATGATATAGCTCAGACATTGTCATATGGAGAAATCATAAACATGTATGCAAACAGCAATTTAGCTAAAATTTCGTATATTTTGTTTCTTCGATGTTTATAAGTGTTATTAAGTGATATTACCAAAGTTGATTATTGATTCATCTCATCAAAGAATGTGAACAGAATATGTTAGTAAATAAGAGAACTTCGTATCTAATTGTTAAAGTGGTGATTACTGATCTCTTTAAAAAGTAAATATTATGATAATTTTTTTTGTCATTCTACTTCAAATCAACTCTAAAAAAAAAGATTAGGTAGGTATAGGATTTTCACGCTATATTTAGGATGACGTCACATTTAGTTAATTTCTGCTGCAAATCTGACAAAACTAAAAGTACTTCCTAGCGCATTTAAAGTAGGGGAATTTCAGATGTTTCTGGTTGGCAACGGCGCGCGATGTTGCATGATTTAACTGAACATTTTCTAATAAATAACTCGTGTCGATGCATTTCGTTATCTTTAGCTGTCAGTGGTCTTGATAATTCATTATGACATTCTGGTAAATTATAAGAAAACAAATAGGCATTGACAACATTGTCATTCCTTGTTCTCTGACGTCATCCTAAATATAAAGTAAAAAACCTATAGCAGCGTCCAACGAACATATGTTTTCAAATTTCAATTGATAAGATAGATAGAGACATTGGATATGTTCAAAATCCATGCTCGCGCATGCGAATCATATTTAAACTAGGGGCGGCGCCAAACACGGATCTCGCTCCATCCTAGAAACAGCCTCGAGCCGGCACTGTTCATTTGCCAAGGAGGATAAACGTTCAACTTATTGAAAATTAGGTGGGCAATTGGAAATTACTAGTTCTGGAACGGTTCCTACCTATGTCCATTGGACCACAGCTAATGAATGGACCTGAAATCGAATGAGTTGGTAGGCTATGACATTTTGCCAGTGTAAAACACTTTAGTGAAATAGGCAAAAAAAACATCATTTTGATTTCACGCTTGTTTTTTCACCGAATAGTGATGTAATGTATCATTTCTTGGACTGAAACCGAAAACGTAATAGAGTACATTACCATTAATTTGATTGAAGTTACAATACTCTGCAGGTTTGCTATTTAATTTTTTTGCGAATTCTGGAGCACTAAAATGGCCGCAACGCCTAAACTAAAATAGCTAGCAAAAAAAGGCATGAGGCAAAGTTGATCAGAATGTTATTATCTACAAGTTTTGTAAAGGTCATTTTGTCGAAAAAAAAATAAATAAGAAAAAGGCCAATAGGGCCGAACGCTCAAGGCTTTCGAGTGTGATTTTTTGGCTCAATACTCAAGACACCAGTCTTCAATCAGCCCTGAAAAAATCAGCTTGCCCTCGCAAAATTTTCTGTAAAACCCATAAATTTCTTGGCCTAATTGAAAAATACCAATTATCCTTGACTTACCTCTACAGTTTTTTGTCTTCCACCTGTGAATCTATAATAAAGGCCAATACTGGATGATGTTAAGAGTACCAGTATTACAACAACATAGTCCCACACGCCAAATTCTGCTTGCACCTTCATTTTGTCTTAAGATAATGCGTTAGTGAGCATCTATACAAATCACTAAAAAAAATATTTAATGCTTAGATTATGAACTAACAACTGGTCAGCAAGAAAAGTCGCATTGGACTATTATACCATTCTAAATGATTGTTTTTATTGTGTTGCGAGGCCAATAAATTAATTTTTTTCTGTTTGCACTTTATTATTGAATTGGTTGATGGCTCGTGTGTGTCATAATAATTTGTGTGGTAATCGATATGGCGCTTGAAAAAACAATGATTTAGAATAAACTATTGTGAATTAATACATGCGAGCGTAGCTGAGGATTTTGTTTGCGATGGAAAATCCAATGATTATTGTAATAGTTTCCTGTTATTATTTCAAAGGTTCCTGAATTTTTTCAAAAAATGAACATAGAAATTCAAGATACAAGAAATACAACAAATTCAATTGAAAAATATGAACTGAAAGTGTAAAAATTAATAATTTTTCTTTTATATTTCTTTATGTTTAGCATGCCAAACCTTTTAAATTCCTCACTAGATAGAAATATTATTGTCGACGCCGTCAAAGTGTGACTTTTTATCGTTTCAATAAGGTCATATACTGCTAACTGCTAAATACAAATTTTTTTTCATGAGAAACAATAAATTATTTAAATATTTTAGCAGGTTATCATGTTATTTAATACTACTTACCGCTATGTCATTAAGTAATAAATTTGGATAAGGATTTATTATAATTTTGAGTTGATCAATTGCCAATTATTGATATGTATTTGAAATGGTATTATGGTGAAGCCAAATACAAATACCAATAAGTGAATGAATAATAATAATTATCTCACATACTGATATTATATCTACGTCACTGTGAACTATGTGATCATTGATTTTATCCTCATTTTATAAACTTCAATGCCATCTATTTCTAAAACTTATACATGTAATAGATTATTGGAATGTAAAGCACTAATCACCTTAGAATATTTGTTTCAAATAAAAAAATCACAGTACAATAATTAAAAGATAATGATTTAAAATAAGCAATAAAGTTGCTCAATCCTCTGATTCCTCCATCTATTCGCAGCCTACCGAATCAAATACTTGAAGTAAGAAATAAATGTATAAGTTTCCTTTACAAATTCGTAGGCCTTGGGATTGGGAGGAGTGGTCACACGCTAGGCAGAAGGTATTTTGGTTTTGGTTTGCGCATTTTATTTATTTATTTATCTTCCACAAAATCTTCATAGATTTTTTTTTTGTTTTTATCAAAGTTCCGCGTCAGATAATTTCAAATAATTACACAACCACTACACACTTTTACAATCTAAAAATTCCTCCATATACAAATATGTCTATTGCCTAATATTTAAATTCTCTTTTTATAACGGGAATGTATTTGTGTTGTATTCAAAGCTAATTAATTATTAAAACTGTGATGATGGAATTGTGTGATTCATAATAAAATTTACATGAATTTGTAGCATTTTATAAAGTTGTGTTGTGAATTCTACAATTAAACTAGGTATGATATATTTCTTAAAATTTTTTGACTTCAAATTCAATTCTTGATAAATACAAACATTGAAACATGTTTATTTGAGATTGGCCTTCTTTTGACCAATTTATATTCCCTAGTTAATAATTTGGCTTCAAGCCAAATCAAGTTCAACTGAAGTAAACTTGAGTTATTTTCATCTCATTTCTTGTCTAGATTTTTATTTGAAGAAGAGAGAGTTAACCGAAATTGCTGCCACGTATTTTTCTTTGAATTAGGCTCATGTCAAGTTTATGTGAATACAGCAACTGAAGGTTTGTAACTGAAATATAATGTTCAATTTTAGGCATTCAATTTAATTTGCTCAGGAATTGTCTATAGACAAAGCTATAGATTAAAAATCCCTATGTTTTTATTTTTCAGGGATTAAAATTCAATCAACTTGTTTTTCATTTACTCATCATAATTACTATATGGATGTATTTTAAAATGAAAAATATATAAAGACATTTATTATGTACTATATGTTTTTTTTTTTTTAGAAACATTTATTCAATTCAGATTTACAATCATTTGCATATTCCTTATTGATTAAATCCTTTAATCAGTGATACAGTCACTGATGGTAACAAGGATAAAAAAAATCTAAAACTAAAACTAAGCAACAGTGATATAATATACCATACTATAACTAACTACCATAATTTGATGAAAATTTTTATTGTTTTTTGTGATTGAATCTCATGTAGCTAAATAAACATGAAGCATTCTTTTAAATTTTAGAAATTTCTTTATTGTTTTGATTTGTGTAGGTAATGTATTATATTATTTTGAAGCTTGGTACATAGGATTGTAAAGTCCTTTGTTAGTTCTGATCAACTCGTGGTAGATATTGCCGTGGTTTCTTGTGAAGTGATTATGAACATTTTCTGTACTTATATAGAATTTCAGAGTTTGATTTTTGTTTATTATGTGTTATATTGTAAATATATTTACATTGCTCGAATTCTCTCAATTTATTTATTTGCATTACTCTCAATTCCTCATAGGTATAAACTATCTGTATGCGTTAGTCGATCATAATTAAATAATTCTTTCAAAACCTTATTTTGTAGTATTTGAACTCTGAAATTCGGTAACACCACAAGTACCCCATATGGGGAGTAAGTATCGGAAGTGTGACAAAAAATAGGCATTATAAATATTTAGTTTATTTTTATATGGGATAAGTAACTCCTACATCTGTATACTGCTCCCACCATTGGTATTATTTTACTTTGAAGATGCGAAATATGCTCTTTCCAGTTGACATTTTCATCTATAATTAGCCCTAAGTATTTTATGTAGTTAACTCTTTCTAAAGGCACATTATTTAGTGTGAGAATAGGATGTTCAATCATTTTATTTTTTTGTTTAAATAATATATATTTAGTTTTTGAAACATTAATTTTGTGTTTATTATTTAATAACCAGTTAGAGTACTTAAATAAGTCAGAATTTATTTGTTGTTCTAAAATCTTTTCACAATCTCCACTGTACAACAAAACCGTATCGTCAACAAATGTATAGTATTGCGCCTTTAATCCCGCCTTGTTCAGGCTAAGAACATGTAATGAATATAATAGAGGTCCAAGCACTGAGTCTTGTGGCACCCCACATTTAGTGTTTTCAAGAAAGCTAACATGCTCATTCAGTTTAACATATTGTGTTCTATTAGTTAAGTAAGATTCCAATAAGCCAAAAATTTGACCACAAAAACCCAAGTTTTTCAATTTTCCAAGTATGTGACCTCTAGGCTAACGACATCAAAGGCTTTTTTCAAATCCACAAATACTGCAATAACAATTTTTTTGTTATCCAGATCAGTGGAAATCCTATTGACAAGGTCCATTGTGGCACTTAAGGTATTTCTATGTTTAACAAACCCATATTGATATGCATCCGTTTCTATATACTTATCAATAAATGACAACATCCTCCTCTTGATCACTTTCTCGACAATTTTAGAAAAAACGCTCACTACTGTAATGTGTCTATAGTTTTGCATAGAAGTTTTAGGCCCAGATTTATGTAATGCACTAACCCGACCTATTTTTAGTTCCTTTGAAAACACCCCAGTTGTTAAAATTCTATTCGCTAATTTTGTTACTATTTGTACTAGCTTTTCGCCCAAATTATGTACATCATAAACTGTAACCTGGTCATGGCCAGGCGCTGAACTACGTTTTAACTCATTAATGATAGACCTCACCTCTTCTGAGTTTGTAAGGTTTAAGTACAAGCTGTTATTATAATAGATTTCTTCAAATTTTAACTGATTTTCATTTCTTCCAATTCCACCAATCATCAGAGAACTAATATTATTATTTAGACTAGATCCTTTTATTAAATTATTTATAATTTTCCACTGTTTTTTTGGGTCATTGCCCGCTTCATTCCATTTATTATTAAAGTGTTGATTTTTTAATAGTTTAATTTTATTGGTTACTTGGTTTTTCTTTTTACGAAATTGCAGAGAAAGAAGATTATCATCTCTATTGCAACAGAATTTTTTTATAAAGGTTATCACCTTCTTTAATTAGTTGGGAAAGTTCAGCAGTTAACCAGGTATTGCCTTTATAACATTTAATTTTTCTTTGATATTGACTTTGTTTTTTACATAAGCATATCAAATCAATAAGGTCTTGTAAAGTATGTAGGTACGTTTACGTTAGTGAGTTTACTAGAAAATAGTTCCTTAAATTTTTGGAGATTAGTTGAAAAGTGTACATGTGTAATTTTTGGTAACATATTTTTAGACTTGGTTTTAATAGTGATTAAAAGTTTTTGATGATCAGATATCGGGTCCGCCTCTACATCTACTATACATCGGATATTTAAGCTTTGGTCAGTTATCACATGGTCTATTAAAGAATTCGATGTATTTGTTACTCTTGTAGCATATTTAGTCTCTATTTTATTACAAACATAAAAATTATTAAGGGCTAAAAGATTTTTATAACTACTAACTGTAGTTGTGTTCACTAAAAGGTCCACATTAAAGTCACCTACAATGATATGGTTTCTTGGATATCTACTCATGAGATTCTCCAAACATTTAAGCAGATTATCAAATACTGTAGAAGGGAGACGATAAAGTAAACTAAAATTAATGTTTCCCAGGGAAATGCTTACCCAGCTCATGATGTCCTCTTTCTCTGACCTTGAAAGTTCCTTAAATTGAATGCCACTTTTTATATATGCTGCCACTCCTCCCCCTCTTTTCTGTCTGCATGCATGAATTTGTTCGTACCCATCTATTTTGAATAAGCAGGCTTCGTTCTCCAACAGCCAGGATTCAGTAAGAAGAATGACATCATAACTGTAAGTGGCTGCTAAGCATTGTACTTCATCAAGTTTGTTACGTAAGCTTTGTATATTAGTATAAATCATATTGAGAGCGGTTTTTGTTAGTTTTTTAAATCATCTTCATTCCTCACTAGTTTACTCTACTATTTACCTGCTTCCTCAAAAACAAGCTGCCATTACTAATCCAAAGATACTTATATTCATTTTCTTTCTTAAAAAGTCGTGCTTTTCTAAAAAGTTCTAAGTTATATTTAGTGAGGTCATGGTTTGAGTAGATCTTGCTGTTTTCTGTAAATTCCAAGCTTTGAGTGTTTAAGGTATAACTATTTGGCGCTTTCATCAGTTTTTCTTTAACTTCATTTTTATCGAAGCATATTTTTATTGTGCTTGGCTTTTCCTCGCTTCTTCCAAACCTTATAGCTTCAAAACATTGGCCTACTAGATTCACTTGAAGTTCATCTCCAACTTTTTCCACAAGATTTTTCAAATATGTACTTCCTAGTATACCAGAATCTACATTTACGTAAAGTTCCTCGAGATAATTTTTCTAAAAACGTTAGTTTCATGTTAAGTTTATGTAAATATACGTGAATATTCCATGTAAATTAAATAGGTTAATTCTGTACCGGTCTGTAAGTAAATCTAGAACTTTATATAAGCATATACTTAGATGTCTTACGCTTTCTGTTATTGAAAATCTTATTGAATCATAAATATTTCCAATCTACAAAAAAAAAAATTGAAATTTCATCGTTTTAGTAAGAAGGTACCCCCCTTAACTTTTTTTCTATTAGCTCCTTTTCTTCCTCTTTTCACTCTGGAACTTTGGAAATTTTCCCTTGAACAGTTGTTGGAAAAATCATGAAAATGTGGAAGGTGCATTCGATTTAATTTGGCTTTAAATGTTCAAGATTTTCTCATTTTGTGATTTTTCACTGAATCAATTTGAAATTGCAGTGTATAATGGAGCTTCTTTTCTCCTCCTTCTTACTCTTAAAGTTTCGGAGTTTTCCTCTCACTTCTTTTTGAAAAATCAGCAAAATGTGAATGGGTGCATTTTTCTTAATTTGATTCTTAAAAGTTAATTTTCAAGATTTTCTTATACTGTGGTTTTTGACAGAATCAATTTGAAATTTCAGTATAATTAGCTCCTTTTCTTCATCTTTTTACACTGAAAATTTTAAAATTTTCCCTTGACTTTTTTTTGAAAAATCATCAAAATGTGAAAGAGTGCATTTTCCAGAATTTGGTTTTTTAAAAGTTGATTTTCTTATGCAGTGGTTTTTCACTGGATCAATTTGAAATTTCTGTATAATGAGCTCCTTTTCTTCCTCTTATCACAGTTTTGAAATTTTCCCATGAACAGTTTTTTGAAAAATCATCAAAATGTGAAAGAGTGCCTTAATTTGGTTTTTAAGAGTTGATTTTCAAAATTTTCTCAAGATGTGATTTTTGACACAATCAATTTGAAATTTCAGTATTATAAGCTCCTTTTCTTCCTCTTTTCACTCTGAAAGTCTTAAAATTTTCCCCTGACTTTTTTTTTGAAAAATCATCAAAATATGAAAGGGTGTATTTACCTAAATTTGGTTTTTTAAAAGTTGAGTTTCTTATGCATTGGTTTTTCACTGAATCAATTCGAAATTTCAGTATAATGAGCTCCTTTTCTTCCTCTTTTTACTTTGAAAGTTATGAAATTTTCCCATGAACAGTTTTTTGAAAAATCATCAAAATGTGAAAGAATGCATTTTCCTTAATTTGGTTTTTAAAGTTGATTTTCAAAGATTTTCTTATGATGTGGTTTTTGACACAATCAATTTGACATTTCAGTATAATTAACTCCTTTTCTTCCTCTTATCACTCTGGAAGTTTTGAAATTTTCCCTTGACTTTTTTTTAAAAAGTCATCAAAATGTGAAGGGTGCATTTTCCAGAAGTTGATTTTCTTTATGTACTGGTTTTTCCGAGAGTTTTTCACTGAAACAATTTGAAATTTCAGTATAATGAGCTCCTTTTCTTTCTCTTTTCACTGTGAAAGTTTTGAAATTTTTCCATGAACATTTTTTTGAAAAATCATCAAAATGTGAAAGAGTGCATATTTGACTTAATTTGGCTTTTAAATGTTGATTTTCAAGATTTTCTCATTTTGTGATTTTTCATTGATTTAATTTGAAATTTTGGTATAATGAGCTCCTTTTCTCCTCCTTTTTACTCTTGAAGTTTCAAAGTTTTCCTTTCATAACTTCTTTTTGAAAAATCAGCAAAATGTGAGTGGGTGCATTTTCCTTAACTATTGGTTCTTAAAAGTTAATTTTCAAGATTTTCTTATGCTGTGGTTTTTGACAGAATCAATTTGAAATTTCAGTTTAATAGATGGAAAGCTGAATCTTTCACTGAATGTCACCATTTTCAAAGGACTACAATCCCTGAAAAATTCAGCTCAATTACATTTATAGTTCCTGAGATAAAATTGTGTTAAGCAATTTGGGGTGATTTATCAATTTTTTAATTTTTCTGAGTGCCTTTTTTCATAGACTTCGACTTCAAATCTGAGAATAATTTTGTGTATGGAGTTTGGAGTATGTTGATTCACTATTAGGATACAAAATCTCCACACAAAAAAATTTGGAATTTCATCGTTTTAGTAAGAATAAGGTACCTCTCTTATGATTTTTTTGAAAAACTTTGAAAAGTCACAACTTTTTTTCTATTATAGATAGAAAGCTGAAAGTTTCACTGAATTTTATCCCTTTCAAAGGACTACAATCCCTGAAAAATTTCAGCTCATCCCCACTTATAGTTCCTGAGATAAAATCGTGTTAAGCAATTTGGGGTGATTTATCAATTTTTCAATTTTTCTGAGGGCCTTTTTTCATAGATTTCGGCTTCAAATCTGAGAATAATTTTGTTTATGGAATTTGGGATATGTTGATTGACCATTAGAATACAAAATCTCGACAAAAAAAAATTTGAAATTTCATCATTTTAGTAAGAAGATCCCGCCCTTATGATTTTTTTGAGAAACTTTGAAAGGTCATAACTTTTTTTCTATCATAGATAGAAAGCTGAAACTTTTACTGAATTTTATCCCTTTTAAACGACTACAATCCCTGAAAATTTCAGCTCATTCGCACTTATAGTTCCTGAGATAAATAGGTAAATTTAATAATATTCGCCCCTTTTATAGAATGGCATTTCCAAACAACCCAAATGATCTAAGTCCAACAATATCCCTACCCAGAACCAGTATAGGATCCGATGCAGATTATGATGACGAATTAGGTATACCGGAATCCATCAAAATTGTAGACATTGGAGACGGTCCAGTTGCTATTGAGAATTCTGATGCAGAATTAGAAGATGAAACCAATGAAGGAGGCATTCCATTCAACAAACTGCATAATTATTTCAAATTCAATTCTGTAAATCGAAATTGCTTTGTCCCATCGGAAGATATTGTAATCACTTTAACTGATTATGAAAGGGAATTGACCACTCACATGATAAATCCGAATTTGTATACAATTTCTGTAGCGCATGCAGGCTTTGAATGGATAATAAAAAGAAGATACAAAGATGTGCAAAGTATGCACCAAGAATTAGTGATGTTTAGGACTGGTTTAAATATACCTTTGCCTAGTAAAACCCACAAGAACAAACGAAAAACTTTCAAGGAAATCGTGCCAAAAAATCAAAAAGGAAAACGAAAAGCTGCTCTTCCAAGATTTCCAAACAAACCAGAAATTTTAGTAGCTTACGAAAAAATTCCAAACAGGATGAAACAGCTCCAAGACTATTTAAATAATTTAGTTTCGATTCCAATTTATAAAAACCATCAAGCAACAGTAAGAAATTTATGCCTAGATATATTGTGTTTTAAATGGAGCATTTGTAGCTAAACTTTTTGGAAGTGAGCCATCTATCATTCATAAAGGAGTTGGGTTTTAAAGGAAAAGAAGGCATAGTGAAGAAAAAATCTGGAAGCACTCATCCAGGACTATCTGGTTGTAACTTTTTTGGTTGCTACAGATCTTTATGTTGTCTTGGGTAAATTAAATTTTACTATGTATAATACAATATTATTTATTATTTTGCAGTTGTCAACGCATCTGTAAAGCCTGTTTATGCTCTCGCTGGCTAAAAAGATGGCTTTTCTTAAAAGATACATGTTTCGGTTATATAAATCCTGATACAGGCCATATTAAATGTGTTATATTATTTGATCAAGGTTTTGAAGTTGCTTCTGGAATGTATAACATGCCTTTGAACACTGGTTGGCAAGTGCAGTCACTTAGCAGATCTTTGGTGTTTAAATGTAATACTAAAAGAAAAAACCGAGAGTGGATTGATGCTTTGAGACAAACATCTGCTAGTACTGGTAAATGATTTGTTTTCCTGAAAAATTATGTAAAAATAGTTACATTTTACAGCTAAATTATTTGTTCAACCAAATCCTCACCATTCGTTTGCTCCTGTAAGGAACTCTACCACAGCTTCTTGGTTTGTGGACGGTGCCAGCTATATGGCTTCAGTAGCTGATGCGATTGAAAATGCCAAAGAGGAAATTTTCATTACTGACTGGTGGCTGAGTCCTGAGATTTACTTAAAACGACCTGCCATCGTTGGGGATTATTGGAGGCTGGATAAATTATTGCAAAGAAAAGCGGTAAGATTTTATACAATACCAGACAATTCAATTCAAATATAGGTACGTTGTTCATTTTAGGAAGCTGGGGTTTTAGTCTATGTGCTTCTGTACAAAGAAGTAGAACTGGCTTTAGGTTTGAACAGTTTTTACAGCAAGCAAAAGTTGCAAGATATGCATAAAAACATTAAAGTTTTGCGACATCCAGATCATGCCAAGGCTGGCGTGTTTCTATGGGCTCATCACGAAAAAATCGTGGTTGTAGATCAAACTTGTGCTTTTGTTGGTGGCATTGATTTGTGCTATGGTAGATGGGATGATGATAAGCACAGGTAAACTTTAGTTTTCTATTGGTTGTGAATTGGAATCTATTCTTATGGTCAAGGATAGCTTTCTTTTCAGCTCATTTGCACTTATAGTTCCTGAGATAAAATCGTGTTAAGCAATTTGGGGTAGTGCCTATTCTCATAGATTTCGGCTACAAATTTGAGAATAACTTAATGTATGGAGTATGTTGATTGACCATTAGGATACAAAATCTCGACAAAAAAAAAATTGAAATTTCATCGTTTTAGTAAGAAAGTACCTACCTTATGATTTAGATTTTGGAAAACTTTGGAAGGTCATAACTTTTTTTCTATAATAAATAGAAAGCTGAAACTTTTACTGAATTTTATCCCTTTCAAAGGACTACAATCCCTGAAAATTTCAGCTCATTTGCTTTTATAGTTCCTGAGATAAAATCGTGCTAAACAATTTGGGGTGATTTATCAATTTTTCAATTTTTCTGAGTGCCTTTTTTCATAGATTTCGGTTTCAAATCTGGGAATAATTTAGTGTATGGAGTTTTGGGTATGTTGATTGTCCAATAGGATACAAAATCTCGACAAAAAAAAATTTGAAATTTCGTTTTAGTAAGAAGGTACTTACCTTATGATTTAGATTTTGGAAAAATTTGAAAGGTCATAACTTTTTTTTCTATTATAGATAGAAAGCTGAAACTTTCACTGAATTTTATCCCAATCAAAGGACTACAATCCCTGAAAATTTCAGCTCATTTGCACTTACAGTTCCTGAGATAAAATTGTGTTAAGCAATTTGGGGTGATTTATTAATTTTTCAATTCTTCTGAGAGTCTTTTTTCATAGATTCCGGCTTCATATCTTAGAATAATTTAGTGTATAGAGTTTGTGGTATTCCAAATGACCATTAGGACACAAAATCTCAACGAAAAAAAATTGAAATTTTATCGTTTTAATAGCTATCAAGCATAAGTTACCTTGAAAATGGCTTCCTTATTGGGCATTTTTTTCTATAGACTAACAGATTTGGGTAGCATCACTCCATCCATAGACGTATCCACCCTGAAAAAAAAATCTTCAGACAGACCTTCAGGTGATATCATTTATCCAATACCAGAGCCATATTACAAAAGAACCCCTAAACCAGCAGTATGTCCTGCAAATGAAGATACGTGCCCCAAACCTGATGTACTGCCTCAACTAGAACCTGGGGATCACCTATTAATGCCACACAAGTAAAAATACCATCAACATTTTTGAATTATTTTCTAGCCAATTCATTTTAGCCCAAAAAGCCCTGTAAAACCCAACACTCCAGAATCAGAAAGGAAAAACATGTTTGTAGATTTGACTCATATGGTTAAATCTAAAGGTAAAGAGTTGATAAATTTAGTTTACACACCCACAGAAGATGAACTGGAAATTAAACCGCAAACTCCCGAGCATGAATTGGATGAAATTGACAACAAAATGCAAACTCCTGAAGAATTTATTGAGAACCTTGATGGATCAGCAAAGTTGTGGGTTGGCAAAGATTATGTGAATTTTATTGTGAAGGATTTTACAAATTTGGAATCGCCCTTTGATGATTTTATAGAAAGGGTAAAATTATTCTTATCAGTGTGCAAGTTTTATTGTAATTTTCTAGGTCACTACTCCAAGAATGCCCTGGCACGATGTATCAATGTGCGTCATAGGAGAAGCTGCCAGGGACGTGGCCAGGCATTTTATTCAAAGATGGAACGCTACTAAATTGGAAAAAGCTAAAAACAATATCGTCTATCCTTATTTGGTACCTAAAGCTTATGATGAGTTCAAAAGCATGCCTATAAATTTTCCCAATGGCACTAAGAAAGTTACTTGCCAGGTAATATTTAAATTATTGCATTATTTATTTTAAAATAAAAAATTTCAAGGTTCTCCGCAGTATAAGTACTTGGTCAGGTGGTTTTCTGGATTCTGATTATGTCGAACAAAGCATCCACGAAGCCTATATAGACACCATTACACGTGCCCAACATTACATTTACATAGAAAATCAATTTTTTATTACTCTACCTTTTCATAATCCTAATACCAGGAACCAAATTGGGGAAGCTTTGTACAAACGAATTATAAGAGCACACAAGTGAGAATTTTCCTAAAATTCTTAGTCATAATAAAAAAAATAAAAATTTTATAGAGAAAAAGCCACATTTCGAGTCTATGTTGTAATGCCTTTGTTACCAGCCTTTGAAGGAGAAGTAGGTGGAGCCACAGGTACTTCTTTACATGCAATAACTCATTGGAATTATGCGTCAATTTCTAGGTATGTACTGCCTTTACTTTTCCATACCTAAATAAATATCATGAAAATTTTCATAGGGGTAAAGATGCAATTTTAAATCGGCTCAAAGATGCTGGCATAGAAGATCCGTCTGATTATATATCTTTCTACGGCCTCAGAAATCATTCCAGATTAAATTCTGAGCCTATTACCGAGCTGGTCTATGTTCATTCAAAATTAATGATAGTCGATGATAAAACTGTGATTTGCGGTTCAGCAAATATAAACGATAGATCGATGATTGGAAAGAGGGATTCAGAAGTGGCTGTTATTTTAGAAGTAAGTTGAGCTGATATATTATTTTTTTTTTAAATCTACTATTTGTTATGCAATAGGATGAAACATTTGATGATGGTATTATGAACGGCCAAGCTTATCCTTGTGGTAAATTCGCTGGTAATTTGAGAAAGTATCTGTTCAAAGAGCACATGGGGCTTTTAGAAGAAAATTGTGAGACGGCTGAATTTGATGTAGCAGACCCAACAAGTGATTATTTTTACAGGTAAACTTTGCATTAAATTGCAAGATTTAGGTGTTAAATTATTGTTTTTTTCAGAGAAGGCTGGCATAAAACTGCCAGTTTAAATACTGAATTTTACGAAAAAGTATTTCATTGCTTGCCAACTGATAGTATAGAAACTTTTGCTGATATTAAGAGAAATAACGAAATTAAGCCGTTGTGGGTGGAACAATTTTCTAGAGCTGAGAAAATGTTGGAAAGTATTCAGGTAAGAAATATTTATTGTTTTTTCTCCTTCAATCGTTTGTTCACTCTAAACTAATTGAAATATGTTGTTAATGTAGGGCCACTTGGTACTATTGCCACTCAACTTCTTGAGTAAAGAAATTTTAACTCCCAACGCTACTTCCATGGAAGGAATAATGCCTACCTCACTATGGACTTAAAAATCTTTGCCTTACATAAGGGTATTTTTATAGCAGTATTTTTTTTATAACCGTTTATGTACAAAATACTTCAAGTTTTTATTTATTTTAAGCCTAAAATTACTAAACCTTCTGTTACAATTTTTATAAAAGTTTTTTTGCACATTCCTTATATTATTTTTGCACCACCTGTATAGAGCTTTATTTCATATTTTATTCTACCTCAAAATAATGCATTTTCAAGACTAAAAACTTTGATTTATATTGATATTGTGTAAATGTTTATTTATAATTGTTATTATTGTTTGTAACGCTAAAATTTATGGAAAGTTTCTTAGATCAAAACATTTTTATGGTAGAGAATTTAAAATTTTAACTGTTAAAACTTATTGGTAATTCATATTTATATTGAAAAAACAATGTTCTTGTTTTTGTTAGTTGAATTTTTACAAATTCAATGTAGGTACGTGTTTATTGTTAAGTTATTTTGTGCTGAGAAATAAAGTTTTCTGATATTTTTAGAAAATTAATTCTCATTTTGTTCATCTTAAGAACACATCTAAGAGAACATTTATGGTTTTTCTATTCCAGGCTTTTAATTTTCTGTATTTCAACAAATTCAAGAACAGGGAAGGGAATAAACAAAAACTGAATCACTCGAGTTCCGCAGCAGTTTATTCATGAAATTTACTCATTTAGTTCAATAACTCACCCATTTCAAGTCAGAATCTTTATTGATTAAATCAAAAACTTTTCATTTTTATATAAGATCAATTTAGGGTGAATTCATAAATTTTTCAATCTTTCTGAGTGTCCTTTTTTCATAGATTTCGGCTTCACATCTGAGAATAATTTAGTGTATGGAGTTTAAGGTATGTTGAT
Organism: Ceutorhynchus assimilis; assembly: GCA_917834065.1. Taxonomy (NCBI): domain Eukaryota; kingdom Metazoa; phylum Arthropoda; class Insecta; order Coleoptera; family Curculionidae; genus Ceutorhynchus; species Ceutorhynchus assimilis. The sequence goes on from OU892279.1 coordinate 57,353,114, forward strand.
TGACCATTAGGATACAAAATCTTGACAAAAAAAAAATAGAAATTTCATCGTTTTAGTAAGAAGGTACCTACCTTATGATTTAGATTTTGGAAAACTTTGAAAGGTCATAACTTTTTTTTCTATTATAGATAGAAAGCTGAAATTTTCAGCGATTCTTATTCCAGTAGAGGACTTCAATCCCTGAAAATTTCAACTCATTTGGACTTATAGTTCCTGAGATAAAATCGTGTTAATGAATTTGGGGTGATTTATCAATTTTTCAATTTTTCTGAGTGCTTTTTTTCATAGATTTCGGCTTCAAATCTGGGAATAACTTGGTGTATCGAGTTTGGGGGATATCAAATGACCATTAGAATGCAAAATCTCAACAAAAAAAATTTTGAAATTTCATCGTTTTAGTAAGAAGGTACCTACCTTATGATTTAGATTTTGGAAAACTTTGAAAGGTTATAACTTTTTTTCTATTATAGATAGAAAGCTGAAATTTTCAGCGATTTCTATTCCAGTAGAGGACTTCAATCCCTGAAAATTTCAACTCATTTGGACTTATAGTTCCTGAGATAAAATCGTGTTAAGGAATTTGGGGTGATTTATCAATTTTTTAATTTTTCTGAGTGCCTTTTTTCATAGATTTCTTGTGAGATGTGAGAATAATTTAGTGTATGGAGTTTAGGGGATGTTAATTGACCATTATAAGTACATTTACGTATATAGGGTTTTCGAAATAACTTGAAATAAATAGGGATTTTGGAAACCATTCAAGATACAGGGTGAACTAAATAAGAAAAAATTTGCACAATCAATTGCCTAAAAATAATCTGTCATCAACTTCTTCGCACCTACTCGGAATAGCAACGGATATACAGGGCATACAATGAACAAGAACAAAGCACTTTTTTTGCCCTATACAGGGTGATTCACATAGCCCGTGCATTGGAAGTTTTCAAGGTTGCAGCAGTAGGGGGATAAGAAACTTCAAATTTGGTTTGTAGCCATAATCAATTGTTCCGGTGTCACCTAATAAAATATTTCAACTATATAGGGTGTACCAAATGTAAGCACTAACTTTCTAATTATTTCAAATAGAAACTCGCATCTTTTTCAACATAGTTTGGTTGGCCTTGCAATTTTGAGTATGGACCACCCAAGTTTTGTCGACTTATATCTTTTATAGTTCTTGACATAAATGTCATTTTTTGTTATAAATTCCGCTGCAATTTTTTTTTTGTTAGGCCCTGTTTATGTTGGAGCTGTGATAAACGATAAAAGCAACAATACTAATGATACTATACATTAGTATCGTTGCTTTTATCGTGTATCACAGCTCCAATATAAACACGACCTTAGAACTTCTTCAATATATCTACATATACAGTCTACCTACGTGATCATTTTACGTACTTATGAAAGGATAATAATAATAATAATAATAAATAATAATAAAATTCTTTATTTGCTCAAATACAATAAAATGTTTAGCATTGTCAACGACTATACCGGGTGACAATGAAACTACTACCCACGGCGGCATTTTTTAACGGCTCGAGATAGAAATATGTAACTAGGTTTGTTAATAGGGTTGAAAATTGTGAACAATTTTAATATAAAAATAATTGAATGGCTTTTCCGGTTCCACCGGAAATGGCATTGACTTTGTTAGTTTAAATGGGACACCCTGTATATTTTTTATTTTTTGGACTCTTTGAACAATTCTAAATAACTTTTGTCTAACATACCCTATGTCAAAAATTGTCAGATTTTGAAATAGAGTGGCTCAAAAATATGTCGTAGTTCCTATTTGTTTGTATTTTACGTAGAAACTGCCATATCTGGTAAAACCGAAAAAAACATTAAATTGTTTTTATATTGAAATTGTTTACAATTTTCAACCCTATCAACAAACCGAGTTGCATATTTCTATCTCGAGCCGTTCAGAAATGCCGCCGTGGGTAGTAGTTTCATTGTCACCCGGTATAAGTGAACAAATACAGTACAGATATAACTTCAAAAGATAGAAGACACAATTCAACAATAAAGTAATAAGTAGTAATAAATTAAACAATAATAAGTGATAATACAAAACAAACAATTATTATGACAAACATATTGTTTTCCTATCTATAATTGACATAGAATTCTTCCAAAGTGTAAGGAGACAATTCTAAAAGTAACTTTTTTATTCTATTTTTGAACATAATAGGAGGCAGAGCTTTGATCTCAGGTGCCAAGCAGTTATAAAGTTTTATGCTGTTATTAATGTAAGTTTTATGAGTTAGTGTTAGTCGGTGTTGGTAAATTAATAAGTCTTCACCATGTCTAGTCGGGTAGTGATGTCTGCTATTGACTGTTAAGAATTCAGATATATGTGCTCTTGTGTAGTTGAGACACTGGTATATGAACAGACCTGGTAGGGTCAGTATTTGGAGATCACGAAAAAAAGGTCTGCAGCTTTCAGTTGGTTTCAGTCTTCCAATCGTTCTGATGGCTTTTTTTTGGATTTTAAAAACTTTTGGCCAGTCAACAGAACATCCCCAGAAAAGCAGGCCGTATGACAGCCTAGATTGAAGATAAAGGGTACAGGAGAGACTCTTAGAAAGTTGGATAATGTGGTTTTTCCAGGTCAGTCTGCTCTCGAACTGGACCCCCAGGAATTTAAGGGCCTTGGCTAAGGTTATGGTTTCGGTTTTATCAAGGTTCAAACAGAGATTGTTGTCAGCGAACCATGTGTGAAGTTTCTTAATGGTGGAAACACATGCAGGATGAAGCTGGGCAGTGTTGCAATGGTGGTCAAGGAGGGTTGTATCATCTGCGTACTGTATTGTTTTCGATTCTGGAAAAATAGATGGAAGTTCATTCACATATAGAATGAATAGTAATGGCCCTAGTATGGATCCCTGTGGTACACCTGCAACAACAGGCAGCACCGAAGACCTCTTACCATCAAGATCCACCAGCTGGTAGCGGTCTGAAAGATATGACTCAATTATATGCAGTGTGTTGCCTCTAATGCCGTAGTAGCCCAGCTTGTTTACTAGTATCTGGTGTGGCACACAGTCGAACGCTTTCGAGAGGTCACAGAAGAGATGGCCATAACCGACTCTGCCCCCTCGAAGCATCCAACTATATGCTCTACCAGGGCTCTAATTGCATCTGTTGTAGATTTTTTTTTTACGAAAATCAAACTGGTGGCTGGACAGCAGCTTACTCTTTTCTAAAAATATGGTTAAACGATTGTTTAGGCTGACCTCAATTGGTTTTGACAAGGCCGGTACCACAGAAATGGGTCTATGGTTTCCGGGGTCATTTTCATCCCCTTTTTTGAAAATAGGTACTACCCTACTGGTTTTCAACTTACTTGGGAATTTCCCACCCTCATAGCATCTGTTTATAATTATGGAAAGGGGAAGGGCAAGTCCTTCCGCGAGTTGTTTCAAGATTTTGTTGCTTAGACCAAAGACATCCTTTGCTTTGCTGTCGCTCATGCAACTCAGGATACTTACTACCTCTGCAGGTGTTATAGGAGTTAAAAAAACTGTATAGTTATTGTGAATAAATGTAGAGGTTAATTCTGATAAGGGTCAGCACCAGATTTTTGAAGATTGGCTGATATGGTGTTTGAAATGTTTATAAAGAACTTGTTGAACTCCTCTGGAGAGATTGTGGGAGGTGGATTTGAATTTTCCTTGTTACGAGAAGCTTTTATAATATCCCATATAGCTTTGGGTTTATTAGTATTGTTTAATATGTTGTTGGAAAAAAAAATGACTTTTGCCTTATTTATTTCTGACCTATACAGTTGTTTTTGTCGTTTTATTGCTTCAGAACAGTTGACATTTGGATGCCAAAAAAGTTGAAAAATATCGGGTGTCTTATTTGAAAATTAAAAGTTATAGCTATTTCCGGTTAAACCGGAAGTGATTGATCACGCAATTCGGTTTCAAAAAAACTCAAAAAGTTGCCTTATTTAAGCAGCCCAAATTTCTAATTTCCAACTTAGCTATATTAACCTTGCGTTCGGTATTTTGCTCAAAGAGCAGAGCGTGCTGAGCGGAGCCGTAATCACGTGACCAGTGAGCGAACAGAGCAGTTGAACGCTGTATAAAAGTGCCAGAAATTTTAATAAACGAACGCGAACGAGGCTGCACCGAGTACACTTTTTAAATAAACGAACGGTAAATAAGAAAGTTATAGATTGTGCCTTTGCCTTATTTCTTGTGTCACCCTGTATAAGGGTGATGATCAATTTTGAGACTTTTATGGCGTCCAAAATACAGAAAGAAACGATTAATGTAAAAATTAGAACTTTCGCTCTCCTCTAGTCGCATCCTATCTTTTCTAGCGGGCGCGCAATGCAACAAACAAGTCGATTCTCGATGTCATTACCCGCAACTTGTAAACTTAAATTATGTAATTGTTGATCGGCCAATGAACGACGTATGCATCGGGTCGAAGGAGGGAGATGACCGTGACGTCACCTAAAAGCCGCTTCCCTCTGCTCTTGCCGCAGCCCGCTCGTTTGCGACGTTGTCTAACTTACGAAATTTCTTACCGATCGAACACGATGTAGGTAGAAGAAATTCAAGGTTTTCTCTATTCAAGGCTATCGATTGCATTTCCGTTTGGCAATTGGGTTTTTTTTTTATATACGGTGAGCCCAAATTAATTATATGTACTTCTGATACTGGATATACATACTTTTTTCAAAGAAGGTACCTTAATCTTAATATTTTCTTGTGATTGGATTTTGAGTATTATTGCCAGTAGGTATTTAGTTTAAAACCACAGACTTCCTGATTAGTTCTAGTAAATAATTTTTTCTTCGAGCGTGCCTAGAACCCACTAGTATATACCACTTTTCCGCACTAGTGCGGTAAAGTCTCTTCGTCAGTTGATTGCTTGTCCGCAACTGCAATTAATGATGAAAATGATGTTAAGGGAATTCTCAATTATTTAATGTTTTCCATCTCCACTCTGTACCTACTGACTGACAAACAAAAATGAGTAAATTCTAGTAAATCTAGTAAGGAGTAGGTAGTAAATGATAATATGTAATTATAAAATTATTCGAAAAAATCCCGAGAATCGCAGCGCAGAGAGAGACAACCTAAGCAGGTTTAAAAGGCCTGAGTAGGCCTCACACGGCAACACTGGAACGTTGCGCCTGCTCCCCGCGCTTTCAAGAATCCGAGAATTCCGAGCCCCACAGTGTGTGTCCAAAATGGCAGACGGGCTGTATGCGGGAGATACTGTCGGAGAAGATTTACTAATCGAAAAACTATCATCAGTGAAAAATTACAAGACAATGAATGGAATCGAATGTGACGAAGTGAACGGATTATACTCGAATAATAATAAGCGTGCTAGCTGCAGTGCTATGTTGTTTAGGGATTTGTGTACGAAAAATGGGAGCATCCAACACCACGAAGGATTGCCTCAAGAAGTCGAGGAGGACTGCAGGAAGAAGAGATGCGTCGACCGATACGACAGTTCCGAATCGTCAGACAGGTACGTCCATTCAAAAAATTAAATACGGCTCAAAGGACCAAGAATTTTTGTAATAATTGGCCCACAATAATGGTCATTGTCATGGTCATATTTTGGTTCTTTGCCCGCTGATTTACTTTTACACGAAACTGTTTTTGTTTTTATTTATTCATCAATGACGAGTAGCTGTGTCCGTAGTCCGAGGATTATTATTGAAGCAATTTGGAGGACAACGAACTGCTCTCATAGAATATTTATAGTAGACGAATTTATACGCTAGGGTTTTTTCTTTCTCATTTATAGTAGGTATGAAATTATTCTTGATTCAAAGATATTTGAAATGTTGCCTAATGAAATACCAATAGTCCATCCCTATCTTTAGCCAATGTAGAGTGAATTTTTCAATTTTTCTGACGTCCTTTTTTCAAAATCATTTAAAATTTCAACTCATTTGGACTTGTAGTTCCACAGATTAAAAAGCCTTAAGAAAAGGGACATATTTATGGTCCTAGTCCTATAAACATCGGGCAAAAACGGAATATCCTAGGGTTTTACAGCCCTATTCCATAAATCATTCACAGTCCTGGTACTTAGAAATAGGAAATTATAGGGTTGCAAGTACCACCACGTTAGCACTCACAATTGAATGCCTCACTTTTTTAAGAAAACTAAGCAGGTGCTTCTAATTTACACTGCTAATAAGCACAGCACACCTCCAAGTATCTACACAAAAGAGAAGAAAACTTCAAATTTCCTGTCTTGAGCAGGAAGAGATGAACAGGACATTTTTCTGAGAAAATTGGGAAAAGAGGTACTCACCCAGGAGGGGATATCCGGCCAGAGCCCCCCCCCAGGCCGCCCCTCAAAACTGTATTTTTACGTTTTAAAAATGTAGCAACATCATGGCGTGGCATCCTGACACCTCAATTTTTTTTTTAGATTTTCATTCACAAGCCACAACCTATGTAGGCCCCCCCCCCAAACATATTTTCTGGGTGCGCTACTGTACCTATCTTGAGAAGTACCACCCATAATAGGTGCTAGAGTTAAAATTTCGTTTAGATGAAACCGGCTATACCTACAGAGTGGTCCATTCAAAAAAAAAATGAAGCGTTTTTGAAAAAAAAAGTTCAAATTAAAAGTCAAAAATTAGTACTACCGTTTTTTTTTTTACCATGCCATCATATAGGTAACTTTTATTGGAACTTTTTTTTCGAGTTTTTTTTTCCAAGAATGTACGCAAGTTGAATAATAGAGACCACTCTGTATAATGAGTATTTTTTTTCATGGGTTGCAGATATTTAATATGTTTCATGCAATATCTACACCAAAATAAGTATCAAAATTACTAATGGCTGTTTGCACCAACCATTTTAAGGAAGGCCCACTGATAAGTATTCCTCAAAGTGACATTTTTACATGCGAAACTGTCATTTTAAGATATACTTATCATTAAGCCTCTCTTGAAACGGTCAGTGAAAACGGCCATAAGTTAATTATCAAAATCAAAATCAAAATTTTATTCACGCATATAGCATTTACAATAGTTAATTAATTATTTCTACAAAAAGTCAAAAAGGACAAAATATACTGTATCAAGGAAAGGTCTGAAACAATCCAAAAAACAAGACACAAGAGGGCGGGATAAAAACAAGACTAATTATCAATTATATAAGACATTCTTAAGTTTAGTCGAAAATCTTCCATAAGATCGGTCAAACATATCTATGTCACATTTAGTTAAAATATCATTTGACAGCTTTGACATTCTACACAATGGAGAATTAATACTATAATTAGTTCTATGAAAATCAACATTAAACAAAATCCGGTGACCCCAGAATCCTATTTCTAACATTTATTGTAATCCTGCAGTCTTCGTTAGACAGTTGCCAAAATAGTCCGAAATCCCGCATTCTTCTTCGCATTCGCAGAAATCACGTTCGCAGTCGCGGAAATCATGTTCGCAGTCGCGAAAATCATGTTCGCAGTATCTAAATTTGTTGTCGCAGCCTCCGAAAGCAATGTGGCAATCGCGCAATCGCAAGTATTTTTTTCGCAATCCCTTCCGCAGTCCTGCAATAATCATTTTGCAGTCCCACAATCTTGGAAATCATTTGGATTTTCATGGCAATCTTCGAAATCTCTTAAATTCTCATGGCAGCCCTGGAAATCGCAATGATTGCCAAGAAATCATAGGATTTCCGCAATACATGTACATTTTTTAGAGGAGTGGTTTGCCCCTCCCCAGAAATCTTGAGAATTTTTGTGTTTCGAATATTGTTTAGTTCCTGTTCGGTGTTTTGTGAATAAAAATACCTAACTGCTAACAAAATAAAAGTACAGATCGTTTCACGAGAGTTCATACTTTTGACATCGAACAAGTCACAACTTGAAAAAAAAGGGTTGTCGTAGATTAATCCATAAGACACATTCAATTTTTTTGACAAATTGAAATGAATGACTTCTGCGGTCCTTATTCTCGAAACAGGGGAGCAGCGTTCTCCTGAGAACGAAGGTTCTGTCTTCGTCAATTATATTCATATTGCCATAACACTGACAAAGACAGAACGTTCGTTCTCATGATAACTCTGTTCCCCAGTTTCGAGAATTAGGACCCTGCAAAAAGTATGAACCCTCATGAAAAAATGTTTACACATCTTCCACTTCTACTGGAAAAAATACAAAATTATGGTAAAATGAGTTTCTAACCTTCTTTGAATGTAGAAAGTTTCAAATTTCTGCCTTTACTAGTTTTCTAGAAAAACTGTGAAATGTGTGAGACTGTATTCTCAATTAATTCAGTTATTGTTAGTCGATTTTCAATATTTTGCATGTTGTTATTTTCCACTTGAAAAATTTGAAATTTTGGGAAATGAGCTCCTAACTTCCCTTTTCACATTCAAAAAGTTTCACAATTTTGCCTCTATGGGTTTTCCAGGAAAACTGTGAAATATGTAAGACTGTATTTTCAAATAATTCTGTTATTTTAAGTTAATTTTTAAGATTTCTCGTTGTTATTTTCCACTGGAAAAATTTATAAATATTGGAAAAATGAGCTTCTAACCTTCCTCTTTACATGTAAAAAGTTTAAAATTTTTCCCTTATCAGTCTTCTGGGAAAACTTTGAAATATGTGAGACTGTATTTTTAATTAATTTAGTTTTTCAAAGCTGATTTCCAAGATTCTTCATGTTGTTATTTTTCACTGGAAAATATTTGAAATTTTGGGAAAATGAACCTCTTACCTTTCCTCTTCACATCCAAAGAGTTTCAAATTTTTCCCCTTCACTAGTTTTCCAGAAAAACTTTGAATTGTGTGAGACTGTCTTCCAATTAATTCAATGTTTGTAGGCTGATTTCTAAGATTCGTCATGTTATTATTTTCCACTGGAAAAATTTGAAATTTTGGGAAAATGACTCGGGAAATGAGCTCCTAATCTTCCTCTTCACATGCAAAAGTTTCAAATTTTTACCTTCACTAGTTTTCCAGGAAAACTTTGAAATGTGCAAGACTGTATTTTCAAATAATTCAGTTTTTGTAGGCTGATTTCCAAAATTCTTCATGTTGTTATTTTCCACTGGAAAAATTTGAAATTATGGGAAAATGAGCTCCTTCCTCTTTACATCCAAAAAGTTTCAAAATTTTTGCTTAATTAGTTTTCCAGGAAAACTTTGAAATGTGTGAATATGTATTTTCAATTAATTCACTTTTTCTTAGTTGATTTCCAAGATTTTTCAGTTGTTATTTTCTTCTGGAAAAATTTGAAGTTTTGGGAAAATGACCTCCTACTGAGCCTCCTACCCTTCCCTTCACATGCAAAAATTAATTTTCCAGGAAAACCGAGAGGAAAACTTTGAATTGTGTAAGACTGTATTTTCCAAGGAGCAAACCACCTAGGAAATCTTTGTCAAATATGTGGGAAATTGAGGTATGGGGAATTCGGAGAAATTTATGGAAAATTTGGAGAAATTTTCAGTAAATTTGGAGAAATTTTCAGTAAATTTGGAGAAATTTGTGAGGAATTAATGAGGAATTTAAAGGAAATTGTAGGGTCATGACGTCATTGAGATTCACATTTTTATTATAAGAAGCACTAATAATTGGAAGTTTTTTAAAAAATCTATTTTTGTGTTGGTTTTTGGACATTTATTTTGATCAAAGAAATTCTACCAAAATTCAAAATAAAGTCAACTAACCTAACCTTGCATTTGATCCTACTTGATAAACTGCGCTTGTGTGTTAACACTAAGGGCCAGTTTATTCACCTTCTGATAAACCGTCAGGTAATCCAATCTGACGGATAAAACGAAATTTGTAATTCCATTGGTTGGCCAGTTATTCCTTGAACAATAGGATTGTGAAATGGGTTATCTTATAGATAGTTACCAGCAAGTTTATCTGAAGATGAATAAACCAAGCCTAAGCAAAATAAAAATTTTAAAAAATAAACTTATCACAAGCAATTATGAAGATTTTCAGGGAATTTGAAAGAGGCATTTGTAGAGAATTTAAAAGGAGTTTGCAGGAATTTGTGGGAATTTGCAGGAAACTTAGACGAATTTGGAGGAATTTTGAGAAATTGTTTGCACAAATTTTGAGAAGGTGGTTTAGCCCTTGATAGAAGTATCACAGTACATGTATATCAGGATTTTTTCTTTTTGAATTTGAATTTGACACGCAAAACTGAAAATATATGTGCTTTTTGAGCCAAAGCAAGCGATAATAAAGGTTGATTGGTCGGTTTCATGTTTCATGTCAAATAATCATTTTATAAACTTCTTAAAAAATTACCTAAAGTTTCTCTTTATCATTTTTGAAAGTAAGAAAGTCTACACATTGCTAGTTATTCGAGGAAAAAAAGGTAGGATCTAAAGTGATCGTTTGATGAGGGTTCAGGGCGTAAGAAACCAGACCATCAAAAAGTAAGCAAAAAATATATAGGTAATAAATTTGAAATTTTATTGAAAAATTAGGTAAAAATCTCTCAGAAATTTTGAAAATTTTCAATTTTTGTTTCAGAAATGTCAGAAATTTCATAAGAAACTATCTCGGAAACTATGTAGTAATTATTATTTGGAGAATTCAGGAAGTTTCATAAATTATTTAGGAAATTTCAGAAATTATAGGAAATACTTATAAAAATTCTAAATATTCAAGAAATTTCGGAAATTATGGGAAATATCAGAAAAATATTTTCAAAAAGGAAATAGGTGTACAAAATTCAACAGCCTGAGACACCCCTACGTACTAAGGTATTCAGCTAGCTTATGATTTGGATTTATAAAAACTTTGAAGACCCATAACTTTTTTTCTATTATAGATAGAAAGCTGAAATTTTCAACGATTCTTACTCCAGTGGAGGACTACAATCCTCGGAAATTTAAGCTCATTTGGATTTATAGTTTTGCGTTATCCAGTTTGGGGTAAATTTATCAATTTTTCAATTCTCTGACGTCCTTTTTTCATAGATTTTGACTTCAAATCTCCAAATAATTAAGTGTATGGAGTTTAGGATGTTCCAAGAGATTATATTAATGCAAAATCTCAACATAAAAAAAAATTGAAATTTCATCATTTTAGTACAAAGGTAGCTTACTTATGTATACTAGAAAATAGTATATTACATACCAAGGTGGGAAGTGTTTCATTACTGACCAGAGATTAGTTAACTTCGAAACTATAATCTCGAGACAGGAATGAAACTTCCTACTGAGGTTTGTATACTATTTTATTTACAACAATTACAACCATAACAATTTAGACTAAATACTAAATAAAAATTAAAAAGTTTTGTTAACAAGTTCTGACTTAGGTATCTAAAACAAAACAACCTCGAAAACAACGTTTGATATGTAGGACTTGTCTTTAACATTTTAGGGTGGAAAGTGAGCACTTTCCACTCGGGAGGGGAGTAAAATTCAAAAAAGTGTCACTTCCAAACTTTTGAAAAGTAAGAAATGTCAATATTACGTATGTGGTTGTAAATAAAAACATTTTCCTAGTCTTTTAATTCCCAGCTGAAGACTCTTTTTTTTTCACGCTTCTTCTATTCAATCTTTCCATAAAAAATATAAAATATTTTCTTGCCCTTTGCACCAAGTTTTTCCACAAAATCCAGAAAATTCTTCAAGACCTTGAATGAGGTCCAAGTTCTCCAGGTTGATCCCGTTTTTGGCATAAGTCTGACTATAGAAAAGTTTCATGAACTTATGTTCTAAAACCATTTTCTTCATACTTATGTAGCTTTAACTGAGGTTTTAACAAAAACTGATTGACAATTTAAATTTTAAAACGGCGTTAAATGCGAGTGTATATGTAAATAAGTAAAGACATATTAGCTTAGTAATAATAACCGCAAGTAAAGAATGTTTTTTTTTTGTAACATTATATCTGCATAAGTCTAGTAGTTTTAATAATTTTGTTCTTTACATTCAGGCATTAAAATTTACAAAATAACTTACCAGAAAACATTAAAAGATATTAAACATTTGCGTTGGTTTGAAAATATCTTGAAAATATTTGATTAGAATTACTATTCAATGTTATTTTATTCATTTGAATCAAATTATTTTTATCATAAGATCTGTGAGTAAAATTGGACCAATTCGCTACTGTCCAATCTATACCCAAAAACACGTATTGATCGAGCCGGCTCTGTAAAGTCTGAGTCGATTTTTCTCTCTTATCCGTTGCAGCTGTATACTGTGACTCTCTCTTTTCCACTCCACCCTATCAACATCTGCTCCTTCCTCGTCAAAAAATTGCTTTTTTTTTTCTTTTGGCTTTTAAAACATATCTTGCCTCTCAAATCAGTAGTCGGTTTTGATTATTGAATATCAAAAGTACCTTTGTATATTATTTTTACATTGACTGATTAATAATACAATTGATGCAAATTAAAAACTAAAGGAAATCCGTTCTTGATAATAGTTTGCATACATTTTTATTGTGCTACCACTAGAATCATTGAAAAGTCCAAGCTGGACCTAATTATTTCAATTTCAGAGTGTGTAATTGCAAAGTTGTATATGAAGGGCGAATATCATTTTACAAGGGTGGCTATTCAACCCCAATGTATGTTTATCATCGCGATTCCCAAAGGAAAAAGAACTTAATTTGGCTTTTCAAAGCATTTTGAAGTCTTCTTGTTGCAACATGAATATGAGATAATTTCTATTGTAAAGAGTTGTTATATAACTTCTACGACTAAATTTGAAAATATTCTGGACTATTATTTATTATCCCATACACTTTGCATAATATAATTTGTCAGAAGTATTAAAATATGATGATTCACACCCGCATAAGGCAACATGTAAAAACATGCAATAAAATAATTCAAATTACATAGCTGCAATGTTTAAGTTAATTCTCACGGTTGAATAGATTCCATTTGAATTGTTAATAGGACCCACAGTTAACGTCATGAAGTTTTACCGCATTGTCATAAATGACCCCAGTGATATTTTAGATTATGGCGTGAGATTATACTTTGACAGGAACTAAAACTCTAGGGGCGTTAAGTGTATATTTCCTGTAGCAACTATTTTCACTAACCATCTTATGTATTGATCGACTAACTGGGAAATTATTTGCAGTGGTCCATCTTTTCAAGCAACCCTTTTACTCCCTTATAAATGTTGAGGGTGGCATAATGGACCATCTGTCCGTGCATATTAAACATGTAGAATTTTGAGCTCATATTGACTTGCTGTTTAATAAGCCAAATTTGATGACAACTTATAAGAGACAAAACATGAATTTTGTAAATTGTCACTGAATATGTTTTGTTTGAAGTGCAAAAATTCATAGAAACAGTATTTGTTTATTTTTGAGGCACATCAAGTTAACTTACTCACTCTATTTTGCCCCTCCTAACAAAATCGGGATCTATCTCCCTTCTAGACTAAACTGGGCGTATGATCAGACAAGGGACGAAGAAGGATTTCAAAAACTTCTATTATCTCACTTAAATGTTGGCCTATAAGAGAGGGTGGGAAGAGAGCAGATGTTTTCCGGGCTGAAGAAGATGAAAAATTACATTTTGCGGTTAGTCATTAATTAAATTATTGTTTTTAAATTAATTTCACTCAAATATTGATTCTATTTTATATGCTGACAGTCTGCCTCATTAAGGATAGAGGTTTATTCAAACACACACGGCTGGTGACATTAACATTTCAGGAAGTCACTTGTATCTACTTTAATTGGCTCAGTTAATTTTTTCAAAGACATAATATTATAAGGAAATGACCTAGTGACAATATTTCCATTAGCATTTAACAAAAAGTTGAATCATTTTTATACAATTTAAACTTAAACTCATCCACCTGCTTTTCGATTTTACAAAAATGTATGAATATAAAATTTGCGCACTAGAACATGTGTTCAACAAATTATCATCCAGCATACCCCCATATCAACTTTTAATAAAAACATAAATTATATGTATACCAACTTGGGGCTGGAATTAAACAAGATCACTGTTGACGTCAATCGATATATTATGGTGGTCAGGTGGTACCTACCTACTGGTAAAGCATCTGCTTTTTTTTTTTGTTGTAGGGCAATTGGTGCTGAGTTTTTTTTTTGTTCAAGATTTGTGAATTTAACAAGTTTTCAGCTTCTTAGCACGCAATTAGACAATTAAACTTGCAATTTCTTATTATTAAAATGCATAAACAAGCTGCCAGGAATAATACAGGATTTCATGTTTTATACTTGCATTATTCTGGGGCAGTAAGCGTAACGGATTTTTTTTTTCTTCCAATGGTATACAATTTTAATTTATATTTTTTTTATTGTTGTGGCAATACTAGATTGAAGGGTACAATAAAAATTAACAAGATTAATAATGAAAGTTTTAGTCCAACAACGCAATAAAAAGCAAATTAAACTTGCACGAAGTACATAGTTCGTCGGCAAGTCTTGTGGATGAATAGCTGTACGCTAATTGCACCTATGAAACAAAAAAAAAACCTATTGCAGGAAGTAATTTATTTTGCAAGCCAGGGAAAACTAACTGTGCATTTAATGAAGGAGTTTTTCATTGATGTGTTTATTTATTTAACATGTAAAAATCATGGGTTGCCGCCTCGCGATACAGATAAGGTTGGCTGGCGCAAAATGTAACCGTATAATCAAGAAAATTACTGGATATTATTACAACTTGGGATATCGAACAGAACGACACAAAGAAGTTGGGTTAATTAATATTGGTTTGGGTTCTTTCGTGACCAGAACGTATTTTGCATTCTATGTAGGTACTTAGCAAATTAAATTGACTTATAAATTAGTAATTAGTTTTTATTTTTGCCAAGGTGGTACAATCGTGTTTTGAAATGTAAGGCAGGTTTACACAACAAACCTTATTATCAACTTGGATGAATTTCCATCACATATTGGTGAAATCAATCTCTCTTGTCTTCAATTAACATGTTTTTGGAATCTTTACAATATAAAGTACTAGTAATCCTATAAGATTAAACCGAAGTTGTTCAGTGAAATATAGGTTGGTACCAAGGAGTGGTTAATGGTCAAAATCCATGTACAAATTGGTCAAAATCCCTAAAAATCTTTGAAATCCTTAAAAATTTAACAAAATCCCTCAAAATCTCTTGAAATTGCATAAAATCCTACAAAATCTAACAAAATTTCATTAAAACCAAATAAATCCTACAAAATCTCATAAAATCATTAACATTCCTAAAAAATATTTCCTTTAAAAAATTCCCAGAAATCATTTGGAATCCCCAAAAATCTGTTTAAGTCTCTCAGAATTCCATAATTTAGTGGAATTTCGAGGAATTTCGGTAGAACTATGTTATTCTGAAAAAGGAATTACATGTAAAATTTTTGCGGAGTTTCCATAGAATTCACATTAAATTTTAGTTCCTCTCGAATGACATGAAATTTCAGTGAAATTTCGATCAAATTACCTACACGAAATCCTAAATGAATTGCATGGAGGAATTCCAAACAATTATATCGGGTCATCAAAAAAAAAAAGCCAATCAAAGATTGCTATGGTTTTTTAAACGTATGTCTTAGCAATATTTTTCTTTAATTTTGTCAATGAACTTCAATGTCAAAATGTCATGTCAAAAATCCTGACCAATAAAGAAACATTAATGCGACGTACGTTTTCGTATTCAGAGCAATCTTTAATTGTTTTTTTTTTTGAAGACCCGATATGAAATTGCACCGAAATTCCCAACATGAAATTTTAGTAAAATTCCACAAGTGGAATGCCGAGGAATTTCCGGCTAAAAACATGGAATTTCAGTGAAATTCCGAAAAATTCTTATGAAAATAAATGAAATTTCGAAAAATCCCTTGAAGTTTTATTGGACTTGGAAATTTTCGGCTATAAACGTGGAATTTCAAAATATCCCCATAAAATTTTAGTGAATTCCGACGAATTTTTGAGAAATTACACGAGATGTCAATGAAATTCCGAAGAATTTTATGAAAATTTTGTGGAAATCCAGGATAAGTTAAAAAAAAAAAATATGTATATCATTTTGAAATTGAAATTTTAGCGGAAATCCGAGGAATTTTATAAAATCCTATACTATAATTCCGAAAAAAATTTGTCTAAGAATTCCATAAAATCGTCTGGTGAATGTTAAGGAATTTCTATGAAATAACCTAAAATTTTTGCGGAATTCCTATGGAATAACTTGAAATTTTAGTGGAATTCCGAAGAATTTCATGAAATTTCATAATGTAATTCCCAGGAATTTTTGTTCATGAATTTCATTGAATTTTATTGTGGAATTCCATAGAATCTTATGATGAAATTCGGAAAAGTATTATGAAATCTTGTAGTAAAATTTTTAGGAATTTACGTTTTTCCATTCAAATTTATCACTTGAATGGAATTTCGAGGAATTCCAGAAAATCTTCTGGTGAAATTCTAAGGAATTTTGGAGGGAATTTCTATGGATTTGACTAAAATTTTCGCAGAATTCCTAAGAAATAACTTGAAATTTTGATGAAATCTTAAATTGTAATTCTGAAGAAAAAAAAATTCCAAGAAGTTTTCATAAAATTCAAATTAAATTTTAGTTCCTCTGGAAATACATGAAATTTCGAGAAATTACATGAAATTTCAATGGAATTACATGAAATCTTGAATGAGTTACATGGAGGAATTCTAAACAATTACATAGAATAACACCGAAATTCCCAACATGAAATTTCAGTGCTCGTTAAATTACATAAAGAATTTTAAAAAAGTTTCAAAAAATTACATGAATTCCTAGGAATTTTCGTCGAATTATATGGAGCTCTGATACACTTACATGGAATTCCAAGGAATTGTCAGGGAATTACATGAAATTTAAGTGGAATTTTGAACATCTTTTATCGTTTCATAAGGAATTCCAGTGAAATTCCGAAAAATCCTAATGTAATTAGGTACATGAAGTTTTATTTTTATTCCAAGGAATTCCCAGTTAAAAACATGGCATTTTAGTGAAATAGAAATTCCGAAAAATTTCCATCGAATTACTGAATTTTAATGAAATTAGAGAAAATTTCACAAGTGGAATTCCGAGGAATTTCAGGCTAAAAATTTGGAATTTCAGTGAAATTTGTAATGATATGAAATTTCAATATATTTCGAAGGAATTTCGGTTAATTTTTAAGAAATCACTTGAAGTTTCATTAATATTCCCAGAAATTCCTGACTATTGAAAGAGAATTTTAATGAAATTCCAAAAAAATCTTATGCAGGGTTGTTACAGGCTACACAATTGTGTAGTTTGCTACACAATTCGACTATCGATTACACAGGTGCACCTCAATGACCAATTTCATCTGTTTGCCACACTTTTTAATAAACTGCACAGAAATGCTACACAATGGATAAATCACCTATTCCGTAACTCATAATTCGTAAAACGGTAGTGAATTTAGCAAGTGGCAAAAAATGTCGCAAGCGTTGAGTGTCAGAGTCGAGATCTGGTTCTGTTTTTCGTTGAAATCGAAGATGTCGCAAGGTTTGAGAATACTCCAGAACTATAATCTTAACCTGAAAGTACAAATTCGGAGCACTGTTGAAAAGGTTGTTTGTTGCCTGATAACTTTATGACGTCATCTGGGGTGCCTCAACATAACGCAAATCTCCATAAGGCACCCCACATGCGTCATCAAGTTACCCATTATCAGACAACCTATTAACTTTAGACTTTAGGAACCTTGCACTGTTGAGATTTTAGCTTGTGCGGTTGTGCTCGTGAAGCAAAATATGTCGCGAGCGTTTGCTGTCAGCTGCCTACTCGATTGTTAAATTGACACTGCACAATTGCTTGAAATGCTACACAATTTCAATGTGAAAATCTACACATTCAAAAATTGGTGTGTAACAACCCTGATCTTATGGAAATAAATGAAATTTTGAACAAAAATTTGTAATTTCGAGAAATTTTCGAGTAATAACGTGGAATTTCAGTGAAATTTCAAAAAATTCTCAGAAAATTTTAGTGAAATTCCGAGGAATTTTTAAGAAATTACAGGAAATGTCAATGAAATCCGAAAAATTTTGTGAAAATTTTGTAGAATTCGGAATTCCAGGATATTTCAGTGGTGAAGTTTTGGGGAATTTCCTCGGGAATTTCAGTAGAGTTTTAAAAAAATTATTAAATTTGGAATTTCTATAGAATTTTGGAGAATTTCAGTGGGATTTCGAAAAAAAAAAAAAAATTATGAAATATTCGCAGAATTTTCATCAAATTATATAAAATTTCACTTTGTGTCAACCTACATAAAATTTCGATGAAATATCAAATAAAATTCCAAAGAATTCTCGTCAAATTACATGCATAGAATTCCTTGAAATCTTATTGTGGAATTCTAGTAGTGAAATTATATGAAATCCGAAGAATTCCCTTGGAATTAAACAGAATTTCTGTGGAATTTTCATGGAACCACGAGAAATTTCGGAGGAATTCCGAAGAATTGAATTAAATTTTAGTGAAATTCTGAGTAATTTCTGTCGAATTACATAAAATTTTAGTGGAATGCCGAAGAAGTAGTGTAATTCCGAGGAATTTTTGTCTAAAAATTCCATTGAATTTTATGGTGCAATTCCATAGAATCATATGATGAAATTCGGAAAAGTATTATGAAATCCTATAGTAAAATGTCTAGGAATTTCCTTTTTTCCATTCAAATTTGTCATTTGAAATTAGAATCTCTAAAAACTTTTCAAAAACCCCTAAAATGATCAAGAATCACCTAATAAATTTTCTGAACTCCTGTAAAATCGTGTAAAGATTCTCAAAATTCTCAAAATTCCCAAAGTCCTACAATTAAGATTTAAAATTTAAATATGTGTTCATTATTTTATAGAGTTAACTAAACCTCGGAGCGGTTGATTGGCCAAAATCTGTGTACAGTCCAGAAAAATTTGTAGATAATATATATTTAAAATCCCTGAAAATCTTTAAAAATTTAACAAAACCTCACAAAATCCCTTAAAAATCACTTGAAATCGCATAAAATTTCACAATATCACACAAAATTTGTATACAAGTTGGTCAAAATCCCCAAAAAAACTCGTAAGATCTATTTAAAATCCCTGGAAATCTTCAAAATCTTAAACCTAACAAAATTTTATTAGAACAAAAAAAATTTGGCAAAATCCTATGAAATTCCTAATAAAAAAAATCCTTTAATATTTCCAAAAATCCTTTGGGATCCCCAAAAATCCGTTAAAATCTCTAAAAATCCTTCTAACTTCCCTAAAATGCTTCAAAATCACTTAAAATCTTTAAAATCTTGTAAAGTCATGTGAAGATTTTCAAAATCCTACAAAATCTATGAAGATTTAAAAATCTGTGTACATTTTTCAAGGAGTTAGGTAACCACCCCTCGGTTGGTACTAATTCAAAAATGAAATTCAATGACTATAATTTCCATTTTTCAAATAAAATCCAACAGTTTTTTTGCAACACCCTGTTCAAACTGTTATAAGTAAATACATTTTACCCGGCAGCGATTTCGAATCAGCTGTTGTTGTCAATTACATCCCGCCCTGTTACAACACAACAAAAGAATAAAAAATCCGCGGGCGACGACGGTGCCCTTAAACTGGTTTAAAATTACAGTTTTGTCTACACACATGACAAAAATGGTATGCCAGTCTACCTTGAAGGCAACAATGAACTGCTGTTTTGATGATGTGCTGTGGAAATAATATTAATTCATTATAGTCATAAAAATGTTCTTCTAAGAAAACTGTACCAAGTAAAGTGGCAAAAACTCAACTGACTTCCTACAATGCAACAATTTTAATGATGTTTATAAAGCCTTCGAAATGCTTTTATCCTAATGTATCTAGTAATGAAGGTTACCGAGTAGTTGTTGCAATAATAGTTTATAGCAAGTCGTGTATGTAGGTACATTCTATATTTTTGTTGAACAACTAGATGCATTATCTATAGGAATGAAACTTTTTAAATTAACATTCCAGAAAACCAAAAAAACACCCATTAAAACCATCCTCTATAAAGATAAGGAATATATTTACAAGCATGTATTTTTTAGATAAGAAAATATAAAGAAGCAGGTTTGATGGACAAATTAAATTTTATAATTACATTGATAAGCCAGTAATTGTAATTATTGACATAGGTACCTAATTATGTATGTAAAAAAAAGGCATCAGACCAGAGACATTTATTTATTGTTTATCATCATAATAAAATGATAAGAATTTTCATAAATGTTTGCTTATATGACTTCTTGAAAACAAAGTAGGTTATTTCAGGATGTTTATTTTGGGGCCCACCCAGAAGTCGAGTACTGGTACTACATATTTGACTATGGTATTGTTGCACTAACGCCGAATTCTTGCAACACACCACTCGCACACCGTTTGTTGCGCTTTTACTATCGACCTTAACCTATTCCGTCCACCCGGTGGTGCATTGGTTGAGTACTTTCTGTTGCATTGTTTTCTCTTACATTGAATTTGTTGCTGTTAAGCAATATTGTATCTTGCAATCTAGCGGATTTTTTCATAGTTGCTTGAAGCCTTGTCCTAAGATTGTAATCCAAAATTCGCTGACAAAGACATTATTTTTCTTTGATACAGCTAGAAAAGACTTTTGAAGTTTTCTGAGCAATTTTCTATGAAAATTACTACTTTGAAACTTTGATGCTACGTCATAGAAAAACATTTTTGATACAATTATTTAAAAAAAATATTATGTATTCGCCACTGTTTATACCTACAACACCATATAAAAGATGAGAAAAGAATCTAAACTGTGATAAATGGTGGGATCTATCTGCAGGTCAAGGTCTGAGAAAATAAATATTTCTGTGTAATCACTTAGATTCTCATCAAATTCCAATTATAACTAAGCCTCAGGCTAATTTAAAAAAGACTGTTATAATAATTGATACAAAATAATATCCGAACATAAATAATGTCATTTATTAAAATCAATAAAATTTTAAACGACACTTTTATTTGCGGTTAATCACCAAGTTAATGTATTTTCCCATAATTAACTAATAATTGTGAGAATAATTGTATTGTGGTCATTTACTATATTACACATTTAAATTAGTTTGAGGTTAATAAAAACAAAAATGTGTAACTTTGTGATTTTCAGAGTAATTTTTTTAATAAAATTTGTCTCACATCTTTGTAATGGATTTGAATTTTTTTTTTTCTACTTTCGGTATTTGGATGAAACTCCTTAGGACTTTCAGAATAAGGCAAATCTGCTTAGGAATCAGAAATTTCCAATGACAGAAAATGAGAACCTATCTTCTACCTGTAAAGGTAAAGGCTGTAGGTGGGGTGTCAATACGTAAAAAAACACCCTGTACAAAGAAGTGAAATATTGCGGAACTTATGGGTGGACCTCTGCGGGACGAGCGCAGCGAGTTCCGCAGCCATCTACTCACCAATATACTGTTGAACTGTTCAAATAATAAAACACTCACCTGAAACGTGAAGTTTTTGAACTAATGGAGAAAAATTCACAACTGAATGAATCAGGTTAGTATTGTACTTGGACAACATATTGGTGAATAGATGGCTGGATCCATCCATAAGTTCCGCAACAATTCACTCGTTTGTACTTGAATAACTTGTCACAATAATATTACTAATTTGGTAAAGTAACATTACTTATTCCTGTTAAAAGGCCAATTGACAAAAAGTGAATAATCTTACAAATTCTGACTTTATAGAATAAGTTATTGTTCAAGTACAAATGAGTGGATTATTGCGGAACTGGGTGGACCTCTGCGGAACGAGCGCAGCGAGTTCCGCAGCCATCTAATCACCAATATACTATTGAACTGTTCAAATAAGACACTCACCTGAAATGTGTAATTTTTAAACTAATGAGAATTTTTTACATTTGAGTAAGTCAGTTTAATTTCGTAATTAAACATCATATTGATGAATAGATAGCTGCGGAGGTCCACCCATAAGTTCCACAACAATCCACTCGTTTGTACTTGAATAACTTATCACAGACAATATTTTACTAGTTTGGTAAAGTAACATTACTAATTTCTGTTAAACGGCAAATTGACAAAAAGTTGATAATCTTACAAATTCTGACTTTATATAATAAGTTATTGTTAGAGTACAAATAAATGAATTATTGTGGAACTTATGGATAGACCTCTGTGGGACGAGCGCAGCGAGTTCCGCAGCCATCTACTCACCAATATACTGTTGAACTTGTAGTTATTGAACTAATGAGAATAACTGACATTTGAGTGAGTCAAGTTAGTATTGTACTTGAACAACGTATTAATGAATAGAGGACTGCGGAACTCGCTGCGCTCGTCCCGCAGAGGTCTACCCATAAATTCCGCAACAATCCATTCGTTTGTACTTGAATAACTTGTCACATTATGTAATAGTTTGGTAAAGTAACATTACTAATTCTTATTGAAAGACAAATTGACAAAAAGTGGATAATCTTACAAATTCTGACTTTATATTATGTAATAAGTTATTGTTCAAGTACAGGGTGTTTTTTTATGTATTGACACCCCACCTACAGCCTTCACCTTTACAAGTAGATGAAAGGTTTAAATACAAAAGTTGTACAGTATTGGCTAAATTTTTAGAATCCATGGTCAGAAACAAAAATTGAATGTCAGAAATGTAATGTTGCATGCTTTCAGCTTTTTTCAGATGGGATATCTTATATTTGGTTCTATATTCTTGAAGAGCACAATTTCCCGATTCCAAAACTATATAGTTTGTCTATATCTGGTTGAGCGGTCTCCAACATATTTGGTTCTAAAGAATACTATCAGAGAAACCAAGTACCTCAAATTTTACCTGCAGCTTTCAGCTCTATAGGTAGAATAGTTCACAAAATCAGTAGTAGGATGGTATTTTTACAATTTTTGGAGCCAAATAAATGAGAGACTGTTTAATCAAATATAGACAAACTATATATTTTTGGAATTGGGGGATTGTGCTCTTCAAGAATATAGAATGAAATATAGGGCATCCCATTTGAAAAAAGCTGGAAGCATGCAAAATTTCATATTTCTGACATTCAAATTTTGTTTCTGACTATGGTTTCTAAAAACTCAGCCAAAACTGTACAACTTTTGTATTTATACCTTTTTTGTAGGTACCTGTAAAGGTAAAAGCTGGTAGGTGGGGTATCCAATATATAAAAAAACACTCTAATCTCTGTGCTCTGTACCTACCTATTTAAAATCACCTTATTCTCCTAAATAGTTCCCCTATTTCCATATTTTTATAAGCCATTGGGTACATTCAGGCGGTGCCAGCGGCTAAGTCCAGCCACTCAGCAGGAACTTTATTCTCGAAAACGAGGAACAGCGTTCTCTTGAGGTCTGTTTCCACAGAAATCACAAACCAGTCAGAACGAATTTCATTGGTTGAAAAATAGTCAGGAAACTGGTTGTTGAGCGATTTGGACCAATCAGAAACGCTCTGACCGGTTTGGGATTTCTGTGGAAACAGACCTACGATTGTTCTGTCATTGTCAGTGTTATACGAACGACGAAGACAGAACTCATTCTCATAGGAACGCTGCTACCCTGTTTCGAGAATAAAGTAACTGCTGCGGGTTGAACTAAGCCACTGGCACCGCCTGAATGTACCCATTCTTTCGAAAAACCGTATCTTGCACAATGTGCTGCCAAAACTAACCCAATCTGGCTTACTTCAACTTAAACTGCCCCTCCTTTCAAAAGGTCTGTATTCGCCCCTGATCATCAATAACTAGAAATTAATATTTACTCTAATCGGAATTACATATGGCATTGCAATCGAAGATAGAAAATGCATATGAAATCAATTCCTAATGCCAGTCAAACCTGTAATTTATAAAACCGTAATATCATAAATTGACGTCACAAAACCGTCCAGACCTAGACAAAAGGCCCGTCCGTGTGGCGATTCAACCTGTTTTGTAAATGCACACACGGCTGGGCTAGCGGACCCAGCCAACCAACCCAACCAGCAACCTCCAACCTCCCTTCCACCTTCTTCTCTCGACCTTCATTGGACAGAGAAAGAAAGACCCAAGACACAGCTGTACGAAACCGACAATAGAAAAAGAACAAAAACGAGTTTGGTGTTCGTGCAACCCGAACGTGGCGATGCACTGACCGCATAAATTTCGACCAGCGAGTTACTAAAACAAGAATTTAATGCTGGTTGGTTGAAAAATCAGGAAATTGACTGTCTATTGTACAAAAAAAAACTTCTTTTAACAGTTAGCCTAGCATAGGACAGAGTTAGAGATAAACTTTATGAGGAAGTACATAAAACAGAGAAAGTTCACATTTCTTATTAAGTTAATTGCTGCTGAGGTAATTGGGCATAAAATAATAATATGCAGTTTCTCTGTTACATTGGTTTGTTTTTTGTATTACACACTTATTGTATTACTTTATTATAAATTATAATCAAAGTATTCTATGAAAAACTGGTTTCTTCTACCTTTAATTTGATATGCGTTCCATTCTTAACATCATTTTTAACTTGAGATTCTCAGACCTTGACAGACTTTCAAGACAAAATACTAGTTTCTTTATCCAATCTTCTATTAATGAATCATTCGATTGATGAAGTTTCTTTTTTTATTTATCCATTTGGCCCTAAGTAAAAATTTTCCATTTGCAATTTTTACTTCTTTCGTAACTTGCGATTTTTAAGGACAAAAAGTCTTCATTTGAAAAGATCTTCTTGGAACTTCATAGATCTTCATGCATGAGTATCTTGGGATATCCAGGTATATCCTTGGATCTTCATGAAGATCATTTGGATTTCCATAAATGTCTGTGTATCTCCTCCAGACCTCCATATACATTCATAACCTTGGTACCGAAGGGTGGTCAACTCCTTAAAATATGTACATACACAGATTTTAAATCTTTATTGATTTTGTAGGATTTTGAGGACTTTGAAATACTTCATATGATTTTACAGGATTTTAAAAGATTTTAGGTGATTTTAGAGCATTTTAGGGAAGTTAGAAGGGTTTTTAGAGATTTTTAAAGATTTTAACGGATTTTTGGGAATCCCAAAGGATTTTTGGAATTATTAAAAGAATTTTTTCGTTAGGAATTTTAAAAGATTTTGCCGGATTTTTTTTTTTCTAATAAAATTTTGTTAAATTTTTAAAGATTTTAAAGAGTTTCAGGGATTTTAAGTAGATCTTACGAGTTTTTCTGGGATTTTGACCAACTTGTATATAAATTTTCATCAATTAACCGCTGGAAGTTTAGTTAACTCCATAAAATGTGTACATAATTAAATCTTTATTGATTTTGTAGAATTTTGAGGATTTTGGAAACCTTCACGTGAATTTACCGGATTTTAAAAGATTTTAGATCTATGGGATTTTAGATGATTTTGGATCATTTTTGGGGAATTTAGAAAGGGTTTTTATAGCGTTTTTACCAACTAATTTGGGGGAGCCTTAACGATAAGTATTTTTTAAACTGACATTTCTCCATAGAAGACTGTCATTTTAAGGAATACTAATTGTTGAAGCTCCCCTAAAATTGTTGGTGGAAACGGCCATTAGAGATCCTAAAGGATTTTTAGAAATTTTAACGGATTTTTGAGGATTCCAAAGGATTTTTGGAAATTTTGTGTGTGCTTTTGTTAATCACTTGAAATCGCATTTCAAGTGATTTTCAAGGGATTTTTTGAGATTTTGTTAAATTTTTAAAGATTTTCAGGGATTTTAAATATATCTTAGAGGAGAGGAAAGGAACTTAAATTTAATGTGAATTTTATGGAAACGCAAAAATTTCACATGTCACATTTCACACGATAAAATTCAATGGAATTCTTGGATTATTTTTCTTCGAAATTACAATATAAGATTTTATGAAATTCTTGGTAATTCCACTAAAATTTCAAGTTATTCCATGGGAATTCCTCGAAAATTTTAATCGATTCCATAGAAATTCCTTAGAATTTCACCAAAAGATTTTATGGAATTCCTCGAAATTCCATTCAAGTGATAAATTTGAATGGAAAAACGTAAATTCCTAGAAATTTTACTATAAGATTTCATAATACTTTTCCGAATTTCATCATAAGATTCTATGGAATTCCACCATAAAATTTAATGGAATTCATGAACAAAAATTCCTCGGAATTATATTATGAAATTTCATGAAATTCTTCGGAATTCCACTAAAATTTCAAGTTATTACATGAGAATTTCGTGAAAATTTTAGTTAATTTCATAGAAATTCCTTAGAATTTCACCAGAAGATTTTATGAAATTCTTCGAAATTCCATTCAAATGGTAAATTTGAACGGAAATTCCTAAAAATTTTACTATAAGATTTCATAATATTTTTCCAAATTTCACCATAAAATTTCATGGAACTCCACAATAAAATTCAATGGAATTCTTGAAAAAAAATTCCTCGGGATTACACTATGAAATTTCATGAAATTCTTCGGAATTCCACTGAAATTTCAAGTTATTCCTTAGGAATTCCGCGAAAATTTTAAGTAATTCCATAGAAATTCCTTAACATTTCACCAGAACATTTTATGGAATTCTTAGACAATTTTTTTTTTCGGAATTACAGTATGGGATTTCATGAAATTCCTCGGAATTCCACTAAAATTTCAATTTCAAAATTATATATATTTTTTTTTTAACTTTACTGAAATTCCCCAAAATTTCACCACTAAAATATCCTGGAATTCCACCAAATTTTTATAAAATTCTTCGGAATTCCATTGATATTTTATTTACCTAATTTCTTAAAAATGCCTCGGAATTCATTAAAATTTTATGAGAATATTTTGAAATGCCACGTTCATAGCCGAAGATTTCTCGAAAGTCCAATAAAATTTCAAGGAATTTTTCAAAATAAATTTCATTTATTTTCATAAGAATTTCTCGGAATTTCACTGAAATTCCATGTTTTCAGCCGGAAATTCCTCGGAACTCCTGGAATTTTACTAAAATTCAGTAAGAACTGAAAGAACATCTCACTCTTCTTATGGATTTCGGCCACCGACGGATTTTGTTGAAATTTTAGTATATTATTTTAGAAGTCGAAATAAGCATTTTCTTCCATTGCACCAACCTTGTAGCAATACAGGGGTGATACTAAAAAATTAGGTCAAAGTTTTTTCGTTAAATAGTATTGTAACATTACTCTGGTTATTATAATCACGCATTTTTTTGAATAAAAACAATACATATTCCATAAAAGTGATATTATTTTAATTTCTAGCATGTACAGGGTGTCCAAGGTTCGATGGTTTTTGGGGGTTTTCGGGTATTTCTAAAGGAGTTGGAAAAGATCTGATACCTACTTGCAAGCCTCGATTTTCAAGAAAAATTGATTGGTGAATACCGCATCACGATATGTCGAGTCGTTTTTATGCTACGAGGGGTTTTTGAAAAGACAAAACCATCGAATCTTGGACCCCCTGTACAGGGTGGTCCAATTTAAACTCTTTTATTAGGAAAGGCTTCATAACTTTCTGATTTATGAAAATGATGGATTTCCGTAAAAACTTTCTTGAAGTTTTTTTTTTTTAAAGTAAAATCCAGTGGCATTCTCAGTTTTTTTGGTATTTCGGCAGGATTTCGAGATATTGACCAGAGTTCGATATTTTTAAATACAACACCCTATATTCTAAAGACTCATTGGATAGCTCTGCTTTTGCTAAATTCAATAATATGGAGTTCAATAGTTTTATGTTTAACAGTTTTTGAGAATAGAATTAAAATCTATGTTTGTCATAAGAACCTTTGTATTAGAGAGGACTCTATATCTGTAAGGAAAATGAGAAAGGTGTCTTTGTATCATTCAAATCAGCCAAAAGCAGAGCTAGCCAATGAGTTATTAATATACAGGGTGTCTTATGTGAAAAACCGTATATTTGGCTCATAATTTAAAAACTGTCACCTCCCAAACTGACTTTGCTACTGGAATCTACTTAAGATGATCTATAGAAAACCGTTGTCACCTCTTCGAGTAGATATGAGATAACCGAGAAGCAAGGGGTGTCCTAAAATGTATCCGAAAAACAAAAAGGCAGATGACAATTTTGCTGAGGGCAGCTTTCGTTTAACAAGAAATTAGCCAAAGTTCGCGAAAACCGCATCCTCCCATCTCCAATAGCAACCAAAATATCCCTTATGTACAACCAAAATGGGACACCCTGTGCATGCTAGAAATTAAAAGAATATCACTTTCATGGAATATGAAAGAAATTTTATCTACCAAAATTAAATAACAATATTTTACAGTAATAAAAAATGAAAATCTTTGACCAAATTTTTTGGTATCACCCTGTATCGCTGAAAGGTCGGTGCAATGAAAGAAAATGCTTCAATTCATTTAGGATTTCGTGTAATTCGATCGGAATTTCACTGAAATTTCATGTAATTTGACAGGAACTAAAATTTAATCTGAATTCTATGGAAACTCCGCAAAAATTTCACATGTAATTCCTTTTTCAGAATAACATAATTCTACCAAAATTCCACTAAATTATGGAACTTTAACAGATTTTTGGGGATTTCAAAGGATTTTTGAGAATTTCAAAGGAAATATTTTTTAGGAATTTTAATGATTTTATGAGATTTTGCAGTATTTTTTTGGTTTTAATGAAATTTTGTTAGATTTTGTAGGATTTTATGCAGTTTCAAGTATTTTTAGGGATTTTGAGTAGATCTTATGAGATTTTCTGGGATTTTGACCAACTTGTACACGGATTTTGACCAGTTTACCACTCCTCGCTTGGTACCTGTAATGATGTGCAATTACACTTTTTCATGGGAATAATGATTTGACTAAATAGTGCAACCTTCTTAGAAGTACAGCACAATACAAATTCAAACTATTTCGAGCTGTTTCTCACAAATTCAATGAAATTTGTTTTCATCAATATCCACTGAGGTACGAATCGATTCTTTCTTATATAAAATAGATTTAATCATAAAAACTAACAATCTAAATAACACTTTAGCTTAAAGGATTGTCGGACATTATGGGATCTTGCACAATCGCTAAAACCATGAAATTTACATTGAACCGTATTAATAAGAATTGCCGTAACAAACGATTTGAAATGGCTGCAGCAACTCTTCATGCTTAAATGTACCATTTATTCGTTTTATCACGTACAAACTTAACTATTAACCATGCAAAGGAGGGTGGAAAGAAAAGGTACATGTAAACAAATCACACTTGATTTAGTTTTTGCCTGATGTTAAGTGCCAATATCCTTTTTGAATAAATCAACCATATGGTGTTGTGGTTTCAACTGCCATCGAAGCAAAATTTTCTTATTTGTTGTAAAAATATTAGCCATATGTCCGGCTTTAATTTAATGAGGGAAAAAGTTGGTCAGTTACATACTGTCTGATAAATAATTGACAATTACAATAATAACATATTAAATTTACTTGTAAAATAATTGAAAACGGCTAGCCAAAAAAAATGGAGAAATAATTAATGCGGAATAAAGCCTACTGTATAATGATAATGGTGGATTAATAAATTCTTATAATTTAGCAAAAATCATATTACAAGGTGCCCATTGATTAATTGCTTAGGTAATTTATTTTAATTGAATATAAATCACGTATTCAACACTGGAGGTGTTTTTAGTTTAAATTTCATTAACATTAACAAAATAATGAATAATCATAGTCGACTAAGCAAACCAATATCTACTAACTTATTAACTTAGAATTTTACTTAACAAAACTGCAACCTTGATTTAAAATTTTAGTATTCTAAATTAGTACCTTTATTAGTTATTAAATGAAGAAAAAACAAAAATAAATTGTTCAACATAGCTATAATACTTCTCATGTAAAAGCAACTAACCCCATTATCTTGTACTATTTTTGGATCAAAGTTAGGAGAAAGGCCTCACATACCTTCAATTAACATTCTAACAATTATATGGATGTTGGAACTATTGCACCTGAAACTTCAAAGAAAGTCCTACAATGCGGTAATGTTCAAGAATAGTTCAGCGTTGGATTCTCAGAGGATATAACGCCATTACAACATTTATAATGGTCTAATTAATTAACCATTTCCGTCTAGCTGTTGTCTTTTATAGACGGCTGGGTTCCACGAAAATTAAATTCATTCATCGATTTTTCTCACCAAAGAAACAAGGAAGCATCCCCCATGGTTGTTGAAAAAAAAAAATACAGACGCACACATACAACAAAACCCTTTCGTAAAAGGGCACGTGCCCGCAGGCGGAAATTTGCATTTAAATCAGGTTAGAACTCTTTGGGAAGAGAGGGCATTAGCTTATCGATGCATATGTGACGCATGTGGACCGTGGACGCGTTTCTTGTGATGCAACACGAGGGGATGATGCTCTGGATGGATGTTTGTGTTTTTACGGATCAATGATGCGAATTTTGATGCCCCGTATTGATTATTGCATTACTATTCATAATTTTTTTTTGGTAATATTCCAAACTTTACCTAAAGAGTACTGAAATGATAGCATTTCAATTTAAATGAAAACAACCTTTGTTGAATAGTCATGCATTATCACCTAAGTAGTTGAAAATCTAAAATACTTACATACTTTTTGCACGATACTCCTTTACAAAAATATCATTTTATGTTAATAACATTTTGTCTCTTTAAAGATTCGTCATTTACTGGATATGTGTATATTTGAGGTGCTAATAATTATCATTAGCACTTTATTATTAAACAACTTTCGATTTTAATAAATAATATTGGAATATTAACGTGATTTTCATGTAGGTACCTGAGGACAACCCAAAAAGGCTACATTTGACCTGTCGAATGTTTTTCCTAAAAACAAATAAAGCTAAAAAGGTTAAAAAAAATTGACCGCCCAAAAGGACCACCAAATGTTTTGCGGGCACATTGCCCCTCTGGTAAAATGAACCAATATGGTAATATTCACTAAGTTCTGTATGTCGTACTGGTATACAATTTTTCGGATTTCTTACAACCTTCTCGAACAAAGTTTCTATTATATTTTTCCTTGTCTTTTAGTTTCTTAAAATGTTGATCAGCAACCTTCTGTGTAAAATGGATATCAAATAATATATTGAAACTAGTTGTGGAAAACCAATTTTAATCAAGGGGCAAACCACCTAGGAATTCTTTGCCAAAACTGTGGGGAATTTAGAGGAATTTGTAGAGAATTTGGAGGAATTTGTGGGGAATTTATGGGAAATTGGAGGAATGTATAAAAAATTAGGAGAATTTATTGATTTTAACAATGAGCGTAATAAAAACAGAAAAATTCATTTCTTATCACGAATAATTTTAGGGATTTTCAGAAAATTTGTAATAGGCATTTGCACGGAATTTGCAAGCAGTTTGGGGCAATTCTGGGTACTTTGCGGAAATTTGCAGGAAGTTTAAGGAATTGTTTGCACAAATTCAGGGGGGTGGTTAATTCCATAGACCTTGTTCACCTTGGTAAAAATCAAAGTAAAAAAACCTCGAAAAAATTTAAAGCTTGAACAGCTAAAAACAAGGGGCAAACCACCTAGGAATTCTTTGCCAAAAATTTGGGGAATTTTTAAGGAATTTGTGGGAAATTTAGAGGAATTTGTGGGGAATTTGACGGAACTCATCGAAATTTATGAGAATTTAGGGAATTTGGAAGTATTTTTATGTGGAATTTGGGAGAATTTGTGAGGAATTTGAAGGAAATTGTAGGGTCAAGACATCACTGAGGTTCACATTCTTATTATAAGAAATAGTAATAAATGGAAATTTTAAATAAAATCTAGTTTTGTGCTGGACATTTTTATTAAAAAAATCCTCCCAAAATTACACTTCATGATTTACAGGTCCAAATTTAAAAAATTCAAAAGAATAATGAAGACAGTTTTTGTAGGCTGTTTTCCAAAATTTTTCATGTTACTGTTTTTCACTGGAAAAATTTGAAACTTTGGGAAAATGAGCTTCGTACCTTCCTTTCTACATGCAAAAAGTTTCAAAATTTTCTCTTCACTAGTTTTCCAGGAAAACTTTGAAATATGTGAGACTGTATTTTCAATTAATTGGAGGTTTATTTCCAAGATTCCTCATGGTGTAGTTTTCTACTGGAAAAATTTGAAATTTTGGGAACATGAGTTTCTCACCTTTCTCTCTTAACTTACAAAAAGTTTCAAAACTTTCCCTTCACTAGTTTTCCAGGAAAACTTTGAAATATGTGAGATTGTATTTTCAATTAATCCAGTTATTGTAGGTTGATTTTCAAGATTTCTCATGTAATTTTCTACTAGAAAAATTTGAAATTTTGGGAAAATGAGTTTCTCACCTTCCTCTTATACAAAAAGTTTCAAAATTTTCCATTCACTAGTTTTCCAGGAAAACTTTGAAATATTTGAGACTGTATTTTCAACTAATTCAGTTTTTGTAGGTTGATTTCCAATGATTCTTATGTTGTTATTTTCCACTAGAAAAGTTTGAAATTTTAGAAATATGAGCTTCTCACCTTCCTCTTTACATGCAAAAAGTTTCAAAATGTTCTCTTCTCTAGTTTTCCAGGAAAACTTTGAAATATGAATATGTGAGACTGTATTTTCAATTAATTCAGTTATTGGAGGTTGATTTCCAAGATTCCTCATGTTGTAATTTTCTACTGGAAAAATTTGAAATTTTAGAAATATGACCTTCTCCACCTTCTTCTTTACATGCAAAAAGTTTCAAAATTTTCCCTTCACTAGTTTTCCAGGAAAACTCTGAAATTCCTGTATTTTCAATTAATTCAGTTATTGTAGGTTGATTTCCAAATTTCCTCATGTAATTTTCTACTGGAAAAATTTGAAATTTTAGGAAAATGAGCTTCTTACCTTCCTCTTTACTTACAAAAAGTTTCAAAATTTTCCCTTCACTAGTTTTCCAGGAAAACTTTGAAATGTGTAGACTATATTTTCAATTAGTTCAGTTATTGTAGGTTGATTTCCAAGATTCCTCATAATGTAATTTTCTACTGGAAAAATTTGAAATTTTGGGAAAATGAGCTTCTCAGCTTCCTCTTTACTTACAAAAAGGTTCAAAACTTTCCCTTCACTAGTTTTCCAGGAAAACTTTGAAATATGTGAGACTGTATTTTCAATTAATCCAGTTAGGTATTGTAGGTTGATTTCCAAGATTCCTCATGTAATTTTTTAATGGAAAAATTTGAAATTCTGGGAAAATGAGCTTCTCACCTTCCTCTTATACAAAAAGTTTCAGAAATTTTCCCTTCACTAGTTTTCCAGGAAAACTTTGAAATATTTGAGACTGTATTTTCAACTAATTCAGTTTTTGTAGGTTGATTCCCAATATTTCTTATGTTGTTATTTTCCACTAGAAAAATTTGAAAATTTAGAAATATGAGTTTCACACCTTCCTCTTTACATGCAAAAAGTTTCAAAATGTTTCCTTCTCTAGTTTTCCAGGAAAATTTTGAAATATGTGAGACTGTATTTTCAATCAATTTAGTTATTGTAGGTTGATTTCCAAGTTTCCTCATGTTGTAATTTTCTAATGAAAATTTGAAATTCTGGGAAAATGAGCTTCTCACCTTCCTCTTCACATAGAAAAAATTTCAAAATTTTCCCTTCAATAGTTTTCCAGGAAAACTTTGAAATGTGTGAGACTGTATTTTCAGTTAATTCAGTTATTGTAGGTTGATTTCCAAGATTCCTCATGTTGTAATTTTCTACTGGAAAAATTTGTAATTTTGGAAAAATGAGCTTCTAACCTTCCTCTTTACATTAAAAAAAGTTTCAAAATTTTCCCTTCACTAATTTTCCAGGAAAATTTGAAATATCTGAGACTGTATTTTCAATTAATTCACCTATTATAGGTTGATTTCCAAGATTCTTCATGTTGTAATTTTCTATTGGAAAAATTTGAAATTCTGGTAAAATGAGCTTCTCACCTTCCTCTTTATATGCAAAAAGTTTCAAAATTTTCTCTTCACTAGTTTTCCAGGAAAACTTTGAAATATTTGAGACTGTATTTTCAACTAATTCAGTTTTTGTAGGTTGATTTCCAATATTTCTTAAGTTGTTATTTTCCGCTAGAAAAATTTGAAATTATTAACTTTGAAATGTGTGAGACTGTATTTTCAGTTAATTCAGTTATTGTATGTTGATTTCCAAGATTCCTCATGTTGTAATTTTCTACTGGAAAAATTTGAAATTTTGGGAAAATGAGCTTCTCACCTTCCTCTTTACTTACAAAAAGTTTTAAAATTTTCCCTTCACTAGTTTTCCAGGAAAACTTTGAAATATGTGAGACTGTATTTTCAATTAATTCAGTTAGGTATTGTAGGTTGATTTCCAAGATTCTTCATGTAATTTTCTAATGGAAAAATTTGAAATTCTGGGAAAATGAGCTTCTCACCTTCCTCTTTACATACAAAAAGTTTCAAAATTTTCCCTTCACTAGTTTTCCAGGAAAACTTTGAAATGTGCGAGACTGTATTTTCAACTAATTCAGTTTTTGTAGGTTGATTTCCAAGATTTTTCATGTTGCTGTTTTCCACTTGTAAGAGACGTTTGTAGGAAATTTGAGAGGAGTTTGGAGAAATTTGTGAGAATTTGAAGGAATTCGCAGGGAATTTAGAGGAATTTGTGGGGTATTTAGAGAAGTTCATGGTGGGGTATTTGGAGGAATTTGTGATGGGGTATCTGGAGGAATTTGCAGGAATTATGCGTAAAAAATTCCCCTTTGAGGAATTGTTTGCACCAATTCTGGATGGTGATTTACCCCTTGGCTAAAAACTATTCAAGCTGCATTGAAATTATTCACAAAGAATTTGTAGAGGATTTAATTGGCTTTATTTCAAGCCTAATAAAATTAAGGTAAAATGTGGTCAATGTCATTTTGGAAAAGATCAAGTTTCAAAAAACGACATTGAAGGAGGGTTTTTTTTTTTTTTTTGAGGAAAGTGTATTGGATTAAAATTTCGCAAGTGGATAAAGAAAAGATTGAAATTTAGGAAAAAATATGTATTTCCTTCTGGTCGTTCACCTCTAAGGAGCAAACCACCTAGGAATACTTTGCCAAAACTGTGGGGAATTAAGAGAAATTTGTGGGGAATTTGGAGGAATATGTAGTAGGGAACTTAAAGGAATTTATGGGAAATTGGAGGAATGTATGAGAAATTGGGGGAATTCTTTGGTTTTACCAGCGTAATAAAAATAAAAAAATACATTTTTTATCACGAACAATTTGGAAGAATTTGCAGGGAATTTGGAGGAATTTGTGGGGAATTTGGAAGAATTTGTTGATAGTTTGAGGAACTTTTTGCAAAAATTTGGAGGAGTGGTTTACCCCTTGATTTTAATTGTGGCCTTTTTTGGGTAGTACATCATTAAAGTGGCCCTTTTGGGCAACCCTTAAACACCTACTCACTAATCTCGTCGAATGTTCAAATTTCAAATCAATATAAATAAAATTTTGATGCCTTTCCAATTTAAATTATAGTTAAAAGATTCAAAAATGAGATTTTCATAATTTTTCAATTGAATTTTGGCTCTGTAACCCCATATCCCGTATACGTCATCGATTTAAAGATTTTAAGTTTTTTTTTTGTGCAAATATACCTAAAATATTCCTTCAATCATTTAAGATTTTATGCTTAAATTTTAGTGAAACAGCGCATTTTGAAGCTTTAAATTCTCTTTTTTCTCTGATTGGTTAAAATTTCATGAAGTCTTCCTTCGCGTGTGATTTAAAGTGCGAAAACTGATATTTTTCTACACATCCATCAAGCAGCACTTTAGGGGAAACTGGTGTCAATTGCAAAAGAAGTCCATTATTTTTAAACCATAAAACCGTTTTATGTCTATGACTGACCTAAATTCAAAAATTAATACTATAACAGGTAGATAGGTATGCGCTTTTATGATCAAGTTTTCAACTACATATAATTTATTGTCCATCGTAAACTAAAGCCCAATTTTTCTCTAGTTAACCAGGTTGCGCAATAAGTACCAGTTAACTGAAGATAAATTTTATTGTAGATATGAAATACATTTCTTATTTATGAAGCAATTAAAAATAACGGCCAAGATGGGCCTTTCCGGGGGGTCGATACATGTATGTATACAAAACAACACAAAAGTGCATGGATTTTGTTAAAATAACAGCTAAATATAGAAAAGCGCGTGCACATATTGTCGTTACTCCTATTATGTGAGCAATAAAACGAAAAAATAACAAGAAATCTCAGTGGGGTGACTTTAAAAATAAATCAACTTCAGATGAGGATTAATATGGGCTTTTAGTAGTTAACTAACAGTCGACCGAATGTTACGAGTCTAAAAATTAGTGTAGGTACTTATTAGTGATCATTTTAATGAAGAATTGATATGAGTCAAAAAAGGTAAATAATTATTTAATTTCATAAGGAAACTGATAAGATTATTATACTTACCTAACTTGAAATTTTGCCGAAACTTGAGAAATATCATTAGACTGTGTAGATTTTATCAAACTATAAACTTACCTATGTGGATGGGTAAAGCAGTTTCCTTACCCATCCACATTTAAATAATGTAACAACATTTCAAAGGACTATTACCCTATTACAACCAAAAGTAAATCTTTGTGGAAAAATTTAGATAATGTCCATATCCGCAAGTGGATTAATACTAGCTATACAAAAGTGAAAAAAGAAGCAGAATTACATTTGCCAGTAAGTATATCAATATTGAAAAATGATATACAGGAAACAAGATCAGAAACATTCTGATGACAAAATGAAAGTTAGAGACGGACGATGAACCATAAATTGAAAATCAATAAGAAGAAAACATCAAGAAGATCATTATAATATTGAAACTTGTAAAGGTTTTGGATCTTCTGTTAAGAAGCTTGATCTATTTGTCCATTACCGCTCGCCAATATGTTTTAATGGATAAGTTACATAGTTATGATGGCACATTACGCACGTTCAAATACTGCATGTAATGCGGCCCACGTGCTTTGGCGGAAGATGCCAGTTTCTCACTCCTAAAGTGACCTTCTATTTGGTGCGTTGACCCGCCATCATGCCGCGATGCCGCTCGATGAATGTAGCGGCAACGGGGACGATGCAGGTCCAAGCTTTGTTAGAAAATCATTTTTGTTTGGGGTTTTAACTTGTCTATGAAAATCAACCGAATGAATTTTTCATTTTTCGATTTACGTTCCCGGTAGTTTTTGAATTAAAAGTCCTATTATATGCTGATTCATAAAATCTAATTTCGCTTTCAAGACCTATGGCAAAATGTTGTCCTAAATACCTTATGCTCTCTAGTTTGTACCTATATCACACTGGTGTAGGCGAACAGCTAAAACCGTGGGTTGCGTTGGCACCCAATTAGGCTCACTTAAAATGTTCTTTGTCTAATATAAACTCGACATTTCCATACTTACAAGTATAGCTATTTAAAAGCTAATTGAAGTGTTTTATGCACTTTCTGCGCTAATTGCTTGTAAGTATCTTCAAGTTGTTCAGTTATTCTCACCCTAAAATAAATGAATGTCTTTTATTATGTATAAACTATATCCATCCACAATCTACTTGCAACACTGCCAAATAACCCAGTTGCAAGTCGTAAAACTAATTATAACATAGACTCAAAGCGGCCAGTCTCTTCCTATTAACGCTTCATTCCACAAGTAGAATTTTCAATCAAATTGCCCTAAAAATTTCTACTTCCTAGAGGCTTCTTTCATTTTCAGCAGCACATAATTCTAGCATCAAAATTAGTAGTATTTCCTGTAAGTTCCTTGTCGACAATGTTGAAATACTTTCCTAGACGACGAAATGGCGTCTGGCGTGTCTGTGTGCCACTTTGAAGGTGTTGGTGGATATTTTTCAGGTTAAAAGCAAAATGCTGTATAAGATTAGGATCCCTATCAAGTTCCAACAAAAAATTTTAAACCAGAATATGGCGTTTTCCTATTTTTATTTTAGGGCCGATTATAATGCATCAGGTGCATAATTATTATCTTAACAACTAATAATGAAACCTGACTCTGTTCCAATGCAGCACCGGAGGACCACTTTTTCTGCACCCAGTCACCAGGCTATTGTTCTTCGTTAATGATACCGTAAAATTTCTCGGAGATGTCTGGCGTCCTGCCACACACAGAGTTCTTTTTTTTTGTGTCTTTTGAAATACAAATTTTTATTTTTTTACTATGGACACGTCGTTATCGTTATCCAATGGAATATTTATTATATTTAAATTATACAGGAAACGGAAGAACAACCATTACGATTTCAGCTAGGTATTATAATTGGCTATTTTGAATAAGGTTTCAGTTTATCATATAAGTAATCCATGTTTTATTTTTTCCAGGTAAGCACTCCAATATGCATATCTACAAGGATATTCAAATAGCAGGACAGGTAAAACCATGAGCACTAATCAAGCGTTAAATAACTAACTTAAACTTAGGATATGAATTCAACTCCAATTTGCCAATTATGTCTCCATCTTCAGCTTGAACTTCTGGAATATAAAACGCTTCTTCCAACATCTTCCATATGAGTTCCATGGTTTTTTGATTAGAGCTTTTCAAGTCTATAAGAAAATTTGAATTATTATGAATGACCAAACTCAATTTTTAAACTATAGACGGAATTATTCAAAGAACCAGTGTTGCCAATGACCCGATAATTATCGAATTCTACCATAATTTTAACTACGATTCAATAATCGATAATGACAAGTTAATCTACCATAATTTATTGAAACTACAATTTTAATATAGATTTTTCAAATTTCTAGTTAAAAATTAATTAAAAAGTTGAAGGTGGATGTTGGTTTTGAATGTTTTGACGTACTGGTGCGAGCACCAAACACTAGTCCCAGATTGAGCCTAAGTTTCATGCTAATAACTTTACTGGTTCCCAAAATATGGCCTTTTGAAATATTTAAAAATCAAATTCCCATGCATACCCATTTGGAAAAATTCAAATTTTTAAATTTTTGGATTTTGCAATGTTTGACTTTACCAATCAAAAGAGGAGATCAAAATTAGTAAAAAAGCATTTTTGCAAGTTTGTTTTTAGAGTTTTAAAGCCTTGTAAAAAAATAAAAACGATTTTTGCAATTTTTGGGCTCAAAAAAGATCAATAATGTGATAGTTGTTGATTACTTGGTTATTATTGTAACAAATATGGTCTAAAATTATATATTCTGAATCAGAATTAAATTATCTTCAAGATAAAATAAGATTCAATTCTATATCTTAAATAATTTTGAAGATATTGAGGCT
Source organism: Ceutorhynchus assimilis (assembly GCA_917834065.1). NCBI lineage: Eukaryota > Metazoa > Arthropoda > Insecta > Coleoptera > Curculionidae > Ceutorhynchus > Ceutorhynchus assimilis. Next base: position 57,392,366 of record OU892279.1, read on the forward strand.
CAAAGTTGAAACTTTACCTCACATTTTGCAAAAGCTTTCAGGCGGATTATGATGAAAACGAAGCCCTTGGGCTTGGAGTCTTAAATAACCTTTTTTGTAGCCCTTATTGAGAGCTACAATTGGGTAAAATATTCATGCCAATAACTTCACTGATTTCCAAAATATGGCTCTTTGAAATATTTGGAAATCAAATTTCCATGCCCTTTAGAAAAGTTCGAATTTTTAAATTTCGGTTTTTCGAATTTTTGACTTCACCAATCGAAAGAAGAGGTTAAAATTAGTAGAAGATCATTTTCGGAACTTTCCTTTTTGGGTTTTAAAACCTTGTTAAAAAATAAAAACGATTTTTGTAATTTTTGGGCTCAAAAAATTTCAATAATCTGACATTCTTTCACAAAATTGCTGATTACTTGGTTATTATTGTAACAAATATGGTCTAAAACTATATATTCTGAATCAGAATTAAATTATCTTCAAGATGAAATAAGATTCAATTCTATATCTTAAATACTTGTGAAGATATTGAGGCTCAAAGTTGAAACTTTACCTCAAATTTTGTAAAAGCTTCCAGGCGGATTATCTTGAAAACGAAGCCCTTGGGCTTGGAGTCTTAAATAACCTTTTTTGTAGCCCTTATTAAGAGCTACAATTGGCAAAAGATTCATGCCAATAACTTCACTGGTTTCCAAAATATGGCTCTTTGAAATATTTGGAAATCAAATTTCCATGCACATACCCCTTTGGAAAAGTTCGAATTTTTAAATTTACAGTTTTTGGAATTTTTGACTTCACCAATCGAAAGAAGAGATTAAAATTAGTAGAAAAGCATTTTCGCAACTTTCCTTTTTGGGTTTTAATGTCTTGTTAAAAAGTAAAAACGATTTTTGAAATTTTTGGGCTCAAAAAAATTTCAATAATCTGACATTCATAACAAAATTGCTGATTACTCGGTTATTATTGTAACAAATATGGTCTAAAACTATATATTCTGAATCAGAATTAAATTATCTTCAAGATAAAATAAGATTCAATTCTATATCTTAAATAATTTTGAAGATATCGAGGCTCAAAGTTGAAACTTTACCTCAAATTTTGCAAAAGCTTTCAGGCGGATTATGTTGAAAACGAAGCCCTTGGGCTCGGAGTCTTAAATAACCTTTTTTGTATCCCTTATTAAGAGCTACAATTGAGCAAAAGATTCATGCCAATAGATTCACTGGTTTCCAAAATATAAGCATTTGAAATATTTGAAAATCCAATTTCCATGCATACCGCTTTGGAAAAGTTGGAATTTTTAAATTTTTGGATTTTGCAATTTTTGACTTTACTAATTAAAAGAGGAGGTGAAAATTAGTGGAAAAGCATTTACGCAACTTTGTTTTTAGGGTTTTAAGGCTTGTAAAAAAATAAAAACGATATTTGCAATTTTTGGGATCAAAAAATTTCAATAATCTGATATTCTTTTACAAAATTGCTGATTATTCGGTTATCATTATAACAAATATATATAAAATTATATATTCTGAATCAGAATTAAATAATCTTCAAGATAAAATAAGATTCAATTCTATATCTTAAATACTTTTGAAGATATTGAGGCTCAAAGTCACAACTTTGTCTCAAATTTTGCAAAAGCTTTAAAGCCGATTATCTTGAAAATGAAGCTTTTGAGCTCGGAGTCTTAAATAACCTTTTTTGAAACTCTTATTGAGAGCTACAATTGCCAGAGCTACAAAAACCCGAAAAATGAAAATAGAGATAAAAAGTCAAAAAAGTTGATAGAAACTTTTTCTGATAATTTTTCTTGGAATCTGATAATTTTGTTCTCAAATCCTGATAATTTTAAATTTGACATCTGACAACACTGATTTGAACTATAATTACACTATAAATTCAACTTTTGACTATTCCCAGCTCTTGTTTAGACTAATTCGGAGTGATTCAAGATTGAATTGTTTCTAAGTTTTCCTAATTTCCTCATATGTCTCAGGAGCAGAATGTTGTGCTTCTTTTCTGATCCAGAACGTAAGATTCTTCCATTATAAGTCTTGAATTTGGAATTTATGAAGCTCGTCTGCTCAGATAATAAAGATTGAGTCTTTAGGAAGAAAATCTCCAATTGTATTACTTAGCCAATTTTTTTTTCTTGTTTCTGAGGTCTAGAATAACATCAGATTCTGTCATTGTAGATCTTGGCATTTGTACGGTTTTGATGTTTTAGGTGCTTCAGATTCTATTATTGGCTCATATATTTTACAAGCAGGAGTTTATTCTTCTTCTCAGGTGCAGATTCTTCCTTTGGGAAACTTAAATTTGGAATTTCTGAGTCTTGTCCCAAATTTCAGAGATACAGTCTTGACATACTTACCTACTTTGTAAAAATTTTCCAGAGTTTGGAATTTATTCTCATTTCTATAAGATCCAGCTTCAGCTTTTATAATTTCTAATTTTTAATTTTTATGTTTCAAGGTATACAGTTCAGATTATACAGATACGTACAGTTTTCAATCTTCAGATGCTGATTTTGCTCATTTTTCTTGGCAGAATTTTATTTTTGTTCACATAAGAATTATTAAGTAAGATTTCTCCATTGTGGATTTTGAATTTGAAGATTCTGTAGCTTGAACCAGATGACAGAGAGTCATTCTTTAAAAAGAAATTTCAGATTCTATTCTTTGGTCCAAATTTTCTCAGAATTTATGATTGGCTCCATATTTCTTAGAGACTGTATTTTATTCTTGTTCTCAGGTCGCTTTATATTTTGGTGGATCCTGACTTTGGAGATTCTGATGAAACTTTTCTCAAATGATAGAATTCAGTTTCGAAAAACAATAAGCTTTGGATTCTACTGTTTGGTAAAACTTTTTGGAGTCTGGATTTTATATCTTGTTTTCAGATCCAGGATTTATCTGAATGTCATTAAATGCATGTTGAAATTTCTTCTTCGTTTAAATTTATAAATATTGCAAGTCCTGTAGGGCCTATCTAGAGACAGTATTCTCAGATTTTTTGGAAAAACATATATACATACATAACATTCTCAGACTTGTCTTGAAAGGAATAAATTTATATCGTTTTAATAAATCATTCTTGTACAACTGAGCACTGAGCATAAAATAGAGGTCACACAAATCAAAAGAGCACCTTTAGAACGGTAATTATCTGCAGAGATAAGTCTATATTGTTCAAATTTGTCACCGGAAATATAATTTTTATAGCAATTATAAATTACTGCCTATTCATTGTACAGGACGATAACCGCAAACCTAAAATCCAATAAACTACGAAGTATTGTCGCGACCTCATTTTCCGATTTTGCTTTTATGCACCGTGTAATTGCATATTGTTTGAAGGTATTAAAGTTAAAGTTGCAATGTTGCTGAATGACTATTGCAATATTTCATCGAAAAAATAGACCTCCTTCTGCTAAATGCCTCTAACTGAGATGTAACGTATTTATAGATGCTGCAATCTGTATAAATAGACAAAAACGAGCATTACCAGTTGCCTATTAATTACATTACATTTACCAGGCCATCAGTTGTTTCGCATCTGTCTCTGCGAGCACGAGTCCCTGAGCTTTTTTTTTTTTGGCTTTTACTTTTAACGACCTCGATTCTTAACGTCAGTCAATAAAACTCACTTTAATTGTTGTAGAATCACTCGTTTTACTGTACCGCTAATTCATTACTTTCATTTTTTTGCGAATGTGTTAACATATTGCAATTTTATTCAGTCGTTGATCCTGTTTATAATTTGTAAACAGAAAAACTTACTCAAAAATCGTACTATACGAATTGTGTAATGTAAGCAAAACCTTGGCACGACGACGGCACATCGGAAATGTGTAGGAGAGGAAGTGCCATAATAACCGTAAACCTGGGGTGTGGCTTACATAAAGATTTGATGCACAAGGACAGATAAATCCGGAGACTACGCGAGCGAAAGAGAAACGAGACAAATTGTACACGACATGAGCGATTGTATAATAGGAATGGATAATGTTTATTTGAGGGGGTCTATGAAAATTTATTTTCTGATTTAAAATAAATTAATATGCAATTTACTACTAACCACACTTAGGAAACAGGTGGAAAAACGCGTATTTTGGTTAGCCGCAACGATTTCCGAAATATTTGTGCAATGTTTTCCAATTCTTTGGCTTTTTAAGCAGAACTTGAAATATTCCATCCCAACTGAGTTTCAAAAAACCCATCCAAGTAGGTTTTCCTTATGCAAATTCCCCTTCTATACTATACCTATGATGTCAAGGTCGATTTTGTCATAGTAGGTATAATACCTAATAACTAGATGAGTAATAAATTGATAATAATCGTGTATTATTAGTAACACGTAAATTCCTCAAGCACTAGAATGATTCAGTATTCACTTCCTGGAGAACAATTTTGGCTATAAATGTTTCCGGTGCAAACTCAGTCTCAAATAAACCTACCGGATAAAAATAGCTTGTAAAATACTATAATGAATGAATATAACTTATCACAACAGAATGTTACGTTCGCCCGTTAATTATTATGTATGTATAGGTCCACGTGATCATCAACCTTGATTAATTAACGTGTGTGAATAATTGTAGCATTCTCGGTGATAGATTCAGACTTTGAACTCACTTAAAATTGACAATCTGCTTCACAAAGAAATAATATTTGGGGATTGTTGGGAAAACCTGTTAGTATTTATCAAACGATAAGATTAAATTATTAGCTTTATCTATGCTAAAATATTAGTAACATCTAATAAATGCCAAAATAATCAAAGTTAAATATTAACTTTAGGATAAGTGAAAGGTATTTTGGTTGTAGTGCTAGATACTTAAATATTAAATAGCTTTTCGCTATTTCCTGGTAAAAAGTATCCATAACAAAAAAAAAATCAAGTCTCTGGCAAGTATCAAACAAAGTTAAATGGGGCGACATTTGTTTTGTTTGATCCAAATATTGGGATAATTGCCCAAGGCTGCAGCATGTTTCATAGAATAAAAATAGATCCCTACACAGGTGCAGGAAAATTCTTTTTCTTTTTCCTGAAAATAATTTAATTTTGTCGGTTATCTATCTATTTCCTTGATTTCGTAGCCAAAATATCCCTTTTCTATCTTTATTCCTGGATTTTAGAGTTACAATTTCTCGCTCCAAAAACTAACATTCTCTTGGTTTTGGGGCTCTAAAAAAACATAAAATTTCAACACAATGATGACTCACATGCAAAACCGGAAATTAATTAATTTCAATTTACCTCATTACATAAGTGAGGCATAGTTTATATTTTCCTGAAAATTTCATAAACTATAGATTATACTCTTTATCTAACGATTTTGAAAGCTCATATAAACTTTCTTATCAATGTTTGACCCAATTTGGGTGTGCGTACAACCATAATTTTCTTGTTGAGAGTTTTTCAATTTCCTTTCACAATTTGTATTTTTATTTTTCTTTTATTGATTTGTATAACATGGCGTTTTTTAAATCTTTATTCATCTATTCTGCAGATTGTCTGTTAAATGCATTTCTTCCTGGTATGTACCTAATTTTCTCATCTCCTCTATACGTCTTTTGCATTTTTAGGACATTTTTCTTAATATTATTGTGATCGGTTTTCATACATATTTTATTATGTATTTATGCCAAAATATATGTACTTGTAGTACATAAACCGACTGTTATCTGACCTGTGGCGCAGAAGGGCTTAACACCAGTTTCGGATCTAAATTTTGAATAAAATTTTATATAATATAGGTAAGTATTTACGTTATGATTTTTGTAAACTTCAAATCAGAGATAGAGAACTGACATTTTCAGCGATTCTTATTCCAGTAGAGGACTACAATCAATGAAAACTTCAGTTCATTTGGAGTTTGAGAAATAAAATCGTGTTAAGCAATTTGGGGTAGATTTATCAATTTTTCAATGTTCTGAGTACCTTTTTTTTATAGATTTCGGCTTTAAGACTCAGAATAATTTAGGGTATAGAGTTTGGGGGGTCCTAGACCAGATGACAAGGGGCAAACCACCTAGGAATTCTTTGCCAAAAATGTGAGGAATTTAGAGGAATTTGTGGGAAATTTAAAGGAATTTGTGGGGTACTTGAAGGAACTTATCGGAATTTATGAGAATTTGGGGAATTTATAGGGAATTTTTATAGGGAATTTGGGAGAATTTGTGAGTAATTTATCAGGAATTTAAAGGAAATTGTAGGGTCATGACGTCACTGAGGTTCACATTCTTATTATAAGAAATAGTAATAACTGGAAATTTAAAAAAAAAATAGTTTTGTGTTGGACGTTAAATATTCATTTTTATTAAAGAAATCCTCCCAAAATTACACTTCATGATTTACAGGTCCAAATTTGAAAAATTCAAAATACTTAATTATGAATACAGTTTTTGTAGGCTGATTTCCAAGATTTTTCATGGTGTTATTTTCCCCTGGAAAAATTTGAAATTTTGGGAAATAGAGCTTCTCACCTTCCTCTTTACATGCAAAAAATTTCAAAATTTTCCCTTTACTAGTTTTCCAGGAAAGCTTTGAAATGTGTGAGACTGTATTTTCAACTAATTCAGGTTGTGTACCTAGGTTGAATTCCAAGACTTTTTTGTTACTGTTTTCCACTGGAAAAATTCGAAATTTTGGGAAAATAATCTTCTCACCTTCCTCTTTACATGTAAAAAGTTTCAAAATTTTCCCTTTACTAGTTTAGTAGAATGATCTTCTTACCTCCTTCTTTACATGCAAAATATTTCAAAAGTTTCTCTTCAGTAGTTTTCCAGGAAAACTTTGAAATGTGTGAGACTATATTTTCAATTAATTCAGTTATTGTAGGTTGTTTTCCAATATTCCTTATGTTGTTATTTTCCACTGAAAAAAATTGAAGTTTTGGGAAAATGAGCTTCTCACCTTCCTCTTTACATGTAAAAAGTTTCAAAATTTTCCCTTCAGTAGTTTTCCAGGAAAACTTTGAAATGTGTGAGACTGTATTTTCAATTAATCCAGTTATCGTAGGTTGATTTCCAAGATTACTTATGTTGTTATTTTCCAATGGAAAAATTTGAAATTTTGAGAAAATGAGCTTCTCACCTTCCTCTTTACGAGCAAAAAGTTTCAAAATTTTCTCTAAACTAGTTTTCCAGGAAAACTTTGAAATGTGTGAGTTTGTATTTTCAACTTATTCAGTTTTTGTAGGTTGATTTCCAAGATTTTTCATGTTGCTGTTTTCCACTGGAAAAATTTGAAATTTTGGGAAAATGAGCTTCTTACCTTCCTCTTTACATGCAAAAAGTGTCAAAATTTTCCCTTCACTAGTTTTTCAGGTGAACTTTGAAATGTGTGAGACTGTATTTTCAATTAATTCAGTTATTGTAGGTTGATTTCCAAGATTCTTTATGTTGTTATTTTCCATTGGAAAAATTTGAAATTTTGAGAAAATGAGCTTCTCACCTTCCTCTTTACATGCAAAAAGTTTCAAAATTTTCTCTTAACTAGTTTTCCAGGAAAACTTCAAAATGTGTGAGAGTGTATTTTCAACTAATTTAGTTTTTGTAGGTTGATTTCCAAGATTTTTCATGTTGCTATTTTCCACTGGAAAAACTTCAAATTTCGGGAAAATGAGCTCTTCACCTTCCTCTTTACTGTATTTTCAATTAATTCAGTGATTTTAGGATTCCACATGAAATTGTGGACACGCAGGGAGTTTAAAGGAATTTGTGGGGTATTTGGAGAAGTTCGTGGTTGGTTATTTGAAGGAATTTGTGATGGGGTATCTGGAGGAATTTGCAGGAATTTTGAGGAATTATCCTTAAAAAAATCCCCTTTGAGGAATTGTTTGCACCAATTCTGGGATGGTGGTTTACCCCTTGCTAGATGATCATTTAGACATAAAATCTCTATATGAAAAATTTGTTTCATCATTTTAGTAGGTACTAAGTGTAGTGTCCACTATGCACTAAATTATATTGTTCACCTTTACCAGTTAATTGTTGTATGTCATTATGTCAGAGTATGTGAAAATAAAGTTCATATTAAATAGTCAGTAAACTTATCATATCTGCTATTCAAATACTGTACTTCCATAATCAAAGTAAATACATAATAAATTGGCGACGAGGACGAAGAAACCCTTTTACAATGAATGCTGAACAATTTAATACTTTGATGGCTGCACTTACAAAGACTCTACAAGTTAATCAAAATACTACTCCAATTACTCAAGAATCCATTTCAATAGATCCATTCTCAGAAGAAAATGAAAGTTGGGAGATGTTCATAAAAAGGTTAGACAATTTTTTTTCCATGAAGAACTTCACTGGTTCCGCAGACTATATTGATACTAAAAAGAAAGAATGGTTACTTCACACGATGGGTACCAAAACGCTACAACTTATTCACTCTTTAACATGTCCCGATGATCCTAAATCTAAAGATTATACGACTTTGGTTTCTCTTTTACAAAACCATCTTGATCCTTCTTCAAGTATAATCGCAGAGCAAAACCGTTTTACAAAACGTGTCCAACAAGAAGGGGAAACTATTGCAAATTACGTAACTGAATTAAAAAAGATGACGACAAATTGTAAGTTTGTCTGTGATGCTTGCAAAGCTTCGACGTCTGATGCCCATTTACGTCTTCAGTTCATTAGTGGTCTGCGAAATTCTAATTTAATTGAAAGACTAATTCAACTTAAAGAACCAGATAATAAATTTAAAAACTGCGTTGATACAGCACTAACTATGGAATTAGCACAAAAAGATTCCAGAGAAATACATTCTTTACAAACATGTGCGAGTACTTCTTTTCAAAATCAAATTAAAAAATTTTCATTTAAACCTGAACAACAACAAAAAAACATATCTCCTTCGAATTTGTTAAATTTTCAACGAAAGTGCTACAGATGCGGTGATCCACAACATTTGGCAAATACATGCAAGCACAAAAATTCAAAGTGTACAGGATGTCTAAAATATGGTCACGTGTTTAAGGCATGCAGGGGAACTCCTAGGAGAGAAAATGTTCATCAAGTGGAAGAAGAACCAGAGGAAATGGAAAACAACTTTCAGCATGAAGAATTATTTTTTATGAACGTACTAGATAATAATTGCTTACCTGAGGCTTATAAAAAACCAGGCAAAATTCTTTTAAATCTTCAATTAGATGGAGAATCCATTAAATTTGAATATGATACAGGCGCTGCAGTTTCATCGATTTCACAAGATTTGTTTAACGCAAAATTTTCAAAAAAAACATTGCAAAAAACAAATTTACCTTTAAGAACTTACACTGGAGAAATAATTCGACCTATCGGCTATTCAACTTTCCAGGTTGAATTAAATAATCAAATTGAATTACTAAATTTATATATTTTATCAGGGAAAGTTGAACCTATTTTCGGGAGAGAATGGATGCAGAAAATTAAAGTCGATTTACCTGAAATTTGTCAATTACAAAATGAAAATATCCCAGATTTCTTGAAATTAAAAATTATAGAAGAACTTAAAAATAATTTTCCAGAAGTTTTTAAACCAGGTCTTGGAAAAATTTCAAATTATAAAGCTAAATTATTTTTACCAAACAATACAAAACCAATTTATGTTCCTGCTCGAAAAGTTCCCTATGCATTGAAGGAAAAAGTGGAAAGAGAAATCGATAGACTAGAAGAAATAGGAGTGTTAACTAAAATGGAATACAGTGAATGGGGCACACCGGTTGTACCAATTATGAAAAGTGACGGTTCTGTAAGACTTTGCGCGGATTTCAAAATTACATTGAACAAAGTTTTAATAAATGATAAATTTCCGATTCCAAACATAGAAGATATTTTTGCGACTACAATGCACGGAGGGAAAATTTTTACTACTTTGGATATTCGCGAAGCTTATTTACATATGCCAATGGATGAAGAAAGTTCAAGAATGCAAGCAATTACTACGGAAAAGGGAGATTATAAGGTACATAGATTGATGTTTGGAACCAAAGTTGCTCCTGCTATTTGGCAACGTTACATTTCAAACCTATTGGATAAAATACCCGGAGTTTGTGTGTTTTTAGATGATATCAAAATACAAGGAGCTACATTACAAGAGAATGTGAATAGAGTAAGAACTGTTTTACAATGTCTACAAGAAGCTGGTCTTCATATTAAACAAGAAAAATGTAAATTCTTCGAAGAATCCATAACATATTTGGGTCATAAAATTTCAAGCAGGGGTTTAGAGAAAACTGAAGACAAAATAAAAGCTGTCAAGAATGCACCAGTACCGACAAATGTCACTGAGTTAAAAAGTTGGTTAGGATTGGTCACTTACTATGGAAGATTTCTGAAAGATCTTTCTTCAAAAATACATCCTTTGTACAAACTTTTACAAAAGAATGTTATTTTCCGATGGACATCTATCTGTGATCAGGCTTTTAATTTAATTAAAAAGGAAATAACATCTGATCAGATTCTTTGCGCATATAATCCGAAACTACCTTTAATTTTGGCAACCGATGCTAGTCCTAAAGGTTTGGGTGCAGTATTATCTCATATTTTTCCTGATGGTGAACGTCCTATTGTTTTTGCTTCAAGGAGTCTAACGAGAGCTGAAAAAAACTACAGTCAAATTGATAAGGAAGCAACTGCTATTTTTTGGGCATGTAATAAATTTTTTCAGTATTGTTATGGAAGAAAATTCACGCTGATTACTGATCATCAACCTCTAGTTTCTATATTTAATCCAAACAAAAATCTTCCCAGTATGGTAGCTACTCGAATGCTTCATTACGCTCAATTTTTGCAAGGCTTTAATTATGACATTATTTATCGTTCTAGCGAAAAACACTTAAATGCTGATGCACTCTCGAGATTGCCTCAAAAAATCACTCCAGTTTTCAATCAAACAATGGATGGCGTTACAATTCATCAGTTACAACAAATTCTAACGTTACCAGTTACGCATAGAGAAATTGCTAATGAAACACAAGAAGACCCAATATTAAGAAATGTTTACAAAAGTTTACAAACTGGAAAGAAAATTGTAGAAAATGAATTTAAAGGGAAAGATATAGAATTTTCTTTAAACGAAGGTACTATAGTAAAAGATTCACGTATTGTTGTGCCCAAAACGCTTCGTCAAAGAGTATTAAAAGAATTACATGAAGCACATACCGGTATAGTGAGAATGAAATCACTTGCACGTTCTTTCGTTTGGTGGCCAAGAATAGATCTTGATATTGAAGAATTGGCTAAGAAATGTCAAAGTTGTCAATCTATGTTACACAACAAAACTAATATTCCACCGCATTGTTGGGAAACTCCGAAAGGACCGTGGCAGCGCGTACATATTGATTTTGCGGGACCGTTTCAAGGAACATACTTTTTAGTAATTTGCGATGCATATTCTAAATGGCCTGAAATTTTTATTACCAAGTCCATGAATACTTTGAAGACGATTTCAATTTTACGAGGTGTTTTTGCACGTTTTGGCTTACCTGTAACTTTGGTTAGTGATAATGGAGGATCTTTTACATCACAGGAATTTAAGAATTTCCTAAAAACCAATGGAATTATACATAAATTTACTGCACCATATCATCCCGCATCAAATGGCCAAGTTGAAAGATATGTGGGAACCATGAAGAATACTCTAAAGAAGATGGTAGATGACCCAGGAGATCTTGATTTGAAACTTCAAAATTTTTTAATGCAATACAGAAAAATACCCCACACTTCAAATAATCAGTCACCTTCTCAATTAATGTATGGGAGAGACATACGAACTAAATTAGATTTAGTTAGATTTCAAAAACCCATTGAGGTGGCAAATCAAGCATCTTCTAAATTTATGGTGGGCGAAAGCGTTCGAGTGAGACATTTTGATAGTAGGAAAAATTGTCTATGGAAATTTGGTAGAATTTTGAAGAGAGAGAGCAATCTTATTTATTTGATTGAAATGGAAGACAGAATAATCAGAAGACATATAAACCATATTGCTTCAACTAAAGTTGAGTGTCCAGTATCACAGCCTAACGTTTGTTATGTTCCAGAGGCAAAGCAAACTCTGGACACCGAAAATACTACAAGAGATAATGTTGTAGGTGCTTCATCTACTCAACATTTTTCTTATATTGATCCTGAGCAAAGTAAAAGCACAATTATAATTTCCGATTCGACTCCAGAAGTTTCCACTTCGGCGGAGATGATTTTAGATGATCAAGAACCGAGAGACCAAGAGACTTTTCCGGTGGAAAGTACTGATCAAAACATTGAAACTTTTTACCAATCAAAAACCAAACCCAATCAGATACCAGAAAATGCTGAGACATTGCGAAGAAGTATTAGAACGAGAAAACAACCAGAAAAACTGAATCTTTAAATTTGCCAGGGAGGATTTGTAGTGTCCACTATGCACTAAATTATATTGTTCACCTTTACCAGTTAATTGTTGTATGTCATTATGTCAGAGTATGTGAAAATAAAGTTCATATTAAATAGTCAGTAAACTTATCATATCTGCTATTCAAATACTGTACTTCCATAATCAAAGTAAATACATAATACTAAGGTAGCTGTAGCTAGACCCATAACTTTTTTTCTATTAGAGATAGGAAGCTGAAATTTTTAGCGATTCTTATTCCAGTAGAGGGCTACAATTCCAGCTCATTTGAACTTATAGTTCCAAAAATAGAATCGTGTTAAGCAAGTTGAGGTGATTTTTTTAGTGTATGGAGTTTGGGGGATCTCGAATGATCATTTAGACACAAAATCTCGTGATTACGATTTGGATTTTTGTCATTATTCTAGACGTAAATAATTGGTGTAAATTTTACGTCGATTCCTCTTAACCACACCCAAACAGGAAACCCATACGTTAATACCTCTATAATTCAATTTTTCATAGAAATTGAGGCGTTAAGTCATAATAATAATAATAGCAAACAACAATTATTATTGTATAGGGAAATTCTTGGTTAATAATTCTGTACTCTCCGTGCTGGTGAAAAAGATACAAATAAATCGAAAAGTCCATTAAGGGCTTGCAAATTCCATGTTTAATTTATTCGCTGTAATTTAAATTGGCAACAAAATAATTGAGGAAAGATAATGTATTGTAAAAGTAAACAAATTAAACTATAAATTACCAAGTATCTAGTTAGTCAAAACTGATTTTAAAGAGATGATTAAAGCTATCTTGGCACAGCATCTTCTTAATCCATTTATAACGTGTATGGTCCAGTAAGCAGGTTGATTGCAGATTTAACTGATTGAGGTAAATATAGTTTAGAGAAGAAAATAATTATGGACAAATTCGTTTATATACTTGTGAAAAGATATTGTCGTAGATGGATTTGCTTAAACTTAAAAAATTATACAAAAGGACATTTATCGCTCAATAGCAACAAAATTAGGAATTTGAGGAATAAAATTAACAATGAAGAAATTGGCAAGTTAAGAGAAAATTACTTTGAAAAGAAGACACTTATAAGGTAAAACTCAATCAAGTTAACGAAGAACTTGAAGTGAACTAGCGCCCTACAACTAAATTATCTGCCAAGTAGCAAGTTGCTTCACACATGGCGAGTTTTATGGCGGCACTTGCTAAGAGTGAACGAAGCCTTAGGCAGTGATTATCTATTTCCAAAAATATTTCTCTTAAAAATTCCTATTTTGTGCTTTCTCTTCTTCTCAGAATAAGAATAACTATTACAGATGCAGTAGACATTAAAATTATATTGCATGACCATGAACGGCGTCGTCGGCACAGATAAAAAGAAATTCCCACCGCCGAATTCATTTCTTGTTTCGGGTGTAGAACGGTGGCAGTAGTGGAGTGGATTGGGCAACGCGACGCGACGCCGCGCATCTCGGTGCAGTTCGACGTCGTCACGACGTCGAGCGCGCGCCGAACTTGAACCCCGAGCACGCGGCCTTGGCAGGCGCGTTCACCTCACCATCATCGCCACCACCTCCGTTCTCCATTTTTCGTTTTTAAATCCGCTGCCGGGCTGCACACTCTCTCGGAGGTCAGTGATTTTCTTGTTTTTTTTTCGAAGCTGACCCGATGTTTGGCTACCGATGAAACACGTCACAAGCAATTTTTATTGCGATTATGGTAGATCAGTTTTCTGACAACTGCTACTCTAAGACTCGATCTACACTGATAACGGCTGTCGTCTTGAGTCCATTGGTAAAATCTCATCATGTCCACATTGTTATTGTAACTGATACATTATAGTTTTTACTCAAATTGAAAATGTTCCAATTACAATAACTCATCTGAAAAATAGTAAAATGCTGCTGATGAGTTCCACTCATCACGTTTTCGCAGCAATTAATTCATTATTAGGAAAGTTCCACTCCTTACTTCCAGTTCCAAATCTCTGCAATCCACTCTTTATTCTGGGTTACTTTTGAAACATCAAAGATGTAATCATTGGTTCAAAGATAATACGTTATACCGTCTGTGATGAAATAGTATTGCCGTATGAATGGTTCCTTGATTATCTACAAGATGATTAGCTTGCTGGTAGTTGATTTCTAAGTCTTATGAATCATCTGAGTTTCATGGAACAGCAGTTAAGAGGATGATACAGTTATGATAAGAGAGACAAAGAAAGCTGAAGGAAAAAAATCAGATTTATATAAGTTTTATTGCCAGAAATTCAGAAGTTTAACACAACTTAACCCATGTTTCAACATTCTGGGCACATGATTCCATTCATCTCTTATCTACTTTGATACCAATACCATCTGACAAAGATACAAATGTACCAGGGTAATTTATTTTATTAAACCCATAGACTGAATGAAAAGTGAATCGTAATCTGCACAAAGTATAGTGTGTCTTGAACTTACATTGCGGCAAACTTAAAACCAATAAATTTTATAAAATCCTGTTATTTGTGAGTAATTATGCTGACAACTGGTTTCCTGCCATTTTTATCGTAAATTAATTACTTATTAGTAAATAAATTTTCTCAACATTGTCCTGAAAATCGAACTACTGTCTGTTTTTTCAAACCAGTTTTTTTAAAGTCCCTATCCCTAGCTTGATAGCTACGCAAACAAAAGAATGGTTTTCGATAGTTTTTTGTCCCTGTCTTGGGTTTTTGGCAACCCCTCGCTATAATGATGACCGGTTTTCTTTTTCGATTGATAACAGTTGGTTTGGTATACTCTGTTTCCTTTTCGTTAGGAGCACAGGAGTTGGCACCTAGTGTGTAGGTGAAATAATTCATGCTGTTGTTACATTTACGTAATATATTTACAATGCTCCTCACCCTGTTTTCGATTCTAACGAAAAGGAAACATAGTATACCTAGTAACTAAATTCCATGAAAAAGTGTACATACCTACACAGAATTTTCAAGTCTGATGCATTTTAATAATGTATTAGGTACGCACCAATTATTATAATTGCAAAAATTGTGTTTTATGGAATGAATTATTTGGTATAGGTGGAATTCTTTTACCCACCAATTTCATGCCTTTCCAATCAACATACCTTAAAGATTAATGGACACCTAAAAAGAGGTTGTTCAAATAATTCACTGACTTTGGGTATGCAATCATGATTCTTTCGAAGTAATTTATTAATAACCATCATGAGTAAGTAACTGCCAAGAAATTCTTTTATGTAAGAATTTTAATTTTGAATAGTTTTTTCTTGGTGCAATAATTTCAAAAACGAATTTCCCTATACAATACAATAATAATTGCTTTGTGTGCTATTATATTATGACACAACGCCCTAATTTCTATGAAAAATCCAATTATAGATTTAAACGTATGGGTTTCCTGTTTAGGTGTGGTTTAAAGGAATCGACGTAAAGTTTACAACAATTATTAACTTGTGGAATAATGATTACATTTTATTCCAGCTTACCCAGAAATTACCCACCACACCTACCTTATGATTTAGATTTTGGAAAACTTTGAAAGGTCATAACTTTTTTTCTATTACAGATAGAAACCTGAAACTTTCACTGAATTTTATCAAAATCATTTATTCATGTCAGCACACATTAAAATGTTTACATACGTCAAAAATAGATTACACACCGAGTAAATTGTGATACAAACTAAACATAGATGAAACTAGACATTTTTCCTATAATAGTAAAAAAAAAACATTAAGTAAAAATACATTAAAATACGCAGTACATTTAAAATCTAAATTCAACAAACTCATGGAATGAATAAAAACTGTTCTTTAGAAGAATCTCTTTAACTTTTTTATGAAAGGCATTGTAGGGCAACTCTTTGATATTTTGTGGCAGAGCATTAAAAAATTTGATTGCCCAATAACCCGGGCCGTCTTGACACCTTCTGAGGCGCCAATATAAAGGAACAAGTTTATTTTTGTTCCTGGTGTTATATCCCTATCAAGGGACTACAATACTTGAAAATTGCAGCTCATTTGCACTTATAGTTTCTGAAATAAAATCGTGTTAAGCAACTTGGGGTGATTTATCAATTTTTCAATTTTTCTGAGTGCCTTTTTTCATGGGTTTTGGCTTCAAATCTGAGAATAATTTAGTGTATAGAGTTTGAGGGATGTTGATTGACCATTAGGATACAAAATCTCGACAAAAAAAAATTTGAAATTTCATCGTTTTAGTAAGAAGGTACCTACCTTATGATTTAGATTTTGGAAAATTTTGAAAGGTCATAACTTTTTTTCTATTATAGACAGAAACCTGAAACTTTCACTGAAATTTATCCCTATCAAGGGACTACAATACTTGAAAATTTCAGCTCATTTGCACTTATAGTTTCTGAAATAAAATCGTGTTAAGCAACTTGGGGTGATTTATCAATTTTTCAATTTTTCTGAGTGCCTTTTTTCATGGATTTCGGCTTCAAATCTGAGAATAATTTTATTACAGATAGAAAGCTGAAATTTTCACTGAAATTTATCTCAATAAAGGGACTACAATCTCTGAAAATTTCAGCTCATTTGGACTTATAGTTTCAGGAATAAAATAGCGTTAACAATTTGGGGTAACGTTGTAGATTTATCAATTTTATACCACAAATTTGTGCAGCATTTTTTCTTTCAAATATCCACTTCTATAATGATATAGTCGCACAATAGAGAAGAGGGTACACACGTGACCAACCGGGCAGAATAAAAATTAAGGGGGATTATATTATAGAAAAAGGGTGTTGAGGATGTTAACCATAAACTAGGGTCCAACAAACTGGCTAGCAATGCAGGTTTTTGGGACAGATTTTTGTCGTGTTTGTTTCGAAGAGGGTTGAGGAATAAAAAAATCAAAATTCTCATTTAAACAATCACTTTTACTCACATGATGTGAATTATATATAGGTATCAAGATGTACTTTATTTCATAAAATACCTATAATTTAAAAAAATAAAAATGTATAGGAAGTTTGCTCACCTTATCCTATACACAAGAAAACCAAACCAAACAAAACATGATCGATAACTACACTCCTCTCATAAAAAAAATATTCCTCGGAAAAGTTAATGAACCTTTTATCAATTATTGCTAATTACTTTGCTTTACATCGTGTACTTAAATCTAAATTGTATATAATCATTGCAGTAAAAGAATAATTTGCATTTTCGCTTTTACCGGTTCTATAAGTTATTGTAAAACAAACTTGAGATTAATGATACAATAATGTGCCACACCCTTAGTCAAAGAGATAATAAATGTAATGTCCACCTTGCACGTAAAATGCATCTGCGCACCATATTTTGACTATTGCACGGGGACAATATTTTATGTTTATTGCACAGCTGTAGATTTTTATGATGGGTTTTTATTGGATGCAAACGACAATCTTTCCTAGAAAGAACCTCTAATGGGTCTGTTGACACTCGGCTTGGGTGGGTCATAATACCTGAATGTTTAAATAAGATTTAAGTAAGTATAGGACAATGTGGAAGGTTCTACTGAGAAAATGTTAAGGTCTTGTTTTCACTTTACTATATATTAGAAAAAAAAGGAGGCCTACTAAAACAGGGGAGTACTCTAATGCATTTTATTTATAAAGGGGAAGAAGACAGAGGATTTAGGGTGGTAGTCCGACTCACAACAGGGCAAACCAGATTGCTGCTGACAGTGGCGCAACAGACTAAGCAATAAAATTAAGTTTTCATTGACAAGGCGCACGCGAAATAAAAATAAACGAAATATGGCTTGCAAAAACATATGGGATGTGGGATGTGGGTAATTATAGAAACTTAACACCGGGTTTCATCATCATAATTTTTATTTTAATAGAAAAGGTGTGCCGGCTGTTTAAACTAAGAAAGGTTGTATATCAGCTGTATATCAGATAGTAATGGTGGTCAATAAATGTGGTATTACTTGTTCAAATTTGCCCACCTTGATAAAGTTGGAACAATAGGGGCAAATTGAAATAGTTATTACAATATTACAATCAAATCTAACCCCATCTCCACCAAATTTCTTCATCATGTCAAATTTAATTATACTAACTGCATAATTGAAAGATTATGTGTGGATTAATATTCACTATTCAGTTTTTTCCACGTATATTAAGGCATTTTTGATTTCCAAAATTCTCAATATGGGTAACTTATTGCACTACCACTACCTTCTTATTTTAGATAGAAATTTCTATTATTTGATAAATATGTAGTTTCTGTACTTGCTCAGACTCTCTTGTAATTCCTTTATAATTCCACATTTCTGAAATTTTTTCAAACATTCCCATACTTCCTAATGGATATTGAACTGTAAGATTAAATTCATGAATTGCAAAGATATTTGAGGGATTTTATATCTACTCTTAACTAGGTTGACACAGTCCAAGTGATTCGTCTAAGTGTACTTGAATGAGAACTTGGACCGAGGGGTAAACCACCTTAGAATTATTATAGCGTATAAGCATGTAAGATTCCAGTGGGATTCTGTAGAATTCCAGTGAGATTCCTTGAGGAATAACATTGAGTTCCTGTAGAATTCCGTGGGATTCTAATAGGATTGCGTGGGATTTCAGTAGGATTCCGTGGGATTCCAGTAAGATTTCGTGGGATTCTAGGTGGTTTACCCCACGACTTGTACCAAGTACTTGGATGTAAAGTCAGGTTGACAAGGTCCAAGTGTACTTGGATGAAATAACTAACTAACATCCAAGAAAGTGGGCTGGTTGGCAACTTACTTGCTTCAAATTCTCATGTAAGTGCGCCCAGTTGGACCATATTAACCTAGCATTAGGACTTTTCCAACTGAACTTGAATAAACAGTTGATACGATTCAAGTTTTGGACATCTTATTACCTTATTTACTATGTTTCCTATTTATTTACCTGTTATATTGTAGGTATGCCATCATGTTGTCAGTTATTGTATTGTCTGTGGTATTGTATTGTATGTTGCTTCTCGTAAAGAGTAGAAGCTATGTTCGCACACTACTCAAAATTTATATACAAATTTTCTGGAAAAGAATTTGGACCGAGGGGTAAACCACCTTGGAATTATTATAGTGTTCAAGCATGTAGGATTCCAGTGGGATTCTGTAGAATTCCAGTGAGATTCCATGAGGAATACCATTGAGTTTCTGTAGAATTCCGTGGGATTCCAGTAGGATTGCGTGGGATTTCAGTAGGATTTTGTGGGATTCCAGAATAATTTCGTGGGATTCTGGTGTAGGTACACATTTTTCAAGGTGGTTTACCCCTTGACTTGTACCAAGTACTTGGATGTAAAGTCAGATTCACACGGTTCAAGTGTACTTGGATGAAATAACTAACATCCAAGAAAATGGGCTGATTGGAAACTTACTTGCTTCAAGTTCTCATCCAAGTGCACTTGGACCATGTTAAACTAGCATTAGGACTTATCCAACTGAACTTGAATAAACAGTTGATACGATCCAAGTTTTGGACATCTCATTACCTTATTCACTGTGTTTCCTATTTATTCACCTGTTATATTGTATGCCATCATGTTGTCAGTTATTGTATTGTATGTTACTTCTCTCAGAAAAGTACAAGTTATGTTATGTGGATTAAGCAACATTGCCTGGTGCTGTAAACATTGTTTATGATTTACTTATCCTTTAAATTCGGATTTTGAAGCTATATTTTTGTAGTTTATTTACCTCACAGAGTCTCTAGAACATTAGAATACCCCTAAGTTTGGCTGGTGAGTCCAGAAAACATCTTTTAAATTAAATTTTTACTGATCGGATTGAAATACCTTACACGCGAGCATATTTCAAGTGGACTTTGGATCTCAACAACACCGGCATATTCTCAAATTCCTCACGAAATCCTTCGCGATGCTGCCGGTAGTTGTTGAAAACAGTACCTAAGATTATTTGGCTAGCCATGGGCGGCAGCAAGGAGTGCAAAGCCTGCAGCGAAAGTATGGGAAAAAAACTTAAATTGAACTGTGGTAGATGCAACGGGGGAAGGTTTCTGGAGTTGACGCTAAGCTCAACGTCAAGTCAAAACGTCAGAATTTTATGAGAATCATCGATTTCGCCTACCAGATTTTCATTTGCTGTTTAGGCGAATGTGGGCGAATGGTTAACGACTTGGTACGTGAGTGACGTACCTAACTCAAAAATGTCATCCGAATTTAGTGGATAGGGCATTTGGTACATTTTCACTTTGACATGTTTATTTAAACATGGAACAGAAAGAGATAGAAAGCTACCAAACCTCCACTACCCAGTAACAAACCGCAGTCAACCGCGGTATAACATTTGACCGAGCATTTGACAGACCAAAGCGCCTACCAATGTTGTTGTGACCAATCCATCCGAAATTGATAGGTACCATCGTCACCAAAAATATCTGGGACACAAATAATGCATAATAATCTCCTGGACTAATTTTACTGTCATTCATTTCAATGCATTGACAAATATTTGACAATAAAATTTATATAATAGGACAAGAGCTAATGTGATGCTGTCCCAGTTATTTTTGGTGACGATGGTACCTGTTTGACAGACCAAACTGGGGTACTAAACTGAGGCGAAATCGCCTAAAATAATCTAAAAATTTGACATTTCACAAATTTCTGCTTGCCTTCGGCAAGCAAATTTATTTCAATGTAAATGGATCTGTGCTGCCGGCATATGTCAAGCACACCAATTTCATGACAAATTGGACTTCGAAGTGGATGTAAATGCAGCATAAAGCCTTAATTCTGAAGGTCTTTTACTACAGGTAACTTGCACCACTAGCTAGAATCTTCTTCTATTATTTGGTAAATAGTTTCTCTACTTGCCCAGACTTTTCCAAACATTCCCATACTTCCTTTTAAATATTATGAACTGAGGATTTGTAGATTAAATTCATGAATTGCAAAGATATTTGAGGGGCTTTACATATACTCTTAAGTCAGGTTCACACGGTTTAAGTGTACTTGGATGAAGTAACTAACTAAACATCCAAGTACTTGAGTAGGCTGGTTGCCAGATCTGTCACAAATAATACTAGTAAATAGTATTTCAAATACCAAGTATCAATTAAGGGAAGTTCATGTTGCAAGTACAAATACTAAATACTTTCAATTTGAAAAGTACTTCACATTTCAAATACTTTAATTTAGTACTTGATTTTCTCAAGTAAAATTATTCAAATACTCTTAAGTATTTCAAGTACTTAATTAAATAGGTAATTGAAATACCTACATAGGTAATATATCTGTATTTGAAATAATAAGAAGTACTTCAAGAAATTGCTAAAAAGAAATTTAAATTATTCGATGATTTTTTTAAAAAAGGTTGATTAAGAAATAAAGTGCAGTGGGATTGTTTTAAGATACCCATTTATTCAGGAAAATAATCTTTCACAAAGAATATTTTAAGTAGGTATTTTAAATGTCCAGTATTTGAATAATTTTTTTTTTTGTAAATCCAAGTACCAAAAACAAATACATTATTTAAAGTATTTGCAAAATCGAGTACAAAATATCCAAAAACAATAGTATATTATTCAACGGGCGAGTAATGATGGCTATTGCTCACGTAGTATGGAGTTTGCACTACGAGCCGAAGGCGAGTAGTGTAATTATACGAGTGAGTAATAGCCATTACCCACGAGTAGAATACTGTACTTTTTGTATTATTAAAAGATAATAGGCACAAGTTATGCGGCTTTTTATTTAATTTTCGTAACAAAATTAATTGACAATTCTGACAGCTGAAGGACACAGTGAGGTTAGGTTAGCACAAGTCTTGTCCAAATCAGCTGTCACTATGACCGATTGGAAGGTTGAAGTATGTTCTCAACTTGTCGAATTTTCTGATTGACTTTTAAATAGTGGAGTAATGAGTAATGAGACCAGAACATTTTCATTGGATACAATTGAGTAATGAAGAAAAATTCACTGTATGAGTAATTCACATTGATCAATAGAAAATTGATATATATTACGCATATTATTCAATACTCATAGAAAAAAGTATTTCAATTTCAAAACATTCGTTAGGAATGGTTTTTCCATAGTTATACGCTTGAATTTGTTCATTAAACGCGTATTTCAAGCCAACTTTTCATTTGGAAGTGAAGTTATTCCAGAAAATGCGAAAATAATTCTATCTTACAATAATTTCGGATATTTTACTCTCTCACCACACCACAGAACAAGTCTAAAAAGCACTTTTAAGAATAATTTGGGTTGTTTTGCCGTCTTTGATGCGGTTTTCAATCAAAAAAAGTACTGACAGCTCTGCTGGCTGCCAACTTACTTCGTCCAAGTTCTCATCCAAGTGCAGTTGGACCGTGCCAACCTGGCATTAGGACCTATGCAACGAAACTTGGAGAAACAGTGGATATATGATCTAAAAATTTTTTCAAGGATACTTGATCTAAGTACACTTGGATTGTGTTAACCTGGCCTTATGTCTTGCTTTGAAAATTAAATAATTTCATTTAAACTTCATTACAGTGTTGTATAATTTAACAGTTTGTAAATAGTAGTGAGTTGAGTGAGTACCTAGTGAATAGTATAGGAGTTGACTTGTGTAAAGTGAGCATACACACCAAAGTAGCAGGCGACGTGCGACTTGCTGCTTAGGAAGCAAGAAGCATGCTAATTCTTTTAGAACCTTTAAAAATATATGACAGGTTTCACACCAGAGTGGCTTCGCAAAAATGCAACCTGGTAACAT
Source organism: Ceutorhynchus assimilis (assembly GCA_917834065.1). Classification (NCBI taxonomy): domain Eukaryota; kingdom Metazoa; phylum Arthropoda; class Insecta; order Coleoptera; family Curculionidae; genus Ceutorhynchus; species Ceutorhynchus assimilis. Next base: position 57,415,485 of record OU892279.1, read on the forward strand.
GTGTCATACGTCATACATTCTGATAGTTCTCGTGCTTCATGCTTCCTAGCAGCAAGTCGCATACTAGTTTGGTGTGAATGCTCACTAATGTTTTTCCTGGAGCTAAAACCTAACTGCAATAAATATATCCTGTTCACAATCCAATGTCCACAGGTACAGGTAAATGTATCACCTTTCCCTATCAAATAGCATTGAAAGGTGATAAATTCACCTGTACCTGTGGACATCAGATTGTGAACGGATAATAGGAACAAGTCTTCAAATGTCTTGAAAAAATGTGTCAACAATTAATAGAACACAATAATAATTGAATAACCATTCAAACAAAAAGATTACATGTTGTCTATAAACAATGGAGTTACATTGACATTTCGATTGATACGCTGTATAAGTGCAACGAGAAACAATTGCTGCAATTATTATGTTTATAGTTTATTTGAGACTCAACAAGTACTTTTTTGATAAGAAAAAAAAAACGGAACAAGACAAAAATTATATCACAAAACGAGACGACACTGGGTCGAGGCAATAGGCCGCCATCCTATAGAGCGGTTCTTGGTTTTATTGTATGCTGTAAATACGCCCTGGAACTAGAATACAGTGTGGGTCTCTAACCTTACACAGGCCCCTTTGACTGCCAGTGTAATTTTGACGGCGGCGCGGCGCATCAAGTAGGCAGTTTCGTCCGACGTGTGCTCTTTTTTTTTTCATTTTCTTCTTGATTAGTTTTTAGTGCATTTATTGTTTTTGTGAGTGTTTTTCCAGGTGGATATTTTGCCTCAGATGTTCACCCTGGCGGAGTATGTGCTTACATTTGAAGAACAGGTGTGTTAATATTAGGCCAATGGAGAATGGTTCTTATATTTTTACCTGAGAAGGGAAAAGGATCAATTTTGTTGGCCTTGAATTTCAGCTATGTAATACCAATTCACAAAGAAACAGCTTCAACTTTATATTATTGACTGAGAAGCTCACATTTCTCCCAACGTTTTCCGACATTTTCTAAAGCTAGTTTCACACGTCGCCCGAAAGTTGGATTATTTAGGCAGTGAGAATGGTTATCAGGTCTTGACTGATAATAGGACTGATATATTTTATCTGACAGACTAATGGAAATAAACGAGTCTTGAAAAATTCAATAGAATTGGGAGTTGGTGCAGAGTATCATGGGTCTAGTTTCTTCTTGAAAAATCTTAAGAAAACCAATTAAAAACTTTAGAGCAAAATATATGTTGTTCAACAAGACATTGAGACAGAGACAAGATTTTATAGTTTTATAGCGGAACTATATTAGACTTTGATAATAGTTAATAGATTTTTATTTATCATTGTATCATTAGTTATTTTAGAATAACTGTACCTACTATGCATAGGTTTTTGAATTTCTCTTGAATATCTTCTCTCTATTTCTCAATTTTTGTCTATTCCCGGCTCTTGAATTTCCGTTTTCTTCTAAATTTCTCTAAATAGAGAAAATTCAAGAGCTTTGAATAAGAATCAAATAATGTCCTACTTTGTGGTTCAATTTTTTCTCAATTTCTACTTTCTATTTCTGAATTTTTCTAAGTCAATTTTTATCTACTCCCTTCTCTTGAATTTGTCCAGTTAAAGAAAATTCCAAGGTATAAACCACCCTCCGGAAATTGTGCAAACAATTCCTCAAACTACCTGCAAATTCCTTTAAATTCCTCCAAATGGCTCCCAAATTCCCTGCAAATGCCTGTTACAAATTCCATAAAAATCTCCAAAATTGTTCGTGATAAATGCATTTTCCTATTTTTATTACGCTCAGTGTTAAAACTAAAAAATTCTCCCAATTTCTCATACATTCCTCCAATTTCCTATAAATTTCTTCAAGTCCCCCACATATTCCTCCAAATTCCCCACATTTATGGCAAAGTATTCCTAGGTAGTTTGCTCCTTAAAGATGAACGATCAGAAGGAATTTTTTATTTTTTCCTAAATTTCAATCTTTTCCTTATCCACTTGCAAAATTTCAAGCCAACCCTTCACACACTTTCCTCAAAAAGTAAATAAAATGTTCTTCAATGTCGTTTTTTGAAGCTTGATTTTTTCCAAACTGATATTAAACCACATTTTATCTCATATCTTTGTTAATTTCAATCCGATCTTAACGTAATTAGGCTTGAAATTAAGCTAAATAAATCTTTCACAAACCTCTATTGAGTATTTTCAATGCAGCTTCAATAGTTTCAACTGCAAAATTTCAAGCCAAATAAAACGTTGTTTTTGAAGTTTGATTTTTATCAAAATAACATTGACATACATTTTGTCTCATAACTTTATGAATTTCAATCCGATAGTAACGTAATTAGGCTTGAAATAGAGCCAATTAAATTCTCTACAAATGCTCAGTGAACAATTTCAATGCAGCTTGAATAGTTTTTAGTTGTTTAAGCTTCAAAGTTTTTTAACTTTGATTTTTACCATGGTGAACAAGGTCTATGGAATAAACCCCCCTCCCAAATTTTGTGCAAACAATTCCTTAAACTTCTTGCAAATTTCTTCAAAATATCCAAAAATTCCTCCAAATTGCTCGCAAACTCCCTGCCAATGACTGCTACAAATTCCCTGAAAATTCCCAAAATTGTTCTTGTAAAAAAATGTATTTTTCTCGGTATTTTTCTATTTTTACGACACTCAGTGTTGAAACCAATAAATTCTTCACAAATTCCTCCAAATTTCCCATATATTCCTTTAAATTCCCCATAGCAGTTTTCACAAATAATTCCTAGGGGATTTCTCCCTTGGAAAATTCAAAAGCCTGAAATAGAAAATGATTCCCATGTTCTCCTAGAATTGCCACAGGACAGATTAATACCCAAATGTTCAAGATGAATTCTTTAGAAATAGATAAATTCCTAGGGGCTCTTGGATTAAATTCCTTGTATTTCCACAGAAAAATGAAAACTCTTACCCAAACAGACATACACTATTGTGTCACAAACTCGTGTAATTCAAAAAGGAAGTCGTCCCTATTTAGTATGCCGATGCAAAACAATAGATGGATGCACGACTGGGTTTTTAAATTCACTTTGATAGTAGCCAGAACCTGGTCCGCTATTTTCTCTTTAAATTTATACAATCTAACTGTTAATATCGTGTATAAGTATACCTGGGTGAGATAATAATTAATATTAAAACATTCACTGTGGGTAATAAAAGTCAACTTTACGCAGTCGTAATTTTTCTTGACGGACTGATGGAATTATTATGCTTATAGACCTAGAATGATATTATTATACAAGCATGAATTTATTCACAGTTGAAACCAAAACTTGAATTTTGCTTATTATATATTTTTGAAGTAGTTAGGTAATGGATTTGAGAGAAAATGCACTCAAACATACTTGATTCATAAAATCCGAGGGAAAATAATTTTCTATATGTAGCTTGGAATTCTTTCTGAGATTTAAACCAGAAAGAAAAAAATCGCATATTTTACACCCTACTGTTTTTATAAATAGGTATACTTAGCATTAATTAATAATCTGAGATAATAATGCGGAGTATGCCTACCGGGGCATAAAAATCATGCATATTATCGTCGTAAAAGGAATTCGTATAGCGAGTTCATTCAACTTTATGTTTCGGAAAATATTTTCTCTAAAACATAATTTACATACAAACAAGACTCAATGAAGAGACACATAAGCACTCTTTATTTCCTGTTATGTCAGCAGTTAATGGGGCGGCTTCATCCTTTATCGCACCTTGTATCAATAATATTGTTTTTCAGTGAGGCAATTCTACTCTCTTTGATGTTTATTGCCTCATCCGCAATGGCATTCAACTACTTTTTTTATAGCCGGAAACCGTAACTGGTCATTTTATAATACATACCTTCAACATGATTCATATAACACTTGAAACATTTATTCATTAATGCGGGCTCACTTTTAATTAAGCTCCATTTTGATGGTATTGGAAAAAGCTCCCCCCTTAATATTAATCAATAATGCAAGTGAAGCCTTCAACTGCAACTAATTAAAAATTACTACTGTGTTTATTCCCCTCTAATTTCAATGGCAAGAGTTCTTGACCAGTTTTTTTTGGGGGAGGAAAATGCACATTATCTCCCGTTCCCGTTTGCCTCTCTCAGGGTAGCGGCATAAAAAGGGGGATTTCAACCTTATGTGTGTGCCCTACATTTCTTTTTCAAAGGGCACGTGCAGTCTTCCTACCCACCCTCTCTTTGTTTTGTCTAATAGTTCGATTCTTTTTCCGAACCGGATGAGTTGCGCCATCTATGGTTCGTTCACCAATAAGTTTTGATGTTCTTTCGTAATACGATAATTTCAATAATATATTCAGATTTTAATCGTGCTTTAGAATATGACCAAAGTCTAAGATTATAACCTTCTATTAGGCCTACTATATTATATTTTTGACTTTTTGGAATTTAATTTCCACTTTCTCAATTTGAAATTTTGTATAATGAACTCCTATCCTTCCTCTTTTTACTCCAAAGTTTTTAGAATTTTCTCTCAATTTGGTTTTCCAAAAAATACCAAAATCTGACAGAGGGTACCTACCTATATCATTGTTTAAGTTCTTGGAAATTGATTTTTTCTAGAATTTCTTATGTCATTGTTTCTCACTGGATCAATTTGGAATTTTAGTATAATGAACTCCTAACCTTTCTCTATTTACCCTAGAAGTTTCAAGATTTTCCTTCAACTTATTTTTCTAAAAAATATCAAAATGTGTCCAAGAGTATTTTTTCATTATTTGACTTATTGTTAGTTGCGTTTTCCAGTTTTTCTAAAAAATATCAAAATGTGATGGAGTGTATTTTCATTATTTGACTTATTGGAAGTTGGTTTTTTTAGAATTTCTCATGTCGCTGTTTTTTATTGGATCAATTTGATATTTTAGTATGATGAACTCCTAGTCTCCTAACCTTCCTCTTTTTACTCCAAAAATTCTAAAATTTTCTCTCAACTTGTTTTTCCAAAAAATATCAAAATGTTACACAGTGTATTTCAGTTATTAGAAGTTGATTTTTCTAGAATTTCTTATGTTGTTGTTTTTCATTGGATCAATTTGAAATTTTAGTATAATGAACTCCTAATCTTCCTCTTTTTACTCCAAAAGTTTCAAAATTTTCCCTCGACTTGTTTTCCCAAAAAATATCAAAATATGACACAGGCCCGTAGCTAGGGGAGGGGCCAGAGTGTGCAATGCCTGTTCGGAAAGAAAATCATTTTTTTAATGTAAGAAAAAAAAATAAACAAAATCACAAAACAAATTATGTAATTTAATTTTCTGTTGCTTTTATAAACTCCATTTGAGTATACTTAAGAGGTTTACGCATATTTGCTGCGTTCGTTTTCCGTTTATAAAACCACAGTTTAGTTCATATTAGAGAGTTCTCGTGCCTCAGATGCTAGGCTAATGCGGTACCGCTAACAATACGGTATTTTATAGTTCTCGGACACGAATACGCAAAAATCCTCCAATCCCTTATTCTGTTCACATTTTGACAGCTAAATTGAGTGATCTTACCCAACTTTTTTTGCTTGTCTTCTAACTTATCATTTATCCTGAAGATTCTGAATGTGATTAATTTTACCTTGGTGTTTTTTTATGGAGGAATTATTAAAAGTTGCTGTCCTTAAAGACGGAAATGGAGCGTGAACTAATTTTGACATAGCATAGCGTTACGGTAAGGCATCCGCTAAGTCCCGTTAGATACCGGGCTCCGCTAACGCTAACACCGTAACTGTCATACTTGTCAAATAGCGTTACGGTATTTGAAATTTGGACAGCACGAGAACTCTCTATTATAACTTAAGGGGGCGTTAATTACATTTGAAATTTGTCAGTCTTGTGCTTTGATTTGAATCAAAGTATTGGGCAGCAAAATGAAAGCACCTCAACTTTGACAGTTTTAACAAATCTAGAATTTTTCAGCTTGAGAGCCTGGAATAAACCAAAGTCGAGACAAAATTGATAGTTTTCTTATTCCCGGCTCTTGAATTGAAAAACTTAAGAAAACAGGGAGGGGTTCAAGAGCCTGGAATAAACAAATAATTGAGATAAAAAAGATAAAGTTCTACATCGAAAAGAAAACACTTTAACTTTGACATTTTAAGTAGTTATGCCTATAGCGTTTTCGTTAAGTTGCGCACCCTCTCTCATGTGGGTATTTTATAGTGCAACAAAAATAGAGTCATTTAGAGTAAATTCACTCCACACTTTTCAAATAAGTCTTGGGCAGCGAAATGAAAACACCTCAACTTTGACAGTTTTAACAAATCTAGTAGGCCATTTGTAGCTGTTTCTTTGTATCATCAGTGATAGAGACAGCTTGAGAATTCTTGAATTTTTTAGCTTGAGATTCTGGAATAGACAAAAGTCGAGATACAATTATAAATTTTCTTATTCCTGTGAATTGAAAGACTTGAGAAAACAGGGAGGGGCTCAAGAGCCTGGAATACACAAATAATTGAGACAAAAATGATCAAGTTCTACATTGAAAATAAAACACCCTAACTTTGACATTTTAAGTAGTCATGTCAATTATAGCGTTTTAGTTAAGTTGCACCCTCTCTCATGTGATTATTTCATAGTGCAACAAAAATAGAGTCATTTAGAGTAAATTCACTCTACACTTTTCAAATAAGTCTCGGGCAGCAAAATGAAAGTACCTCAACTTTGACAGTTTTAATAAATCTAGTAGGCCATTTGTAGCTCTTTCTTTGTATCATCAGTGATAGAGACATCAGCTTATGAATTCTTGAATTTTTCAGCTTGAGAGCCTGGAATAGACAAAAGTCAAGACAAAATCAATACTTTTCTTATTCCCGATTTTTGAATTGGAAAACTAAAGGAAACAGGGAGGGGCTCAAGAGCCTGGAATAGACAAATAATTGAGACAAAAATGATTAAGTTCTACATCGAAAAGAAAACACCTTAACTTTGACATTTTAAGTAGTTATGTTAATTATAGCTTTTTCTTGGAGTTGCACCCTCTCTCATATGGATTTTTTATGGTGCAACAAAAATAGAGTCACTTAGAGTAAATTCACTCCACACTTTTCAAATAAGTCTCAAGCAACAAAATGAGAGCACCTCAACTTTGACAGTTTTAACAAATCTAGTAGGCCATTTGTAGCTCTTTCTTTGTATTATCAGTAATAGAGACATACTAGATTTGTTAAAACTGTCAAAGTTGAGGTGCTCTCATTTTGTTGCTTGAGACTTATTTGAAAAGTGTGGAGTGAATTTACTCTAAGTGACTCTATTTTTGTTGCACCATAAAAAATCCATATGAGAGAGTTTATGATTTCTTGAGTTTTTCAGCTTGAGAGCCTGGAATAGATAAAAGTCGAAGCAAAATTAATAGTTTTCTTATTCCCGGCTCTTGAATTGAGAAACTAAAAAAAACAGGGAGTTTTTCAAGAGCCTGGAATAGACAAATAATTGAGACAAAAATGATTAAGTTCTACATCGAAAAGAAAACACCTCAACTTTGACAATTTAAGTAGACATGTCAATTATAGCTTTTTCGTTAAGTTGCACCCTCCCTCATGTGGTTATTTTATAGTTTAACAAAAACAGAGTCATTTAAGAGTAAATTCACTACAAATTTTTCAAATAAGTTTCTGGCAGCAAAACACCCCAACTCTGACATTTTGAAAAATCTAGTAGGCCATTTGTAGCGCTTTCTTTGAACCATCAGGGACAGAGACAGCTTATGAATTCTTGAATTTTTCAGCTTGAGAGCCTGGAATCTTAGACCAAAAAGTTATCAGGAATTTTGAAAAATATTCATCTGACGAATTTTCTGATGAGGAACAGTTATAGGTATGTCCATGATTCTTCAAATGTAGAAAATGACCCTTCCTATCAAGCTTCCTATAATATATGAAAACAGAAAGAGAGGCAAGAAAACTACGCTGTTTCCTTAGATGATGGTTGTTACATTGGGAGAATTATCGTTGTCCAAGATCAGGATGTGAAAATTAAGTTTCTGAAAAGATCTATAGAAGAATTTGTTTGGCCTAAAACCTCAGATATATAGTCCTTAAACCTTTTTCAGCTGAGAAGACCAATGAACTCCTAACCTTCCTCTTTCTACTCCGAAAGTTTCAAAATTTCCTCTTAACTTGTTTTTCTAAAAAATATCCAATTTTCCTGAAGCAAGAAAGTTACAATTGTTTTATAAAAAATAGATCCACCAACCCAGTCATTAATTTTTCATTAATTATACAGAATTTCATACACACGAACTCCTGGGTAGAAAACTTTAACCCTTGCTTTAACCTGTAATCCGATTTACATAAGTGCTCGTTGAGATAGGCATCTGAAGCATTTACATAATTTAAAATTAATCGCGAATAAAAAACCTGAGGGGTAGAAAAAAGTGTTAAGTGAACATAAAAATTCAGTTTGAAAGGGCAGACTGATTTTAAACCCCACGTTCGTGCAAATGACCTATTAAACCTAAGTTTTTCCTAAGTAGGACTAGGTCATTGTTATCCAATGGCATTAGTATGTAAAATTTTAATGATGTGTTTCTTTTTTTTCCAGTGGAGTAGCAGTCCTAAGCTGTTCAGATTGCAGTGGTAGCAGTACTGCCTCGAGTGACATCACCGACCCCGGATCCCCGTTCAGCACTGCCTCAAACCATTCGGAGGACTCGGGGGCCGGACTGCCACCCAAAATGCCACCGGCCCAGTCTGCCCAGTACGCGCCCTGGCCTTGGACAGCGGACGAAGAAAGAGGGTCGCCCATCAAGAGACCGCTCAACGACAAAACTGCCTTTACGAAACGCCCGAAGACTAATAATAATTGTAATAACGAGGAATCACCGTCATGCCTAATACTAAGCTCGCCTGCGAAGGTTCAAAACGTTATAGATTCTAGTCCGACCAATAATAATTATAAACTTAAGCGAGTGGAAGCTGTTTCGCCCAAAATGCAACAAGGGAAAATTACTGAGTATTTCAAAACTCAAATGAAGTCGAATGGAATGAGGAAACATCAAATTAAAAATGCTGATGCTAAAATTTCTGTGATTAGTTCTGCAAATGTACCCACCACTAAAAACGGTTGGAGAGTCAATGCGGCAGCGAAAAAAATGGAGTTTGCTAAAGCCCGAAAAACTAGCACTATTCCTAGGAAAATCCTTCCAGCTCCCAGTAAAGTACAAGAACCCAGCAATATTCATCCTTTCGCACCCACCATGACCCTAACTGCAGTAAGTTTTCCCTCCAATTTGGCGTATCTCAAATCCCCTAAACCGCCCGATAATATTTTCATGCCTCAGTTTGCCACAATCAACAATGAAAAAGTCGGCACCTTGCCGATCATCAATCGTAATCCATCATGTCTTATTCAACCAGTACAAAATTTTGTCAAACTCAATGCAACGGTAGTGCCTATCGTAAACTTAAATGCCTTACCGCCAAGGTTGAATGCTGGAAATGTTACCTTAAGTGTGGATACAGCAGTACCGACAGTATTACCTGCGAGGCCTAAAGGAGCTTCGGAAAATTTATTAGGGAAATCGTATGGTAGCCCGAGCGAAAAATCGTTTGTCAGGAATGTTAGTACGGAGGCTACTCGAACTGAAGAACCTTACAGAACGGAAGAATGTCAGACGCATCAACCCCAGCCACAGGAACCACCCGATGATAAATGTTGGAATGCAGGTAAGGATTTCTAGCTTTAGGATTAATAGATATTCTGAGACAAAATTGTAACTATCATTCAAAGCTTAAAAAAATAATTCTACAATAAAATGTCCCATTGTTTAGTACCTAATGACTAGAACTCTGTAGCAATTCACTTATTATCATGTTGTTCACAATTGGGTGCCTTCCTTCTTAGTCCGAAAACTCACATGTTTCAGATGAGTATTGTACTTGAACATTTAGGTTTTTGTAAACTTCTGAGTGCCTTTTTTCATATATTGTTTTAGTAAGAATGATTCAGATTTTGGAAAGAATGATTCAGATTTTGGAAAACTTTGAAAGGGCATAACTTTTTTTCTATTATGAATAGAAAGCTGAAATTTTCACTGAAATTTATCTCAATAAAGGGACTATAATCCCGGAAAATTTCAGCTCATTTGCACTTATAGTTCCTGAGATAAAATCGTGTTGAGCAATTTGGGGTGGTTTATCAATTTTTCAATTTTTCTGAGTGTCTTTTTTCATAGATTTCGGCTTCAAATCTGAGAATAATTTAGTGTATGGAGTTTGGGGTATGTTGATTGACCATTACGATATAAAATCTCGACAAAAAAAAATTTGAAATTTCATCATTTTAGTAAGAAGGTACCTACCTACCTTATGATTTAGACTTTGGAAAACTTTGAAAGGTCATAACTTTTTTTCTATTATAGATAGAAAGCTGAAATTTTCACTGAAATTTATCTCAATAAAGGGACTATAATCCCTGAAAATTTCAGCTCATTTGCACTTATAGTTCCTGAGATAAAATCGTGTTAAGCAATTTGAGGTGATTTATCAATTTTCCATATTTTCTGAGTGCCTTTTTTCATAGATTTCGGCTTCAAATCTGAGAATAATTTAGTGTATGGAGTTTGGGGTATGTTGATTGACCATTACGATATAAAATCTCGACAAAAAAAAATTTGAAATTTCATCATTTTAGTAAGAAGGTACCTACCTTATGATTTAGATTTTGGAAAACTTTGAGAGGTCATAACTTTTTTTCTATTATAGATAGAAAGCTAAATCTTTCACTGAAAATTATCTTTTTCAAAGGACTACAATCCCTGAAAATTTCAGCTCATTTGCACCTATAGTTTCTGAGATAAAATCGTGTTAAGCAATTTGGGGTGGTTTATCAATTTTTCATATTTTCTGAGTGCCTTTTTTCATAGATTTCGGCTTCAAATCTGAGAATAATTTAGTGTATGGAGTTTGGGGTATGTTGTTTGACCATTACGATATAAAATCTCGACAAAAAAAAATTTGAAATTTCATTATTTTAGTAAGAAGGTACCTACCTTATGATTTAGATTTTGGAAAACTTCGAAAGGTCATAACTTTTTTTTTATTATAGATAGAAAGCTGAAACTTTCACTGAATTTTATCCCTTTCAAAGGACTACAATCCCTGAAAATTTCAGCTCATTTGCACTTATAGTTCCTAAGATAAAATCGTGTTAAGCAACTTGGGGTGATTTATCAATTTTTCAATTTTTCTGAGTGCCCTTTTTCATGGATTTTGGCTTCAAATCTGAGAATAATTTAGTGTATAGAGTTTGAGGGATGTTGATTGACCATTAGGATACAAAATCTCGACAAAAAAAAATTTGATATTTCATCGTTTTAGTAAGAAGGTATCTACCTTATGATTTAGATTTTGGAAAACTTTGAGAGGTCATAACTTTTTTTCTATTATAGATAGAAAGCTGAATCTTTCACTGAAAATTATCCTTTTCAAAGGACTACAATCCCTGAAAATTTCAGCTCATTTGCGCTTATAGTTTCTGAGATAAAATCGTGTTAAGCAATTTGAGGTGATTTATCAATTTTTCATATTTTCTGAGTGCCTTTTTTCATAGATTTCGGCTTCAAATCTGAGAATAATTTAGTGTATGGAGTTTGAGGGATGTTAATTGACTATTAGGATACAAAATCTCAACAAAAAAAAAATGAAATTTCATCGTTTTGGTAAGAAGATGGCTTAAAGCTTAAAACTTACACATTTCAGGTGAGTATTTTACTTGAACAACGTATTGATGAGTAAATTGCTACAGAAAATCAAAGTTCTTTTGCCTATTGTGTTACTGGGAAAACCCTTCTTTAAACGATTTCAAAATGTAATTATCATACAATTATTCTACCTAGAGCCCCTTCTCTTGTCTTTGGATAACTCAAATCCTCTTTACCTGCAGAATTTTATCAACTTCAGTATAAGATAGGTGCAAGTAAAGAGGTCTTGATTGTTATTATTTTTTTTTTCCAAAATGTATTCTCTAAGGAAACGTGAAAGTCAAATTGAAAAATTGAATAAACTAATGAGAAATTTTAATAGCGGTAAGAATCAATTGACGATTTAACGTTGAATAATAATTTATTTCTTTAGGGAATCAAACTCGAATAATGGACCAAAAATCTCCTTCGCCAACGGACTCGGACAGTGGAATATCCAGCCTCGGTAGTTTGGAAATTAGCGTGGACGAACAGGTCTCGGAAGAACCTAAGAAATCGCCGATATTGTCACAACCAAAGACAATTAGGTAAGAACTTATAGTTTCTAAGTATGCCCACGGGTTTTTCAATAAAGGTGGGCGAAATAGATATTAAATTACAACATACTATGAATATTCATTTTGGTAAATACAAGGGGATTACGATATTATCTTTTTAATTATGGGGACAAAGACGAATTCAAAATACGTAAATAAATGTTGTTCTGCGTCTTGGGAGACTTTATAGTGTATTTTTAACATTATTTACCAATCCTAATCTACAATGTGTTTTATAATTTAGGTTTCCTCCTGTTCAAAGACAAAAGCAAAAAGACGTAGGAAGAGAACTTGGCAAAAGTCCGCCACAGTCCAGTGACAGCCGTTGTCGATGGGACGAATGTGCGGCACAATTCGATACCAGTGGGGCCTTATTAGAACATCTTCAGGTAAAAAATATCCACTGAATTTTGCTACAATAATTAATATTTTTTTTCTTTTTAAAGGTGAAACATGTGATATCTCAATCTCAAGCCAACCAAGAACACTATGTCTGCCTGTGGAGAGGCTGCAAAGTGCACGGAAGGACGTCCTGTTCGATATCGTGGCTGGAAAGGCATGTGTTGGCACATGCCGGGACCAAACCTTTTAGGTGTATCGTGGACGGATGCGGCCAAAGGTTTAATTCGCAGGTAATAACTCATTTTATTAAATATCATGGATGATATGTGATTTCTATTATTTTTTTTAGTTGATGTTGGAAAGGCACGTCAATAACCACTTCAACAGTGACGGGACCCAAAACACCAACACTAAAAAATCGGTAGAAAACGGCCAGGTGAAGTTGTTCAAGAGGAACGGCCGGATTATTAGGTTTAGAAGGCAGCCTTGGTCAGGTAAAATTTCTTTTTATGTTTTATTTGGGTGTCCTTAACCTTTCTACACCGTAATAGACCCTTTGATGGTTGGAATTTACATTTTATAGTATGTATATAAAATATCTAGCTTTTCATAATAATTTCGGTTTTAAATGGGACACAGGGTAACTGGGTTACACACAACACAATTAGTTCAGTATAAACAGCATAATATTATAAAATAGATGATTTGAGAAAAAAATATATTCCTATCAAATACTGCTTTATATTATTTTTGAATCTGTTTAAGGGTAGCCTTCCTCAGCCTCACTGTTAGCAAAAGGTTATAGAACTTGGGCCGATATACACAGGTTTTTATCCTATGTATGCTATGGAAGTCAGTATAGATGTTATTTCAAATTTCTGGTGTGGTGAAAGTGTATATATGTTCATGCATAATCAGCAATATTCCTTTAAAACATTTCATAAACATTGAAAAAGTGAACTGTATGTATGTAGTTTAGTAGTTAAGTATTCCTTGCACCCATTTGTGTATATGTATTTAAATTCTTTGTAATGCAAACATGCGTTGAGAATATGTGGGATGCCCCCCCAAGCCAGAATTAATAATAATGTTGTCTTGAAATGTGTTATAAGTATAACACATCAACATGTAAAATGTAAAACCCCTTATACCTTACAAAGTTTAATAAAAATAAAGTTACTCCTTGAAATTCTGGCCTGGACGCACGCAAAACTAACCGTGCCACTCTGTCAGAAACGCTACAAACTAACCCAAATTACACAATTCATACGAAATTAATAAAAAATTATGACAGGTTTGATATCAAAGTGATTATAAAGACATTAAGACTAAAAGTGCCCAGAAAAAGACTCAGTAATATGGACAATATACTGATGGAAGTGTAACCAACAAGCACAAAATCTACTAAAATTAATGATATTTTTATTTATTTTTGCTGAACGATAAGGCGTCCCAAGGAAGTGATTTACTTAGAAAATAAGTCTATTTTGTAACTTCTTGAATATAAAAATCGTCAGTATTTTATTCCGCCCTATAACCCGTTTTTAGCGTTGGCTTTTCCCATTCAGTAATTGTAAAATATTATTATGTACTAGAAGTATTCAAGCTTTGTGAATATTTTAGCTAATGTCAACTTTACCATTTTCATCTCATCTCTTGAATACTTTTTTGGACGTAAGGGTGCATTGAAAATTTAGGGTATCAAACTATCATTTTTGAACTAATTGGATCTGTTTCAACAAACATCACAAACAAATTGGATTGATTATCAATGGGGATGGCAAAATTCAATGAAAATGCCGATGCAGTAAAAGTTTGATCGTTTTCTAAGTTGTAGAAGCAGTTGACTGATCCTTTTCATCAGATGATTTTAAGTAACTAATTTTCTAACAAAAGTTACTCTAAAATTAAAAATCCGCATTGCAAATAATGCAAATTAGAACCTGAAGAAGGATTATGCTGACATCTACAAGTTTTCTGTGTTCTGGTTTGTTCTAAAATCATTCTGTAAAGTCTTATTACTTGAAATTTCAAAATGAAGAATGTAAAGACTTCTTTGATATTCTAGGTTCTGTAAAAATCGGAAAATTCTAGACTGGATTTGAAGAAATAAGATTCCAAAAATCTTGAACTCTCTTATGACTTGTTAAGACTATACTGCTAACTTACGACCCAATGAAATCATATAGGCATGTAGATTTCAAAAATTGTAAGGCTCTTCAAATATCACAGAATACTGACTATTTATTGCTGAATTATGAAAGAACAAGCAAGTTGTTGCCATTCCTTGATTAAAATTTGTTTGAGATTTTTGTTTGAAAAAATATATGCCCCGATATTTTATGTAAAATCATACAATCCTTAATTTGTGTTACATTATTCATTTTTTATTTTTTATTTTCTCATGTTTATTAGGTAAATTAAAAAAAAAGAAAATGTGCTCAAAGACAGAAAAAAACTGTGCGCTGAACATTTTAGGGTTTATACAAAAAGTGCTATGGGTTTTTGTAAAACTGCTAAAAATACAAAATAATGTTATTACTGTGAAGTATATACAAATTTTCTGGAAAACTACATAATACATAATATTAAATGGGTTAGTTTGTGCTTTGCATTTTCAAAGATTAGTTAGAATATAAAAATTGTAAAATTTCTTAAAATTTGTATTTATTTTGTACAATAATTTTATTATCTTGGATTGTAACAATTTGACTCGGTACAAAATTTCATTGTATTATTTATTTTAATCATACTCATATAATGTAAACCTCAAAATAAGCTTTCAAAAAAATGAAACGAATTGGAAAAGCCCTCCTTTTATCGACCACAAACAAAATTTTCATAGATTTGTTTTCCTTTTTTAGCTCGTATGTTCGATTTTATCGATTCCGGCATAATGGAGGGTATCCAGCACAAGCTTTTGTGCATGACGCAGGCGCGCACTCTGGGTCAGATCGACAGTTCGGGAGAGGTTATCAACTTGCAAAGTCACATTCTAGCCAGGAGGACTGATTCGAAAGGCAACAAGGAATTGCTGGTACAATGGCATCCAAAAGATGTGTAAGTATTCATGAATTTAATTAAGGCCTCAGATCAGAACAATTCAATTAGGTACTCATGAAATTTCACGGGGTAAATCACCGCCTCTAATTTGTGCAATCAATTCCTACCTGCAAATTCCTCCAACATGCCTGTAACAAATTTTATAAAAATCCTCAAAATTGTTCGTGATAAGAAATAAATGTTTGTATTATTATTATGCTCAATGTTGAAGTCGATAAATTCCCCCAATATCTCCTACATTCCTCTAAATTTCCCTACAAATTCCTCTAAATTCCCAAGATTTTTGGTAAAGTACCTATTTCTGAGTAGTTTGTTCCTTAAAGGTGAACAATCAGAAGGAACTAGTATAGTATAACATACCCGGGGTCTTTGGGTAAGGTTGAACGATGAGAATTTTTATTATCTTTAAACAACAAATCTTCTGAAAAACGAAATGAAGAGAAAAATAGGACCTATGTTGTGGAAACTTACTCAATTTTACTTACTGGACATGCGCCCGACATAGCAAATATTTGGGAAATTCAAGGGAAGTTGTGATATGTAAAAGAAACGAAAAATTTGTGAAATGTCTATTTTATTAATAAAGTAAATCATACCGTTCTCGACCTAGAATTCTTGAGGGGAAAGAGAACGGCAGAGAAACCCTCGATCTAGCATTCCTCAAAAATCGAAACATACTGTGTCAATTTAATAATAATTGTGAGTAATTATTTCAATAATTTAGGTCAATAAAAGTTTAAATTAGGTATCTTCCTTATTCTTGTGCTAAATTTTAATTACACACACTAGATTCAATCAACACTACCTATATTCAATATTGAAGAGTTTTTTTTGTTAATTAGCCAGTTTTTCAGCGAATACTGAGGTCCCATACGGGAAGCTACTCAGCCATAGTTGTTTTTGAGCCAATATCTCTATAACAATTTCGATAAGGTTGGTTAAGTATTTCAAACTAAAATCACCATAATCAACTTACCTGTTTCTTAGCACTTTTCACAACGATCTGCATTGGTACACATGTCATTGCAGAACAGTGTTGCCAGATTTTGATTTTGAAATTATGGTAAATACATGAAGGTCATAATTGTTATTTAAAAAAAAAAACAATATGGTACAGGTCAAGTTCATAGGTTTTCTGGTAATGGGTAACTTAATGACGCATCTGGAGTACCTTACGGAGATTTGCATTATGTTGAGGCATACAGATGACGTCATGAAAGTTATCAGACAACCTCCTTCTTCTAAAAAACCTTGAGTACAGGTTATGTTTGGTTAAGTGTGTAGTGATATTGGGCGAGTTCGGTTAATCCTCCGCGAGCGAAAAGGTGACTGAGACCACGTCATCAGTTTTTTACTTCGAATGGAAGATCACGTGAGCTGTCAACAGTGTCAACTTTTACCTCGCGGAGGATTAACCGAACTCGCCTATTAATGAAATGAGAAACAGACAAACTGTGACAGTGACAGTACTGACAGTTCTTTTATTGTGACGTGCTATCCGCTGACGTGAGTGAAAGTGAGATAGAAAAGAACATCAATGCCACTGCGGCTCGGCAACCGATCACGCAACTGGATTTATGACGTCACGCATAACTCTTAAACCTCTAAACAGCAAAAACATAAGGAGATAAAACAAGGAGTATTATAAAGTTAAGAAAAATACAAAGAGGTCAAAATTATTATAAATTATGGTAAATTATGTTTCGCGATTTTACTATGTATTTTTCTGCATAATTATGGTACGCCTGGCAACACTGTTGCAGAATGACTGGATGAAAATATTTTTAAAATTAATATTTTCTGCATTACCGGTTGAGGATTGTTAGGAGAGGTAGGGGAAACCTACTGCTTTTTTATTATGATACGACAATAGGTGTAGCAAGAATCAGATTCTTATTTTTTGGATCGTAAGTTTAAAAATGTCGATAGTTGGGACAGTGTCGATAATTGGGACTTTCACCTTACGTTATGACAATATCCTTGCGTCCTGACGTCATTTTTATTATTGACTTAAGTTTTTTTTTCATTATTTTCATTATTAACCTAGGGAGAGAAATTCAATTTTTTCCCAGAAAAATAGATTAAATAATGACTATTTCTCAGGTTACTGGTAAAAAAATGAAATAATTAACTGAATCCTGCAATCCTGGCCAAGGGGTTAGATACTTTACATTTCTGGGGGGGGGGAGTAAAGTTAGGGGGAGGTCCGTAGTCCGGAGGGAAATTTCAAGCTCATTTCTTTTCCAGAACTTGACTTTAGTACTATTATTATTTAAGTAAAGTTCGTTTCACCAGGGTTCATACTTGACCTTGAAACTTGAAAAAAAAAGGGTTGTCGTAAATTAATTCATATATGACACATTCAATTTTTTGACAAATTAAAATGAATGACTTCTGGTTTAAGAACCAACAAACGTTTTTGACGTCATTGATTTTTTTCAGTCAATTTTGATTTGTCAAACAAGGAAGGCAAATGCTGGTGGCAAGTACATACCCTGGTGAAACAAACTTTACATACTTTTTTAAATTTAATTTTATGCTATTTTTTGACAATTGACAGATGACACATCACTAAAAATCTATCAACCTTAATGGCTGAGTTCGTTCGGCTTTGCACTCCACGGTATGAGCATGGATATCGTGACGTCATAGGCAGAGTGAGCTCTGAACAGGTACAATCGTGAGCACAGAAACTGGGACACCCCAAGAATCGGAAACCCGACTGACAGGTTTTATCATTTTTCGCTATTTTGGGTAAATCAGTCTTTTCTGTTCAATGGATTTTGGTCGAATATGACAATCCCTGTCATTGCCGACGGTGTAGCTGGTGAGCCCGTTTTACAATAGGAAAAATCGGGTCTTCCATTTTTTATGCTCACGACTGTACATAAATAAGCAGATCGCAAAAGAAACAACAGAATGGTGTTAATGGCCAAAATCATGTTCTTATGGGAATGTACTAAACTTAAACTGATCCAGGGCCGGTTTCTCAATAGCAGGTCACCTCCGGGTCAAGGATAACTCCAGGGTAAACATAGTAACTGGACACGCTTACCCTGGAGTTAAAACCATCCCGGAGGTGACTCGCTATTGAGAAACCGGCCCTCAGTGTTAGTGTAAAACTGGGCCAGCACGGTTGATTTCTAGTTAATACAGTTGAAAATAAATTTATACTCATTCTAGCGGCTAGCTGTGCAAGTTGCAAAGAACAAAGTACAGGAACAAGGAATTTTTATCTGATAATAATATTTTGCACTAATTAATATGGCGCTTTATTTAAAAGAGGGATAAATCCTCTACAAAACTGTCGCCATCCATCCGCAAAGTTGCGAACTACTGTAAGGCGCCAGATTTTATGCCTAGCGTTGCATATTTTCGTTACATAATAACTCGCATGGAACGGACTTGCCCAACTACCAAAGTAGTGGGTACCAAGTTGAGCAAAGTCAAAAAATCACTTTTCAAAGAAAATATTTGTTTCTGTTTCAGTACACCAGATGAATGGGTCTCAGAAAAAGAGTACAAACCGACCAAGACGGTGTCGATTCCCGCATTGTCGCCCCAATCTCGCGAAGCCCTCAGTCCCACCCTGTTTCCCGATAGCCAAAGACGGGCGGGCCAAAAGCACCGCAGGAAGCCTCTGAAATCGTCGTGATAGTAACTTTTAGTAGTTTAAGCATTTTTTCGGTGTAAATAGATGGAGTTTTAGAACGTTTTTCTAGAATTCCATGTAAGATAGTCGTAGTAAGCGCGTTAATTTATAGCTGCCGTGGTCGGTTTTGACCACAGTGATCTACTTTAAATGGTCATATTAGGTGCAATAGTAGCAGCAGTTTTATTATTATTATTATTATTATTATTATTAGGAATTTATTTTTAGCCTGTGTAAAAGTTCAAAAAAAAAAATCATTTCCAGTAAATAATTAATTATTGAAAGACTGTTAAGTTAGATTTATTGTTTAAATTTTTTTAAGACTGCAAAGCATTTCTAGGATTGCCTTTTTAAAAGTGCTGCTACTACTGGAAATACAAAAAAATAATTTAGGATTTGTCATACAGAAACTACTTAGAATAATAATGTAGGAACTAATTAATACAGATACATTTTTCATAAATTAAAATAAGTGTTTTTTAGGAATAATTTTTAATCTTCTTACGATATTTATATCATCAATTTTCTCTTAGTTTTTGTATGATGAAAGGATTATTCGGGTAGACTCAAAAAGCAAGTGTAGAAATTGGGTGGAGAAATTGTTATTATCCATATAGAGATATAGAGAAATTACATTTGATATTTACAAAATCATACTTTTTTCTAAACATTTTCAAATTTTTGGTATTTTGTATCTTGTATTTGTCATCGTGTCTACAGTCTTGGAAATACATTTTAACTTGAATTGAAAATTTCATAATATGGTAACTTTTTCAATATCAGTTCACATTCCCAAAAATGTAATTTCTCCATTTCTACATCGATAATAACCAAAATGTGAATATATTGAATGTCGGTGAATTAATTTTCACTAAGGCTGTACGTATAGTGTTAAGGTTAGACGATAGAGAAAATTGCAAGGCCGAATAAGGTTTTGAGAATGATTTGAATTGATCATTTGAGCAACCAGTTTAGCCGCCACTGCCATTATTAAAAACGTTCATTTCCGAATTTTTATGGAAAATCGTTTTATTAAGTAGGTAAATATTAATTCGTGTAAGTAGGTTCATTTTCTTTTTAATTTTAATTGTGGTTGCAATAAGCCCCCTCATTCCTTGACTCGGTTAAAATCAACTATGGTTTTAATTATTATAGATATCGTGTAATTTATTTCAAATCGGCATATAAGATCTCTTTTTATTATAATTCCAATCCTATGTGCTGGAAAATTAGCACACTTATTATTTATTTTAATTGATTTCCGGTTTTTGTTTAATTTTGTCTAACACTGCCATTTTAGTAACTGCCAATTTATAGAAAATTAACGAACAAATTATGTGTATTTTGCCATGACAATGTTATATTATTTAAATTATTTCGTTTGTTTTGTTTAAATGATCTCAAAAAAAAAAGGATGCTCTAGATAGTAAATTGCAACTAGTACTTAAATCAAACTTTTGGTGCATTTAATTCATAAATCATAGATCATTTTTATTTATTCATTTATATACTAGGGTATGGGTTTTCATCAAAAGTTACATTAACTTTTGATGTACCTAAAAACTGCTCGTTTTGTCATTATTTTTTGTTAGTCGACTGAACATGGACTGATTTTTAGCAAAAATATAATTTTAATTTTTTTTAGACACAAAAGTACATCATACACAGTGTGTTACAAATTTGTGAGTAAGCATGAAGATCTCGGTAATCATACAGGATGTATGTATGTATGTGTCGGAGGTGTCAGTTACATTACGACCAAGGTTGATCTATTGTACCCCTCCTTCTGCTGCTAAGTTCGGGTTTCCTGCTTAAAATAGACCCTCTAGTCCTAGGTCCTTTAGGAATTTTAGAATGTCTAGCGGTTCCAGGGCTGGAATTTCTTCCAGCTGTATAAGGGGAGTTCCCAAGTTCTTCATTCTTGAGCGGCTTACGACATCGCAGTTCAGTAGAAGATGGCGAGGCGTTTCTTCATCATCTTCACAGAATCTGCAAGTGTTACCTTCTTCCAACCCAACTAAGTGTTAAGCCCTTCGTTTAGGGTGTTTACCAGGCTTAGGATTTTAAGGGGGTTTTGCCCTTTGCTTCTTGGGAAGAACACTGTGATGGTGTGCGCCTTTGGGATGTCGTCTCCCAGGCACACCATTAGCTCTCCTCCCTGCCAGGTTTCCAACCTGCGGACGTATTCTATCAGCCACTCAACTGTTTCTTTGGTCAGGCAATCAATCACCAGCATGTTTGATCGCCTCATTCATCATTTCCTCCACAATGACGTCCTCTAGGGCAGAAAGTTCTTCTGCACTGAGGGTTTCCTTAGGGAATGCCGCGGAAAGTGCTGCCACCTTTATGGTTTTTGCTGACACGGCGTGGCTGGTGCTTGGCCCAGCGGCTTTGTCAGCATGAGGAGGTTTCGTCCTCTTCCTTTTCACGTCCGCTTTGTGTGGAAGGGTTATGTTTTTGGGCCCTCTTTTCTGTGCCTTGTCTGGTGTCTGCACTTTCTTGGTCAGTGCATTTTCTCTGGCTTCTTCCTTCTGGCCTATATTTAACCAACCTTGTATCTCTTATCGTTACCGAGATCTCCTTGTAACACCCTGTATATGAGTTTTTTCAATAAATCAAATTTTTACCTTTTGTACATAAATGTAATATCGGTACTTAATTAGCAAAAACAAAATTAGTAGCTGGGTACTTTCGATCTCGATTATCTAAGAAAAAGTACCAGCCATATAACTATTAACAAAAATTATTTTTTAAATTTGTAAATACTTAGAGCAGTATAATAAAAAAAAAAAACAATTTTTGGATCCAATGAATTATTATTATATCAAAATGGCATAATATTTTCTAAAAATAAATATTCTTTTATAATAATGCATTTAGTAGAAAAAGAAAAACTCAAAAATACAAATATTAAGACTGTTTTCCAAAAATTCTTTTTGTTCAAAGTAATTATTGGAGATTGTTCAATAAGGGATTGTATTTTCTAAAACTCACTTGCGAGTGTGTTTTATAAAATTGTTTGACATAATTATTATAAGTGTTAGTGGATGAATAGAGTATTTAAAAGAAACCTGATTGTAAATGCTTGAATTTAAAATAAATAATTGGTGTATACAAGAATATTGTTAGCTTTATGTTTAGAGCACAAATAATTCTAAACAGGTTTGAGAAGAAATTGCAATGGAGCGTAGATAAAAGATTGTAGTGATATTGAAGAAATATATGGATTTCGTAACAATTTCCAATTTGTGTACATATTTTTCTTTTAATTTAATTACTAAATTTAATTTAATATTTTGGTTAGAATATAAACAAATTCTACCTCACTGATTATTATTACGATTTATAGTATAACTTCAATTTTAAGTTAGTTTAATTTAACAATAAAATATCCGTTGTTCGAATCTAAGACTGGTCTTGCAGTGAGGATTTTTTTTTTTGTTTTTACAATTAATTTTCACACCTAACTGCATTTTTAATTAATTATTTAATTAATTATTATTGTGATTCGGCAAAACGATATTTTTATTTGTATTTTAAAGCTATTAAGTAAATAAATTTGTGTAAATAATAATTTTAGACTGTGTTTTTTTTTAAATAAGATTTTGCAGTAGAAATAGGATTAGAGCTTGTGCCAATCATCTTGTATTTCTATTTATAGGTTGACTACTGGGGATTGTCAATGTGGAAATACACAGTTGCAATGGAACAGATATCGATATTTTGGAAAATTCTTATAGCGCCAAAATCATTTCGTTTGACCATGATTGAATTGCCATATCTATATATACAGGGTGGCCAATTGAAAACGAAACAGAGGTGATTTTGGGCTCCCCAAAACATTTAAGAAAAAACCCTCGTACCCGTCGATATTTGATTTAAGGGGAAACAATTTTTTTTGCATTTTCAACCCTTGGGGGGTAAAGCCCTAGCGGGGGTGACAAGGGCCCCAAAAATTTTAAATGGAACGAGGGGCCGAGTGCTACCTTATTTTGAAGCTATTTTTATGTAGATTATAACCCCCGAGTTTTACATCGCTACTATTTACCTAGCCATTACAGGGTCTAATTAAAGCTACAAAAACAAGTTGGGGTATTTTGTATTACAAAAAATGCTTTGAAACCAAAATCAATCAAATAAATGCTGAAAATGACCCCAGAAGAAAAAATCTAACGGGCTTAAATCTGGAGAACGTGACGGCCAACCTCCTCACCTTCGAAACCATTGTCCTGGAAACGTTTGGTCCCAATATTGATGAACCACTGCAGCATAGTGGGGTGGCGCACCATTTTGTTGAAATATTAGACGGTTTTCCATGTATCCGTTATCATTCTCTAGTATCTTCACCAATTCTGGATAAATCGCATCTTCTAACCACGCTAGGTACATTCCTCCTGTTGATTTATAGGTAAAAAAGGGGCCTATTATACGGTTATCAAAAATGCTCCAATAATCTACATCTCCATAATGCCCTAAGACGTTATTTCGCATGTATTATACCTGGAAATAGGGTTATTATTTTCAAATAATAAACTGGCATGACATCAAATGAAGATGGAGCATTTAAAATCTTCCAGCAGGTACCAGTTAGTAAATTTGAAGACTAATGTCAGTTTCCATGTCGATATTAAGTATTTATTATTAACTTTAGTGAGCTTTTTAATGGTTCACTCGCTCATTGAAATTTTCTTCCAGAGTCAGTGTGCTAATCAAACAGCAGAGTTATTCAATCAGCGTCACCAAGACAAGCATGTCTATCGGAAGTATGTTCTGGAGCTAGTTCAAAAATTTCGAGCAACAGGAAACGTATGTAACAAAAAACGGGTTATTGAAAACGCAGTTATAAATGAAACCACTGAGGTAGCGGTTTTGGGACAGATTGTTTTGGATCCTACTTCAAGTACGAGAAAAATGTCTACAGTTTCTAGTATTAGGCGAAGCAGCCGCCACAACTGCCGCTATTGGGCTAATTCAAATCCCAGAATACATATTTTGTGTGGTGCATACACAACATCCCAAAAAATTGAGTGTTTGGGCTAGCATTTTTGGTAACCGTATAATAGACCCCATTCTTTACCTATAAATTCAACAGGAGAACTATAACTCCTGTAGAAAAAGTGACGCTTCTTGAATAACTCTGCTGTTTGATTAGCATACTGACTCGGGAAGTAAATTTCAATGATTTTTACCCTTTCAGCAAGCGGGTAAATCATTAAAAAGCTCTTAAAGTTAATAATAAATACTTAATATGGAAACTGACATTAGTCTTCAAACTTACTAACTGGTACCTGCTGGTAGATTTTAAATGCTTCTCCTTCATTTGATGTTATGCCAGTTTATTATTTGAAAATAATAACCCTATTTCTAGGTATAATACGTGCGAAATAACGTCCTAGGGCGTTATACAGATGTAAATTATTTGAGTGTTAGAGCTAGCATTTTTGATAACCGTATAATAGGCCCCTTTTTTACCTATAAATTCAACAGGAGAAATGTACCTACCTAGAGTGGTTAGAAGATGCGATTTATCCAGAATTGGTGGAGATACTAGAGAGTGATAACGGATACATGGAAAACTGTCTAATATTTCAACAAGATAGTGGAAAAAACGTTTCCAGGACAATGGTTTCGAATGAGAGGAGCTATTAAGTGGCCGCCACGTTCTCCAGATTTAAGCCCGTTAGATTTTTTCTTCTGGGGTCATTTTCAGCATTTCCTTGATTGATTTTGGTTTTAAAGCATTTTTTTTACTACAGAATATCCCAACATGTTTTTATAGCTTTAATAGGTTCGTACAGCATATTTTTTTTATTACAAATTC
This sequence comes from Ceutorhynchus assimilis, assembly GCA_917834065.1. Lineage (NCBI taxonomy): Eukaryota > Metazoa > Arthropoda > Insecta > Coleoptera > Curculionidae > Ceutorhynchus > Ceutorhynchus assimilis. The sequence goes on from OU892279.1 coordinate 57,440,618, forward strand.
TAAAAGAGCGTATTGAGTTTAGCAGTTTTGCAAAATTTCATAATTTTCTGAGCCCTTGTTCATATTTAAATAAATTATCAAAACGATCCAAATTTGAAAGTGTTGAAACACACGGTGACGTCACTGCATCTCTCACGTTGGTCGTGTGACGGCCTTTAGCCCGTGTTGACTCGAAAGATGACGTCATAGCATCTCTCAGCGATGAATTTCTGAGGCATAATGTTTTAATATTCAAAGCCGCATAACTTTTTTAATATTTATCCAATTGAGCTGAATTTTTTTTTGTGTACTATATGTGAGTAATACTCCATAAAAATATCAAAAAACGTGGTTAATGAAACTTCACTGAACGAGCCTATTAGCCCCTGTAATGGCTAGGTAAATAGTAGCGATGTAAAACCGATACCAAGTTTATTTTGTATTTTGTATACCGCGCCATCTCTGATACCTGGAACGAAGCTCGGCATTGCAGATACAGTAGAACAATGCTGCACAGAACTATTCCACTATTCCTATCAGATAGAGTGGTGCAGAAAGAGTAGGTCAGATAGAGTAGTGCAGATGGAGTAGAACAGATGGAGTATTGCAGTGCATGCAGTGCAGATAAAATGAAACAGGGCTGCGCTGGAGATTTTTTTTGTTTTCTTTACATTCTTTGAACATTCCTGTGCCTGAGTTTATTTATTTGGTGGTACACTTTACAAGAAAAATGCCCACAAGCTGCCTAAGAAAGGATGATGTAAAATTTTAATTTTAGGTGCCTTCTGATCCAAAGAGTAAACATTAATTTTCTTCGACCAAAGCCAAATTCACCATCGAAAAAAACTGAATTTAATTCAGCTAATAGATACGTTAACACAACATTTAATAGGTATATTTAATAATTCAGAGGCGGTATGAAGTTCGCCGGGTCAGCTAGTTATTACATAAAGGTGAAAATTGCTTGTTCCAAAATAAACCCCATTATTGGTTATCAATCCACCAATGTCGAGTTCTCAAACAAAAAATTGCCAAAAATATTCTCCAATAAAATTCCTTTGTTATTAGTATAAATAAGCTCCGCCCTTTTTTTCTGAATAGTAGGCATAGGCTCCGCCCCTTTTAATTACTAGCCTCAAAAATCGTAGATAGTCGATTTTCATTGGTCCAAAAATATTTTTGATATTATTTAAACCATTTTTATTTGGAAAATAGTAATTTTCCTTCAGTGCGGAATGTTATGTTTTCTCGCACGCACAAGCAGTTACTGGATAAGCTTTAAGTGCGAAAAAACTACTTTGCGCACGTGTTAGGAACAGTATTTTTGCATTAAAAGAAAATTGACAATTTAAAATAAAGAAATGAGGGAAAATCAAAAGCCTGCAATAGGAAAAATTATAAAAATTCACGAATTTAAATTAAAAGAAAAATATTTTCTCGCTAATATTTCCTTATTATTACTTATCTTCAATTCAATTTTTGTTTATTCCTGGCGCTTAGGCCCTCTGAAATAATTCTGAGGTTTTTAAATTATTCTGAAGCCTTTCAAAATACTGCTGGAACACCCTAATAAATGGCTTATTGAAGTTCTAAACTGTTCTTACTTGGGTTGAAAAATTCTGGAGCATTCTAGATAAAAGTTTTCTAAATTGGTTCAAAAGCGTTCTAAGAGGTTTTCAGTTCTTAATTGAATCCTAATTGTTCTAAATAACTCTCATTTGTTCCGAAATGCTCCTGAAAGTTCTGATTTGGATTTGAACTGCTTATTGAAAGTTCTAAAGCAATCTAAAGAGGCTTTTAAAAACCATCTGAAAGGCATTTTGTAATTTTCAACCTGCTGGCGCTTTGCAAAATATTTGTGGAGAATCTAGATTGTTTGAGTGTTCTGGAGCGTCCTAGAATGATGGGTTTAAAACTTGCTGAACTGTTCTAAAATGCTTTTGGAAATTGTTTTGAATGTTTTAGGGCATTTTAAAATTGTTCTGAAATTTCCAAAATGTTCTGAAGCGCAACATAATGCTTTTGGAAATTCTGGATTGAATTTTAAGTGTTTACAACTTCTCAAAAGGCTTATTATACCTATAGTTATTCATCTACGTCGATAGAATTGGGATTCTGGGATGAGTTTTTTTCCAAACAAAACTAAAATTTAACTTACTTTTTTGCAACATTAACTGTCCAAGAAGGCACATTTTTAAGAGTTTCAAGTCTGCCCTTACTTACTAACACAGCAAGTTTTCTCCTTTAGAGTTTTGTTTTCTTCCTCATACCTAGTGTATCATCTGGAAAATTGTACTTTGTCAACGATAACTGCATTAATTTATGCAAATATAAAGTATTTATTCTTACCGTGTAAGCTTTTCAATAAAAAATAGTACCTACCTAAATTTTTTTTTTGTGAAATTTTGAGGTTTCATTGCCTTTTCTCATAGAATCCGGCTCCAAAAAATAAGAAATTTTATCATTTTAGTATGTAGATAGAAAGCTGACACTTTCCCTGAATTTTATCCCTTTCAAAGGACTACAATCCCTGAAAATTTCAGCTCATTTGCACTTATAGTTCCTGAGATAAAAATCGTGTTAAGCAATTGGGGTGATTTATCAATTTTTCAATTTTTCTGAGTGCCTTATTTCATAGATTTCGACTTCAAATCTGAGAATAATTTTGTGTATGGAGTTTGGGGTATGTTGATTGACCAGGAAAACTTTGAAAGGTCATAACTTTTTTTTCTGTTATAGATGGAAAGCTGAATCTTTTACTGAATTTTATCCGTTTTAAAAGACTACAATTTCTGAAAATTTCAGCTCCTTCGCACTCATAGTTTCTGAGATAAAATCGTGTTAAGCAATTGTGGTGATTTATCAATTTTTCAATTTTTCTGAGTGCCTTCTTTCATAGATTTCGGCTTCAAATCTGAGAATAATTTTGTGTATAGAGTTTAGGGTATGTTGATTGACCATTAGGACACAAAACCTCGACAAAAAAATAAATTGAAATTTCATCGTTTTAGTAAGAAGGTAAGTAATATGTAGGTACTAAGTTTAGCTTCTTGTGCTTATCCTAGTAGAGGACTGTGTCTGTACCATGACATTGATGGATAAGTATCCATAACAAAATGCTTCATAAAAAAGAATAACTTACACAAATTAAAACAACAACCAAATTTATAGGTACCTATGTTTCTACAAAAATCACAAACCAGTCAGAGCGAATTTCATTGATTGAAAACAGTCAGAAACAGTGAGAAAACTAAACTGGTCAACATTAAGTTCGGTCCATTCAATTTTGTGCCCTATTTTTAAACAGCTGCAACTTTTTTAAAAATAAATATTTTTGAACGCGGTTTGCGGCTTTCAAAAGCGCGTTTCTCCTAGATTAGGATACATGTCACATATTTTTGGTTGGAAAGTTATTATCATGATATACGAGGTGATAAACAATGTCATGCAAAAAAGCAAAAATTTCGTGTGTGTGACATTTTGGCAAAAAAATTTTTTAGTTGCTACAATATGGTTCGTTACTAAGATAACATCAATATCTAGATGTTTTTGTCACTTTTTGGATTTAGGCCCTTTGGCCTTAGATACACTACTAAACATCAAATTTTGGTTATGTAATCTTTAAAATGCTATAATTCGAAAACGAAATGACGGATTTTCACGAGCGCTTCAAATTCGGAAAGCCTATTTCATGAAGATTTTCACACTTCTTATGGGATTTCTGACCGCGGTCAAATTTAACCAAATTTTAGTATGTTATAGATCCCACCTTTCTGATCAATAACTATCATGGGCACAACTTAATCCTATGACTAGTTTTTGAGATACAGGGTGTTCAATGTGTGAATGTCCGGATATGCATTATGACATCTCATTCAATCAGCCAAATCATATTCGTGTGAGAATTCAGTCAAGGCACAGAAATCAAGTGAAATACCAATAGTTATTTATGCTCGTACCATAGGGACATAAGTTCATATACAGGGTGTTCCATTTTGGTATACATAGGGCATAACTCTGTTGCTATTGGAGTTGGAATGATGAGGTTTTCGCGAACTTTGGCTACTTTTCTGTCAAACGGAAGATGGCGCCAACAGATTTGTCATCGCCCTTTTGGGTTTTCCAGATACAAGGTGTTTTTGAAAAAGTTGCATTTTGGGACAACCCTTGTATCTCGGTTCTCGAAAGTGATCGAAAAGGTGACAACTGATTCTTATAGATATTTTCACTGAAAGTTTTTAAATTATAAACCAAACATACATTTCTTCAAATGAGACACTCTGTATATTAATAGCTTATGGGATAGCTCTGCTTCTGCTGATTGCAATGATATAAAGTTCAATAGGTGTATCTCTATCATGTCTGTTTTGGTCATAAGAAGCAATGTGTGAGAAAAGCACTTCGCATCTGTAAGGATAATGAGAAAGGTGTCTTTCAAACACATTGTTTCTTATGACAAAAACAGTCAAAAATATTTTTTGCTCGAAAAGTGTTAGAGATAAAGCTGTCGAATTTTGTATCATTGAAATC